>CM048926.1:18327448-19527448 GCA_026686955.1 Epinephelus cyanopodus | reverse complement strand
GCGTGACCGTGACGGTGAGTGACAACGGGAGGCCCGCGCTCACCTCCACCGCCACGCTCCACTTCCTCATCATCGCGGGCTCCCCGCCGAGCGACAGGACAGTGTACCAGTCCGGCAGCGGGGACGAGGTTCACGCGCAGTGGGACCTGTCCGTGGTGATTATCGTTGTCCTGGCGGGGAGCTGCACGCTCCTGCTGCTCGCCATCATCCTCATCGCCACCACCTGCAACCGGCGCAAGCGGGACAAAAGCGGAGAGGACAGCGACTCGTACGGGGAGAAGGGCACGCTGGAGAGGGGCAGGACCCACGTGGCGGACAACCCGCTCCTGCCTCTGCACGGCGCCGGCGCGGGAGCAGGCTTTGACGGACACTCGTACAGCAGCCAGCCCGGCGGGTTCACCTCTGCTCACCCGGGGGGCAGCGACATGTGTTCGGCCTCAGAGGACGGCAGCGAGGTGCCCTGTGTGTATGACTCAGACAGCAACAGCAAGCCTCGAGGGAATAAACACGAGGTGAGCTGCACCTTTGTGCTCGAGAGGGGTGGGGAGGGGAGGCGTGGGGTGACGCACAACAATGAGTAATCTGCGATGAGTTCATCCAGCAGACGCTAACCTCTGTTTTCTTTCTCTCCTCTCTCCTCCTGCAGGGATACTCCACTCTGCCTGGCTATGGGAACGGCAAAGAGGCGGTGAGGCCCATCACCATCTGGAAGGGCAACTCATACACCACCATCTCTGCCAGGGATCCAGCCTTCAGTGGCAAAGACAGCGGCAAAGGGGACAGTGACTTCAATGACAGTGACAGTGATGTCAGCGGGGACACTGGGCTGAAGAAAGATGGAGCAGTGGTTCCTCCAATGGGCGGCCAAAATGGTAAGACTAACACATATGAGAATATCAATCAGTGTCATGCTGTGGTTCCAAATCTAACTCTATCCCCTCCTCTATCTACAGCTCTGTGGGCGTGCACCAGTGAATGTAAGGTCCTGGGTCACTCAGATCGCTGCTGGAGCCCCTCAGCAGTAAGAGCCAACGCAGCACCATCTCCGGCCCCCACCCTCTCCTCCTTCAGCAGCCTCTCCAAGACGGCCTCTCTGCCCCGGGACCCCCACCGCAGGGACAACTACTACCAGGCCCACATCCCCAAAACAGTGGGTCTGCAGAGCGTGTACGAGAAGGTGCTGCACAGAGAGTACGACTACGTTCTGGTCACCCCACCCAGGCCTGTGAGGGTGCAGGAGATCAGCGATATAACCATCCCTGTCTACACCCCCACCCCAACACACTGTCCCAACGATGACGTCTAAAACACACGCACACACCTAAAGCTCACTCTCAAAGAAATGTATAGTGTATTCAAAGTTTTAATTTATGAGTCATTGACAATGAGAAAACTGTTGAAGTTATTTGTTGCTGTGGGGAGTGTGCATATATCAGTTTATATCCTAATATTTGTGTGTTTTTGTTTTATTGTAAGAGCCACATTTGATGGCCAGTCAATCACTTTGAGACATTTTGTTGGACATGATGTGTAACATATGCAAGTTTTGTACATACAGAGATTATATATTTTTTATAAAAGTAATAATTAAGCAAAGATATGTACATATGAATTGTAATTATTGAACTTTACGCACGCTGACTATTTAAAAATGGCCCCAGAAACTGTGCAGTTGGAGGGCCGGTGACCCACAATGTATCAAGTTGATAACGATGTATGGAGTTATT
The DNA here is from genome assembly GCA_026686955.1 of Epinephelus cyanopodus. NCBI lineage: Eukaryota > Metazoa > Chordata > Actinopteri > Perciformes > Serranidae > Epinephelus > Epinephelus cyanopodus. The sequence goes on along the minus strand of CM048926.1, from coordinate 19,525,721 downwards.
TGAATGCAATAAGTAATTGTACAGATTTTTTTTTAAATCATCACGATATTCTGAGAGAAAATAAACTTTGAAATACTGTTCTGAACATGTGAGTGACGCGTTTGTGCTTTAAGCTTTAAGATCCATCCAGGTGAGGTGAGCAGGGTGTTAAAGTGAAAGCCTTGCAGGAACATCAGTCAGGCCAGTCGCTAGTAAAAGCCAACAGGCGTCGCTGTTATTGCAGCAGTGAGCTCCTGTCCTTGCAGCCCACCGTAGAAGGTCAGTTTAGCTTTTTTTCCCTTTTGTGAAAACGATTTTGCTGGTGAGCTGCCAGAGCAGACGCCAAGGTTTTCTAGCAAATCACTCTCACACCTCATGCATATCAAGAGCGAACACCTTCAGAGTTATTCTTTCTCATTTTCATGGACGTAATAACTGCCTAAGACCTGCATGTTAATACAGGAATTAAAGATATGCTCAGCAGGTTTCCATTACATAAATCATTACCACCTGAAATGTGCGCACAGTAGAAACATAATGAGATGCGTAAAGGCGCGTTTACTGCTCGTCTCCAAAGCGAGTTTACAAGCATCAGTCTAACAGCCTAACAACCTAAGTTTGATAGACATCCAAACTCAGCTGATTTCTGTCAGAGAACAAGAAGTCCTTGTGAGCAAACCCTCCTGCTATCCTGTCAGGATGTTTTTTGTCTATCTGCCAAAAGCGCACGCTGCGCCCCTTACGTAATCCCCCCCATTATCATTCATGGGTTCAGGGCATTTTTCATAACAGCAAAGCGGCTCTGGACTCGGATAAAGAAGATATGGAGGAATAAGGCCCCAGCCTATCCAACAAGCTGCCGCTTTTACACACTGTCATGTAAATATAGTGTCTAGCTGGAGAAAACACGCGACATTCCGCCAGAGTCACCTTTGACCTGCAGCAGACTGAGGAGGCATTGAGAGAGAGGAGGGGGGAGATGAGGAGGAGGAGGAGGAGTGTGTGCTGGGGTGATCTGAGGAGACAGCCTCACCTTTCCTTCATCATCTGCTTAATTGCTGTAAAGTCCACACACAGATGTTGCCATAAAGCTTAATCCAATCACTCCTGATGGGCGGACCGTTCTTTTCACAGTGTCGGTTCCTTTGAGTTGATTCATGTAAACATGTCGAACCTTTTGAGTTTTGCAAGATATGAAATCACTTTGTCCTTGAGCTCTGTTACGATACATAAACGTTCAACAGCGAGAGCAGTCCACCCCCACAAAACGTCTCCTCAATGCATTATCAGTCATCACTTAGCCTATAAACATCCAGCTTGTATGTAGACAGGCTACTTAAGCTCATGATGTGTTGCACCACCCTGTTCTCATTCGTAAGTGGTCAAATGCCACCACTTTGTCAGAGACCAACGCCAAAAGCCACCTTTTGCGGTGGTATGATACGCCAGTGGCAGCATCAGTTTGTAACACGGATGGACAGAACATTTCAGGTTGTTATGATCAGCCTATTTTCGTTGCAAAGTTGTCAATTACTGCTGCTTTGTCAGCAATTTCAGCGTCAGACACCTGATGCATAAAGCCACCTTTCGCAGGGATATGAAACACGGCCAAGCGGCGTCAGTGTGTGACATGACTGGACTTAACCTTACGCAGCGTTATGATATGCTGCCGGTTGGCCGGACTGCACCTGTCATGGCAGCATGATATGGAGCAGGACGGTGTCAGGCTGAAACGCCGTCAGCCCATTGGGAACCACTGGTCTAATTTACTAGATTCTCACTTGTTCATTCACTGCCACTGTTACAGCACATCAGGGATTAATGAGCACTGGGGCGTTGGACAAGCTGACCCTGTACACACCGGACACTTAAAAGATTCATTCAAATATACTAGTTCGTCCATTTTCGCCCATCACTCCAAATTACATTCTGAGGATCACAGCATCAAACTCACGAACTTCAAAGAGAAAACATGATGAAAGATAGAATAACTTTAACTTTAAATGAGTGGTTTCTCATAATGCGGTGATCTCCACCTGGATTTAACTTTTATTTATCATTTAAGACAAAACTTGGAAAGGTTCAGCACAGTTTCAACACTACAGCGTCAAACACGACCCTCCTGTGTGAGAGAGCAGGAGTGACCATCCTCCTCCTCCTCCTCTTCCTCAAAGAGAGGGAGGGGGGAGAGGAGTTAGTGGACTGACTGGGGTTCCCTCAGGTGTTTGGCTCCAGTCATGGCCGGGAGCTCAGAGAAAGTACCGATCGCCTCGGCGGGACCGGAGGACCTGCAGCACTTCATGCCCCCGGTGAGTTTTCATAAAGATCAATATGGAGATCAATATCATAAAACACGGTCTAAGGATGCCAGTCAGAGGCCAACTCCGTTATTGACCTACAACCCACTCCAGTGTGAAGTTGTGTTCATGGACATGTTGTCATGTTTTTTTTTTTGGGGGGGGGTATGTTTGTTTTACCGTGCAGGCCTACTCCGCCGTGGCCGTGAAGCCCGCCGCCACCGGCCGCCTCCTGAAGGCCGGGATCGCGGTGCTCATCGCCGGGGCCCTGCTGCTGCTGCTGGGGGCAGTCGGAGCTTTCTACTTCTGGAACAACAACGAGAAACACGTAGGACAAATATTTTATTGTTTCTTGTACTTACACTGCAAAAGAAGTTTTCTTTAGGGACTGTGCGTAAATTATCAGGGAGGGAGGAGAGGCTGTCGTTTCTCTTTATATTTATTGAAGGGTAGATTGAAAGGCATATAAGCACAGAGCAAAATAACCACAGACAAATACACATAGCAAGGCACAGGAGCAAAAACAAGACATAAGCACTGTTAATAAAACAATGACATTAACCTACAGCTGAGGATAGGCTGCACTTTTTGGGGGGAGAACTGTGGAGGGTGTTTTTAGTTTAATCTCATCCTAAGTTTAGATTTTCTTTCAGCCTTTTGCAATATTAACAGCTACAGTTACACCGAAAAGTCAACAGTCACTTGGTTCATAAAGGTGCCACATGCAGAGGAGAACAGTTCTGACACTGCGTCAGACAAGTTCTGTCAAGATATTGCTAATAAATTATTCACAGGAAACAATAACATCAAGGAAAGCCTTACTTTTTTTTTTTTTAGAAAGTCAAAGATAAGGTTTCAGGACACAGTTTCTCGTTTCATCTTGAACCTTATGCCGAGGTGCTTCTGTTGGTTGTGCATGTGCATCTACTTTTCATAGGTCTGTTTTCTGTCTGTTTTTGAAGGCATATAGATATTTTTTGTGTTATTTATTCTTTGTCGTTTTTGAAAAGTAATTTCCTTTTTAAAGTGTCTTTAAATAGACGAAGACTCTAAATGAGGCTTTCAGGCTTGCTTCCTCTCGCACTATAAAAACTGTCTTTCTGATGATCAACAGCTGAATCAACGCAGTACACCACGGCTGAATCGCTGGTGAATTATGTTTTGATTGTGAAATATGAATCAGCGTTGATTTCGCAATGTTGTTCTGTAAACTGTGATTGTTTCAAAATTGTTTCAACATTGAGACAGAGCTGATTTATGAGAGGGTTGTTAACCTCTACAACCATCAGAATACAACTGACATAGTCTGAAGGTCGGTTGTGTGCCAGCTGGGTTGTATATTGTGCAAATGCCCTGCTCACCAACAGCAATAACTTTCGAACAGTCCCTTAGCGTCTTTCAATTGGAAATCAAATCAAATGCAGTCTGATCCGCTCAGTATATACATATATATATGTATTTTGTTTCACTTTACTTGCAAAACATGAGCGTCACTGCTGCAGCAGAAAACACACTCACACCGGGTTAAATTAATGAAGAAATCCTTCAAACAAACTGTTTAGTTGTACCATTTTTATCTTGTTTGAATTTAAAGGAGACTCCAGAGTAAAGTAGTTTCTCCAAGATGGTTTTTTTTTTGCAGTGTAAGCAAACAGTAAAATGTAAATTAAACACCCAGTTCCATGGTGCAGTCTGCTTGGTGAATGGAGGCGTTGTGTGTGTGGTGTGTGTTGGAGGATCCTGGCAGGGTGCAGAGAGGTGGAGGAGGGTGGGTGTGGGGGCTGTTTGGTCCGGCTGATGCTCCAGGGGCAAGAGGTGGAGGAGGCGAGAGGGTAAAAGCAGCTTTCTGAGTGTTTCTTTTTCAAATATAAAGTTAGAAAATGCCATCAAGACGTGATGAAACGGCTGTGTAGAGGGGTCATCATCACCTGGAGCTGTGCAGATTGTGTTCTTGTGACCAAGTTTGAATCAAAGTGTGTGTCTGAAAGAGAAATCCAGAAAAGAGAGGCTGTATGTGTGAGATTGGAGAGGGAGGGTGAGGAGGAGTGTTGAAAGAGAGGAGGCTGGGGGGTGGGGTGACTCTCAGGGCTGTCATACCTTACATGCCACTCTACAACTGTGTGTGTGTGTGTGTGTGTGTGTGTGTGTTTGCAGGTCTACAATGTCCACTACAGCATGAGCATCAACGGCAAAGTGGAGGAGGGTACAATGGAGATCGACTCGGCCAACAACATGGAGAGATTCAGCACGGGTAGCGGGGCCGACGAGGCCGTGGAGGTCCACGACTTTGAGATTGTGAGTTGAATGTAATAATGTAAAACGTCAGGATGGTTCTGGCGAAGGAAGAATCACTCGTCGACACGCTGATCATCGCTATTCAGAACAAGTCAATCAGAGTTGTTGGAACTTTAAAGACCCTTGTGGGAGATTGGCTCGCTGCAGACATCTTATCTTGCTTTGGGCCAATCAGTGTCAAGATGCATCGTCCCTCCAATTTTCATTAAACGCGGACTGGTGGTTTTTGACCTTTAATTAATGCACCCCAATCAGGCCAATCAGACTACTGAAGCAGCAGCTTTGGCCTTTTAACTATTAAAATTCTGACCTTTAATCACAGTGTCCCCGTGAGTGTAATTTTTAAAATCTAGAACATAAGGCAGCAGCGTCGCCCAGAAATGTCTTAAGAATCAGCCACGATATTACATTTGATGTTCACACCTATAGTCCCAGATACCTGCAGAGTGCTGAGGACAACACCTGGAGCAGCACTGAGTTCTAACCTCCAGTATTTTGTGTCTCCCCGACCTCTCCAGGGGATCACAGGGATCCGGTTTTCAGGAGGAGAGAAGTGCTACATCAAAACCCAAGTTAAGGCTCGACTGCCTGACGTGGAGACTCTCAACAAGGACTCGATGACATTTGACCTGGTGGGTTGGTCCTGTCCTAAATGACTGAGTTGTTTGTTTTTTTCCACCTGGATCTTTATGCTCTGCCATTTGTAAGCCATGCTTGTTGTTGCTGTGGGTTACAGTATGACATCAATATGTCAATAAGTCGAAATATCGCGAGTATCAATGATATGGCACATCTCTAATTTTAGAGAGCATATTAGCTGTTGACAATGTTCACATCATTTAACTTCAGTCTTTGCAAGACTAAAAACTTGAGCTAATATTAAACGTTCGATTTTTTTGTCGGAATGTTGACGAGAAAGAGACTTAAAGGAGCCATGTTTAAGATTTAGGGGGACTTAGTGGCGTCTAGCAGTGACATTACGCTTGTGGACTGCAGCCAGCTGAAACTAGTTAGAATTTCTTCAGTGCTCATTGTTCAGGAGGTTTTCCACCAGGAGCCGAATTATCCACAGAGGTCTCCTCCTCTCCAAAACAAACATAAAAGTATTTAAAACCAGTAAAAACACTGAAAAAAGCAGTTTCACTTTACAAATCACTTTTTTCTGCTCTGCTCTTGTTGCAGAGCAGCTTTCAACTATGGTGGTCAACGCAAAACTACGAATATCCCTTTCTAGAGCCAGTGTTTGGTTTGTGCGTTCAGGGTTACTGTAGAAACATGGCGGTGCAACATGACAATCCCTGTAGAAAAGGACTCGCTCCCTGTGTAGCGATAAACAGCTCATTTGAAGACAATGATGACGACACAATGATCTTATTGTCAGGGGATAGTAAACTAAAGAAAACATACTCATTATATCATATTCCATTTCTGTCAATATATCCCCCAAAATCCTACACACTGGGCCTTTAAGTAGACAGTGAAATCGCTTGAAAAGTCGTTTGGTGTAAAGCCGGCATAAGCCTAATCAAGAAAATCTAAATACTAACTATACCCTATGTTCACAGTTTATTTTGAAAAGACTAAATTCATATAACTAGTGGAAACTGGCACGCTGTTCCTGGCACGTCCAAAACTGACAGTGTCCTAGTCTGACACGTAAGGCCACTGAGCTCCAGTATTTGAGGAGCTGGGAATGAGAATGTTACGAGGATATACATCAGGGGATATTTCAAACATGGCAACCCAAACATTATTCTTAAAACTGTCTTATTACTGATAAATCTTTAATAAATAAATCTTTAAAAAGCCCATTTATAAAGCCAGTAGCTACAACTTATAAACAGTTTACCCGCCATTTTCCCTCCTCTGATATAAAGCCGGCGTATGCTGAGGTATTAGCATGAATCACCCAAGCCAGTGATAAACCAGGAACACACGGGTGATTTTTATGTGGGTTCCCACATTGTAACAGCTTGGTGGACTGGTGTGCGTGTGTGTGTGTGTGTGTGTATTGTTGTCACAACACACCAACACCACCGCCTGTGATTGTTCAATTGAGGCTGTCTGATAATTAAAATCATTTAGCTCTGCATAAGCCTCACATCCACATAAATCCACATCACCAGAATTACCCTCATGATCGCGCACACGCATACACACACACACACACACACACACACACACACACACACACACACACACAAAATTAATTATCACGCAGGGCTGCTCTTATTGCCTCTCTCTCTGCCTCATAACAGATCATTTATTTCACGTTTGTGCTTTTGTGTGTGTTTGTGTTATTGCCTCTCTTTGCCTCATAAATGATCGTTTGGCTCACATTTGTGTGTGTGTGTGTGTGTGTGTAGACAGGGAGATGTTGTAATGGTTGCTGCAGGCTGGTCATTTGCTATAATTTAGAGTGATGGCAAATATGGGTTAGATAAGCGCACACACATACACACACACATATGCGTCGCCATCCAGAGAGAGTGGGTCAGATAAACTCTTATCAGCGGAGCAGTGGAGAAGGACCCCCGCTTTTATTTGTCCCTCCAGCAAATCATTTGAGCTGGGAAAAAAAAACAGCATTTCTGAAAGGTTGGAGGATAACGTTCCCTAAACATGGCTGTGGCTAGTGCGCCGCGGCCCTCAGGAACAAATGCCGCCGGGCAAAATCATCCCTACAGAATTCCCTCTTTTTTTTTTACCTGCAGGCTGTGGATACACAGGATATATGTTTACACAGTCTGGAAACCTCATTAGTTTATCTGCAGAAACCTGCAAATTTAGGCCATCCAATCTCTTCCTCCCTTCAGATCTTGATGAGTCCTGACACTGAGTGTGCAGCTAAATGTTAGAGCAAAAGAAATCTGTATACTAAAGCCTCAAGGGCTTCCTTTTTACGACTTCATTTTATGTTGTTTTAAGGAGCATTAACAGCACAGCATTAACGCAGATTAGACTCGGACAATGTGGGCTATTTAAAGGGGAAGGCTAGTAACAAGATCCATAATCAAGTGTAATATTCCGCCTTCAGCAGCGTGCGATGTCTCCAGATGCTTTGTCGTGATTGCATAAGCTCTTTTTTTGTCATCTAAAGGAGGACGAGGTGATGCCGGCCAAATTTGAGGACGACCTGATCTGGGTGGCGGCTGACACTCCCCTCTCAGACTCCGCCTTCCTCAGCACCAAGATAAAGGACTTGTGTGGAGAGCTGCCAATCTTCTGGCTCCGTCCCACCTACTCAACCAGTAAGCAATCAGCTCATGGTAAAGATAGAGAAATCCAAAGACAAGTGAAAGTAAAACACTCATTTTTCAAGGCTGTGTGAGGTTTTTCTCCCCCCCCACAAAACAAAGAGGATATGGGTCAAACGGTCTCTAGAATTTCCATTTAACATCGCAGTTGTTTAAGCCACGGAAAGAAAAACAAGCTTAAAAGAAAAGCAGAAGTCCTTTTGAAGTTTCAGAGCAACTGAGTGTACAATTTTTAGCGTGCTGGGGGGTCAAAAGTTCTCAAAACACAATTTTATTCTACTACATCTGAGGACTTCTAAAACGCTGCCAGAGAAACGGCTGTGCAATCGGGAGCTGTGCCACATTAGTGCCACTCCGCTCCTAAATTTGGTCTGCTGTCAAATACTGAGGCTGTGATGTGTGCAGGCGGACAGAGGAAGAGGAGGGCCGCCCCCACCCGCCAGCGCCGCCAAGCAGCCGAGGCCGTGCCCGGAGCCGGGGAGGAGGAAGAGGACGTGGAGGCAGAGTTCAACCCGGAGAACCCTTATCACGTGAGTCACACAGACAAACTCACACACTCTTCTTCTTCTTCACCACGTCCCGCCGCAGCGTTCGCGACTGTCCGTTCAGATCTGAGAGATACCTGAGAAGGAGGAGTGTTTCTCGCAGCTGTGCGAGCAGCAGCAGATGCCGGGGTCATGGCGGAGGGGCCCAGATTGTCACTGCAGATCTGAGTGTATGCGTGGGTGTGTTTTCTGTGCATGGGTTTTCTATGAGAGCCTGTCCAAAGCTTTCCTTTCAGGCTGTATGAATAATTCCACAACATCCACCCCCCCCTCTCTGTGCGGTGGCCTCTTTGCCCTGCTGAGCACACACAGACTCCCATACATACACACCCCCGTGCCCTCCATCCTCACCCCTCATGTTGGGCCCCATTTTCCCTAATCCCCCCGCCTTCCCTCGCTAAGCATCCCCCAACCCCTGCTACACACTCCTGACAACCACAGAGGGGGGTAAACAGCAAGCACTGCATTGAAAAAGAAAATATTTGACAACAAAAACCAACATCTGACAACATCCCCTCCTCCCCATCCCGCCTGTCGGAAATCCATTTTTAATTGGTTTGAAAATGAGTCTTCTCTGCTTCTTCAGTATCATATGACAGAATCAGAGGCACTTCCAAGGGGGGCCAGGGGGTGTCATGGCCACCCTGATACACCCCACACTTCCCCCCCGTGGTGACAGTAAGTGGAGGCTGACATTACTGCTTTTAAGAAGCTGTGGTGTGCTCACTTTGTCAACCCAGTCTCACTGCGAAGTTGTCAAAATCTGGCGCTTGGCAGTGACTTGCACTGACGAAAAAAGACGTCCTTCAACATCGACATTATAGGCGGCCGGTCAACGCTGTAATTAACACCGCTTGGCAGCATCAGGGGGAAATGTGGCAGGACAAGAACAAACGTTAAGGTGGCGCAAGTCCAAGTAGGGTGGGCGGGTCCAATAAAAATGGGCTTTCACCTGGGAGACCAGTGTTAGCGTCCTGTAAGATTATAAAGCCCAAGCCTGTTATTTTTTCCTAAATGCAACCATGACACGGTGCTTTTGACAGAGACTGTATGTAAACGGTAAATTTCCCGTGGAAACAGAAGTGTATTTTGAAAGAAGACAATGCATGTATCAGGCTAAAATTGACACAGCATCCCAGAACGTCAACAAACAACGCACACAGGGTACCTTGCCTGACCACCGAGGGCTCACTACACATTGACAATGCTACTGGATACATTGGTAAAGGGGGTTAAAATAAGCGTAACTACCTGGGTTTCAATCACTGCCGATCAGAGCTGATCAAACACCTGTGACTAACAGTGAAAGCAGCATGGAAGCCAGTGAAAATGTTACAGTAGTTACTTCTCTTTTATACCTCACACTTGTTCAGTCTCTCTTTCAGAGTCGGTGCTGACTAAATTTGGGACAATGTTCGAGTGCTGCTTGGACAGAGACTGGCAGTATTTTGGGGCAGTCTGCCATTACATCAAACTGGCCAAGGGGCTTAAATTAGCGTGTTCACCCAGATGTCGTATTTCCATCACTGCAGATCAGAGCCGATGGGAGCTGGAGCCGATAAATACCTGTGACTACTGCAGAGTCATTGGACACGCGAGTGAATGCTGATCATAACCCTCCCCACTGTATATAACAAGACGATATTAGTGGGCGTTAGTGGGTTTTTTGTCCCATGAGAAGCGACTTAAGGCGTCAATTGGTACCAACCATGTCATGCTATCTTGTTGGAAAAGAGGTTAAATAAACTCCTCAGTTAGACTAAATTTTGGCAAAGGAAAATCTGGCATGCTGATTTTGAAAGACGTCCCTTGAACTCTCAGCTCAAGATATCAGTAAATGTTTTCTTCTAGGGCTCTGACTCCAAATTATGCCAGCTGAATCAGATTTGACTGTTCAATACAAATATTCAACTCTTCGTAGAGTTTGAGAGTTGGAACCTTTAGTGTCATGGTGACATTCATGCTATATAGTAAAGAAGCTCACTGCGCTAACGATGGATCTGTAATGTGCAAAACATTTTTTGCCGAAACGAGATATCAAACAAAAGCCAGAGACTGAATCGTATTATGTTTCTGTGAGCTGTAAACTCACCACTCCTAAGCAGAAAGCAGAAGGTAACATTATCTCGGAGCCTGACGGGGCAAAGCCTCTCCTCCTCTGGGCAGCTGCCTCTGCATACGCAGCTACCTGAACTTGAAGAGTGCTTACACTGCAGCAAAATCTGGGGGCTAAAACGCCACAAATATGGGCAAAAAAAACTAGACTTAAAGCAACCTCACTCGAATGAGGGGTCTCCAACTGATGATCCAAATCCCATTTTTAGGGGACAACCCCATTTCCTTCCTTAGAGAACGCCACACTAACACTGTGCACACTGACCACTGTCCTCTCTGTCTCCCTCTCAGAGAGGCCTGGAGGGCGAGCAGGGCAACATGAACATCGACCCCATGCTGGACCACCAGGGCGTTTGCTGCAACGAGTGCCGCCGCAGCTACACCCACTGCCAGAGGATCTGCGAGCCGCTGGGAGGGTACCACCCCTGGCCATACCACTACCGGGGCTGCAGGGTGGTTTGTAGAGTTATCATGCCCTGCAACTGGTGGGTGGCACGCATTCTGGGTCTGGTGTAAACACCCCCGCTCAGCAGGGGAGATGGAGGGGGAGAAACTAGGGAGGGACAGGGTTGAAAAGAAGAAGGGGAGGTGAAGGGAAAGGTTTAGGGAAGGAAAACGGTGGTTTCTTATCGTCACCGTCTATAGTTACCTATGGGTCTGAGCAGATTCGTACGAAATGAACGGCATCGGTAGCTGTGCCCACACATTAGAAATGCATGGTACAGAATCTAGGACAGACATGTTCTCACATGTAAAGGTACGCAGTGGCTGCACACTGCACAGCTTGTCTTATTAATAAAACATACCTGCTATGGATTTAGATCCTTCTGAACTACAGCACAACACGCTGTCAACAGAACAGAGGTTATGATACGCTACACCCATATCAACACACCTGTTTCCACCTGCGTTGATTTCAAACATGTAGAATGCCACCTATTTATCTTTAGGAAAAGCAGGTACGCTTGTATTTATAGAGCTGTTTTTTCTTGTCTTTCATTCTTTGCTTGTTGATGTAAATAAATGTATAGGGTGCAACATATTTCAATAGCTGGCTTAAATAGCACCTGCTGTTTATTTCACTTGTCGTCACTCTAGTGAGAAATATTTTTGACTCCTGTGTTTTAACTCTTTCCTTTTCCTATTTTATCTCCACGAGTAGCTCTCATTAAAACAATGTACTGTACGCACGCTCTCTCACAATCTTTCATCTAGATGTACTTTCATCTGCGTTGAAGAAGCTCTCTCAAAGTGCAATATCACTGAATAAACTTTTTTAAGTAACTTTAAAGTGTCACCCCTCCTTTTTTTGTCACTGACCTGATGACTTTATATCCTGTTTGTAAATACATATTGCTTATTTGGTTTATCTGGGAACAGCCCCTCTTTCTCTCTCGTTCACACTCAAAGACAGTTTTCAGTTTTGAGATGTGTCACATCTGCTAGCTGCTCCAAAGGGATGAGCAGAATGAAGTTTCCAGAGTTCTTTAATGTGAGAGTTGCAGCTCTAGAACTCTTTAATGAGACTAAAGACTCTGTAGCCGTCACGCTCCCAGATCTTACCCACGATGCAAAGCGCTTAGCTCCTTTTGATGTCACAGAGCCGCCTCAGGCGGGGGTAGGGGGTAAGGATGGGGGCGGTGTGTTTGTGTGTGTGTGTGTGTGTCAGGGATAGTGGAGGATGTGTGTGTGTGTGTGTGTGTGTGTGCGTGTGTGTTATGAAGCTCAGAGCTCCATCCAGAGCCACAAACGGGCGTTTGATCGTCACGAGAGATGAAACGATGTGTGATGAATTTAACACTTAACTCAGTGTGAGAGGCTTGATGATGCGGTTAGGAAGCTGATCCATATTAATGCTCTCTTGCCGCGGCAGGACGCCCCCTCACTGTTACAGCTGCCGCATATATGTGGTTGGAGAGCGGGGAAGGTGGCTGCTCTCCGGCATCTCTGACTGTAAATCACCACTCCACCGCGGGGCTGAATCCTCGCCTGCTGGCCAAACAACTTGGGGCTCTCCGTCTCGATACCAATCGAACCACGATACGTAAACCACATCCTCAAGCTGTCAGCCGTATCTGAACTGCCTGCGCTCATATCAGTGATGCCACATTTCATTCCCCCCAGCACATAATCACAGAGCACGGCTCTCTGTCATAATATACTGCTGTTTCTGCATCTGGTGGATCCCTTCCTCGACTCTCCAACCTGTCCAAAACAGTTTCCAGAGACAACAAGCCGTAAAACACGAGGCAAAGTTTGTGAGCCAAACAACAAATCTTTTATTTACACTGAAGCTTGAATCACACTGAGGGAACGACCTGTGCTAAGCCACTGGCTGACATGTCTCACGCATCCCAGACAAGTCAGTTTGCAGAGTATTGCTGTTGACTTTTTACTGTGTACAGAAAAAAATGCATAAGCCAAGAAATGTAATCATAGATATCATTTAAACATTTCTCACCTGCTTCTTCTTTTTCACAACTTTACATTTTTATACAAGTGTTGATAATAAGAAATCATAAAAGGCTCCAGAATACAAAGGCTGTGGGCATTTGAGAGAAAACCAGGAGAGGCAGAGGACAGAGAGGAAGAATTAAAGTTGATTTGGAGCATTTCAGGTCTGTCAGTCTTTTTTTTAAATCCAGACTTCCCTTTTGAGTCCTTTGGCCTGTAAAAATCAGATAATGTAAATCAATCTGTTCAACAGATTTTTCAAATTAATGTGGTAGTGAGTTATTGCAGAGAGTGGGCTGGGAGTGGTTTGGTCGAATGAAAGTGGGAACGCTGAGGCTCCCTGCACTTGGTGAAAATAGAAGCAACAGCACAACTGAGGGGCCGGGATGAGGAGGAGGTGAACGACCACGGAGCCTGCAGGGCATCCAGGACTCCCGTCGGAGTTGAGATGGACAAATGTGTAGAGAGATGATGTCAAACATAGGAAGGAGAGCGAAAGAGAGAGTTGCTCAGTACTTCTTGAACTCTACGTCATCTGGTGGGTTCATCTCCACTCTTCTCTTGCCCACGTCTATCCAGTTGGTGCTCAGGACTGTACCACCTGACTCCATCTGCACAGGGAGGACAGACAGTGCTGTAGTTAGGCAACATCTGCTCTCTGCTTAAAAAGGCTAAAATGACAGTGTCATTGATTTCAGGGGTTTTGATGAACAATGTGGATTTTGTTTTAACCAGTGACAATTTTTTTTATTTTCTTGATGTTTCATATTAAAGAAAAAAGAATTCTGATTTCCATATGAACTGAACTTCAGGTATAGTCCACACATACCTGCATTTAAAAAGGGCTCTTTCTGGGCTCTTCAATTGTTGCGCTGTTAACCCTTTGAAACCTGGAGCGTCATCTTTTTTCTTGTGCTGCTTTCAGGCGCCTTTCGCAAGTATCTAAACCTTTGAACTCTGAGCAACTTGGTGTGATTTCTTTCAAAAACATGGGAAAAAAGGCAATGAGCAAGTTGGTAGGTCTCGCTCCAGTTGTTTTGGTGCACAACCGTGTGGGATTGCTGTGTTCACACCTGCCCAAAGGAACCGCACTTAGGGGGCAAACAAACTTGAGTTCCATTGAACCAAACCCAACGGGGCAGGTGTGAAAGCACCTTAGTCAAATAACTCTCCTACAGCTTTTGACTGAATATTTTAATGACGGAAGAACGTTTGGGAGTCAGTGTTGTTGTGTCAGCGTGATTGACACAATAAAGTTGTTTTTATTTGTAAGAGCACAAACATTTTGTATGAAAAGAAACAGACTCAGAGTGCAAAGGCCTTAACTGTACATCTATGTGAAAACATGTTAACTTCGTCCTGGTAGCTCGGACCACTGAACAAAATGTCACCTCACAGAAGAAATAAGTGACGTAAAAATGCAGTTTGTGTGCGGACAAAAGGACGTATAAAAGAAGCTACGTTTTCAAATACCCCCGAGTAGGTGTGGACTATCCTCATTCTCTAGCCTTCTGTTCTGGGTTGTTCAAACCAAATGCAGAAATGACATGAATGTTTAAACACCATCAGATTTAGGTCGTATGTTGGAAACAACAAAATCATTTATCTAGTGAACTGTTGTACTCGAGCATCATGAGCTCACATTATTATTAACAGAATGGTGATTCATCCCAATCATCAATCAACATTTTGCTGCAATCATCATACTCTCATCCTTCAGTGCGCATAAATACACTCTCACGGAAGCTCATTAACTAGATAATCAATCCACACTACCTGCGTTGGATTCCACCCCTCCATAAAGTGAGCAAGTGTTCACAACTTCCACAAAACAACTGAAGCCTTTCAGGACATTTTTAGCCATGCTTACAGCACAGTTCTTGGATGGTCCATCACTGTGATTCAGACTGAAATATATCAACAACTTCTGGATGGAGGATGGAGCCTAGTGACTTAACTGATCTGACTTTTGTTCGAGTGCATCCATGAGGTTGATATTTATGGTTTTGGGTGAAACATCTTCACAACAATTGGATGGACTGCCATGAGATATGGTTCACACATTTGTGCCCCCCTCAAGTGTTTTCTTAGTGAGTGCAGCGCCAGCAAGTGATAGCGACATTGTTTTGTGAGTGCAATGTTTTCTACTGGAAATGTCCAAACCGGTTGAGAGCGAGTCTTTTGGATGCCCTGTTTCTTTTTATTGCCCCATCTAATTATTACAGCTGATTAATGACTTTAAAATGAGGAGTTATCTACACAACACCTTCTCATTTCACCACAAAAACCAAAATAAGCTGGCAGCCGGCTCGAGGGAGATCGCCATGGAGCTGAAAGTTTTTGTTAAATGACCATCACAACCTACTTGCTGTCGGCTCCACTGTTTGTCATTTCCAGTAAATATCCCAATATAGTGAAAATGTGGGAAGATAACAAGTACTCACCCGTCTTTTGAGTGGTTACGTCTTCAGTCTGATCTCGAACGCACAGCTGATAGGTACGTCATTTGTTTACATGACGTAACAGAAGTGCATATTTTATGCATTTGTTGCGGACAGAGTGTCGGATGTAAAACGATGCAGCACAATAGTTGGTATATCGCTTGCCGTTAGGACACCCTGTCAGGATGATCTCGGGTCAGGTCGAAATTTCAATGTATTCCACACTTAATGAACAAATACCATCAGCCTCAGCTGTACTTTGTGTTTCAGCATGCTAATTCCCTGAACTAATATGGTAATGATGGCATAGATTACACCTGCTTAGCATGAGCATGTCCTTGTGAGCATATTAGCATAGCAAATGTTATTAGCATGCTGAAGTTAGCATCTAGCTCAAAATGAAATTTTAAGTATTAATTGTTTGTTAGTCCACATGAATAGGTAGTTGGTTAATCAAACATCAAGCTGGGTTAGCAGGCTGGTTACCCAGGTAGATTCTGATGCAGTCAGCTAACATAAATTCATTCATTCATTCTTTGGAGGCCAAAGTTAGCATGACCCATAGTCAGAACATCCACAATTATGAGAAAAGGATCAAAGTGAAAAAAGAGGAAATTTCTGTTATGAAAGGATTTCATTCGTTAATTAAGAAAAGATGCACCTGAGGAACATGCTGTTATGCTTAATGTCACTGGATCATTGTGTGCAAAATACGGCTGGTTGCTGTGGCACTGTGGTTTAAGTGATTACAAGCTAATTTAAACATGATACGATATTAAATAGGGATGCACAATATTGGATTTTTTGCTGATATCTGATATGCCGATATATAACAACTTATTTGGCCTATAAACGATACAGATATCAGTACGTCCATTTTTCCCCCACCTGCATTTAGTGATCATCAGTTGTCACACGTGCTTAAATTTCATCCTGCATGCATGTTTTTTTTTTTCAGCCCAACATTGTTAAAACGGAGCAGCTAATGTTGCCACAGCGAGAGCAACAAGTTAGCGGAGTGAGATGACTGGCCAGGGTAATTTTTTTCCCTGTGTTTCATCTTGTGATGATACTGTCTACATGTGGCATGTGCTTTGTCTGTTGACCTGTCTTTTCTCCGAAATCCAAATTATTTTCACACTTCTGATTTATTCCAGAGACGGGAGTAAACATCGTCATCTTCCTTTTTTTTAGCTGCTTGCTATTATCTTTCTAGCGCTAACATTGTTTGACTGTGACACAGACGTGCTTGGGGAATGTAAAAATAATGGCCGACTTATAGATGATATGAGCAGATGTTTTCAATCTGTATCAATGAAACTGGCTCACTGATTAGTGAATAGATACATCAACTGTGATACTTACAAAAGACTTGTTCATGGCTCGCTTGACCTCATCTGAACCATCGCTGTAGATCTGTTGGAAGAGCTTATTGAGCGCTGCGTCTCCCTCCAGCTTCTCATTTTTCTCCTCCTCGCTGATGTCAACCACCATCTTGTCCCATTTGCAGGAGAGGTGGGATGATGTCGGGTACTGATCTGCTTGAGAAGGGAAACTGTGTTAAAAAGGCTTCAGTTTATAATAGTTTTAGTTCAGACCAAGTCAAAGGGATTTTAATCTC
The DNA here is from genome assembly GCA_026686955.1 of Epinephelus cyanopodus. Classification (NCBI taxonomy): domain Eukaryota; kingdom Metazoa; phylum Chordata; class Actinopteri; order Perciformes; family Serranidae; genus Epinephelus; species Epinephelus cyanopodus. Next base: position 19,508,717 of record CM048926.1, on the reverse strand, counting down.
TTCCTCTCTACGGGGACGTTGGCGCTCTCAGCAGACAGCACTGTCTTTCAGAGGCTGCAGTGGGCTAAAGCCAGACTGAAGATGATGGTATCACATGAAAGTAGAAGACGTAAAGAATACAAGTCATGCTAGCTCCGAAATTAGGCAAAATTTTGGCGAGGGAAAAAAGGACATGCCCATTTTCACAGGGGTCCATTAACCTCTCACCTCAAGATACCTGAATGGGTTCTGTGGATACCCAGGAGTCTCCCCTTTTCAGACATGTCCACTTTGTGCCAGTGCCATGAAATTTTGGGCAAAAACTATGCAGCTTTTTTCACAATGTATTATTTTCACCTATTGTATTTGAATATTTTTGCATACAGGGGTCCCTGAACAGTCTTGGCATTGCAGACATTTACAGTCAATGGGAAGCTGAGACTCAATGGATTCATCTTCAGGATTCAATGAGCCCAACTGTATTCATGTGTAATGAGGTTATCCCCCATAGTAGCCATTTCATTAGTAGCGAGGCCATGTTTTAAAATGTGACTTCACTGTATAAACTTACTTATTGTGACCTCCAGAATAATCACAGCCTCGAGAAACTTAATCGTCACAAACAAGAGACCTTGAGCATTCAGAGGTTGATGAAGGTTTTATGTATTTATTTTTTCCAGTTTTCAGAAAAGAAGCACTCACAATGAGTGGTCCTACAGTGGTCCTCAAGGTCTTGGTGTCTTAGTTTGGTATTTTGGAGGGATTTTCAACCATTTTTATAAATTCTCAAATGGTAGAAAAGGCTCAATTTTAGCGTCAAATCTGTGCAACAAAAGGTATCAACCCAAAACATGCTGCAACAATTTAAGAGATATAATTGAGCATGTAAATGGACATTACGTCTGACGAAAACATGTTTACTACACATCTATGACTAGAAAAACTGACACACAGAGCTGAGCTGCATCTCGAAATATTGTTCAGGTTCTCAGCTCTCAGATGAAGTACACCACTTCTATGGGATAAAGACCGAGTCAATGTGATCTCACGCAACCAACAACAATCACTTCTGGAGATTTATTTCAATTTTGGGGGATATGTTAAATTGGCAATATTGTTAATTCTGTTGTCATTTTAAGCCTTAACTGTAACAATTAAAGATATGTAGTTAAACACGGTGGTCCAACCTATCTGATGTTTCCACTGTGCTTATTTTATGTACTCTGTTACTCTGCTGACGTCTTTGATGAACTAAATCTACCAGCACGGAAGCAAAGCTATGTACTACTGTGGTCGGAACCTATATTTGAATATGTTTACTCCCCTTTACCTTACACACTAACCAATTGAGGCAGCGGTAGACCAGCAGCTCCACTGTTTTACTGCTAAGTAAAATGACCCTTTTTGTCAGCAGAGTCTGGTGGCTCTGGTGGTAAAGCACTGGAAATATTCTAAATACAGCATACACTTACACTGAGACTGATTTTTTTGGCAGGCCATATTTTTAATGGCTAAAAACTAGGCATGAGCAAGTACACCATTATCTGTATCTGTGTCTGTATCTGTTTAACCAACTAAGTTATCTGTATCTGTATGTACTGGAAACAGGAAGAGTTTAGATCAGAGGTGGGTGGAATTTAAATGGGTGGAATTTAAATTGAAAGTGGGTTGACATGGGTTGATCAGAAGTTGTTATACTTATTATTTATTAGAAAACTATTCACATACAACAATCTCGGAATTGAGCTTTAGGTCATTTATGATCGAAAGACATTAAACACAGCTACCCAAATGAGGATTTCCCCTCATCAGGAGCACAGATATTGACACATTTTACCCATACAGTACTTGTATTCATATAAAGTACATTATCTGTACTGGATAATCATTTATTCCGAGTATTCCGCTCAACCCGTCTAAAGACAAAGCAACAGAGGCAGCAATGTTTGATTTTAATCTATGTTAGGCAAGGTTTTTCTACCCACATTTATTGTACATAAACACTGTGATTAGGTCTATTCTGTTGCTGCTTTCTCCCCTTACAGATCCCTAGTCCCTCCTAAAAAAGACAACAATGGGTCTATGATAGGGAGAGGTGGAGCAGAGGAGGGTGAAGCAGCTGAGAGTCATTTGGAGAGACGGTAAGCAGAGCTCTTTAATCACACTGAAACAAACAGCTCAATGCTTCTGTGAAACAGTACAAATGTTCATAAATGTTTTTCAGTGAGATTTTAATTGAACAGCATTCATCAACCTTGACTTTTATCACCTCATCACACCAAGATGTACTAACTGAATTCATTTCTGCTCCCGGATCATCCGACTCAGACTCTGACGGATCACATTGTGATTTGATTTCTATATTTTCAGGATGAAGTACGCCCACTGTAATCCCAACAAGAGATGGAGAGCGGGGAATGTAATCCAGACGCAGATTTACATAAATACAGCACCAGACGCACAGTAGACATATTCAGGCCAAGTGTGGACATGCGGCAACGTGATCCCATGAAATCAGATGTCAAGTATCATGTTTAAATGTAACAGTAGCCCCAGTTATAAGCAGGCACTTATAAACAGGGCGTCCTACAGGCTGAGCTGGTTGCAGGGAAAAGATGGTTTGGCTGCCCACTTAACTTTTACTCCCCCTTCCGCGCGCACACACACACTTACATAAGTAATTAATCCTGTCAGTAATGGGAACGTGTGGGCTAAAATACTGAGTCATATTTCGCTGTCATACCTTTCCCTCTCTCTGTATACTTTTGCCGTCAGACTAATGAAAGACTCTAGCAGGGCTTGACTGCCCACTCATTTTAGTGCAGAACAGACAAACACAGGAGCTTATATTGATCTTTGCAGAGGGAGGAGAGAGAAATAAGAAGAGGGTAAGGGAGACAGAGATGAGAGCAGAGACAGGAGGATAGTTGGGGGGAGAGAGTGTAAATGCAGAAGCTGTGGACTGACTAGGGTTGAAGTGTTTGATGTTGGACTCCTGTCCTTCTCCCTCCAGCTTCTCCCATCTGATGGCATCTGTCTTCTTCATCTTGAACTCCACCTGACAGAAAAGAGGGGCGATAAGGGGGGGGGGGGGAACAAGAGAGATAACAATGTTAAACAAAATGATCTTCTTTGGTGCGCGGGACAAAAATAACGCTTCCATTAGAGTGACATCTTAAAAGTACAGGACATCAGATCATTACTGAGGCCAGAGAGGCTGCCTGTTCGGAGCCGACGTCAACTCAGCCTGCGTGTGTGTGTGCGTGCGCGTGTTTGTGTGTGTGAGAGAGAGACATCAGGGATATGCGGGGGCACAGCTCAATCTCGAACCTCACTGACAGACATACTGCACTAACGAGATGCCTGTCAGCCAGAGGGGCAGTGTGAGAGACGGAGCGAGCGGGAGGGAGGGAGGGAGGGAGGAGGAGGGAGGGAGAGGGGGAGATCCTAATTCCACACAGCAGCATCTGATCCAAATCATTACACCAGGAGAACATGGGAGAGGAGGAAAACAATGAGGGGAGAGAGGACATGGACACACGCTTTTAACACTGAGCTGCATTGACAGGGCACATACCAGCGAGACACGCGAGCTGCGCCCCCCCATCACCCACCCTGCCGCCCATTAACGGTGTGTGCGTTTGATATGCGCACACGTGAAAGACAGCGCTAGTTATGTCGGTGCAATTAAGGAACATTTCTGCTCTGCTGGGCGATGTGATGATTCATTTATGAGGGTGCCAGAGGAGAAGAGGGAACCAAGAGGTAGACAAGGTTAGAGGAGAGGAGGCAGAGAGGCTGAAGTGTGAGTGAGAGGAGCAGATTGAGGGGAAGAAGACAGTATGATCGCTGCTACCTCCTCCACCGAGGTGATGAGCTAGTGCGAGTCGCTGTACACTGATAGATCACTTCGGTGTGTGTCAGCGCTTTCTGCCCCACAAAGGGCCTCGTGCACAGCGAGGCATCTGTGCAGTGTCCGAAATTAACTTTTTGGCTCACCTGCGAAGGGCTGTGAAACTAAAAAAAGACAATCTCTGCTGAGAATACAGGTCACTGCCCAAATAATTCATATTCATCCTTCAAAAGAATATGTCTCCGAACTTTGTGCAAGTTTGATCTGATTCTGTGAGTTAAGAAATGGGAGCTGTGTCCGACAATTTTGGTTACTTTCTGGAAGCAACAATCTGACATTCACACCCACTTCACACTGTGATTAATGAGGTGTGAAGAGGTCAGAAAGTGAGCAGGTTTTGAACTGTGAAACTGTGTTCAACACTCGGGCCACATCCACACAAATACATTATCATTTTGTGAAAAACTGCAGTTCTTTGAACAGCCACGTGATGCTGGCTCCAATCCCTGCAGACCCCAGTGTTAAAATGCCCAACTTTACAGCAGGAATAAACACGTTTACAGCCTGGTACAAGAAACAGTTTTGGTCTCTAGAGCTAATTTAAACATTCATGACAGTTGTACGGGGGAGAATTTTTATATAACTCACCCGTAGACTTTTCATTAAGGCTTTTTTAAGTTGCGCATAAATAAGGGTGGGACACTTTGAGTGACAGGCTGTCTGCTGACAGTGTCCTTGACCTCACACTATGAGTTCAACTGAGATGCCAAAGTGAGGCTTCAAAATGAGAGTCCACAAACCAGTGGGTGATGTCACGGTAAGTACATCCATCATTTTTACAGTCTATGGTACACGATCATTCACGTAAACTAGGCATGTGTGTGCCAATGTAAACAGGAAGCAGAGAGTGTCTGGCCTGTGGCTGGTTGCTTAGTTACAAAAAATACTAAAGAAGAGGAACAGCAAGTAAGACCAGACATTTCTTTGCTTGGACCAACGACAAGGTGGAACTGCTACTGAAGACGTGTAAAAGGCGGTTAAGGGAGCGGAAAACAGGTTCGGAGTCGTAACCAAGGAAATATGGCTACATATCAAGTGGCGTGGGGTAAAAAAAATGACACATTTAAACAGTAACATAATAAAAAAAAAATGTATAAATCAATACACAGATGTTGAGTATTGATTGTTTTATTACATATATTAATAAAACTGCAAATACAAATAAAATTTTGGGAGCCTACTAAAATAATAACTACTGCTTTTTCAGTCCACTACACACATTTTGCCGCAGAGTTTCAAACTGACACACGGTCAGCAGCATCTTCAAAAGTCTCCTTTACAGGGGTTCGGAAACACCAGAGAAGTGTGGAGGCTGGGTGTAAGTGTAGTAATGGTTGTTGGTTTGACAACATATTAGTGTGGATGTAGCCTCTGAATGCCGTCTAGGTGAGACTACCTGAAAACTTGTGTTGTTATAAGCATAGATAAACACATCACGCCCCTCATTTTAACTCGGGACAAGTTCTTTCGAGCAGAACCCAGCCTCTACAGTAAGCATATTGTACATATGTTTTGAAGTAAATAATCACTGCAAACACTTACAAAAGTGTGTCTTATTAGTCAATGCCTGTAAAGTGTGAGGTGGGAGAAGTTATTTTGGGAGTCCAGGGTTCAGGAGGTAACACTTGTTCATTGAATTCATTTCATGCAGAGACAATGTTAGGCTACCATCTTTTGGAGCACTTCAAAAGCTTGGATTTGCATGAAACTCTCTTGGCTGAATCATCAGTATGAAAGATGAGATACCATTTTACAAAATATCTGGTTCTCTGATAAAAGTTCAAAGGTAAAACCCTGTGTGTATAAAAATGTAAGGTGAGACGTCTCCATGGTGCGCTTTGGTATAAAACACCCAACTGCCGAGTTTAAACCAAGCAGAAAGTTAAGTTTGTGTTCATGAAACATTCACAACTTAAATCAGTTCACTTTTGGATTTTGGTTCTATTCAGCAACTATGGTGCTGTTTTTTGTTTCCAAATGCAACACTACGGGCAATATTCACACAACCTGGGTCATGGATCATTTAAATACAGCTTTAAACTAAATAGGAAAGTGCATTTAGGGCCTGTCCAACCACTTCTGCTAGTTAAACAGAGCATAAGCTGAGTGAATTTTTAGTGCAAACATTTTTTTAGTGCAACAATTTTTTGACAAAGGAAACAAAACTTAACTTTTAGCTTAAAATAATCAATGAAGTTACGCTGTCCCTCTTGCATAGACGTGCACAATGTCTCTCTTAATAGGGAGTCGGACAGCAGCTCTGCTCTCTGCTATGTTCACATTTTAGAGATGGTCATTACTATTTTCCTCATGAATGTGGTTTTATTTCACCTACCCCCAACCAGAGAGTGCATGTGCACTGTGGACCCGCCTATGTAGGCGCATCTTACTATCTGAACAATGCGGCCTTTAAATAGCCATAAAATACTGCACAATTAACATAGGCCCCTAAACTTTAACTTCTCCCAGTATTATCTTGTATATCGTACTGTGGCAGTATAGCGCTAAGGCTCATGGGTAACATAGTATTTAGATCAGTGTTTACCAACTGGTCCAGCCACTGGGTCCAGATTTCCATGTAGTTTAATATATTCAGCGTCATACTAACATTTGGCCATATCATCGAGCTAGTTTGCTGTCTCTTTTAAGTAGCTGTCAGTTAATTGCTCACCCTACAGCAGGAAACAGCACTTCAAAATAAAAGCTCTGCGCTGGAAATTGACTGTACTTCAAAATAAAGTGTATTTTTTTACAAACATGTTTGCGAATAATTTGCGGCCCACTCAGAATGAACCTGCGACCCACCTTTGGATCATGACCCACCAGTTGGGAACCACTGATTTTGCTCACCTGCCATCACAGACTGATGAAAAAACATCTTCTCAGGAATTAAGTTAATGCCAACTATAAAAACCTATAGTATTGTTGAATTACCCAGAATACATCAGCGTCTCTATCTAGATTTATTAAACCCTGCTCATCAGTTGTGACTGCTGGTGTTTGATTATCTAATTTCAATCGATTTCTGAGACAGCTCCTCTTGACATGTTAAATAATTGTTGTTTCTCTGACGGATGCACCTGCAGTCTGGGCATAGAGGCTCCTTAGAGCTCTGTAAGAGGTCTCCTGGTGCTTTCAAGACTTCAGCACATATCAAAGTGCTGATTTGCCGACCTGCTGTAATAGCTGACAAATACTGCTAATTGGCGTTCAAACTAATGCAGCCTTTGTAGTAGTGCTTGTAATTCTGATTAGAGGAAGCTGATGTCTTTTTTATTATGCATCAGGTTTTTTTGTGTGTGTGTACCCCTGTGGATAAACAGTTATTGATATTAACTAAAATAATACAGCTATTATTTAGCCAGCAGCAGAGTTTTCATTTTTAACAAGGCAGCAACTCAACAGCCTCTCTGACTGTTTTCAACTGATTAGTTAATGATCATTAAGGCAAAGGCAAAAGAGACCCTTTTAGGGGCCGTTTATACGACAACGATTTCAGTAAAAACGGAAAAGTCCGTCCTTTGCGTTTTAAAAAACGTCTGCGTTTATACGACGACGTTATTGAAACGATCTCCGTTCACACAGAACTGCAAAATCTACTGGAAACGCTGTAGTATGCACGCCAGGCCAATGGATGGCAGTGTAAATTTGCAAAGCAACACCACTGCATGACGGCATGCGCCTGCGCTCAAGTGCCTTCCTCTCCAACGCAGTGATTACAAACCAGAACAAAGAAGACACAATGGCGAAAGCTTGCACAGATAAATTTGTTTGGATGGATGACAAGGTGGAGTTGCTACAGGAATAGATCTACATTTCACTTCAAATCAACAGGGTGAGCAGCACAAACAGAGCTCTGCATTGTTGTTGTGACGGTCGGCATGCCTAGTGACTGGAACTGTAATGCGCATGCGCGAAAAGTCCGTTTTCAGAGGAACTGCATATTGCACGTTTACATGACAATGGAGACGTCGCCGTTTCCAAAACGTTGCACCCTGGAATCCGTTTTCAAATCGCCACGTTTTCAGGCACCCAAAACGCTGCTGTCATGTAAACGATTGGCCAAAACGCAACTAAAGTTGACAGTTTTCAGTTGAAATCGTTGTCATATAAACGGGGCCTTACCCTGCCCGTTATTCCACCTCCTATTATTTATAAAAGGCACAATCGCAGAATGGGAGGTAAAAGCTGTCTCACCTTTAAGCCAGGAGCAGAGGTGGTAATAGCACCGTATCAACATCTGTGTAAAAGGGTCAGCTGGCAGGATGGGGCGTGTGTGACGTTTTGGTGACGTGTTATGAGTGGGACCCACAGCAGAAGATTTAAAAAGTAGTCGTTAGCAGCTAACTCAAAAAAGAACAGAGGGTGAAAATGTCCATTGGGGTGACAATGAGGTGCAGGATAGCAGAGGGCGAGATCAGCCACCATATAACAGAGACGATAAACGATTGTTATTGCCATGTTAGACCATTGTTGTTTGTAAAACACTGCCAACGCGTATGTTAAATGTCACGCTACAGGCTGACGCTGTTATCATACATGTTGCGCCCATTACGCCTCTTTTGCGTCCATGATGCCAGCATGCTGTCTAAAATCACACACTGGAGCAACATAATGCCGCCATCATTTGGTTCTGTGTATAAATGCAAAGCCAGAGTAAAGAAGGGACTTCGTAGTGGCCCTATAGCACAATCTCTGGTCCTTGTCTGTTCTGAGAATGTAGCACTTTTTACACAAAGACTTCAGACCAAGCAAATTAAATGTTCTCATCTTAAAATCACCATCCAGTGTTGCAGGTGCCGTTAATTCTCTTTAATGTGTCTGTAGTGTGAAGCGCAGCAGGACTCACGCCGCGGCTCTGTGTGTGCGCTTGTATGCGTGCTCCTGGGCCATACAACATTAATCTGCTGCCACATCTGTGTTTCCTGGCTTTTAAGGGACATGGCAGGCCAGGCGCCGTGTGTGTGTCTCTCTGTGTGCGTTTCTGTGTGTGTGACAGGCGAAGAGATGCCTCGTAAAGGGATGTGACAGCAGAGGCACATACAGGGGCCACCACCCACAGGACCCCAGGGGCTGGACTATACAATACACACACACACAGACACACATGTGGACACACACACATGCTATTTACAGAGGGGCACGGGGGTCCCATGTCGTTTGTCACATGTGTTTTGAGCCATCATCCTCCCTCCGCCCCGCCACGATTCCTCACCCAGCATCTTCGCCTTCTTTCTCCAGATCCCCGCGGATTTCAAAACAAACTTGGCAAGAAAGACGCATAAATGAAATAAATATAAACATTCTCAGACGTTGACAGGCATGAAAATTAAAGAGCGGAGACGCCACTTTAGCTATTTGCCCAAAAGAGATGAGTTTGGAAGTGAATGAACGGGCGAGCGTGGATCTGAAACAGCGTGCAGTGTGTTTGCGCGCACGCGTCTGGGTGTGTGTGCGTCAGCCGTCTGTTCTGATCAAACACACTGGTGTGTAATTGGCTCCCTGTTGTCGCGGTGACCCCTGCGGTTGGAATGTCTGTCGTGGTGGAGGACAGGAGGAGGTCGCGCTGACGATAATGTGCTACAGACGACACTCACGCACACACTGCAAATACTTTGTGTAAATGGCACAAGTGTGTTGAAAGATTACTGTTCAGCCTCTGTGTGTGTGTGTGTGTGTGTGTGTGTGTGTGTGTGTGTGTGTGTGTACATGCTTGCACACTCACGGCCGGCTTAGCCTGCCCCTGCTAAGTTGTCTTTAAAGACAGCGAGGAGATGAAGCGTAAACATTGTGGAGCGAAGAGTGCAGGGCAGCCTATTACAGAGACAGACAGACCGACATTGGTTGGGAATCAACAGCTCCGAGGCAATGCCTTTTTTTTTTTTTTTCCCTCTCAAACGCTCATTAGGGATGCATGCCAATCTGGAGAAACTTGATTTGCTGATGCCGTTGTTCATTTGAATGTTTTTTCCCCCCAGTGGCTCCTTGGCTTCAGGAAAATGAAACGACTCCAAAATATTTAAATGAGACACGCATTGAGAGCTGCTCAGTTCGCCGGGGTCTCTCACACTGTCGTGCACATGTGCAGACACATTTCACCTGTAGAGTTTTTAAAGACTTGTTATGCCTTCTTGAACATTTCAATGCTGCAATTACCAGTGAGGGCTCATGAGCTCGTTGTGTGTGAGTGTGTGTGTGTGTGTGTGTGTGTGTAGGGGCCATGTGTACCGGAGGAGCCCAGTGGACCAGGGAACAGTCAGGGCTTTGTGGGAGAGGAGGTGGGTTTGAACACTCTCCCTCGTTATCCGAGATGTAGGTGTGTGTGTGTGTGTGTGTGTGTGTGTGTGTGTGTTTGTATGTGTGCAAAACACAGAGACAGACAGAGGGTGTGTGTGAGGGGCCACGGAGAGATTGACCAAACAAAGACAAAGACGATAAATGAGGAAGAAAGAGGAGAAAAACAAGAGACTGTAGAGAGATATGAGAGAGAGTCTAAGGCCATCTTCAGCTGTGGTCTCTCTAAGACTGAGCCCTTGTTTAAGCTGCAACCCACGTGCACCTCTGGTATGCAGTGTCTGCTGTTGCCATGGAAAAGTGAGAAAGTGAGTGAGAGTGAGAGTTTTTTGAGAGGGGGCAGTTTCTGTGCAGGTCAGTCTCCACTCGGCACAGTGTAGCCGCTGGATATAATGCACACAATATAGATGTCAGGTTATGTAACGCCACTAATCAAATTTTTGCCACTGTGGCACCATACAGTGGATATTTTCAGCACCTGTGATCATGCGCTGCCCTTTCGTTCCCCCTGTGGCCTTGCTGTAAAAAAAAAACTAGAATAAATATCGTCAGTGCTTTCAGAGGCACTGTGGCTCGACTTGTTTGGAGATGTTAACACCATAGGATGTTTTTAGCCACTTGATGTAAACCCTTTTTTTAATGCTTTTTCCTCCATGTTACAAAATTATAAATATAACAGAAAAACATACAGGGATGGATTTTATGTTGTTTGTTATTTATTCTCCTTCTGTTGTCATTTTTGAAATAAATCAGCCCTTCATTATACTACCTTTGAATTAGGGCTGGGCGATTTAGACAGAAGTTCATATCTTGGTATTATGGCAATCCACAATATGTATCTCAGTTTCAACAAAATAAGCTGCATGTTTAGTTGCATGTCAAAGTCACATTTGAGATGTCACAAGCACTTTATAAAAACAGACTGTGATCAGGGACATTAGTCCCCTGTTGGAAAATATACAGCTGCACAATAGTTACACTTCTAAAACACTAGTCGACGGCGGGGTTTCTGTGAAGTGCTGTAAAGTTTAGTTGATTCAAAACACACCCAAAACACACATTAAACATGCCTTAATAGCAACAATTTCAAACACAAGTAAACAACCCAGCTTCACGATAACTCACAGCATTCACAGACAAAGCACTTGTCTTTATCTGGACACATTTTCCCCACAAATACAACATGCTAACGTTATTAGCACAAGTCTATGGCATTTTTCCTCTATTCATATGAAGCCAGGGACAACAGTAGACTCACAAGTCAGTCTTTAGACCCCTTGCTTAACTTAAGACTGATGTCTTTCTCCCTGATTTTGTGTTTAGATGGGCGGATACAATTTCAGAGTTTAAATAAACTCCCTATGTTGCAGAACCAATACTAATCCGCAGGGCGGTCCTTCGGTGGCTCGCTGAACTCTTGTGCTTGTAAACATAGTCTGACTGCGTTAAAAGTTTCAAACAAAGTCGCTGTAAGTCCTTCATTTCCACAATCTTGTGGACTGAGCACACCTTTGATAAAACAGAGTTAAATCTCTCTGCATCCATTTTCAAGTTCTCTGTGTGTTTGGCGTGTCCTTTAAAAAAAATGCAAGAGGCATTGCTTTGTTGCTGGCAATTTTCTCCGGTGTGTTAAACACACTTTAGAAAGGAGTGTCCCCAGACTATCAGAAGGCGGAGATCTCTGATTGTCTGGTGGTGAGACTAGGGACAACAGCAACATTTAACAAAGGTAACGTTACAAAATTCGTCTCCATTAGAGGGCACAAAGTTCACAGACAAAACAACTGTCTTATACGCTTTCCAGAGAAATATAACACACTAATGTTATTAGCACAAGCCTGTGGCATTTTGTATTGTGTAAATTAGCCTAGCAACAAGCTGAGATTTCCTCTCCTCATATGAAGCCAGGATAAATCACACACAGGACTTAAAATGCTGTTTTTGTGGAGGCTTTATTGTCTACAATTTATTGTTTCTTACCTGTGAAATTAAAATAAATAAAAGCTTTGTTTCCACTGAGGGAAATGGTTTCAGCTTACAAAAATAGACAGGAGGTCTGTGTCGCCACCACGTGTAGTTACATTTCTGGAGAGGTGCACGTTTATGGAGCTATATTTGTGTCTTTATTACATGTGAGAAAATAAATTACATGTGAGAAAAAAAAAGTTTGAGAGAAAAAAATATTTGAGAGAAAATAAAATATTTGAGAGAGAAAGTTTTCACACTGATAGCAAAAAATAATATTTGAGACTAAAAAAAATTTTGAGAGAAAGTATTTTGTCATAGAATATAAAAAATAATAATTTGAGATTTAAAATATTATTTGCTATCAATGTGAAATCTCTGTGTCTCTCTCTCTGTCTCTCTCTCAAAAAAAGAATGTTTCTCTCAAAACATTTTTCTTGTCTCTCTCAAAACCTAAGTCTTTGCTCTCGTGTCAGGATTTTTATTTTGCTGCGAAAATAATGTCATGGGCGGGGCCACGTTCCTACTGGTCAGTCTCAATTGAATTGCTGCTGCAGCTGGGTGAGGATCATCTGTCTGATCATCATCAGTCGACTGAATCATTCATCATCTGTGTCATCATCTTACACAAACATTGGAGTCTCCGCTCCCAAATAACACAGCGCATCTATGCCGGTGAATCGACCATGGTGGAGGAATGATGATCCCAAGACGATCCTCACCCAGCTGTCAATTCGACTGAAACTGGCCAATACGAACATGGCCCCGCCCATGACATTATTTTCGCAGCGAAAGCAAAATCCTGTTGTCTAAATATAGCTTGCTTGAAAATATATCGATATGTCGTACATAGTCCTATCACCCAGCCCTACCTTTAAATGAGCATAGGTTTTCTAAAATTTAACAATCTTTAATATAACCGTTCACATGAAAATAATCTTTTAACAAAAAAAAAAGCTTTAAAAGTATTTTTACTACATAAATTATAATTCCCTCTGTAATATCTTTTTTACATAGATGTGAAATCAACAAATTTCTCCTTCAAACAACTAAATTTATTCAAGCTACTCACCAAAGACTGAATTTTACATTGTACATATGAGCATATGATGGTAACATTATAATTTAACTTTGCCTAGTACTCATTATTACTGAAGAGAACTCAACGCATTATTATGTAACTAAGTGCAATCACCGTCAGATGTTAGGGGCCGCACACATGATGCGTTAAATGTCAAATGCTGCTGAAACCTATTCAACAATGTTAATATTCTTTTCCTGTATAATTCTAAATTAAATAGTCAAAAGGCCAAATTCATTGAGGCATTTGTGACTGTTTAAAATCACTGCAGGCTGCACTTCTGAAATGACATTTATATAATGCACAAGACATTAATAATGTTTTGACTGCATTTACGTCAGTATTTGAGAGACACGTCAGCTGAATCAATACCATCTTCACTCCGCTCTGCTTGTGTAGGTGGAGTGTTTTTTTATACGTCTTTTTCATCTCCCGTAAAGGTCGTCAGTCTCCTGCTGGATTAATTACACAACTACTACTTAAAATTGCCATATTATAATTTTATGACTAATAAACGTTTATTTTTTCTACTGTGGAATTCAACTTTAGTAGAAGTAAACTTTGTGGAGACAAAATCACAAGCCCTTTCACACATGCAGTCTATTCCTGAAATGTTCAGGGACTTCATCTGCATGAGTCCATGTGAATGGGCGCAGGGATCGATACTTGGGAAAATCCGCCAATTTCCAAGCTCAAGACCATTTTAGGGAAATTCCAGTACAGCTGTGTTGTGAATGACAGCAGAGACATTGCAGGGACAGGCAGGTGAAGGGTTACATCCATCTGACCAAACATGCTTTCACTGAGAGTGGGCGAAACAATTACAAGAATCCACTGATGATGTATTTGAATCTGCAACTTGTTTATGGTTCAGCATTCACGACAATGCTTAGGTGGGTGATTGATTTCATTGTTGAATATAAAACACGTTATAAGAACACTGGCTCTGGACAGATCAGCTCCTTGCCTGCCATGTTCCTGAAAACAATAAGAGACGTCTTTCGCCGCAACATGTGCATCCAACTTTGCCTCAGCCTCTTCTTCTAATGAGTTTTATAGCGATTGGCATCCAAAAGTGTTGCATTACCGCCATCTGCTGGACCGTCCCTTGCCACATCTATTTCGGCATTGCTATGTCACATGTAAAAAGACGCAAGATGGAAATGTTCCTGAATGAAGTACATGTGTGAGCAGTTGAAAATCACTAGCCATGTTTGAAAGGTTTTTCCAGTAATTTATCGGGAACTAGGTGTGAAATATGTTATAGAAATCCAATTTCTTAACTGCATCTGGGGGCAGTCTCAGGATCGATCCAGGAATTGTATACCCAGGATGCACCGATTTACTGGCTGCACATCGCTAACCGACAATATTCGCCTTGTTGACTGCCATTGGCATATTTGCAGATAAGCTGACATTCACCAATGACAGTGGCTGTTGTGTCAAATCCCATTGTCCATCCCCTTGACGAACAAAGATCTTCCCAGGGACGCTGTTGGGACGAATGGACGCAGTAAACTTACTATCAACGCGTTAGTGGACACACCCTTCTGTTTCCCTGATAATGCTACATTGTGAACAACAAATCCATGTTGACATCAGGAGGAGAGCTCGTTAATGTTAGTTGTTAGCAACCGAAACTAAGAGCTGACGAAGGCTGGATCGAGTTATGCGATCAAGCTCTCATTGTAACAATAGTATTACACAAAAGGTAAATTATAACGTTATCATGATGTGTTCAGTGTAATCTTGTAAAAAGTAGTTCAATACAGTTGTTTAAAGGAGGACTTTGTGGATGTTTTCACAGCAACATAAAATAGAGAAGGAATTATAATATACCATAAAACTCATAACCCGGGCTATTATTTGCTTAAATCATATTTGGGACAGGCCTTTAATTCATTTCACATGAAAGTGTTAATCAGCAAAGATCGGTATCTACCCAGAATTTTACAATGCAAGTGTAATGAAATGCTGCCTTGGTTAAAAACCAAGGCACCAAGGAAGTATTTTGCCATGCAGTGGTTATAAAAACACTACGTTAGGATTAACTACCTGTGTGAAGTGACAATAAGTGGTTAATGGTGGTAAATTATCATTTTACTAACTGTAAATTTCTATTTAAGAGTTTTTGTTCAGTTACTTAAACAGGATCCAGCTACAGATGCTTTGGAAAATTCTGTGTCCCAAAAACTGCAAAGATCACGCCCCCACCATCAGAATAATAGTTCTTAGGAATTCACAGGATCCCCAGGAACAAAGCAAAGCCTTATGTTGAACTGTATTGGCAACACCAGAGTGATCGATGGCCAAAAAGACAAATTCCTCCCCCCTTAACGATTAAAAAAACAATCAAAACAACTCACACAAAGACCTGCCTCTTGATCCTCAGGCTAAAACCTGACAGTGGCCTAAACCCTGAATCAGCACACACTCAGCCAGCACACTCATTAGCCAACATCCTCTGTAATACACGCTAATTAGTCTATAGTAAAAAGTGCCCTTCCTACTCATTAGGCCCATAATCACCTTAAATAGTGCTGAGGAACTCTCAGCGAGTACAGCTCTAATACATGCGTGTGTGTAGGAGTGCGGATTTGTGCATATGTGTGAATCTCATGTTAGCTGCTCAGATGAACTTCGCTAACGTCTCTACAGGAGCCTCAGTGAACACACCGAGAGTGGATTTTCTCATTTCCACCGCAGCTACAGTAAGCTTTAGCAGCATTAAGGAATTATAGGTAGTGACAGCCTACTTTACAGTGCTTTAAATTATTGAGGAGATTAAGATGTTAATCTCAGAGTGGTAATGATCAGTCACAATTTCAGTGAGCTGCTTAAACTCGCATCAGCGTGGTTTTCTTCTTTCCCTTTTTTACTGTTATCTGACATTTGAGTCAATAACACTTTCAACAAAGACACAAAAAATAATCAGTTACTATTGTGCCTGAATACACAGAGATAAAATCATGTCTTTTGATGCTCTACAGCAAAACTGCAGTTCAGAGATTTGAAGCCCTGTCAGAGAAGAGCCGGCATTCCTCCAGTGTGCGACATTACCACATCATATTTTCTTTATGGGGACATAAAAAATGTTCCTTGACATGTTTAATAGTCTGCCACTTTATTGTTGAGAGTAACTACTGGGACGGCAAGGCTACATGTGGTGTTCTCACTGATCCTGAGTGAAAATCTCCTCGACTTTTCATCGACTTTCAAAAACTTAGTTGGAGCACTTCCATGACCCAAAAAAAATGCTGTCTCTTCCTTGTTTGTTTATGTTTTTCAGTTCAGAAAAGTTGTAAAGTGGTAAACAGTTTTATATTCCTCAGCTGGGCGTGCTGTGAAGAAAAACATCAGAGAGCAACCACTTCATACTACTGTAAGTCTGAAACAGGTTGTGCGGAATAATCTGTCAAATGACCCATTTGTTGAACTCCTTGTTATTTTATGACTCCCCACAGAGGTAGTAACATATTCCCTGACTCTCTCTCCACTTAAACACACCTCTGAAAACTCAGATATTCCAGAAATTCAACAACTGTGACCGATTGTGTCCTGGCAGCCATGTCATCTGTTTAGCTGGAGGCCGTTTTATCAATTCTAGTTACTATGTGTTGGTCAGTCGTGGTCACTGTGACCTCAGTAAGGGAAAGCAGATTTATTTCAGTGTGTGATCCAACATCAGAGAATGAGTATCACAAAGCTTTGATGTTTCTTATAGTGCACAATGGACCATTAAACACAAGTGGTGTTGCTGAAAGCATGCAGGTCTGACATGTTTGTTTCTGATTCATGTGAATGTTATCTGTCAGAGTAAAATGTCTATTAAAGATGTCAAAAATCATCTTTAATAATGTATGCCAGAATGTAAAATATGCAAAGGTTTAAATGAGGGCTGGGTATGAGTACTCAAGCATTCAAATTAGACAGCCCGACCTCCCGCATGTGAATATGACTTTTATATTTTTTAGCACTTAAATTGGGTAAAATCTTATTTCACTGTAGAGCTGAACACAACTTATTGTCTTCCTACCCCGCTGTCGCTCTGACGGTTTATCATGAGACAGCAGGAGACTACTGCTGCGGGTGTGTGAGCTCCTTGTGGGTAACGTGCGCACGCACACACACAGGGACGGGGCTAATTGCTAGCATCACACAGCTAACGTTACCTTATGGTTATCAACGGATTTAACAACAGAGCTGAGACGTTTCGATGTCGGTGTGAGTCTAGGGTCGTAAATGGCTCCGTGTTGGATGTTAGCTGCTGCTGCTAGGTTAGCTTGTGCTAACCGGCAGAAGTTGAACTGACATAGATGAGAGCAGCTCAGTGATGGTCTTTTGGCATTGGGTCTAGTTAAATTTATGGTTTAATACGTTAATTTAAGCCTGGCTGTTCGATAATTGAATTTCAATTTGCACTTGTTTTCAGCCAATTTAGATTACCATTCTTCGGTCTTATGTTACACTTTTTCTTTACAGGTACTCTGAAATTATTCAATATGACTAATTAAATATGGAAATTAATTCAAATGTTCATCCCTGGCTAAAATCAATATTTCCCTCCTAATAAGTGGACTCCCTGTTGATTTAGATGTTTCAACAACACATGAAGTCAAAGTGCAGTGATACCTTGGTGGTGAGGATCTTGAAGTTACACTGTTCAGGGATCACGGGATGCATGAGGTGGAGGTCGAGGTTGTAGGTCCCTCCTGATGCCAGCTGTATCGTGGCAGAGAGCTGAAAAGACCACACACACACCAGACATTAGACATCACCCCTCATTGGCTGCTAATAAGTTAGGCAGTAACTAGGGAAAACATACAAATATGTAACAGAGTCTGACTGAAGATAGTGCCATGATTTTAAAGTAAATTATCCTTCCAGGCCGGTCATTTTGTTCTTGTTGAATAATAATTTAACAATCCCTGTGTTGAAATTGTAGCATAAATATTTTAATTGGACTCAAATGTCGTTTTTAGAAAACACAAAAAACAAAGAGAGAGATCAGGAGTGAGGAGGGAATGAAGGTGTCAGCTTGTCCCTGAGAATAATCATCTGATGTGGCTGCTTTGTCTGCCAGGAGTATCCTCGCCCTGTCCCCTTCAGCCACAGAGTGACCAGTGATGAAGGAGGGGTCAGACAGCTCCTAACAGCCTGTCACTCACTGGGACAGGGTAGGTGGGTGGGTGGGTGGCTTGTTGGTTTGGAGGGACATGGACTCGGCTGTGGCCCAAATCCTCACACTCCTTACACACTTGTCACTTGGCAAATGCTGCCCTCAAACAGAAATCACTTGCCTGAGTGCAGACCTTGGTGTTGACCCACTCCACTGAGTCTGAGTCGACAAATTCATCTGGCATTGTGACATGAGCCAGTAGTTTCTCAATTTAAATAATAAACTGACCAATGAGCTCTGCAGGGGGACTCGTTTAGCAGGACTAAGATCGTTGGTGTCACGTTCAACGTCACGGATGGGCCAGACAACAGGTCAGTAAACAGCAAAGCAGCATGGAGGCCAGTGAAAATGTTACGGCTGTTACCTCTTCTTTTGTATCTCTTTTTTTGTTCAGTCCTTTCTTCAAACTCAGTGCTGACTAAAATGTGGATCGATGTGAAAGTGCTGTTTGGAGGGAGGTGGATGGTAGTGGTGGTCAGTGATTGCATTGCACACTAAAATTAGGGCGTCCACCCATGTATCGTATTTTTATCACTGCTGATCGAAGCCGATCGGAGCTGGAACCGATAAATACCCCTGACCACTGAAGTCATTTGTCCCAGGACTAATTGTAACCTTTCCCATTAAATACAAAAGCAGCTGTTAATGTGTTTTTATGCAGTGGAAAAGGGGCTTTAGGGTGGAGGCAATATCAGACTACAGATGGAGTGTAACAAGTTGATCATTCTGTCTGATATCAGGCAAGAGAAGCACTAAAAACTGCCCACATGAGGAATAACTCACTGTTATCATCTCATCATCAGATCTTTTCGCAGAGGAACTTCAACTTGTAATCGTTTGCAATTCAACACCTACCACTTCTCTAAAAGTGGACTTTCTGATTTGGGACCAAATGTATGCAAGAAGTAGTTCACCGGGGATAAAAGCTTAGAAAGTTAGCTAAAGTAGCTTTTGGGCAATTCCACAAAACTATCAAAGCCTTAATATTCATTTCCAGTTGAATTCCTGCGCCGTCTGTAGGTATACAGCTGCTTCATGCTCAGTCGCCAGGGAAAAGAACTGGAACCACTGCCTTTTATCTTTAATTTCTTTTGTATATACTGACCTAGTAAAAAATATATGAACTTATCTGTACTTCGCACCACAGAGGGAGCTTAACAAGTGACTGTGTGATTCGGAGCGAGTGAACTATTTCTTTTGAAATGGGGTAAACTCAGTTTGTTATTCTATTAGGAAAGACAAAGCCGTTCCCTGGGGTGCCCTGCAGTTACCCCTCTGAGAGAGGGAAAGAGGAGTGGAAGGGAGCAAAGGAAAAGAGAAAAAGAAAAAGAAAGAGGGCTGTCCCCGGAGGGCTCTGCAGCTGAACCTAGATCAGTTATGCCTTCTATCTACAGACAATTAGGAGGTTGGAGAAGCTGGGGAGGGTAAATTGTTCTTAGATCTGTACTTTGGGGGCAATGTTAACAAGGCACCACTGGAGGCATAGTTGGGTCCATGGGGAGTGCGTGCGTGTATGTGTGCATGTATATGTGTGTGTGTGCGTGTGTGTGAGACCCATCTAATGGGCCCCCCTGAGGAAACACCCGAAAGCCAACCCATCTCTGTTCTACACACACACACACAAACACACTCTCTTCACTTCAATGCTGCACTTAAGTGTGTGTTTATACCTCTTTTTCCATGAAGTTGACACACACACCATCCTTGGGTACGTTTTTTGCCATGACTGTGACGATGACGTGAGCCTCTGTTTGGTACCAGTCATGTCTGCAAGAAACACAGAACACTGATTAAAAAAGTCTGAAGACATTTTTTTTCAAACCACCACTACAAATATGAATATCTAAACTTCATGAAACTGAAAACTTCAAATAATAAAACACAGCTCGTCATTATCAAGTCTCGTCTTTGTACATTGTATTCAAAGTTATACAGAATGGGCCGGCTTTGACACGCTGAGGCTGAGTTAATCATTACGCTGGTATAATAAAAAAAATAAGCATGAAAACAGGCGCCTGGATACGGCATGTTTACATTTATGCACTTACTTCACAGTTGGAGCTGCTGGTGTCTGCTGGGTCATTCAGCCCCCGAGACGGGATGACAATTAGAGAGGAGGATGTGGTGATGAGGCAGAGGGATGAAACAAAAATCAGAAAAGACACAACAACAAAAATAAGCTTAGTAAGACTCTCTTCTCTGAAACAGGAGCACACACGAAGCTGCTGCTCTCTGCTAATGCTGAGAGCAACAATGCCCCCAGGTGGCCATGCAGAGAACTCACCCTGTTGGCACCGCTGCTCTGTCTCTTCTCTGGAAAGAGAGGGAAAAAATTTGAGCAAGTGGCAGGTGGAAACATTTAATACAGCGCCTTAAGCTCCCTAAATCGATCTCTAGTCTCTAAACTATGATGATGGCGAAGCTAGAAGAACTTAATACGCATTTGTCAACAAAGAAATGACAGCAGACAGATTCGCCCCCACACTAAACAGACAACCAGACGCTATCCCATCCTCCACCAGTTTGTTTACTGGTCCATCCACGCCCATTAAAAGCCCTGTGAGCCCAAGCAAGCCTGATCACCGTTTACCAGCATGCTATCATACATTATTCACTGACTTCATTACAGAGAGGGAGAGAGCACAGAGAGGGAAGAGAGATGAGATGACGGGAGGCGTGTTAATGTTGTCTTAATGAGGTCGCGTTTGAAATGGTGAGGAGGGGGGTGTTTGGAGAAAAAGACTGTGTGTCAGAGTTTGTGTACTTTTAAACAAGCAGGGTGCCACATGTGATGAAATAACCAGGTGCCATGTGTGTGTGTGTGTGTGTGTGTTGGTTGGTGGTAAACACACTGTCACCGGAAGAAACAACTGCTGCTGGTGTGAGCAAGCGCAAGTAGGGTACTTTCAAGTTTTAGTGGGGGGGATGGTGGTGATGTGCACCCTGGTGTGCGTTTGTCTGTGTGTGTGCACACGCGCCGTCTGCGAGCACGCCTATGAAGGAGCTGGGTCTCATCGGGGGCTTTCAAACATCAGTAGCGTTAACTCTGATGAATCATACCGCTCCCGGGAGTACGTGTGCATGCGGGTGTGAAGCGTGTTTGTCAAAACTCATGCTCTTGTTTACTTGAGATGATCCAGAGGGCCCAGGCATCACCAGAAAACAGAAACACACCACCCAGACATGGCATGCATCTTTTATTGGACTGAGCAGCTCTGCCTAAACACTCACACTGTAGATTCATGGATGTGTGCGAGCTCATTTGTTTGATCAGATGGCCTGATCAGCTCCCTGACTGAGCCATTTAGCTTAGTGTTTGATAGCACGGGGTAAATAGCATATAGAAGTTAGAGGGTAAGTGGTAATGGAGTCTACAGCTCTTTCTTTAAACTAAAACGGCCATAGGAAATACTGTTGACCAATATTTGATAGCGTTGAAAGTTGTCAATATTTTGAAACAACAACAGGTTCAGTGTGTGAGATTTAGGAGGATTTAGTGGCATCTAGCAGTGAGGTTTGCAGATTGTAACGAGCTGAAATTTCTCCTGCTTAGAATTCCTTCAGTGTTCATCATTCAGGAGGTTTTTACTGGGAGCCGAAATATCTGCAGAGGTCTCTTCCTCTCCAACATAAACAGACCTGGTGATTAAAACTGGTAAAACCACTGAATAAAGCAGTTCCACATGACAAATCTGTGTTTCTCTGACGCTGTTTGGCATGAAGGAGATGGGCCGCTAGCCTAGCACCTGCTTATGTGAACTCACCTTATTTCTGTGATAACTTAGGGGTTTTAAGTGGGAGCCGAACTTTCTGCGGTGGTCTCGTCCTCTCCAAAACAAAAGAACCGGTGATTTAAACTGCTAATAACTCTCAACAAAGACAGTTTCATGTCCACAAAATATTTTTTCCCCACACTCTTGTTGCAGAGGGGCTTCCACCCACAGTGGCTGACATGAAAACGTGAATCCTGAATCTATCTAGAGCCAGTGTTTGGTTTGTCCGTGCCGGGCTACTGTAGAAACATGGTGATCTCTGTCAACGAGGACCTGCTTCCTTTGAAGATATAGATGGCTTATTCTAAGGTAACAAAAATACAACTGCTCTTTTTTTCAGGTGATTGTACACCAAAGAAAACACTTATGTTCCATCTCTGCCCAAACGTCCCCTCAAATCCTACACACTGAACCTTTAAATTAAGGATATTTAGATCTGGTGTGGGTCTTTAATTTCAGTTTTATTAGGATACTGAGTACCGCTCTAACCTAAAATAAAGACATTACAAAAGTTTCAGTTTAGCTACTTACCTGGCATCATCTCCTCACATCGCCTGATCCAGAGCTCAAATGATTTGTCAGAAACTGTGGAAATCACAGAAAAGAACATTTGTTGTCTTGTTGTCTTAAAGGGACAGTTCACCCCAAACAAAAATACATATTTTTCTTCTTACCTGTAGTGCTGTTTATCAGTGTAGATGGTTTTGGTGTGAGTTGCAGAGTGCTGGAGATATCAGCCGTAGAGATGCCTGCCTTTGCTCCAAAATAATGGAACTAGATGGCACTCAGCTTGTGGTGCTACTGTCTAATTTATGGTGGACGGACACACTGACCACATCCTTTTCTCGTGCTCCTGATGTTTACTCAGGAGAAGTTAGATTAAAGTTTGTAGTGTAGGTCAGTAGAAAGAAAATAGTTCCTACATGAAACTGCTCACAACAAGGTCTGTGGATTATTTTGAGCAACCGGGTCATGGTTTCTTTGGTTTCTTTAACCCTATAGGCCCTAGGCGTTTTTAGGGTATGTTTACTGCCTTTACTTTTAAGCTCATATCACAGTCATTATAAAGGCTACATACACATGCTATCTCTTGTTTTGTTTTGTTTTTTTTCCCAGGACAATCTGGGCTAACCAGATTTGCCATCATTTCATGTCCTTCTATGTGCCTGCAATTTATATTAATTTTTATATCAATGAAAAAAACAAATCCGTGTTACTAAATTCTTACATTTTTACATGTATCTCAGCATAGCAAGTTGAAAGTTGACATATTCTGACATATATGAAGAGGGGAGACTCTCTGGAATCTGGCAATATAAGAACCATGATGCTGGGACATTCTGTCACTTCACAGGTGTCCAAAACATGTGGTTTGTGCCAGGTGGACATGACTGCCAGTATTTTTTCATTATTGCAAGAAATTCCATTGACTCATTCACAAGTCAAAAATGTGTTTTATGTGGAAGAAACATGCAATATTTACATCTAAGATAATAGAAAATCAGTCAACCAAGTGCAATGATGTCTTCCAAGATAATATTTGACACTTTGTTTGCAGTAAACAGAGTTTGATGTTGTTTTTCAGTTTTTCGGGGGGGGGCACGTCCCCCTCAATGTATAGTTATATATATAGCTCTAGTCCTGCGCTTTCATGTGATATGCGTGGCATTTCTGTACGAGCCTGCATCTTGTCGGAAAGCTACAATTCCGCTGTTTCATGTGATATGCGTGGCTTCTCGCTATGACACATGGTCGCAGAAAAAAATCAATAGAGAAGAACAGATGTGAATTTGGATGCACTATGCGTCGTTCGGGCCCATAGGGTTAAAGAGACATTGTTGTTGAGATTTTCAAATGTCCTTTTTTGGCGCTTGAGCACCACAAGCTGAGTGACATCTAGCTCCATTATATTGGAGAGAAGGCAGACATCTCTACGGCTGATATCTCCAACACTCTGCAACTCACACCAAAACAATCTAGATTGATAAATAGCACTACAGGTAAGAGAAAATACGTGTTTTTAATTTTGGTGTGAACTGTCCCTTAATTTAATATAGGTTGATATAAAAAAACAAGCTCAATTACAGAATCTAATACAAACATTTGAAGGTGTCAGTGATGTTAATTAAGTCTGAAGTGGTCTGACTCAGCGCTGGAGAAAGCTGCCGTCATGATTTAAATAAGATTAACTTCCAAAGCAAAAACTGCAGAGGATGTGTTTAATACATTACTGGTGGTTAAATCAGCAGCTCATAGACGATGCTCATTTTACAGGCAATCATCTCAAAATGTGTTTAAAAATGGATTCAGGCTCTTTTGACAGCGCTGAGCATTTTAGGACCTTGAGATTTTAAAATCTTTTCATGCAGTCATTTTGATGATCAGTTGGGAAACACTGTAGCAGCAGTTAAAGAAATTAATAGTTGTCGCCATTCTTACATACAAACACACATGTAAACATGAGGGCAATACTGTACAATATATGGACATGACAGCCATCAGTAATTATCATACCTGGCCTAATGGTGTCTAGACTGACAATGGCTACTACAGTTGTGAACAATGTGTAAAGACACTTGCTTCACTAGCTTGCGTGATCTGCACTTGTACAAACACTCACAGTTACTGGTTTAAAATCTTTAAATCCTTATCTGACTTGGCGGAGGGATCCCTTGAGCCAAACCCAGCTCTGACTATTTTTGGTCTTAAAAGCCCAAAATGCACAACAGCTCTTTTGTAACATCATCATGTGGCCTGATGTTACTTAACTGAAAACAAACAAAGACATCAACATATTCAGCCCTGCTGAAGGATGTGTTGCAAAACCTCCAGCTGGAAAAAAGCAACCTTTTGAAATTACTTTAATAAGGCTGCACAAACAACTCTCCCAGAGGACATTTGCAATCTACTTTTAACTACTTTTCTTGTAGTTTTGACATTAATTCACCATTTCTGGACAAAACTATTTCAGAAAATAATCTGCAGATGAAGTGGTAATGAAGAGAATTGTTAGCTGGAGCCCTACTACAGTATAAAAGACCAACTGAAGCTCAGTGTGAAGCGTGAACTCTGTCATGTCTAAGTACGGCCAACATTCTGGTTCACCTGGCTCAACAACATGTGGTCATATGGAGTTATGCATTTGCTTTACCTGATTAAGTGATTCCATAATGTCATGTGATTATAATCTAAGTAAATGTGTAGTCTTAGGGTACATTCACACCAGGATAGTCCGGGGGACTCGGTTCGATTGGGCGGGTAATGCTGAAGAATTTCACACCTTCATTTGATTTGGTTCACTTTCACATTGCACTTTTTAAAGCGGACCAAACCGCCTGGACAACGTCACGCAGTTCCAACTGCTGCTCTTTTGTGGGCGGTATTGCCCGAAATGACCACTGACCAGCATGAGGAAGAAGAAAACCCGGCTCATCGATTGGCCAGGACTGGAAACGCAACTCCATCCTCTTCAGTCGGCAGCCAGCAACTGCGATATCCTAGCCTGGTTCCAGACCATAGACCCCGCCCACTCAACTGAGTAGGCTTGTATCTCTGGTCTGGCATACTGCAATGAATTTGCAATTTATCTCGTCCAAGCGATGGACGGACCAATGAATGCCGGGGTGGGGGTGGGTCTAGCGATCAGCCAATCAGCGCCATGCTAATGGCAACCGCTGCAGATCCTACAGACCACATAAACAATGCTATCGAGGTATTTCGCCACTACTTGCATTAATGGAGGCCCAAATTAAGGAAGCTGCTTAACTGGATTTAATGGCGATGCAGCTGGGCGTGAACGACGACGGAGACATTTTAAATGGGCAATGCTCACTTGTTTTCAGTACCCCCGAGGCATGGATACTAATGACGTCAGATTCTGGGTGAGTCGTTTATCTCTACTGATTGGTTCGGGAAAAATCAAATTCCCTCCTCCTTGTAAATCGCTTTCAGTGGAGGCAATGTCAGACTGAAGGTTCTGGGAGCTTCAGTCTGACACTCAGGCTAGCCAATATCCAGTCTTCTGACAATATATCAATAAGCGCCTGCACCTCCTCATCTGCCCACAAGACATTTTCCAACACTTTCTTTTTTTTTTTTTTTTTTACCTCTGCTTCTCCCGGTTCGCGCTGTTGGCGTTGTTGTTTTTCTACCCAAAATGCCCTGCACTCTACGTCACTTCCTCTCTTTGGTTCACTGGATAGTCCGTTTGCATGTCCCAAAGTAAGTAAACCGCACTAGGGTTCACTTGCAAGTGAACCGAGACACCCAGTTTTCAAGTGGACCAGGGTTCGCTCGTTTGGTCCGCACCAGAGTTCGAATGAGAGCTCACACCACTCCAAACGAACCGAATAACTGAACTGAAATTGCGCCAGTGTGAATGCGTCCTTAATGCTATCGGCTCTATACACTGCTTTTCTTTAGAAAAAACAAACAAACAAAAAAAAAACCTCTAGAAGCTTTACAGAGCCCGTTTGTTTCCACTGATCTACAGTGGGCAGTAACACACCAAGATCTGCAGCAAAAAAGCCGACTGCTAGCATCAACTACGGCATCAAATATAAACAACAAGGTCTGCTGATGTGCAAAAATGGACGAGGCAAGGTGGAGTCAAAGAATAACTTTAAGAGTCTAGTACCACAACTACAGCCTTAATTTCAGATATAAGATGTTTCACAACAAATATTAGGAGCTGTTTACAAGCAAACCAGAGCTGTACCCATTTTTAGCTGGTGTATGGTGTGATGCATATTTTATTGTATTTCCTAATTTGAGGTGCATTGTGATTTTTTGATACTGAAAGCTGTATATTTTAATCACACTGTCGATGTAAAAACCCAAATAGCGACAAAAGGTTTAAAATTAGCAGTGGTTATAAACTCTCTGTGCAGCACATCAGTTTCATGCTATGTACTGGAATTATGTTAAATTGTCCCGTCCCTATTAAATAAAGTTAAATTACATTTTGTCAGTGAAATAACTGATAATGAAGTAAAAATGCTGTTGCTATTTTACCTGCAGTTTAATATAGAGTACATCGAGCATTGATTTGGGACGGTGGTTGAACTGTTGACCAGAACTATGTTTGAAGTGTCCTGTATTATATTTGTAAGATACCTAGGAGTATTTTCGAGGCTATAGTGTAAGCATAAAATAAAATCTGTATGTTAAGAATTGTATTTTATACCTGAAGCTACAGGACACAGGTTCATCACCTTGTATTCAATGAGGAGAGTGGAACAGATAGGATACTGCTGCAAACAGTGGTTGGTAGAGAGCAGGATGATGGAAAGTTTGTACTCGAGGTCGAAACAAGCTGTACTCACCATCCAGTTGGTGTCCCTGAGTGAAAGCTGCCTCAGCTGACTCATAGTGTTTCAGGTGGTATTCTGCTATTCTGCAGTTGGGAGAGAAAAACATGCCACATACACTTAGATCAGGCAGGCCTGGAGTTCTGACACACAAAATTTGGATCACGTACCTTGTTAAAGAAGTTAAGTGACTAAAACAATTCTCGTACAGAGAAAAAAGTTGAACTTCTCAACACAAAACTCTTGACGTTGGTCGTAATGACTCAAAACTTCCCTAACAGGGATAATGTGTTTAACTTTAACAGCAGATGTGATTCTTCCTTATTTATTTATCATGTTATATTATACACACCCTGTTCGCATGAAAGCAAGGGGAAGGCTGGGTTTTAGCTGCTGGGCTTTTTTGGCATCATCAACAGCACCTGCAGAAGGAAAACAACACTATGTTTATCATCCACATACATTTATCCAGCCTGAAACACTTAAAAAATTAAGATTCATGCATTCCCAAGTTCCTGTAGTGACTGATGGCAGATTACTAATTCAAAGATCTTATAAGAAATGTTCTTTTCCACAGTCTGTACCACAAGTACAGTGTTTAGGGGACAATTATGTTATGCTCATATATTGTACATTTATATTTCCTGCAAACTAGTGTTGTTAAAAATATCAAGTTATCCATACATATCGCTTCTGAACATTTTCCGCAGCATCGATACACTGGCACCAGCTGTGCTCTCTCTCTCTTACTGTTAATGTTTACTACAGTCATTCTGCTGGTCTCTGCTACTAACCAAGAAAATAAAAGCTGTCGTTGTCATGTTACAGACTTGTTATACTTATCTTGAAATAAAAATGGTATCAAATATTGACATTTTTTCAAGGTATTGCATCGAAGCTAGAAATTCCAGTATCATGACAAAACTACTACAAATGAGCACAATCATGCATATTCACTCAAAATGATTGCATTATCACAAACATGTCTGTCAACGCAGTCGTCTGCAGACTTACAGCGGTAGTTTTTGAGAAGTATGTGGGCATAGGCACGCTGGCAAAACCACTCAGCGTTGTCAGGGTCTCCTCGCAAGGCCTTATTAAGTTCCTAAAAGAAAAAAGATGGAATTTAGAGTGGACAGCTCAGAGGGCTGTTTGGATTCAGAGAGTCGTGATATTGATGGAAAAGTTACATTAAAAAAAAGTCTGACATGTCTGTCTCTTCTGTTTCTACACTGTCAAGACCAACCATAATTTTAAGAAAATATATTATTCTGGAATTTATTTAGAAAACTGTAGTGAGAGTGCTGGTTTCTTTTCTTTTTCTTCTCCCTCCAGAAATAAGATAAGGCTTGATGCCAAGTAGGCTTCCACTTACGAGTCATTTGCCCTGGTGTTTGGTGCATAAAGCAAAACAAAAGCAACAGTCAAGAACATGCATAAGGCTTAAAAATATTACAATAAAAATACACAATGAAAATGCTATAATAATATGTACAAAATAATTGTTTTATAATAATAAAGCTAAAGTTCTGTAGAGGATGTGCAAATATTATGGAATGTCTCTGTTGCTCACATATGAACTTAGAAAATCTAGAATGAAATATGTTTAAATATTAACAAGGCTATAAAACTATTACAGAGAATTTATTTAGAAAATAGTTGAATCTATTGAAGATTACAGTGTACGCTAAATACATGCTGTTTGTCCTAAAAAACTAATCATCACTAATGTTAAATCACATTAACACATTATTTATTTCATTTTTTAAAATTTCTATCTTCCTGGCTGGTGCTGTTTCCTTATTGTATTTTTATCCCATAGCTTTCAATCATGTCCTTAGTGGTTTTTAATCATGTTTCTGACTCTGTTTTTCAGGGTAAATCAGTTTCCCCATGGGGATTAATAAAGCTAATCTATCTATCTATGACTAAGAAAAAGTGGTGAACTGTAACAAAGCAATAATACTTAATTACAGTACTTAAGTATTTTTAGGAGTATATGTACATTACCTAAGTTCTTATACCTCTCTCAACTTCCACATAGATTCAACCACATTTCCTAAAGAAAATATATACTTTTAGTCAGATACATTGTTTTAGTTAGTTACTACAAAACAGGGAAGAAGGGGAGGATGGCACAGACAAATTAAGTAATTTGAAAAATTTTACTTTTACATTTTCTTTGGATATGTACACCCTGTTTACATTTGTAATTATTTAGATATTCACCCTCTATTAGCATTTTGTATCTAACCTTCTGTGCTTTTATATGCTTTCATACTTTCCAGCGTTCCTTATTTAATACAGTCTTTACTTTTTACTTTTAAGCACCTTCTACAAGAAAAATCTGTGCCTGCACTGATATCTGTACATACATTTATTTTCAATTGCATTCATATCATTGATAGCAAAGTATTAATTACTCCTGAAACGGAACATTACAATAGCTGCAGTGTCAACCACAAATTTGCACGACCGTCATAAATATATCTACTGTAGTAACATCTCTCTGTAGTCATCCTGGGACTCATTTCACTGCTGTGCTTTTATTCTTTTTACCTATTATTTCTATCCATGTATGTATCTGCGTCCGGGTATGTGTTGTGTAAAAAGCTACTTAATTTCCCTCTGGATTAATACAATATCTATCTATCTGTCTGTCTGTCTGGACTAAACTGGACAACCCTCTTTAAAGCAGGTTGTGAAGAAGATCTACTTTTTCTCCAAGTGTAAGGTAGGCTCCATTTTTAGTTAGTGTACATGTAACGTTAAGGATGAAATAAAATTCTTATCACTTTGTTTCAATAACAGCATTTACTTATACTTTCAATACTTAATTACATTCAATAAAAAACTACTTTTGATACTTAAGCACAGTAAATATCAGACACTCGACGACTTTTACTCAAGTAACATTCTTATAGTTGACTTTTACTTCTACCCAAGTCATTTTCGGTTAAGATACCTTTAACTTTTACACGAGTATGACTTTCAGGTTCTTCATCCACCACTGTTAAGATATGTTTCGTGTGTAATGGTGGTAAAGAACAACAAAATAAATGTGCTGCTAAAGTAAAAACTGAGCTGATCTACTGTCAATAATAATATAATGTACGATAAGTTTTGACGCCGTTCTCGCAGAGTAAGGCTAACTGGAAACGTTAGCTAACTTGGCTAGCTTGTTACAGTGTCAAAGTCGGTGCTAACATCGGAAAGGTTAACACCATCGAGCAGCTAGTCAGAAGAAGTTTAGGTTGTTGTGATAAGACAGAGCTACGTGATAAGTGTGTGTTCACGGCTAGCTAACGCTAATGTTTACCTCCAGAGCTGTCTGCGGATCCTCGTCAATGACGCTATCGAGGAAGCTGCTGTAGCGAGGGAACAGAGCGACAGTTAAGCAGCTGCTCACACACACAAATGAATGAAACTTTAATAAAAGCTCGTGTATGTATGTGACGGTAAACTTGCCGTTCGGCTGCCATGACTTTGCTGCGGACGTGGACGCTGTTTCTGGAGTGGCAGGAAAGTTCTAGCAAGATGTGGAGACTTCTAGAAACGTGATAGCAGCAGCAGCCACAGCTCGAGCCCAGCAGCAGGCCTGTCAACATCCGGCTGCACACAGCGCTCACAGCGCCGCAGCGCCATCCGGCGGCCTGGAGGAGTCACGACATGGCAGCTTTATAACACTACACCTCTGAACTCTGTGGCGTGAAAACACACGTGGGTAAAAGAGGACTGCCAGTGGCGTTGTTAGGCCTGGGAGTCCAAGGGTTCAGCCCCAGATGATTAATGACTAGGCTTGGGTCTAAATAGGCTGTATATAAAAAATAAAAAAGGCCTAATAACAATAATTTTTTAAAAAAAGCCCCGGATCTAATCATGTACCATATTTCATACATGCACTAAAGTCTTGGGTCCTCTGCGTCATCCAAGACAGAGAGTGCACTGGTTATCATTTTAATGTTGCAACTGGTAAAGGTGGAGCTCATTTTAAAGAGTAACTAAACCTCCAAACCACCTTTTTCAGTTGAAAAGCAATGTATTTGGGTATTTAGTCGTGTTGTTGTTCTTGACATTGAGTGTTAAAATATTTGAATTCGACGTATTGTGTTAAAGATATGCATACTGACTTGCCTCCCATTGCAGTTGAATTGTGCTACTGGCTATTCTGGTGCCAAGTGACATATATGGAGGCAGCTTTGTCAGCAACCAGTCTATCTGGTCTACCGACTCTGCAGACTGTGGCGAGTAGTGGATTGAGTGGACTATGAGTCGTGGTTGTGTTCCTTGATCTCGCTTTATGCTTATTAGTTAGTTAGTTCTGGTATTTATGAGTTAGTTTTGCAGAGTGGGTGGACGCTGTTGCTTTCCCAGCTGCAGAAACACCTCCAGACTGCACAGCTTTCCAGCAGACTTAGCATTTAGGCGCCAGTGGTGCACGCTTTGTGGCAATCAGACTGTGATCTCTCGCCTAGAGCCAGAGTTTGCAATGATCATTTTTCCAGGGATTGATTTTCAAGTCTCACGGAGGTGGATGTGGGTTTTACCCAAGCTCTCATGCTGAAAATCAACACAGTGCCTAGCGTTGCTCTGCCAATGTCAACAACGCTTTCTATAGGCCACTGCTGGATACTTTAAACTAGCCCATAACTACACAAATATTTTTTGTTGGTGACATTTTGTATTAATAATCTAAGTTTTAAAGTAACTGTAGCAGAGTCAATGGTATAATTTTTTCTTCTGAGATGTAGAGTAAAAGTATAAAGTAGCATAAAATGGTAATCCTCAAGTGCAAGCATCGCAAAATTCTTTAAATTTTAATGATGGCAGTTGCAAAGTATTCTGTTTCCACATAATTCTAATTACTAACAACTGCTAATATTTTTAACATCACAATTCAAATTTAGTCTGGAAAATAGAACATTTTAACTTAACAGTTTTTAAGTGTAAATAAGATGCCAGAGTGTATAAAAAGGCAATAAAATAGAGCTTATTCATAGAAAAAAAAAAAAAAATTCCAGCGGAGGACCCCTC
The DNA here is from genome assembly GCA_026686955.1 of Epinephelus cyanopodus. NCBI lineage: Eukaryota > Metazoa > Chordata > Actinopteri > Perciformes > Serranidae > Epinephelus > Epinephelus cyanopodus. The sequence continues at coordinate 19,476,190 of CM048926.1, read as the reverse complement.
AGACCCCCCAAACGGAGGCCTGGGCTGAGCTCCCAATGTCCTCAAATCCTAGAAACACCCATTCCTTAAATACTGCATTTCTTGAACATACATCAATTATTATTAATAATCATTAATTATTTTGGGTATGGGTGACTCTTCATCTATCGGGATATTTGTGTCCCTGTCAGAAATAAGAAAAACAAAAGCAGTTCTTTCTTTTTATTTTATTCCTTGCACACTTACTTTGCACCAAAAGTTAAAATTAAACAAAAATTAAATGATAATATAGTTATTATTTTTATTATGTACAAAGTGGGTGTTTGTTATATGACCTTTGTCCCATAGCCAGATTTTAGACATTCAACCCTGCTTAATTTTGAACTTAATATTGATCTAATATTAACGTCAAATACAAATGACACATATATACCAATTTTAATTACATTTATCAGGTGTTGTAAAATACATTGGTATTTTACGTTATGTTCAGTACCTCCCAAACATGCATTTTCATTTTAAAAAAGCACAACGAAACAAAAAAAACTTAGCATGTGAGTCTGACTCTGGGCATAGATGAGTTTCATATAAAGTTTTGGTGAAAATCCATGTGTTTGGGAAGTACTGAGCATAAACCTGGATAAATGAGACAGATTATGCTGCTTAAATTCTATTAGAGTCTGCAAATGGGTGTTTTGATAGTTTTTCTATTGTCAAATGCTGTCTTCAATCAATTAATAAATCAGTATATTGGCATTTTCTGTGGAAGCATGAGAGAAAAACAAAGTTTTCTTCACAAATTCAAGGTAACAAAGCATGACTAATTGATTTATAAATGGTACTTCTGTGGGTGAAGCATTCCTTTTTAGAAAAGTAAAAGTATTGGTGAAAATAATGTAAAAAATACTCCAAAAAGTGCAACTACACTCTCACATAAAACCCCCACTATGTCACATTTACAAGGGTGTTTCCACCCCTGCTGCTTCACCCACTGACAATGGTACACTGTGTGCTGTAAAGTAAATGAGTGACGACAGTTTTCACAGAGACAATGACAAAATTAAGTTTATTTCATATAATAGACCATCATCTTTTCAACACCTCCGGACTGCGTCAAAGCAAACACACCAAAATAAGGCAACAGAAACTCCACCTCTCCCTCTGCTACAAGCTTTCATATCAATATCAGTAAAACTTACAGTATCAACAGACCTCCAGATAAAGCAAAGAGAGGGGATTCCAAATAAATGCTTTACTCATTCATAAAGTGAAATCAGTTTTGCATAGGGCTCCCTGCTGGGGGCGAAGGCACAGAAGCATCTCCTAAACCAAGTTTAGCCTCACAGAAGCCAGCCTTAATCTTACAAACTCAGTTTTCATTTGGAGCGACGTTTGTGAGGCTGAACTAAGATCAACTGAAGGGAACACACTGAACTCAACATTACTTCATTATAAAAGGGCCAGACGCTTTACTCCTTGCATAGAGTACACAGTCTGTGCAGTAAAACTAATTTTGTGCGAAACCTGAGGGAGAAAATGGCAACAAGGCACAGAGTCAAGCATGTTCACAGACATACAGTATATGACACACAATACATTAAGATAGAAAGGCTTCAGAGGTCCATATATGCATATATATATATATGTAATAAGTAAACAGAGTGAGTGCATAGCAGAAAGGCTAAATAGTAGCAGTGTGAAGACGAGGCAGCTAAATAAAAAAGGCCGTTTCACTGGTGATTGTCGACAAAAAAGGAAAATCCACCGTGCGGATACATACAACTACAAACAGCAGCAGTGCTCAATTACTATTCTAGAAATAACAGTGATCCCTTGTTTTCAATATTTCACAATACAAACATAATTCAGTAATCTTAAAAAAAACAACAATAATATGGAATGTTTTCCCTCAATAACCTCGTGATTACCAGGAACACAGGAAGCAGGGACAGGATGGACTGAGATCGTCAGGCGCTGAGAGAAGAAACGTACAGCAGGCGTAAACATTAGTGCAAAGCCATTTTCAAGGAATGATTCAGCATGTGATAGTACATAAAAATAAAGAGCGAGAGTGAAGGCAGAGAAGGAGGCCACAGTGTGCTGATCGGGTCATCTGCTCCGTGACGCTGGAGGTGAAGTGTGTCGGCAGAAGGTGCAGAAAGGCTGTGGATTCCAGTGCATGTCTGTCGTGGTTGTCTTGTATGATTACAGGCCAGAGAGAGGCCCTGTTTACACCTGGTGTTAGTATGCATCCTGGGTGATCGGATCACAAGTGGACAGCTCCGAGTACAAGTCAGAACGCACCCAATGTGTCCTCAAAGCGTCTTAAGACTGAACGACCACACTGAAGGACGGCCGTCTCAGCTGACGTCTGTTTATCTGAGTAGTTTCCCACACATTCATGTAATTGTGGCCACGATAATATATGCCGCCATCTACTGATGTTCTATTTTTTGGAGCTGGACTGCTCATTAGGAGAGCTGCTGGAATATGCATGCTTCTATTATTCACTGCAGCATACTCTGAGTGCAGAGCAACTCAGATGGAGCAGCAGAACGCCAGGCGCAGTGAAACTGAAACTTAACCATGCACAGCGCTGGGTCTAAAAGTTTGCTTTCCCTCGCCTCTGCAGCAGCTGCTCCTCTTATCCATCTATCTGATCTGCTACGATTGGAGCGACTGATTGATAATCAACCCTGCAATTCAAAAGTAAGATCTTATGAAGAGTCTGTGCTGAGTTCACAGACCCCTCAGAATTTAGAGAGGGGACACAGAATAATACAAAATGACCCAACACTGCACACTAGACGCACACCAGGGGGCGCAAACCAATCTGCCCAACCTGTCCTGCATAAGACAGACTACTGAAATAACAGCAGGAGGCGAATTTGGAGAAGTGGTACAAGGAAACGAGTCACCCTTAACTTTCAATAAATGTTTTAACTTAAAAAAACATGTTATAATATATAAAATATATTTTTACAGTAGAAACTCAGGGTTTTAAACTGCTGCCGTGAGCCGGGCTCGGGTCACACTTGAACAGAAAAAGTGCAGGTTCATGTAAGGTCAGGCCTGTTCTTTTGGGGCCAGATCAGAGCTCTAACAAAAAGGCAGCACTACAGGACCCTCTCTGGAGCCGCTTTCCTCCTGCCACTGAACAGCCATTTCAGTGTGTGCACAGTTAGCACGAGCTCACACAGCAGCAGCTGTCAAACAGTCCCAACAAACTCACACTGACACCCAAATGACTCGACCCTGCCATAAACGTGTTAGCAACCGTTATGTAACGTTAGCTGTGTGACGCTAACAGTTAGCCCTGTCACTGTGCGTGCAGCTGGGTGGACTCTCAGCAACTGTAGATGGAAATGATTCACGTTTTTTCCACGAGGAGGAGAGATCCGATCATAAAGTGTCACTCTAGACACGTGCACTCGTCCACTTGTGCTCTGATCGCCCAAGATGCACGTTAACACCAGGTGAAAACAGGAGAGTGGCAGAAGGCAAAGCACAGGAGCTTTTAAAGTCTCTTGGAAAGTAAACTGCTAAATAAGGTGAGTTTTTGGTTCCTGCCAGTTTCCTGCCAGCTCAGGTGTCAGGGAGGAAGCAGTGATCTAGAATTACTGTTGTTACAAATTCACAATATCATCTAAAATACAAAAATAATCCCAGATCAATACTCCCACTCTGACACACTTGAGGAATGAAGGCCCTGGTGCACAGAGATTGCCACAGCAAAGTGCAGCTCTGTAACTGGTCCTGAGTCGCTGGAGTGTATGTGCGTGTGTGTGTGCGTGCATGTGTGTGTGTGTGTGGGGGGGGATTGATTGGTCCTTTTCTATTGGTCAGAGCCAGTTAGGGGGACCAGCTGCGGAGTCTCCACTGAAGTTTTGTGTCCTGGGTGTGACTTTACATCAGGTGTCTCCCGTGCACCCTCACTGTCCACAGCCACATGAGCGGCGGCCTGCCGCTCACACAGACTCCCCAGCAGCTGAGCTGTTTTGAAGACAGAGGCGTGACCGGCAGGCTGCAGGGACTGGACCTTCTGCAGGTTCTGGAGGGTCCGCAGCATCTCGGCGGACACGATAGGTAAATGCTGCTCCTGGATCAAGCTGGTGCTGGCAGGTCGCAGGACGGTGTCACGCTGGCCCGAGGGCCTGGGCACCGGCCTGGTCCGCTGGGTCGCTGGAGCTCGGACAGAGCTGAAGGACATTTTCTTCCGTGGTGGGTGTGACTCTTCCTCCTCCACTGATTGGTCACTAGAAGGTATTGTGCTGTCATCGGAGTCATCACTCACGCCCTCATCGTTGTCGTCGTGATCGTCATCCTCCTCCTCTTTGGTGCCATCTCCGTCTGTGATATAGATCATGTCTTTGGGCAGAGAGGTGAACTGGTAGACCAGACGCTGGCCTTCCACCTTATTCAGTATGCCTCTCTGGTAGTAGTACCTGCATGGACACAGAGGTTAACAAACCACACATCTCCACACAGATATTGTTCTCAAACACATGAACACATTATGACGGCATTTGCGGTTAGCCTTAGCTGACTGTGTGTTGTACCTGAGTGCTCTCCCCATTGTCTCATAATTCATATCCGGCTTGTTCTTGTGTTTGCCCCACAGTCTGGCCACTGCTTTAGAGTTGACCAACTTGAAGATTCCTGCTTGGGCATTAGTCCATTTAATGTAGCGGGGGCAGACCTGTCGGTCTTGCAACAGCTCCATCAGGAACTGCCACAGGTACAGTGTGTTTCCTCCTGAAGCACAAACACAGGAAACGTGACGGAAAAGAAATGGAACAACGTGAAAATGACTTCTGTAAAAAGTGATCCCCTGTGATTGCTACTGGTCTGTGCTGCTGCAGCCTTTACGTCAAGGCTGATTAAAAGTTGTACGCAGGCTCTACATAGAATCGAGCAGATGCTACTTTACTGTGTTACAGTTACTTCGGGGGCTTTCACATCAGGGACCCGAGCCCGGATCAAAATACACTTGACCCCAAAGTCCAGTTCCTCTGATTGGTGTGAACACTAGGTACCCTACACGAACACGGTATGCTTACAAACAATATGCTATGACTCACAAACATGCCAAGTTTATAAAAAACACACTTTATTTTTAAACACAGTAAGTTTCAGGCACAGAGTTGTTATTTTAGAAGTGCCATTTCCTGCTGTAGAGTGAATAACAGACAGCTAGTTGACAGAAACGGCAAACTAGCTCGACAACATGGCCAAATTCGAGTACCATGCTGAGTATATTAAACTGTGTGGACCTTGAACTACTGACTAAGGAGAAATCTGGACCCTGTGGCTGGACCAGTTGGGAACCACTGCTCTAAAGGAGTTTTTAAACAAATATAAAGTCGTAATTTAATACTGATGCCTCTATATCAGACAGCAATGCAGCCTGCTGCATACACACACAGATCTGGCTTCTCTGCCGCCTTCGACCTGCAGGCAGAGCTTCAGCAGGAGGCGCGGAGCTCCACACACAACATTATCATACATCCCTGGTCTGTGGTGTCCTTTTCCACACTGTAGCACAACATAAATGTCACATAGATGAAGGTGCAAGTGTACTCGGCTACGTAACATTACGAATGTGAAAGCTGAGTGTGTAATAATTCTTTGTCTTGCTATATCAGATTTAATATAGCATTGATTAGCAGGCGCAGTCTGCCTTTTTCCCACCATTTGAGTTCATTTTAGTAACTCTTGTATTTATCTTACTCCTGTTGTTACTCTATTAGGCACAGGTTTTTGCTCTTGCTCCTAGAAAACATTTCTATCTTGTATATTGTATTTGTATTTGTTAAAACTGCGGTTGCCTTCGGGATACATAAAGTTGTATTGAACTGAATTGAGTTCATATATATACACACCCTAGTACTCATACTACTCTCTTCAATTGGTTCATCTTCTCGTAGAAGAAGGAACAGCTGTAAATGTGTAGGAGGAAATGCGATGCTACCAAGTGGACCAGCCTCTATTCTTGGGGCTTTTAATTCAGACTTGTACCGAACTAAAAGTATTACTGGGTCTGACTTAATGAGTTTGCTGACGTGACTTTCGACTCTGGTGATTCTTCAGCCATGAGACCACCACATAAAGCTGCCATTACACTGACGTACGATGCCTGTCTCGAGGGAAGGGGCTTAACTAATTTTGTAATGTGTGAAATTACCTTTGTTGTATTTGTCCTTCTTCACTATAATATCTGGGGTGGGAGACTCTGCCCGTCTGTGTCGAGGTTTTCTCCCTGAGTGGTTCGAAATTCAAAGCAGGTAATTTAAAAAGATATTTAACATAATCACTCAATTATTTACAATTACCCATAATTCAGTTTGAGACGAGCTGATAACCCAGAAAGTGGCTGACCTCTCTTTTTGGACTGCAGCTGTGCCGCGGGCTTCTTTGTGTGCAGCGAGTGCCACTGTGGCTGGTCGACAGCTCCCACGATGCCCTCTGCTGACACAGTCACCTGGGTAACAGGAGTAGTGATGACATCACCCAGCGATGGCAAGAAGGTCTGGGCTGCAGGGGGGGGGGGGCATAAACAGATTTAATGAAAGAGAACAGTGCTGTGACCACCGTGTCTAAAAATAACATCTCGCAGTCAGACGTGTCCTACATCAAAAAGCGGCGGGGAGGTTTTATCAGGGCATCTTCGCTCTGTTAGCAGGCATGTGAGTGGTGTTAGCTCAGGTGAGTGTGCTTACAGTAGTGTTCCAGCGAGAGGGTGTCAGGGCAGTCCATGTTGAGGAGCGAGTCAGCAGCAACAAGTGTCTCCATGGTCTCCTCCTCGCCACTTTCACATTGTTCCACTGCAGACAAGAAGGTAACATACAGGACAGTTTCAGCAGGTGGAGGAGGAGGAAAATCAAACACTCACTGTGAGCACTATAAATGAAATGACATCACCTGCCTCTGAATGACAGATATTCAAGTGACAAAGGGCAGTGGAATAAACTTTTGTATCTGACATGCCCCCGCAGCCGAATCAGACGGGTGCATGTACCCCCCAAATAGATAGGCTGGGACAGAGTTACTGCTCCGAGTGAAGGAGTTCAAGTATTTGGGTCAAGTTGTTGGAGTCCAAGTAAATGGAGCGTGAGATGGACAGGTGGTTTGGTGCAGCATCAGCAGTGGTGTGGATGTTGAGCCGGAAAGCAAAGCTCTCGATGCACCAGTCAATCTACATGCAGACCCTCACTTATAGTCATGAGCTGTAGGTAGTGACCTGAGAGAACGAGAATGTGAATGCAAGTAGCTGATGGTGTGCGTCAATGGATTTTAAGATCCTTTTATTGGTTTATAAAGCTGATAATGGTCTTAGTTTTAATTGAACTGTCTTTTATTTTTAATTTTTATTTTATTTAGCTATTTTTTTTTAAATTTCTTTAACTTTTTAATTATTTTTTGTCTTTTATTATTATTTTTGCGTATTAACATATTTATTTTTATTAATCTGTTTTTCTAGCTGGCATGTTCTTCTATGTTGTTACATATTTATTTATTTTAACTTATGTATTGACTGATCTAAAATTGTTTTCTATACTAGGTTTTATCCTGCCTCTGGTGTTTCCCCTCTTATAATAGCGTTTCCTAAGTTCCTCAGTTCCTGTTTTATTTGAGTGCCATTATAATTTTAGTCTTTATGATTACAGTCTTTGTTTTATATGTATGTGTGTGTGTGTGTTTGTGTGTGTGTGTGTGTGTGTGTGTTGGGGCGGTGGGAGGGGGTATTGTTTAATTGTTTTCATTGCGTGAAGCACTTTGTGTTGCATTCTGTTTGTATGAAAAGTGCTATATAAATTACGTTTGATTGATTGATGTGAGTTTCCTCTGAAGGGTGACTGGGCTCATGTGGAGGGAGCTCAGAGTACAGCCACTGCTCCTACATGTTGAGGTGGTTCGGACATCTGATCAGGATGTCTCCTGGGTGCCTCCTGCCCCGGCACATCCGACTGGTGGGAGGCCCCGGGGCAGACCCAGAACACGCTGGAGGGATTACATATCTCATCTAAGATTTGACAGTGGTCTGGTCAATGTTTAGTCTCTTTTTTTTCTTGGTATGTTCTGTCAACTCTGCATTCATACCACAACCAGCTGGAGAGGCTGGACGCTATCCACGCTTATCTATTTCAAATGTTCAATTTCACACGCTCTCATCCACCAAATGAGCAAAACAAGCTTCATTATTTTTTGTTCCAGTAAAAATTCAAAAAATGTTGAACGTGTTTGTGTCAGAACAAATTATCAAGTTATTGAGAGAATGACTCCCACCAAATTCCTGGGGATACATACTGATGAGTCTTTAAGCTTCAAGTGTCATACTGATGAACTGACAAAGAAACTGTCCAAATACATTGCCTTATTTTTCAAGCTAAGGCCTTTTCTTTCCACTTAAAGCACTTTTAACCTTATACAAGTCGTTATTTGAGCCTCACATATATTACTGTGATTTTATATGGTGCAGTACCTCCCGATTTATCTGATGAAATTACAGATTCTACAGAAAAAAAGTTAGATGTGCCGTATCCTGGTCCAAGGTAAATGCTCCTACTGACGCTCTTTTTCATAGGTACAGTCTTCTGGAGGTCACTGAATGTAATGTCTTTTATGATGCTTGTATAATGTATAACATTGTATTTATGCTCAACTAAAGACTCTGTGACCTTATTCCAGCTGAGTTTTCCTCTTATACAACTGACACTATAAAAAAGCATCTTATAAAAGGTTAAAAAACATATGTTTTTTAACCTTTTATAAGATGCTTTTTTATAGTGTCAGAGGAGAGTTTAAACTTAAAAGTACAAGCTGCAGTGTGGTTTGCAGAGACTGATAACACTGTAAAAAATGTCATTATCGGTGTCTGTTTTCAAAAATATGTTAAAGCATGAACACCTTAAACAGCTGGGACACTCTATTTATGTTATCTTACATATGAAACCAGTGTTTGGAATAAATGTCTCCAGTAGTTAGCATTAGGGTAGTTAAGTCTCAAGGTTTTTGGTTAGTCTTTTAGGTAATACATTTTACTGTGTCTTACATGCATTTTCTTTTCTTAACTGTAGACAATGTGTTCGTAATAGGGAGGCACCAATCAAATACCTGGATTGAATATCGGCCCCGATATCATCAAAATAGATGGATCAGGTAACGGAAAATGCAACCTATACCTGAGGCGATCCTTTCCCTTTAAATCTATTGCGATGCGAGCTATGTCATACGTCATGGAGCGGAGGAGATAATCTGCTGTGTGGGGGTATTTCACACTATTTCAACTGCTGTTGCGCAATTGTTTATGTTAAAAATAAATAGTTCATCATGGCATTAATCTGTTTCATCTTGTTTCATTTTATCTTAGGAAAGAACTGTGTAGTAATCAATGCCTGATGCCTCTAGTCTTTTCTGTTCTACATGTAAAGGTATATAGCTTTGTAAGTCAACAATGGTATCAGATCGGTATTGAAACTGAAAAAGCTGGATCGGTGCATCTCCAGTTCGTAACCACATTTATAAAATACAATATGCTTCATGTCCCTTTTTTCCAAGCTTTCAATTGCTTATCAACGTGTCCCATTTCACATTGCCACTATTTCCTATGAACTGTGCTTTTTAAAAATCTGTTTTTGTGAATAAAACTGTAGATTGATTTGAGTCTGTGGTGCTACAACTGACTCATGTTGGTAAGACAGTAAGGTGTGGAGGGGACACAGTTAGTACAGGTACATAGCTTTAACAGGGCGTGGAAGAAAAGGTGGAACAAAACACAACCATGTTTTTTCATAATCCCCTGTAATGGATGGTCGTAACAAAACTATTTCATACAGCAAAAAGTGATTAAAAAGTGAAAGAAAGACAGTGCCCTAATTTCTGCCTTCCACCTCAAAGCAATGTGAATAATATAATATGTATTTCTTGTAAAACTAGAGCCTGGAGGGTTTTATATACACAGTTATCACAGGCAGAAACCTTTTTTAAAAAAAGGTTACTTGAACTTAAATATATACTCTGCAGGATATTCCTATATTCCTATGTATAGACTTGTAATCCCTCTTAATCATCACTTATGACTCACTACGAGTGTGTGGCTGTGTGTTTATCTGCAGAGCCTCTGCCTATATTTTCTGTGTTCTGGATGTTTATGAGTGTGTACCCCCACAGCGCTCAGGTGAGGTTGAGGCTTTATAAAAAGGCAGCAACCAGGTGCCAGACTACAACCAGCAGGCTTCCAAGAGACACAGTGCCAAAACAAAATGCAAATATAGCGAGGCAGAACGCCAAAATGGGTGACTATGAGTGAATACAGGGCTGGTTTTTATTTTCGCACTCGCTAGTGAGCCTGTTTACAGACTGTGAGCTCCGTATTTCAAAATGTATCTCCTCTTAGGTTTAAACTCGACTCTCCAAGCTCCAGTGAAATAGATACTGTTATAGGGTTGCAGCGATACACCGGTCTCAAGGTATCCCATGATATTAAAATTAATGGTTATCGTACTGTGTACATTTGCTTATCTGTGATATTGTAAAAAGAAATGCAACTGAACAGATAATCTGAACTGTATTTTCATTTTTTTTAAAGAGAGACCTTTCACACATACTTCCATTATTGGTTTCAAGTTTTAATTACAGTAATACAGTAATAAAACATTTGTTTAACCAAAAATAATCCTTCGATTTTCATTTCTTTAGAGTCATTCTGACTGATAAAGCAATAATAATTCCGTAATACCGTGATACCAAGAAACTGCGATATTTTCTGAGATGGTTATCGTGCCATAAAAATATCATACCACTGTGACCCTTCACTGTTACCACTTTGAAAGGTTTAACACAGCTCCTCCAAATTAGTTTTAGTTCTGATGTTAATCTCATTTCCATTACGCTCCATCTGCTACAATGACGTCATTCTGAACTCTGTGCAAGGGATGATAATGATCGATCAACAATATGAATGTAATGTAAAATTTAATCAATGAAATAAATAAAAAAATAAATAACAAATACAATTTGCAGTCTCCTTTTACAGTACAGTGGTGTATTTTGAAAGCACGTTTCATTGACTAATATTAGGAAACACAGAGTGCACATATATTTGATGGCACGGCGGGCATCTTGGGGTTTAGAAGAAGAACGCAGCACTGACATTGTAAAATCAAGCAGGCAAAGTAAAGCATTGTTCAGTTATATTTAATGTTTCATTTGTCTGGGCCTCTACATCATTATATGTTTCGCAGGTTATGTAATGCTGTCAGAGAATATGCAAGATGTTGCTGTGAGCTTTGGTTGAAGAAAACAAAAAAATCACACTTGGTATAAACACTGTGTTGTTTTTTTTAAATCACAAGTAATCAATTGATCGTTAATGTTGAAAATGATTGCTTTAGGCTTGTGCTAAAAACATTAGCTTGTTGAATTTGTGGGGAAAATGTGTCCAGCAAGTCATAGTCATAGTCGTATTTATTAACTCTTCACAATTGTGGTATGGAGTACAAACAAGACAAAATACAAAATAAATAATGAACAGTCAGAATGAGTCATCACAGATCAAAGTAAACTAAAAAGAAAACCAAGCCTGCACTCAAGCACGGCCATACATTATTTCATTTAAAAAGTGGCAAAACATTATTCAAGAAAGCACCCAATCAAACTTCCTACAGTTGCACAGTAAAGAAAACATAGCTCTTGAAGCCAGTTTATAGAAATCCTCAATAGCAAACTTAAAAGACCCGTTGTGGTTGAAAAGTATTCCTAAATATTTAAAACTATGTACAATTTCAAGCTCCTCGCCATTGCAGAGGAACTGATACTTTTCAGCATCAACTTTACGGTGGCCAAATATTGTAACTTCAGTTTTATTACTATTTATAGGTAATTCCACATCTTACAAAAATGGCACATTTGATGTAGCCATAGCGATAGTATCGTCCGCGTACATAAGTACCATGAGTTTAATGTAACTATCTATCATATCATCGCTACATCGAGCCGGCTCACATCCATTTCCAATTAAGTATTCCTCAAGATCATTTATTAAGAGGGCGAATATTATTGGGGATACTGTGAATGCTGCGAGTTATAGTGAAGATGATTTGTGTACTTGTGTTTGAAACTGTCTCTATTAAACCATGTTTAATGCGTGTTTTCAACTAAACTTGGAGGTGTAACTGCAGAGTGACACAGACACACCACCACACAAGTATAAATGCTCACAACGGCCACATGTGTAGGCTACGGCGTAGGGTCTGCAGCACAAGTATAAAAATCACTTTAGGACTCAAAGATTGCTCAAAGAAATATTTGACATGCCTCCACCTATTTGCACCAGCCCCTCTCCTCTCATAAATACCGAACACTCTCTAAGAGAGTTAATGATCCAAACAGATGATCACATAGGTAATAAATATTTGAGTATGTGTCTTCACTTCCAAACAGCTAAGATGAATCTACATTTTTTCACTTCCCTGCAGTGCACAGTCAGATAGATAATATCAGTGGTGGTTCACTGGTTGTAGAGCTGCTGCCTCCATACAAACAATATAAGCAGCTGTGGGCTTCTGTAATTGATCACATCCATCAGCATACATCTTACCACATGTTTGTCCCCGAGGCAAATAAAATTATCAGAGGGAAATCTATTGTTTTGTGCCCATTTATTTGTGTGACGTGAGCAGTCTGTGCAGCAGTGAGCTAGTAAACATCTGCTAGCTAACAGCTGTTTGTTCTGGGCTCAAACACTTTGTGCCGCCGAGCAAAGCAGCCGAGCACCTGTCCAAACAAACAGCCCGTCTAAAGAAACACCGCAGGTAGTCTGCTGTCTCCACAACTGTTGTTAGTCTGGAGTAAATCGTCCTTGACTGTCCGGGAGCGCTGTCAGTCACCGTTAACGTTAGCTAAGTTAACCGAGCCTCGCCATGCCCAACTTCAAACTGCTCGCTCCAACCGGGACACAGTGGGAAAAACAACCCGGAAACAGAAACGTAACTTACTTTTAACTCGCAGCACCGGTGAGGAACAAGCCATAGCATATGTGCTGTAGCCCCGAGTGACCACGTCTACATCCTAATATGATTCATTAACGGTCTTTGCCAGGCACAAGCCAGAAATGTTTTGTTTCACTTCCTGAATTTTTGTAGAGGGTGGTCCATGTGCTCGTGCGAGCGGTGCGACTGCGCATGTGCAGTCCTAGGCCTCTGATTCTGGAGGGACTTTGAATTTACTAAAACTGAAATTATATAGAGGATGAAAAATGACACAAGTATCAATAAATAAATACTACATTAAAATTAAATAAATAAATAAACAAATAAATAGCAAATAAATTAATAAATGAATATAGAAATAAATAGAGTAAATAAATGCTGAAATAAATTAATAAATACACAAATAACCATTATTTATGTATGTATGTATTTATTTATTCCTATGGTCACTAATACATTTATTTATTCACATATTTATTTATTCCTGTAACCACTTATATATTTATTTACTGATTTCCACATGAATTCTTTTTTTTCCTGTATGTGAACATTTATTATTTATTTAAATATTTATTCATTTATTTCAGTATCTATTTACACACAAATTTATTAATTTATGTATGTATTGATCTATTCTGTATATATTCATACATTTATTTATTACTGTATTTATTTATACATGTATTTAATTGTTCTTGTAATTGTTTATCCATTTATTTATTATTTTCTATATTTATTTACTTACTTATTCATACACTTTATTTATTTATTCAGTGATACCTGACATATAATTTTTCATCCTCCATAAAATAAAACCTTCACAGAACAAAGCTTAGACTGTTTAATTATCATTTGGTTGGACTATTGGACAATAGGTGGGCTTCAGTCATGACGTGAATGGAGCAGGTAAAGAAAGGCTGGAGCATTTGTGTGTGTGCGTCTCTCTCTCTGCATGTGTTGTGCACACTGACCTTTGAGCAGCTGCTGGTTATGCTCTGTCTGTGACTGTTCACACGCTAGGCCTGCATAGGAGAGCAGGTGTGGATGTGGAACCTGCTCCACAATCACTGCAGGATACTCTGAGTATCCCCCCAACTGCAAAGAAAATCAGATTAAATCAGGTTAGAATTTCTCTGATTGAAATTTGTTTCACCACATACAACGAAATCCATCACTGCTTGACATTCACTTACCTGTGACATGCTGACGTGGTCACTGGCAAAGTCAAAGATGAGCTCTGACTGTTGCAACATGGCTGAATATCCCAAACACACACACAACCTTTAACTGTGTGAAAACAGCATTGCAGCTTCCCTCTGAAGACTATCAATAACTGAAGAGGTCGGATGTGTTTTTTTTCTTTTTGTCCTGACAGATCCAGTTTTTGGAGACAATCCTCAGATGAACAGCACTTGACTGTCAGTGTGAATCAACCAGACAGCTCCCCCCAGGATACGACGAGGCCAGTCTCTGTCCATGCAGCGCAATTCAACAGTGGAAGAGTGATGCGAGTAAACTAATTGACCAGAGACACAGAGGCGTCACAGGAAACCCGTGTTCACTCGCTCTGCTTCGACTCTCGATGAGGAAGTGGGGGCTGCTAAACTGTCCTGTGGTCTGACTGAACCTGCCAGATAAGAACACAGAGAAACAAGAGCAAATGTGTTAGAGGCAAAACACAAAGTGTAAGTCTCACACCTGCTGCAAATATCAGGTGGTAACCAGCTGGACTTTCTAAATAAAAATGTCCAAATAAAGTAAAATGCTGTCACTCTGTTTCGAGAGGCAGAGAAAGCAGCACAGCCCGCTTCCCCCTTTCATATATCTCGTTCTTTTGCTCTTATCTTGCTTCTAAAAGAGGCCAAACCAGCAACAGGAAGGAAGCGTTTGCACTGCAATGTGTGCCTGGGCGTGTGTGTGTGGTATGAGTAGGGGGGAGGCAGCTGGCATTGAACTCGAAACATCATGTCTTTGCACAACGTTCAAGGTTTCAGGGGCGTTACGCTCACATTCCTAACAACATGACTGTGAAAGGGACATTCAGAACAAAACTACAAAACCTACTCCTCTTCTGGACTCCCCCTTATTCTCTCCTCATCGCTTGTTTTTCTTTGCCTCCTCTCTCTTGTCCTCTGGCCATGTTAGTTCCTTTTAATCGCTCTGCCTCATTCCCCTGATCATCCCTGCTCCTCTGTTTAAGTAATCCTGAGGTTAAAGTCAAGTGTTTCGTGAATTCAGTCTCTTTTGTTGCTGCTTTACACCAGCCTCCCCCTCACAATCGGCAGATTAAAGTTGTAAACACTGTTGGCACACCTGCACTTACCTTCAGCCCTCCTCTGTCGAAGATCACGCCAGCATTAAGGTTTTGTGCACAATAGATCTCCCACTGTGAACAAATCGCCTCCAAGGAAATAAATATAATCACTGAGCTCCTACATTTTAATCCCATTAATCCTCAGTTGGGTAGTCTCACAGTTCCTGAGCGCGCTTCTTTGTCTTTATATGTTTGTGTCTGTGTGTGTGTCTGTGTGTGTGTGTGTGTGTGTGTGTGTGTGTGTGTGTTTAATAGAAGCACAACATGTTTGGGTCAGTTATCACACAGGAAGCACAGCTCAGTTAGGAGGCACCGCTTCCTGAGTTCCTGCGCCAAACCGCTGCCAACATCATCTGCCAGCAATGGCCTTCTCATTTTCGACTTCCCCCTGATGTGCACAGTTGTTTGGTGCTTGATGATTCACATCGGACGTGAGTGAAAATGGTGGATCGTTACTTTCTCTGAGCTGTTTTAAAGTTAGTGAGAATAAATGTTCGGCCTTTTTAAAACCATGCTCTGTATGCAGTGTGCAACTAGAAAGCGACGCAAAACAACGTCACAAAAAAGCCCAAATAACTAAAGAGTGTGCGTCTCTTGTTTCTCTGTGGGGGTGGGTGGGGGCTTTTGCATTGCTGTCTCCAGGGCCCCATTGTCTGATAATCCGCCCCTAAATGTGATGGGCAGTTTTACTATTTCATGAGAAAATAACAAATCTAGGCCAAAACCCACTGGCCTTTGCGGCTCGACTGTGTATTAAACACGAGAAGTCTTTTAATTTGAAACAGGAAGCAGCAGCTTTGATCGGCTGTTGTGGTCCAGCCCAAAAATTCATACAAATACTTCTTGAAGTGAAAAACAAGACAGTGAGACACAGTCACACAGCAGAGGGGAGCTGCTTCCTCTCTGGAGCTGTACCCACTGATCATTTAACACAACCTTTGTCTCTTTAGCTCCACTCAGTATGTCCCCACGGGACTAGTGGAGGCTGCAAAGCCATCGCCCACTATCAGAGCCAAGTTCTGCCAATAACGATAGTTTGTAAAATGTCCTGTCGGTGCAGATTAATTGGCCACACCAATTATTTGGTTGACCTTACGTTATGGGTTGTTAGTAAGATGGCACACACCCATTCCGACATTGTAACTAGGCTTGTTATGATAATTATGTTATTGACTTATCAAGGTCTTAAGCTTTCCATGTAGGCACACAGTGGGGGGGGGGGTGTGCTCTCTCTGCCTTATGCAGGATTTATACTTCTGCGTCGAGTTGATGCTGTACCTACGGCGAAGGCTCTGCGTCGACTCCTTTGGGGAGTCATACCTCGGGATTTAAACAGCTTCAGGAAATCTCTGCTTGTTGCTAGGCTAATTTATGCAATGTAAAATGCCATAGGCTTGTGCTAATAACGGTAGCATGTTATATGTATAAGACAGTTGTTTTGTCAGTGAATCTTGTGAGTTGTAATGGAGCCAAATTTAGTGCCGTTACCTTTGTTAATTGTTGTTGTTGTCCTTGGTTTTATATGAGTAGAGGAAAAGTCTACTAGTCGCTAGGCTAATTTATACAATGTAAAATGCCATAGGCTTGTGCTAAAAACATTAGCATGTTGTATTTGTGGGAAAATGTGTCCAGATAAAGACGAGTGCTTTGTCTGTGAATGCTGCAAATTATAGTGAAGCTGATTTGTGTGCTTGTGTTTGAAATTGTCTCTATTAAGCCATATTTAATTCAGATTCAGATGTGTGTTTTAGGTGTGTTTTGAATCAACTAAACTTTATAGCACTTCACAGAAACCCCACTGCCGACTAGTGTTTAGGAGGTGTAGCTGGAGAGTGACACGGACACACCGCACAAGTATAAATGTTCACAACGGTGTAGGCCACGTGTGTAGGCTACGGCGTAGGGTCTGCATAGAGCTGATTTAAATCCTGCTTTAGACTTTCTGTGTGGGCGTAGGAAAGGCAGAGGTCCCAAAACAGAGCCATACCACCAAATATAAAACTGCAAATAGGAATGAAGTTTTCTTTGACTACATTGGTCCTGACTGAAATATAAATTCTGTAATAGCTTGATATGTTCTGAGACGGTTATCGTACAGTGAAAATCTCACACCGTTGCAACCGTATTCTGATTTCTTTCCCCATATGTTTATTCTGTTTAGTCTTTTCATGTGAAGTTGTAGACAGGTTGAAACATAACTAACAGCTACTCTCCACTTAACCTGAAAACCCAGTTCTGGATCTACAGAATGGGAATCATGCCATGCTTCTTTTTTTTTTGGTATCAATAAATGTGGCACAGAAGACAAAGACTGCTGCATTTGGTGCTTTTTTTTTGTCTTTCTTTGAGTAGTAGCTGCCGCTGCCTGCCATTGTGCCATGTGTACATACTGTATGTTCATTGTTAGTGTGCCCTGCAGCCTGCTGCTTCTATAGAGTAACAGCACAGAGCCTTTGTTCATCAGTACTCTGGTCACATAGGTTTGTCTCTGTGGCCTCGGCGCTGGGATCTGAGTCTGTGAAGTGGTTGCCAGGCCCCTGAGGACACTGATAAGCCCCCATAACATTCATTCCCCAGTTTGTGTATGTGTGTGTGTGTGTGTGTGTGTGTGTGTGTGTGTGAGGGAGAGAGCGACCGAGATAGAAAGAGCGCGGCTGTGTTTGACAGAAAGGGGCAGAGAGTGTGTATGTGTGTGTGAACTAGGCCAGGCTGATAACAGTATGGCAAGTGAGGGAGCAGCTGATAAGCTCCTCTTGTTGCTTGCGGTAACCGGGCCTTGTTAAATGAACACAGTGAAATGTGGTGTGTGTGTGTGTGTGTGTGTGTGTGTGTGGAGAGGAACAGATTGGGAATCGGGGAATGGTGGAGGTGGTCACAACACACACCTCTGTTTTTACAGCCCCCCTGCTGTGCACATGTATTTGTACTTCAGCTGCCATTAATAGTAAATCATATATTTTTTACATAACATTTCTGGCGGAGTGTTTAGACTGCGTCAAACTGTCGCACACACTCTCTGAAAAACACTTTCACTTTCTCTTCAGCACATGTCAAGCAACATACAGTCACCCGGAGAGCTTCTGGCACTTTCCTCTGCTGTATGGAGTATTTGTCATGAGACAGAGCAGTGGGCCTGTCCTGTGGAATAATAAGCAGTGGGCTTACCTTGTGTTTACAGCTTGTGTCTGTATGTGGCAGAGCAGCAGCTGCCTGGAGGATCCAGAAGAGGAACGGAAATTGTTCTCATCCCTTTTGGCAAACACAGAACCTTCATCTGCTCACAGACCTGGGATCAGTTTCCCCTCGTGAATCCCCAGTCACCAAGGAAAGTGCCACACGGGCTTTAGATCACTGTTGATTTTT
This sequence comes from Epinephelus cyanopodus, assembly GCA_026686955.1. Lineage (NCBI taxonomy): Eukaryota > Metazoa > Chordata > Actinopteri > Perciformes > Serranidae > Epinephelus > Epinephelus cyanopodus. Next base: position 19,457,545 of record CM048926.1, on the reverse strand, counting down.
TTTTCTTCTTCCCTTCAGCCCTTGCCAGTTATTGCTTCCTCTTTTTTTTTTCCAGAGAACTGCCCCCCTGTGAGTCCTGATTGGTTACCTGTGTTGTGAGTCAAGGTAACCCATAGTGACCATTGTCAGTGTGGAGCAAATGTAAACACGGGCGTATTTGCAATGTAAAGCAGCAGAGAGCCAAGCAACCGGTCTGCAAACAGCCCAGTGAGTTAGATGAGGGTGGACAGACTGGATGATAATCTCACTAAATATCAGATTAAATCAGCAGGTCAGCTTCAAGTAAACAACAAAGGGCTTTCAATGTATGAAGTTAATATTAACATATGTGGAAAATGTAGATATAGGCTTAAAGATATGGACAAACAGGCTGACACAGGAAGATAGATGCACAAAGTAAAAAAGGCATCAATCTTTCTCCAGTCCCTGATGCTCCCTAGTGGCAAAACTCTGCACCAGCACCTCAAAGCAAGTTTGATCAGTTTTCTCATGTCCTGTCTCCTTTTTTAAATAAATGACAAATGGAAACTCTTACATGAAAATCCATCCCACAGTCACAGTGTGCTTCAGTGATTCTCAGGGGTCTGGTGGAGGCTATGTGATCGCTGTCTCCTCAGTTTCTTGGAAATCATCAGCTCTCTCGTGAGAACTGGGCCCTCTGCAGCCAGCCATGCTGTCTCTGTATACTGTCACTGCCGCGTTGCATAACCGCTCTGTCTGTGAGCTTTATATAAGAGGAACACGCTCGCTGTGCGTAACTGTCATGTTCACAGAGACAGGGGTGGAAATGGAACATGTAGTGATATAGGTTCTTTGACAAAACTCATTATTAAATATGTTCTTTGCTGTGGTTCGACCTTTATATTCAGCCATACTGAAGAGTGTGAGGTGATCTACTGATGGGTTAAAAGGACACTTCAAATCAAAAATGCATATTGTTCCTCTTACCTGTAGTGCTATTTATCAGTCTAGATTGTTTTGGTGTGGGTTGCAGAGTGCTGGAGATATCAGCCGTAGAGATGTCTGCCTTCTCTCCAATGTAATGGAACTAGATGGCACTGAGCTTGTGGTGCTCAAAACGAAAATACAGCGATGTCCCTTTCCAGGAATCATGACCCGATTACTCAAGATAAACCACAGACCTTGTTAGGAGCAGTTTCATGTAGGAAGGGCTGCTGCTGGCCATTTGGGTGCCCCAAGCAGGGGCGTCGATATAGACAGGGTGCACCGGGGCCCCTGGGGTGGGGGTGGGGCCCTTGGAAATGATTCAGACTGCCACCTTGTGTTCAAAGTGGAACTCACACTGAATTAAAATAGTGCCATTTACTATAGGCTACATACCCTCAAATATGCAAACCCATCTCCATCATGATTTCGTCTTTTCTATAGTAGCAATCTATAAAAAACTATATGCTTATTCTACATGAACAAGAAAAACTATATATATATACAGGTATGCAATGATGAGTGTTGGGTAACATGTATGTGGATGTTGCCTCATGTCAAGTCTCTATATGTGACAGGACGATACGATACTGTAGCAAATTTAGGCACAAAATCTGTCAAGACTGACGAGCTGACAGGTAACAGGAAAGCGGCAGCGAGAAAGGACGAGAGAAACGAAAGGGAGGACAAAGTAGTAAGGAGCATGCACCGGGAAAAGCGTTCACAGGGAAACGTGGTAACTACCTTATGCCACTGGCCCTGAGCATGAAAAATTGGGGGCTCCCACGTATTTGTGTTTTTTTTCCAAAGCTGGGAGTGCAATCCTCTGAAATAAACTACGCCGAAAAAATGTTTTTCATTATCAGTGTCGCAGCACCTCACAACAAGAGGATCCCTGGTTTGAACCTTGGGATGTGGGAGCCCTTCTGTGCGGAGTTTGCATGCTCTACCCGTGTCAGTGTGTGGGTTTTCTCCAGGTACTCCAGCTTCCTCCCACAGTCCAAAGACATGCAGGTTAATTGGTGACTCTAAATTGCCTGTGAGTGTGAGTGTGAATGTGAATGGTTGTCTGTGTCAGCCATGTTATAGTCTGGTAACCTGTGAAAACCAGAACTATACAATAACAGTATATATTACACTATAGAGCAGTCATGTCTAAAATCTGCCCCACGTACCAATTTTAAAAATACACAATATGTGGCACATTTTGTTGCTTCACCTCAAAATGGCAGGACATCACATAGTTTGTAGACACACATCAAAAAGGAATAAAACAGCTTGAACCAATGTGTTTCCATACACAGACGGTAAACAAGCAAACAAAATGGTGACTTAACAGCAGATATTTCCTGCGAAGTAGCAGCCAAGGTCACGGCAAAGAAGCGTAAAGTCAACAGTGAGGACCGCTGATTTCAGGAGCGGAGGAACGTTGAATACATTTTACTGAAAGATGAAACAGCTGCATTTGTTTGTTTGTGATTCTTCTTTTTAATAATATATTTGATGCGAGGAAGCAGCTGTCCACCATTCAAAAAAAGTTTGGACACCCCTGCTATAGAGCAAACACACAAATAGACACACAGTCATAGTCATATATTCTTCAATAAATTTAAAAGAATAATGATATTATCAATGTTACCAATATCGTTAAAATAAGTATAAATAAATAAGAAAACAGAACTCAGAACATTACTCACACGCGACAGAAGACGTTGCAAAACTTTAAAAACTCTGCATATATGTCCCACTAGAGAGGAACTATAAAACAGGTACTTTTCAGCAGTTGTGGGACGCTCCACATAGGCACATGTCATCGTCATTATAACAGCTTCTGAGTGAGTTCTGCACACATGCTGATGCCAGCAAGACCGATCCCATTGTTAAATGCAGGTATGTTTTAATGAGGTTAAGAAAAGTTTGCTCAGCAGAGGCAACTGACTTGTGATAATACCATAAAAGTGTTTGCTAAAAATTAGTCTGTCACACTTCACACCTTCAGCTCTGCTGTCATACCTGCTGCTTCTTCACACTGACGAGTTTTAATGATATAAATACATTGTGTAAATACATGTAACTTGTATTGTCAGTGATATAAGTCAGTAAGTAAACTGCCAATTTAAAGGTCAACCACAGACTGTGACCTGTTGATGGGTGTAGTTCTGGAAAAAGGTTCCTACATGAAACTGCTCACAACAAGGTCTGTGGACCGTGTGCCATCTAGTTCCATTATATTGGAGAGAAGGCAGACATTTCTACAGCTGATATCCCCAACACTCTGCAACTCACACCAGAACTAGACTGATAAACAGCACTACAGGGATTATTTTTGATTTTGGGGTGAACATGTGCAAACAAGGTGCAGATGCATTCATGTACAATGGATTGTGGTGATCTGTTGTGTATGAATGCATCTGCACGTTGTTTGCACATGTTGGATGCTGCATATCAAAGTGAAGTGAGATTTATTACAAATTGTAAAGTCCGCACTCATCGCAGTACACTTTATTCCAGGCCTGGTCGGCCATCTTTGACCCCTCGTAGTCTCTGTCACTGGTATTTGTTCATTTATAAAGCCATACTGGGTAAACTCTCTTCATACATCTGTACTCTGATTGAACAGAGATCTGACTGCAGCTACAGTCTGAGATCTCTGGACTTAGTTTTGTTGTCTGTTCCTGTTCCTCCTGCTCGGACTGAGCTGGAAGAGAAAGCTTTAATGTGCTCTGCTCCTCTTACCTGGAATAACCTTCAGAAAGAGTTGAAACTACGTGTTGGTCTCTCTGTCTGATTTTATAGCGCTCATAAGGAGGAATGAGTCGGTTGGGTTTTGTCATTGTGTGTAGGTGGTCTAATATTTCTACATGTTACTGTGTCTTTTGTTTTTTATTGTGTTGTTGTTTGGCTGTAACTTTTTCGTGTGCTGCTGTCTTGGCCTGGTTCAACCTTATAAAAGAGACCGTTGATCTCAACAGGACTTACCTGGTTAAATAAATAATGAATAAATAAGAATTCTATAGTCAATTATGTATTACAAAATTAGGTTTTGAGAAACTTCACACCTGCATCTTTCATATTTGTGCAAGGAACAGCGTTTCTGAAAAGATTATTCCACCTTTAATCTGATTCATACACATCCCATATCTGTGGGTGGAGATGAGCTGATAAAGCTGAATAAATCAAACCTTCATTCCTTCACTTCTTTTTGTCGTTTTTCCCCCCTGTTTCTGCAACAGCAGGCAGCTTCAGGAATGTGCTGGTTTGGCTCAAAATAAGGTTTACTGCCATAATGTTCTGATAAAGTAGCAGACAGCAGGGTTTTATTTCTACAATATGTTTATGGTGCTCTGCGTGTGTGTGTGTGTGTGAGAGAGAGAGAGAGAAAGAGAGTTACTGTTACAGAGAAATTATTGATTACCTGCGAGTAATCCAATGGACCCCAAATTCACAGTCATTATTTCAGTTTATGTGTGTTAGGCCCCACCCTTTGGCAGTCCCATGGGGCCACTAACACACCACTGACCCAAATCAACCACAGAAAAAAAAAACCTTCCATGAACTTTATCAACATAATTAACATAAAAACTTACAAACAGAGGCAGCTGTGAGGCAGAAAAGCCGGCAGTCCTCCCTCCTCTCTGCAGGCACAGACGCTTCTACGCACTTCCTTCCCAGACCAGGTACACCTCACTGGGCAGAGCAACAGGACAAGGAAGAGGGACACCAGCGGGAGAATCTACAGCTGTTTTACAGATGTTTGTCTTTTTTCCTTCAACGCAGAGATCACAAACAGCATAATTCAAACACCAAATGTGTCATTTACATTTGAAATAGTTTGGACCCCAAATTAAGAAAAATCGAATGATTCAAACTTCTGTTTACTTGATGTCCCCACAGGGCTGCATGACAGTGAATACTGTTAATGTTTTCTGACCATTCTCTCCTCAAATACCCTTTGATTGTGAGTTTGTTTTCCAGACCAGACAACCCCTCGATCATTACTGAACCACAGCTGTGCCACTGGGCTGTAAAACATTTTGGGACTTTTTCGTTGGGTTCTCTGCAGTTTACTCAGTGGTTAGTGTTCAGCTGATATTCCAATATTACTAACCTTAGACGAACCTTCTACTTCTGTTGTTCAGTTTGAAGAAGAGTTTTGCTAGTGACACGCTGCCTGTTAATTCCAGTTTGTTTTAGACATAATTATACACTTGACAGTGAAACAGGAACCTGTTCCTATTTAAACCTGCACATATTTTGATACTAAGCTCCCAGTTTCTTTTACCAATGACTGCTGAGTTCTTCTTTCTAATTCAACTGTTGCTCAGAGAGATCTTTGTCTCTCATCTGTCAGTCTGGTTGTGCAGTATTTTGTTGTCCATGTACAAAAAAAAACTTCATACAAAATAATATGTAATTGTCAAGAAGACTTCCTATAACCTAAAAGCATAAAAGATCATTCAAACATATAGTGTCACCTCTCGGACACCTGACTGGACCCAATCAAGCTTTTGTGACCGGAGATTACAACCCTTTGAACCACTGTCTGCTTTAAAAAGACAACTTGCACTTTGACCATGGTTCATAAAGGTGAAATATTCAGTATGCAGATGACAACAGTTCTGTCTCTGTATCAGGATTTTATTGATATGAAGAGCGGCGATGCACTTTAAGATAAGATAAGATATTTAAGTTTATACTGAGGTTCATGAGTTGTATTCATTAAAAGAAGCAGTGTCTAAGATTTTGGGAGATTTAGTCCCATCTAGTGGTGAGGACTGAAACTTCTCCTGGTTAGAATTCCTTTAGTGTTGACTGTTCAGGAGGTTTTTACCAGGAGCCAAATGATCTGCGGAGGTGTCTTCCTCTCCAAAACAAACGGACCAGGTGATTTAAACCGGTAAAAACACTGAACAAAGCAATTTCATGCGAAAACGTACAAAAACAAATGGCCCTCTGAGTCAGTACGTTTACATGATATCCAAGAAAATCAATTTATTGTGATACTCTGACTTTTAAGAAAAATGTAAACATGTTGACTGAAATCGTACTTAAGTCGAACTAACACACTCTGATAATGCGATTGGGATTTGACATGTTGTGGGGACAATAAACAAGAGAACTGAAAGAAAACATCAATTACAGTGGGTTGGGCTTTGCTGTTTTAAAAAGTGAAGCATAAAGATCAGCCGCCTTCACCACCCAAATAATTTTCATGTGGCCCCTTAATCAATTAATCGATTGACAGAAAATTTATCGGCAACAATTTGAAATTCATTTTTTATGTTTTATGTGTTAAAAGTTATCTGGCTTCAGCTTATCAAATGCAAATATCTGGTTGTTTCTTTTAGTCTTCTGTGATAGGAAACTGAATATCTTTGGGTTTCGGTCAAATAAAACATGCAGTTTGAAAACATCGCTGTGGGCTTTGGGAAACTATGACGGGCATTTTCATTTCTTTCTGAGATTTTGTGGCGTGAACAGTGAACCATAAAAATAACTGGCAGATTGACTGACACTGAAAATAATTGTTATAATACTATGTGTCTGTTCGGAGTATGGCTGTCACATGTTTGACGTCACTAACAAACACCTGCACACCTGATGTAAGCTTCATGTTGATAATCGTCACATTGCAGTTTTTGGCTCTGACCGCTCAGTGGACTCCGGCCTGGTAGATTTGTCGTCACATTGTTAGTCAAGCAGTAAAGAAGAGGTACAGTAACAGGCCTGAAGGAAAGAAATGCTCCAGAGTCCATGGTACGTCACTCTGATGAATTTCTTCTGTTGGCTGCGTCTGCTCACCTTCTGCTGCTTCTCCTGCCATGCCAAGTGTGTGTGTGTTGTCTCTGTGTTGTGTCATTTATCAACCATTCCTTGAAGTGTGAAATCAGTGGTGCGTGACCAAAAACAACTCATCAAATTAGACAAATATGCAGAAAGCATTTTCACACACACATGCACGTTCGCACGCATGTGGACCCCGGTGTCAACACACACTCTCGCACTGATAACAGAGACTTCAGCTCTCATACCTTTTTGTTCTGTGTCCTTAAAGGCAGTGAAGGTCTGAGTTTGAGTTTGGTTCAACATTTTTCCCTTGAAGTATTTCCATGGCTGAACTACACACAGGCAACAAACACTCACACATAATAAAAGCATGTTTTCTTTGCTCTTCCCAGATGTAAGCGGAAGCTTTGCCCAACTGAAAGCTCTCCTCCTTGTGCTATCAATCCAGAAAACGTTTTCTAAAACAAAGGAGGAAGCCAGCAAATCTTACACATCAAGAACTGTGCATATGCTTTTGAATTATTTCATTCCTGTCAGATGGAGCGCATTCAGATGAAATAAAAAGAAAGGAGTGAGACTGTAATGTGGATAACAGATAAGCCACATGTGTCTAAGGTTTATATTTACGTACCTACGACTGCCATAAACAAAATATTACCTAAGAGGAGACAGTGCTGCCTGTCAAATATTTGGAAGTAAATTCAAACATCATGTTCATACAACTGCTGCTAATTGTTCTGAATTCAGTTTACTGGCAACAATCTGTTGAACAGGCTGTGTAAATATGCAATATGGTGGATTGTTGGAGTAGAAAAACATGAAAGAATGTTTGGAAACAGAGCGCAGAGAGGCCAAATCAGGTCTGTTCAGCAGTGGTGCAGCCAAGAGGAGGCCTAAGGGGCCACGGCCTCCCTAACACAATCTGTGTGGGGTTTTTAATCTTGAGTAGACTTGTTCCCAGTGAATGTTTTGTTCCTTAAGCGCAGCTCAGACTGAAGATTCACGACGAGATGAAACCGTTTTAGCAGAGAAAAGTTGCAGTGGTGAGAACTGGCCGGTCACGTAGTTTCCCACACACTTGGATCACGGGAGAAGTTTCAGTAATGCAACCTCACCACTAGATGCCAATAAATTTTACACAATAGACCTCTGACTGCAAAATAAGAAACAGCAGTATATCAGTATGTGATTCTTCAACTCTTATATTGACATAGGTTTTGACTAGCCAAAATACATGTACTACAACATCCATCCATCGATCTTCATCCACTTACTTGGGGCTGGGTTGCGGGGGCAGCAGGCTAAGGAAGATATTTCAGATGTCCCTTTCCACAGTAGCATTTTCCAGCTCCTCCTGGGGGATCTTGAGGTGTAACAGTACACTTAAATGTGGGTGGGGTTGTTGTCACTCACTGCTCCATCTAGCACTCACTGTATTTCCTCATCATGGACCAGCCACAGCTCAGCCCTGAGCAGAGTGACCGTCTTCTACTGACCAATCAACAGACTGCAGTGTTCACATCTCCACCTTTTAGTACCAGATCTGTGTGCTAGGTACCCCAACAGAGGGGGGACTAAAAATGGGGACAATACTGAACAGCTCCATTGGTACCATCCACAACTTTTCACGGTGGAAACAGAAACGTACCGAACTGAAATGAGCTGAACTGGACTGCTCGGTGGAAACAGGGCTTATGCCCAAGCCTCAAGGCTGAGCCCTATGCTACGGAGGAAACTCATTTCGGCCACGTGTATCTGCGATGACATTCTTTCAGTCACTACCCAAAGCTCATGACCACAGGCGACGGTTGAGATATAGATGGGCCGATAAATCAAGAGCTTTGTCTTCTGGCTCAGCTCTCTCTTCACCACAAAGGTCCCACGCAACACCCACATCTGCTAATGCCACACCAAACTTCGTGTCAGTCTCGTGCTCAATTTTACCCCCACCATAAACAAGGCCCTAATAAACTTGAACTTGTTTGCTTGGGGCAGTAAATCAGTTATGGCTTTTGTTTTTGGTGTGCCATCCCACAATTTTTAGTGGCCCCCTCCAGCTAACCCTATAAAAAATATTTGGGGATGCCACTGCTGTTCACACCCCAACCCTTGAGACTCACAACCCAAACACTATCAGCCCTGCCATGTTCCAGCACGTTATGCTGGCGTCTATAACTGTGGGGGAGGAGAAAACAAACTGTGTGTACTGGTATGTGGTCTGTTTGAGCATATGTTGTGTCCAAATGTACTGCACATGTTGTATTTGGAGAGACAGTGTGTGTGTGTGTGTGTGTGTGTGTGTGTGTCTGTGTGTGTGTGTGTGTGTGTGTGTGTGTGTCTGTATGGGCTGTGAAGGACATGCAGTCTTGGTGTTGTAACAAAGGAAAAGTCCTTGATGAAGCTCTCAGCCGAGCTAACATGATAAGTCTATTAAAAAGTTTACAGTGGTTTTTATTGTTAAATGAGGCGCTTTCACTCATTAACCTTTTGGCATCAATCTGCTGCAGGTTTTCATCTCTAATTTCTGGCTCCTAATAGCAATAAAACTGACATTAACTCTCTATAATGGACTGCTGTAGCATTACGTTAGCTTTGGCAGAACTGTGGGGAGTTTTCCTCCATTAACTGTGCTGAAGTCCAGAAAGAAAGTCTAAGCTGCATGTAAGAAAGAAAAGGATGAATGACCGTGAAACTGAATCTGGTCACAGTAAAGTAGGGATAAACTCATAAAAAGATGAACTATCCTTTTAAAGCAATAGTTTGACATTTGAGGGAAATGTTTAATGTCTTTCTACCCAAGAATTAGATGAGAAGACTGATAACAAACAAATCTGCTCCCCAGCACCTCTAAAGCTTCCAAATTAACGAATTACATCTAGTTATTTAATCCCCACAAACAATGAAGTAAACAAGTAAAAAGGGGTCGGCCCTATAATCCCTCATGTTCCCTCTACATTTTGCAAATCTATTCCAGTTTGTAATCCCACCCTCCCTTAACTTTTTCTCAGCAGATGGGAAGCAAAACATGGGACCTTCTTGGGTAACGGTGAGCTGCAGTGTTAATTCACGGACAAACTGTAACCTACACTGCACAGACAGTTTAACTGGTCCTTCACTTTACGCTTTGAAAATCGCAGACAAGATGGTGCCGGAACAGACAGTCGCTTCAGTGTCAGTGAAAGTGTTCTAGTTATGTGAGCGCAATGCTGACGTGATGTTTGCGGTCTAAACTCGGGGTGAGTCAAACTAAACAAGAGAATGAAAGAAAACTGAGGTTAAACCGAGAAAATAACTTCTGGACAAATCAGAAGGTCAGCCATGACGTGGATGCCCATTTCATTACAGGGGCGAAAACATTACCTCATTAGCAATAAGGTCATATTAAATTAACAAAGGGCTGAGTTGAGGGAACATTGAGCTGAGGGGGAAAAAAGGGTTACGGGATCAATGGGCAGAGGGAACAATGGATAAAGACAACATAGCAATGAGGGAACACTGAGCTGAGGGAACACAGGGTTGAGGGAACACTGGGCTAGGGGAACATAAGGCTGAGAGAACGTAAGGTTGAGGGAACACTGTACTGAGGGAAAAAAGGGTTAAGGGAACATTGAGCAGAGGGAACGCTGGGCCTAGGAAACATAGGATTAAGAGAACATTGTGCTGAGGGAACATTGGGTTAAAGGGTACATAGGGCTGAAAGAACATTAGGTTGAGGAAACATTGTGCTGAGGAACAAAGGGTTAAGGGAACATTGGGCTCAGGGAACAGAGTGTTGAGGGAACACAAGAGCTGAGGGAACATAGGGCTGAAGGAACACTAGGCTGAGGGAACAAAGGGTTAAGGAAACATTGTGCTGAGGGAACATGAGGCAAAATGAACATAGGGCTGAGAAAACATAGGGTTGAGGGAAAATTATGCTAAGGGAACATAAGGCTGAGGGAACAGTGGGTTGAGGGAAGATAGGGTTGAAGGAATAATGTGCTGAGGGAACATAGGGCTAAGGGAACATTGTGCTAACAGAACACAAGGCTGAGGGAACACAGGGTTGAGTGAACACTGGTATAAGGGAACATAGTGCCGAGAGAACATAAGGTTGAGAGAACATTGGGCTGAGGGAACAAAGGATTAAGGAAACATCGTGCTGAGGGAACAAAGTTCTGGGGGAACATAAGGTTTAGGGCACACTGTACTGAGGGAACAGAGGTTTGAGGGAACACAGAGCTGAGGGAACATAGGGCTGAGAGAAAATAAGGTTGTGGGAACATTGTACTGAGGGAACAGAGGGTTGGGAAAACACAGACAAACTTCTGTAGTAATGGGAATTGCCAGTACTAGAAGGTTTTTTTTTCTTACCATTGGAAAGACCCTGGCAAGCTGTTTCCCCATGTGATTGGTAAAGGAAGCAGTGCCTGCAGCCTGTTAGCTTAGCATAGACAGCTACTGTGCCGGTCCAAATAATGGTCACATAAGCCTTCATTTTTTGCACAGATTAAACAGTGTTAAAATGGATTAAAAGGTACTGATTTTGAATTTGTTACCTTTGGACAGTCGTCATGCTAAGCCAAGCTAACCGGCTGCTTGCATTGGTGCAGTTATAATGTATACATTGCATGGTTTTAATCTTTTCAGGTAATTCTCTTGCAGAAAGCACTTCCCCAAAGTTTTGAACTATTCCTTTAATGCCAGTTGTGAGTCTCTAAGGTGTCAGTGTAAACTCTGTGATATATAGATTACTGCTATTTCCTAACTCACCATAAATCAAGGCTGCCTGGGCCAATAAATGATTTTAATTTCAAACACGAGCTTTGTAGAGCAAAATAAGAGATTCTAAATTGACCCTGAGCTAATTACACTTTGATTTATACACTGTTCAGTATGTAGCTCACTGCACATGAACTTTCTTTGCAACTTTCTATGCCTGTTTCTTTTTGTAGCCGAAGATGTGATCTTAGAAGACAATCGGTCTGATGCCAGTATCCACAAGCAGATGCATCAATCCTGCTGGGAGTAGGAGAGGAGGTAATTTAGGAAGGAATGCACTGAATGTGATTCCTTTCACTTAAGTCTGCTTACAGCACTGGGTTTAATTTAATTTCAAACCACACTGAATTGTTTGAAACCATAATGGATGAACAGAGGCAGAGGGGGTTTACTGCGAGGAGTGGAATGCAGGGAGGGAGACGAGGGTAGAGGACGGGGACGAGGTACAGAAACAAGGATAAATAGGCAGATGAAGAGGAGAGAGTGAAGGCGAAGGGGCGCGGATGAAGAGATGAGTTGAGGAGGGGTGGTGAGAGATCACAGGACAGAGAGCTTCTTTGACAGCTAACGTGACATGCGTGACACTGGTTTAGCCTGAAGGAACATTCCCAGGTCAGAGCTGTGTGAGTTTGGAGTTAAGAAGCGAGGAGAAAAATAAAGAGATCACAGTGATGTTCTGTTAGCATTCGCCATCACATGATGCTGCCTGCCGTCACACTTAAATCAAACACACACGCACGCACGCACACACACACACACACACAAACACACACACACAGTCAGACCACGATGACAGGCAAAGCTAGAACATTCACAGTCATAAATGATTATGACTGTATGTCTGAACACATAATTGCTTGAAAATGTGCGATTTTCTTTAAAAAAACAGACACACCTGACCACTTTGTTATTTTATTATACTTATTTTTATTATTTATTGCAAAAACAAACTCCTACCTCTTGTCATATCTGCTCAGGTAAGGAGTGAGATTAAGATAATGTGGAGCAACAACAGGTTCTCATTCCAACTCGTCAAATCTGCCAGTTTGTCAGTGGTTTTAAACGTCAAAATATGACAAGTTACGTGGCCTCCTGTGTCAGTTCTGGACGCTCAGTGACACCCTGTCAATTTATGCTTGTTACATATATTGTGTCTTTTCAAAATACACCTCCATTTTCACAGGAAATTTACAGTTTCGCTCGTTACATGAATGCAGTCTTTTTCAAAATAAACGTACTATGCAGGTAAAAGACTTTGTTTAGTGAACAAGGGAACAAAAGTCCCTGGTTAGGTTTAGAAAAAACATCATGGCTTTGCCTGAAATAAATATGGTTCTTACTAACATCATGTCACGTTACATACGTCATCAAACATAAGCCCCATTTCCACCAAACACTTTCGGTATGGTACCTTAAACAAAAAATAAACCTTCAGATATGGTACCTAGACCCTAGGTCTGTTTAGTGATCCACCATAAACAGAACTCTTAAATGTGGGCGGGTTGTTGTCACTCGCTGCTCTGTCCAGCACTTGCAGTGTTTCCCAACTCTTCAGCGGTGACACAGATGGAAGTCTGCACCTCATTTATTGTCCACAAACGAGGCTGAACGCCAACATTTTCAGAACAAAACACAACAGGCTGCAGTGAGAGTCTCTCTCCATTTGATATTTAAAAATAGCAGTTTTGTGCATTTAGTCCTTCTCAGACAAGCTCAGGGGTTTAGTGTTCCTGTAGCCCACAGGAACAACTGTCTGAGACGCTTTTTACTCTCCAAGTGAAACTTTAGGTGTGCTGATGGATTCATGTCGTCAGCTCATGCATTGAGTAACATTACAAGTTAACATTCCACCTTAAAAGTTATTATATTCCCAGACTCCAGCTGCTGTGAGAGGCAGCAAAACATCCTTTCATTTTAAAGTTACAGTCTAATAAAACTCTCCACGGTATGAACAGTGGTTACATGAGCCTCAAAACCAGCCACAACTCAGCCCTGAGCAGAGTGACCGTCCGCTATTGACCAATCAACAGACTGCAGTGTTCACAGCTCCACCTTTTAGTACCAGATCTGTGTGCTAGGTACCCCAACAGAGGGGGGACCAAAAATGGGGACAACTTTTCACAGTGGAAACGGAAAAAATGTGTACCGAACTGTACCGTACCTTACTGCTTGGTAGAAACAGGGTTATACGTTACCAATGCAGCATGCTAAACATTCTAGCACTTTACCTTGTTATTGAAATACCTTTACTGACCTAATGTTTCACACAGGAAATGAACAGTGGGCTCCTTGGTGAACTCCACCTCCCCTTTCACCCATCTTATACGGGCTTTCTCACACCTCATACTATGGTAGTTGACAGAGGCATCAGAACTAGCTGCTGCCCGGTGTGTATCACACTGTCTTAAATAGTGTTTCGGTGTGTTGGTGCCTGAGGCCAAGATCCACTGACAAAGTGCTTTTATTTGATGAGTTCCGTTGTCAGAAATAGCTGTATCATACTGCTGTTAAAGCTACCTCAGTATCTGACGCCGAAATCAACGACAAAGCAGTGATATTTGATGAGCTGGGAGTGAGAACGAGTTTGGACACAGTCACAAAACTTATGCCCAACAGGCCCAATACTGAACAATATAATACAATATAGTCACACAGCTGAAATCACACAACATCAGTAGTTCATTAACTAGTGTGAAAATAACACAGAGATGATACATTTAAAGGGACAGTTCACCCCAGAATCAAAAACACAATTTTTTTTCTCCCACCTGTCTTCTATTTATTGGTCAACATAGTGAGTTGAGTGTTGATACAGTCTGCAGGTGTAGTTCAGTAGAAAGAAAATAGTTCCTGCATGAAACTGCTCACAACAAGGTCTGTGGATTATCTCGAGTAACCAGGTCATGATTTCTAGAAAGAGACATTGCTGTTGAGTTTTTCATATGTATTTTTTTAACGCTTTGAGCACCACAAGCTGAGTGCCATCTAGTTCCATTATATTGGAGAGAAGGCAGACATCTCTACGGCCAATATCGCCAACACACTCTGCAGCTCACACCAGATCTAAACTGATAAACAGCACTACAGATGAGAGGAAAAATATGTACTTTTGATTTGGGGGTGAACTGTCCCTTTAAAGGCTCTAATGTCACAAATCAATACATACATATATATAATAAAAGAAATATGTAACAAAATAATGTAAACAATATAAAACAAGAGCATTAGATTCACTGTTTAAACTCGTCCAGGCTGCTGCAGTGTGTGGCAGCAACCTGTGACACAGCGTCACACTTTTAATATAGTCCGTACAAATCAGAACTCATTGCAGGAATCATTCAAAGTAACATTCAGTATCCAGGCTGCGAGCCTGATGAGCTGTCTTTGCTAATCGACCCTCGACCCCCAATTTTAGAAATAACACTTTCTCTGAACTTCGCCCCTGCTCGGTTCTCGCTGTCTCTGGCTGCTTCACACACATCTCACACTTGTTATCCAAGGATACAGCTTTACAGCTACAACTGGTGTGTATTTCTTCGTGACGGGGAGAGTGTGCAGCAGTCCGTTATGGTAAGTGCTCAAAGTTTTAGATTAGAAGGAGCTTCATCTCACTGACTTCCAAAAAGACGTCTGGTAAAAGTTGAAGAAGACTTCATATTATGTTGAAGATAAGGCAAGAAAGGGCACTTATCCTCATTCAGTCATCCATACTTCAATATTTATGTTTCTTTGTCATCATAACTCCTCCTCTCTCACCTCTATGCCCCTCCTCAGGCTGTGGTGGACTTGTTGGTCATGCGGGAGTTGCTCTGGTCGGAGGCCCGTTCAGTTACTTTGAGCTTCATGCACGACTGCTTCTCATCCATCAACATCTCAGCCGGCAGGCACCAGCAGCACAGGCACGACTGGAGGAGGGAGAAAAATGGTGAGACAGATTGTGAAGTGTGGAGGCTGAGAGAAATTCATAAGTGTGTGTGCAGTATTCACAGCTAAAAGACAGAAGCAAGTGCTTCCCTCTATCTCTTCTTTGTTGCCTAAAAGATAGTCAGACATCTTTTTCACCACCTGGCTGAGAGATGGATAAAAAGATTAATACCACCCCCATGTTTGTCTATGTTATGAAGTACGAAGTTGGAGCCAGCATCCGGTTAAGCGAAGTTTATACTTGCGTAGTGTCTTCCATGCAAGGTTCACGCACCAAAAATGACCACATCTGATCATATTTTTCCATGTTGAGTGCGGATGCTCCAATTGTGCACCTCCTAGTTTTTGTAACTAGGTACCTACTGTGCACGTTCACTTTTCAGTTCAACATGAAAGACAGGCCAAGCAGATTTATAATTATATTCTACATTTTGCGAACAGGTAAATGTGAGTATGACATAAAATGACTGAATTGCAGGGTTTTTTGTTTTTTTTTAAAGATTTGTAACATTAGAAATGTGGACTATTACACAGAAAGGCTTCAGTCATTTTCACCAAAATAAATTAAAACATGTTTAAATGCAATTAAATAAAATGTCTATAGTAGTTAAGACCTCACAAATTCAAGTTTAAGACTATTTAATGACTCTTACTGATGTGTCATTTAGCAGCTTGCCGGCCCAACAGATAGAGAATGGTCTCTGAGGGAGGCACCATCAACCGGGACGGCACACCTGGGATTCCCTCCCTCAGAGACCATCCAATGGCGGGGGTTGTGGCCGGCCCGACAGATTCTAATAGGTCTGTTGGGCCGGCCAGCTGATAAAAGACATGTCAGCAACACTGACTTCTGAGGAAGACTGGAGTCACAGTCGAAACTGTCAAGCAGGTAAAAGAAACATCTCCTACACTTTTTTTGTCTTAAGATAAGAAAATATTGAATATAAGTATGGAAATCAGAGCGGTATCAATCCTCTCATTCAACTCTCAGCAAGAGAACAAATAAGTGCATTTCCCACAATATTAAACTATTCTTGCAGATATTTTCAGTCTGCACGTGGCATACTGTATGTTAGGCCTAAGTTGCTCCTTACCCTGAAGCAGTTCTTGAAGCGTTTGCTGACCATGTAGAGGGCGATTGGGTTGATGCAGGAGTTAACAGAAGCCATGTTGATGCCGATGTAGTCCAACACCAAAAAGAAACTAAAAGGGTTACAGATTCACATTAGTCTTCTACCTATCCCTTCCTGGTGGGCGATTCATTCTTTTACTAAATCATCTAGTCTAGTCTGACATCAATTTTTTTCTTGTGCAATGTGAAACATGTGTTTTCTCCCATACCTGAGCAGTTCGCAGCGGTTCGGATCTTTCTCGTCGTAGATGGTGAGCTTCAGGATACGGCTGAGGTGCAGAGGCAGCCAGCACAGAGCGAAGACCAGAACCAGACAGAACACTGTCTTCGCCACCTCCCTTCGCTGAACACACACAAACACACATAAATCACTGTATGGTTTCTCGTGACAGATTTTGGCTCAGATAGGGACATGGTGAAATCTGAATCACAAAGAAGTCTTACATCATCGGAAACTCTTGGTCTGAAAGGTTTTTTTTCAAAAATCAAAACAAATTAAGTAACATTGAAGTGTGTCAAGCTGGGCTGGTGTTAAGTTTGTGGCACAAAGGCTCAACAGTATTTTTATAGCTTTGATTGGACACACTTGTGGATGTATAAATAGTCTAGTGTCAAGTTTTGAAAATAAATGATTCCTTTAGGTCAGATTTGTGTTTGCGCTTCCTCCTTAATTAAGAAAAATATAATGTTAACTCCAAACACTCGATATGAAGACATTAACAAAGTGCGCTAAAAGAGATGAAAGCCTTTAGTGAACCTGTTTGAGGTGGTCACTGAGAGCGATCTGGACTCCATTTTTCTTCCTCAGCATCTCACAGGTCATCAGGGTGTAGAAAATAGCAGTGCAGACCAACGGCAGGCAGAAATATGCACTGAACAGCCACCAGTCCTTCGCTGATTTATAGAACTACATGGAGGAAAAAATGAGAACAGCACTGAGTTACGCACAAGCATCTGCTCCAGAGAGCTCAAAGTTAAAGGTGAAACATTTCAATAGTAAATTTAATGGAGTGTATCCCCAGTCTGACCTGGACCGGAGTGAGGGACTCAGGGGTGTGTCTCAAATTCAGACTCGTTGACTTGCATTTAAAAATCAATTCATCAAAGCACCTCAGTGGAGTTAAAATGTTATTTTAAGGTTGATGCAAGACATATGAACACACTCGCAGGTGCTGCAGTGTTTTCTTTCAGCCCAGAGAGCGATTACTCCTGTGATACACCTTTTTTTTCTCCTATATGGCGATTTCTGTAAACTCTGTCCAACCCCGATCTAGCCAGGAAGTCTCTCACAGTATGTTAAGTATGCACATATATTCATACTCGAGTCAGCGTGTGCCAACATCTGCATCTCCTTGTGTGTCTGTACGTGTCAGTATGTATTATATGAGTGCAGGTATGCAGCGTGCACAGCTGTGTCAACACACTGTTTTTCTCCACATTGATTTATTTGTGTCACAGCTCACCTTCATAAAGTCTCCTTTCTGCATGGGGTGCAGCAAACAGATCCTCAAGTGTTCTCCTTTGTAGTCCATGGTGATCATGTCGAAGGCGATTGCCTCTGGCACAGCCAGGATGATGGATAATATCCAGATGAGCGCTATCTCGATGGCCATCCACTTCGGAACTCCGATCCCTTTGATGCGGCTCCACGAGGCCACGGCACGATACCTGGAAGATCCAACTTGTGCACTCAGTCAACCAACAAATTAATATTAAATAAAGGAATAGTTTGTTGCTTTGGGAAATACACATATTCACTTTCTTGCTGAGGGTTAGCTGAGAAGATTGATACCACTTTCATGTCTAAATATGTCTAAAGCCAGCAGCCTGTTAGCTTAGCTTAGCAAACCAGCACCTCTAAAGCTCACTAAATCCACAATGTGCTGTTTTTACACTTTGTTTTCTTTCTGATTAAACAAACAAGATGTAATGTGTGAATTATTACGCTTTAGAGGTGCTGACAGGCAGATTTTTTACCTTTGGACAGAGCCAAGCAAACTGTTTCGCCCTGCCTCCTGTGTTGGTGCTAAGCTTAGCTAACCCTCTAATGGCTGCAGCTTCATATTCGCCGCACGGACAGGATGAGAGTGGTGTCAATCTTCTCATTTAATTCTCAGCAAGACAGCAAATGAGTGTATTTTCCTGTCGGAAACCTTAACAGGGTCTATCTTGGTTTAAAGCAGAGATATTGAGTATCACACATCCCACGCTCATCCGAACAAAACAGAAACATACATTCTAGCTTTTTAACGTTTAAAGGCTTGAAAGAAAAAACATAAAACATGCATCTATATAAAGTAAAATCTGTATATTCCTAATATGAATTATTTCCTTATTTCCTTATCTGCTGTGAGGGTCCAAAGGACAGAGGGATGTCGTGTGCTGTAAAGCAAATTGTGATTTGTGATATTGGGCTTTATAAATAAAATGGAAATTGAAATTGAATTGAATATAGCTCCATTTTCATAAAAAATATTAGATTTAAAGTCCTTATTCCAAATTCACAATGTAGTTGACAGTCGTATCCAGACTAATCTCCATAAACAGATATCTGCATATCGATGTGAGAACTGTAGGAACAGTGTTTTGGTTTCTGTTTGAGGTCCAAGTAGTATTGACCAATCATTTTGTTTGTTTGGCAAAACACATTGGAAACTCTGAACTCACTGGCTATCGTCTGGTGAGGCTTTTATTACATGTATCTATCTGTATTCATATGAAGATGTCTGTTTATAAAGAAGCCAAAATGACCGACACACAGGAGAGGAAGTCTTGGCCCAGATATGCAAAGAGGCGAAGTCCCTCTCCGACTGGTGGATCACAACGGATCCTTTTTTTTTCATAAAAAATAAATAATAAATAATAAGTAGAGAAAGAGTTAATCATTTTTTATCTCCTTTACACTGTGCCATGGATTACACACATGATGTTTTCCAAGATTAAAATTTTGAGTCGATAAAGTTGCAGCTTTTGTTGTAAAACTGTTGAAGAATAAGTCTGTGAAAATACATAATTAGAATGACTACAAACTATTATTACTATATATATCTATTATCACCATACTTTAGTCACAATACAATACTATTGCGATTTTAAATATGTTGCAATATGCTGAGTATTACGATAAAACATATTGCCATTTATTACCTTTTTTCAACTGTAAATTACGTCCCCAAAGAAAAACTTTGTCAACATCTGTTTTATCTAATAAGGTAAAGTTTTCAGTCTGTTCATTTCACTTCAGCCATTTTTTTTTTTTGCATCAGCAGCGTAATGTATCTAGTGCACTAAAAAAGCAATTCATTATATTATTGTCGTAGGCTACCTAAAGCTGAATTTGTATTTGTAATATTACTAACTTGTAGGATAAAAAAATACTTGGCACTATGTGATGATACGATATTACCACAAAAAAATATTGCGATACTATGCTGTATCGACTTAAAACCTGAAAGTTGCATAGGTGACCTCTTAGCTTTTATTCTTGCTGAAACTACGATGCCTGTGTGTTTCATACCAGGATGTACTCACACAAGCAACGTTTGCTCATTCTTTCACCTCTCAGCTGATAAAAACAAAGAAGTCACTGGCTATAACAAATCAGGTCAGACACATTACATCTGTGCGTGGAGTGCAGCTAAGTCACCTCGCTAGTTAGCTTGTGTTGGTGACGTATATCGTAAAAGACAAGACGTGTAGTTCACTGAGCAGTTTGACTTCATCTCTCTATAAACACCCAAACCCCTGAAATAATGCAATAATGTTGCCCCAGGAGGCTTTTCATTGACAGACTGATAGCTAATTGGTTCCAGGACTGTATCCAAACAAGCTGTACAAGTCCAATAAGGTAATAGTCAATGTTCTGATCAGAGTTAAAAGCAGCCAGTAGCAGAGACGTCAAAACTCTCCGCTCTGACAATGTTTCTATGATCTCTGTCTGTTGATGTAACCTTAGGAAATGAAAACAGGACCAAAGTTGAGAGGGAGGGTGATTTTGTGTTGTCTGCTGGTTGTGGCCATGACTACCTGTCAATACTCAAAGCGCACAGGCTCAGCACTGTGATCCCCACTGAGGCCTTCTGGACAAACGGCACCAGCTTGCACAGAGTCACTCCAAAGGGCCAGTCTTCTGCCAGGAGCTGGAGGGAGGGAGACAGACAAGAGTCGATGACGGAGTTAAACCATGAGAGAGAGTGAAGCAAATCGTCTGGCTCCACACTGTTCTCCCCAGCCTCAGGCATTCAGTGTTGACCAGATATGCGTGAACCTGAACTTATCGGTTTCTGTGACTGTCCAGAGCCTTTTTTCCCCTCCTCCTCCTCCTTCTTGTCAGGTTTTATGTTTTGGTCTTGAAAACATAGCGAGGCCTCTATTTGGCCTCAAGGCACGTCGACCCAGACAGGTACGGTAGCTCCTGTAGAACAACAAAACTCTAAACTAAACCTGTACAGTATTAAGACTTTTCATGTCTGTTTTGGATGAGTGACTGGAATGTGAGTGCAGATCAATTGGAATCATATGGAGCCCCGTATCTCTCCATACCACCCTGTATCTCCTGTGTCCGCTCTGGTATGCAACAGCAACCAGTTGTTTTAACATGCTTGCCCCCTTACCCAAATATACAGACACTTTGGTCCTCTCTCTCTCTTTCCTACAAACACACACACACACACACACACACACACACACACACAGCCCAACAGATAATAACATGCCAGAGACATAAGGGGATATAGAGGGGCTCAGGATCCAGTAAAGTAATAACACGGAAAAAGCCCCCTTTCAAGAGTGTGTGTATGTGTGAGCTCCTGAGTTTGTGTGTTCGTGTGTAGGAGGGTGTGTGTGTGTGTGTGTGTGTGTGTGTGTGTGTGTGTGTGTGTGTGTGTGTAAAGGATTTAAAGCCCAATATGCAACATAATATTTGCATACGACCTTAAAAAACATTGTATTAAACTTTACAACATACACAACATCACAAGATTGCAACGAAAATCAGTAAAAAGTTAAAGGGGTTTTGAATTGACTGGAAACATAAAAACCAGTCTGTTTTTATTACCAACTCATCAAATGCAGCCATTTTGTCAGTGATCTCGGCGTCTCACAGAGGCACCTTTTGCGTCAGTATGATAGGCATCAGTTGGTGACACGGCAGTCAATGACTGAACTCATCAAATACTGTTGCTTTGTCAATCATCATCCACGTGAGATACTGACGCAAAAAGGCATCTTGGTGGCATTATGAAGCGCACCATCCGGCGGCAGTTTGTAACGCCACTGGCAACTACATGGTGTAAGGAGAGAGAACGTCTCTACAGGGTGGGTGGGAGGGGAGGTGAATGGGTCAAACAAACTCCAGACTTTGACACGAGAGTCTGCTGTTCGTTTCCTGTATGAAACCAAAAGTCAGCGGCATTATTTCAATAACAAAGTGTGTCATTATGTGTCGCATACGATGGTAGTTTCGTATGTCACCTGACGTTACATGACGTAAGTAACAGCTGTACTTATTTAAAGCCAAACCATGATTCTAGCTAAACCTGACCATGTGCTTTTGTTGCCTAAACTTAAGGAAATAAATGTAAAAACAAGGTGCTAAAAACTGACGCAGGAGGGTACATACTACGTCATATTTTGATGTTCAGTTCACTGACAAGAGACAATTTTTGAAGAGATGGGATGAGAATGTGCTGAAAATGCTGTTAAGGCCAAGAGCATCACTATGATATGGTCTAACTCACCTTGTAAACATTAATAGGAATGCCGATGATGATGTGCAGCAGGTCTCCAAGCGCCAGGCTGCCGATCAGGATGTTGGGTCCGTTACGCATGCACTTATTCTTATAGATGATTCTCAGCAGAGTGGAGTTACCATAATACCCACGACAAACACCAGGCAGGACACCACCGTGTTGATGTACTTAAAGGTGTCTCTGATTTCCGTTGGTCCGGTGCACATGGGAGGTAGCCGGCGGCGGGGCTTAGTGATGTTAGGCCTCACCGGACCCTGCACATCTCTCTCCACGAGGCCGAGTCTCTGGGTGACAGCGAGAAGGTCCTGAGGCATTTGTTTCTTAGGCTCCAGCTGCCCATCGGCCACGAGGATGTAACCGGCCAAGAGGAGAAACTCCAAGCAGAGGAGATTAACCTTCATCCTGGTGTTTGTTACTCTGGAGTTTGTTACCCAACAACTGATCCGCTTCAAGTGTGCCTGGAACACAAACATCAAGAAAGTATTCAGGTCTGTTATCTGACCATGGGAATATTATTATTCTTTGAAAAAACAACCTCAGAGTAGAGCAGGGATATTAAACTCCTGGGTTTATTATGTGACTTTGGCTCCCTCAGCTTTCATGTCTACATAAACAAAAAACTGCCAATTAAAACCTCGGACACACCCTGCTGAAACATTTTAGTCATTTTAACTTAAGGGAACGTACAAAAGCTATGAGGGGAAGAGAAAAGGGAGAAGATATTGTAATTTTAAGGGACTATATTTATTTATTATGTCAACCTTCCTTTGCAACTTCATAGTTACATAAATAGCACTATCAAAAAGACACTTGCACTTGTGACGTGTTTCATAGGCAGCTGTCTCTGTATCATGGAGTTCTTCGTATGTGCATTGGGGATGGGATGCACATTAATGCAAATTTATTTATTTATTATAAGCCCCTTGAGATCTCATTATTCGAGGGTTTCCAACACATAATATAAAGTAACAACATCAACATGGAAACAAACAAACGGATAGATAAACATGCAGACAAAAGAAAAACTGACTACACATAAATAGTGAATAAAAAAGTTGCCAAGGACATATGTATGACCATTAATGTTTCTTAATACATAGAGTTCGGAGCATTCTTATACATGCCAAATGATGTCACAGATAAAATGTTACATGTAAAATATTTATATAAAGGTTATACGGTTTAATAAGAGGTGCAGGATAAAACTATCTGTAGCAATTTAAAACTGATTTTTAACATGCATAGAGGATTGTATTGCAGTTGAGAGGAGTTTAAAGTTAACAATAATTACCCTTAGGGGAGCCTTGTTTGTTTTTAACAATATGAACCCTCCCTCACCACCCAAACAATTTTCATACAGTCCCTAAACTTGTCAATTAATGTTCCAAAGTCACTGCTTTTTCAAGCTCTTACTTACCAAACTCCAAACTGAGGCAGAAATCCTCCCAATATTTGTGCCTCTCAGATCAAACTTCCCCAGTAACTCTCAAGCTCTCAGGACAGAGAAAAGTTCCCAAATTGGAGGGATGCTGCTCCTGCAGTGACAGTCCAGGCATCTCCAACAGCAGCTGTCCTCTCTGTCACTGGTGTCAAAGTGAAAAAGCTCCAGCTCTGTGCTCCAGACGTTCTTGGCAGTAGTTCTCTCCTCTCCAGTACTGGCCGCTCAGTCTCAGTGTTCACAGTCTGAAGAGTCTGCTGAGTTTGATCCCTGCCCTCCAACCCCTCCTCTTCTAATGTGGAGGAAGGGGTGGAGGAAGACAGGGGAAGTTTTTCAGTGTTCATCAAAGTTCCCTCAGTTGAATGGAGGAAACGGTGAAATTATAAATCAGTTCATAAGGAGTGTGTTGTTGGTACTCAGTGGTGACTTTATAGTGCCTCCCTCTATTTTTGTATTTTATCCCCAAATGGCTTCATCCAATAATAATCCCACAAGCACTGATCATTGCTATTTTATTTGTCCTATAAAAATGTTTCAGTGCTACGCTCCCAATTTTCAAATGGTGAAACAAAAGCCATATTTGATTTCATTCAACCTGCATCGTTTACATTGACATTTTTAAACAAAATATTTATTGGTCCACTACTTTTTCATATAAAGCTGCAGATGCAAACATCGGTGCATCTTGAACCCTTAAAGTTAAGATAAATGAAAATGATGAATAGATACATGATGAATAGATACAATCAGCAAATTATGAGGAAGACTAGGAGCCACAGGAGAAGGCGGCATCTACATCAGATCCAAGTATTGATGCTGATGCCCAACCAGCAGGTAAATTAAATTGGATTTTACTCTTGAATTTACCTGTTAATAATATGTATATTAGCTGTAACGTCTTTTTTTACTCTACCGTTAACGTAGCCTAGATTACCGTTATTCCTATTAAAACGTTTTTAGCTTGGATAAATTGTCATAAATTGTGATATAAAATAAACTATAAAGACATACAGTACAATAATTAAAGACACAATCAAAACTGTAAAGTGATGTGGACTGTCATACAAACCTCCAGTCAACTGTAAACTGTATATTATTTCATTATTAATGCTCTGTCATGTATTATTAAGTCCACACAGCGTGTTGTTCGACATTATGTTCCTCTAACGGTTGTTGTCAGTCGGAGTTAACGGCTCGCGGACATGTCAGTTACCGTTTGAAGATGGTGAGTTGTGCTGGCCAGCTGTGCAGTGTTAGGGTGTCACGACACTACGGAGGATTCTGGGTAAAATCCTTCAGCGAAGTGCGGTCTGATGCACACTTTCGGAAGGGGTGCATTAAGGGCGCAGGTTTTCACCCCTTGATAACAACAGAAGACAATTGGGACACCCTACACACTTGCGCCCCTTAGCGGCAGCGCACAATTAAGGGGCGCAAGTGTGCAAGTGCGGGTATTTGGACAGGGCCCAAATCTGGCAGCACGGCGGTGCAGTGGTTAACACGGTCACCTCACAGCAAGAGGGTTCCTGGTCCGAGAGTTAAAAGAGCTCTATGAAACATTCAGAACATTGATAAAGCAGGAAACAACTACTTGCTATGTAAAGATATAGTGGAGTAATGGCGTCCCGAGCAGAGAAAGAAGTCGACAACCTCTCACTGCGTGTTGTAATTTGAGCTTCTCTGTCTGATGTTGTCGCAGAAGGTCCGGCCCTCATATGGTGGTTACCACTGATACTGATGGTGTCCTTGCAGAAGCGCAGTGCCTCCCTCTGGTTTTACCACCAGGTTAACAATGATAGCTCTATCAGCACTGTTAGCTACCTCTAGCTCTGCGTACTACAGTTTGAGAACTGTGCGCTAACTATCACGAACCAGACTCTGAAAAATAAAAATGCTCTGATTGGCCCATATCCACTCCTCTGAAGTCAGGGTATCCCCAAAGACAGGATTCATCACCTGAGGACCATGAATGTCTGTACAAATGTTATGGCAATCCAATTTAAATTGTTCGAGATATTTCAGTCTGGACCAAAGTGGTGGAAGGACTGACACTGGCATCTCTACTAGCTTCTATTCTGAACCAGTTTTCCCATGAAAATGTTTGACTCCTGTCACAGACGGGGTGGTTCTCCTTTCCCATCCCTCCTTTCACACTGGTGTCACTTCATGTGCATTTCTTTTCTATCTTCGGCTCCACTGACAAGGATAAACATGTTGGAGGGGATTTTTCTGTCACCCTTTCACTTGCGTCGTAAACCAATTTTTCCGGTCACATATAGATCCAGTGAAATGCTGTAAAATGCATTTAACATGAAAGAAAGCGCTAACTGTGTTTTGGTTGGTTTGCTTTATGATTAAGGCTATCATAAAATCAACATGGTAATATCTTTTATTACTGTACACTAATGACCTGGGATGTGTCTCATGTACTGTCTAGGCCACACTTGTTTTGGCCCTGTGTTGATCCTCCCTGTGAGGCTCGGAGTATTACTCAAAGGCCAGACAGCCATCGGCACCAGATGTTTTCTCTGTTGATAGATTACCATCTAGGTGGAGCCTTAAGACTTGTATTAGATAGACTGTGTGTTTTTCTACTGCTTGACTACTGCATGTGCACTTCAGCAACAGAGTTCAAGGTAAAGAGATGCTTATCTTTATTAAGGTGTTCTACTACTCACTAAAACTACATAGTCTGCTTTACCTTTTCCCTCTTCTTCAGATAATGTGATAAATTTAGGGACCGTATGAAAAGTAGTTGGAGGGGGTTAGAAAAGGGAAGGGTATTTTAATAATGATGACATTGTATCATCAGAGTGTAATTTTATGAGGTGCTTATTCAGAGTCAGTGTGTTATCTTAAGTGGATGGAAGTTGGCATGCTCACGTTTTGGAGTAGGAGGCAGAAATACTGTCATGGAAGCCAAGCATTGTGCTGCTGTGGATAGCGACAGCAGCTAAACCTATTTTAACCAACCTAAAAAAATTAACATCAATTTAAGTATAGGCTATATTTGGAATACCCTTAATAGGCTATAGACTCCTATCCCATTGCCAGTCCTCTTACAACCTGAGTTTGGTAACAGATTGTTAGGTGACTGCTTTCTTTGCCTTATCATTCTGTAACTAGAGCACTGTTTTTGCAATGCAACATTATATGTTATGTTAAAAGGTGATTTTACCATAAACTTGGTCTCTTAAATGTGTGTTTATAAGTATTATCACTGAGTGCAAATTATTTCCACTCTATCCCGTATTATTTATATTGTTAGTGTAACTATCCACCCAGTTTTTATGATTTGTAGAATATCTATATCCCACAGCCAACTATAAACTTTCCCTTGTGCCCTTTTGTCCTTCAACAACATTATCACCATTTGTCCATTGACCACATGTGTGCCTCTCTCCCGCTTGCCGCTGCTTGGAGCATGTTCATGTTTAAAACTGTGAAATGTGCCACATGCCATGTGATGGCAAAGCTATCACAATATCACGCCTGAGATTCGAGGAGCAGTGGGCGAGCCTTGTGAGTAGAGAGACAGTGCTCTGGCTCAGGTTCAAACCCCCCCAGGGCCAACAAGCATCGAACACTGAAACCCTACATGACTCCGAAACTTTGGACTGCTAC
The DNA here is from genome assembly GCA_026686955.1 of Epinephelus cyanopodus. Taxonomy (NCBI): domain Eukaryota; kingdom Metazoa; phylum Chordata; class Actinopteri; order Perciformes; family Serranidae; genus Epinephelus; species Epinephelus cyanopodus. The sequence goes on along the minus strand of CM048926.1, from coordinate 19,430,184 downwards.
AAAGACTAAAATGTTCTCTCTTGGGGTCATTTACATAAATTTTAAAAAGCCCCCAAATTCCACAAAATCACGGAGTGTTTACAAGACTTTGAGTGAGAGGGGTTTAATACAGTTTGGCCAAACTTAACAGTACAATGATACCCAACGGCACAACCCCCAATGTTGACAACTTTAAATACATTTTGCTAATAATAAATAACCCCATACTATGAATACACAAAGACAGCTAACACTCAGCATCTCCTTAACAGCTATTTACAGCAGCCTCGCTTCATGGCCATTATCAGTTGTCAGCCTCACAGATTTGGGTTAGAAACCAACTAGTGCTACACCTACTTGTACGTTCAGAAGGTCATTGTCAGCTGTCACGGGAAGCATAGACGATGACCTCTAGTAACCATAGTAATTATGGGAGGAGCAAACATGAAACTATTTGGTCTATTTTGTCTGGTTTATGTGTTTCAATTACATCTAAAATTTCCATCCAACTGAGTCAAGTAATTGTAATATAACCCAAAAAATACCATTTATGTAGGATAATTAAAACAAATTAAAACTGAGATTGATAGAAATGAGAATTTACATGACTCATAGAATTTGCCTATTTTATTCTAATTAATTTTATGTAATCACTTATAAAATCTATGTAATTCAAATACGTATCAATGTATTTAAAGTGATGTGTCGTAGTGGCATCTAGTGGTGAGGTTGCAGATTGCAACCAACTGAAACTTCTCCCATGTGCCAAGTGTGTGGGAAGACAATGGTGGGCAACATGAAAATGCAAACAACCTAGTAAGGATGCCATCCGGACACCTCCCTTGGGAGGTGTTTCGGGCGTGTCCAACCGGGAGGAGACCTCGGGGCCGCCCCAGGACACGCTGGAGGGATTAGATCACCCGGCTGGCCTGGGAACGCCTTGGGGTTCCCGTGGAAGAGCTGACGGAAGTGGCTAGGGAGAGGACTGTCTGGGCTTCTTTGCTGAGGCTGCTGCCCCCGCGACCCGGACCCGGATAAGCGGAGGACGACGACGACGACGACGGCAAACAACCTTATCTTGAGGAATTGTTTGGTTAGTCCCTTTTGGGCTACTATAGAACAACATGGTGGACTCCGTGGAAGAGGAAACTGCTCATTCTAAGGTCACATTCACACTACAATTCTTATTTTCAAGTAAAATAAACTAATGAAAACATAGTTATAAATAAAATATTCCATTTGTGCCAACAGATGCAGCCAAATCCTAAACACTGGACCTTTAAGCAAAGTTATTAAAATTTATCTGTATTGCTCTTTTCTTTTCTGGAGCAACAACCAAAACCTCTATCTGATAGGCATTGAGCTGTAAAGAGCTTTTTGTTATTCTTGATAACCTATGAAGCTGACTTATAGAAAGAGAAGTGGAGTTGGCTGCATCTGCACATAAATGATATGCAATATTATATCTGTTTATGATCCATCCAAATGGCAGTAAATTTAAGAATCCCAGAGGCCCCAGAAACTACCCCTGTGGGACACCACAAGACAGTGGAGAGGAATCAGACACAAGTCTCCAAGAGAGAAACTTTTCATTACATCTTACTGTCAGTGAGATATGATGAGAGTTGCCTTTGCACACTTTCACACTTATTTAAATCTGTCATCTGGATTAAAAAGCACTACGCAGAGAAACCCTGCACACTGAGTCCGATGTGTTTTATTGTTCTATTTGTTGTGAAATTCACAATGAGACAGAATAAATAGACACAGTTCCCCCCCTTGCTTCTCTCCTCTGAAGTTACTTATCTGTCTTTCACCACTCCCACCCTGTGTGTTGCATTTGGAACAGCGGCTGAGGTGGCTGAGCTGTTTTCCCTCTCTGTCTTCACACTTTTGCACTCTCTCTGTCTGTGTGTGGTCCACCACCTCCTCCTTGCCTCGGGGTGGGCGATATATGGAATATACTCCATGTATTGTGGCTTGTTCCACGTAGGACATATAAAATGATTATATCAGGATTATCGAGTATAAATGGTTGTGTCATTTTCTTAAAGTCACCGGCATGAGACTCGCTTCAGCATTTGGGTTCTCTGGCTTTCTCCTTTGTCTCTCTCCCTCTCACAGACAAACACACACACAAAGAAAGACACACAAATATGATGATACATCACACACACTCCTCCACCCTTCCTGATCATTTTCTCCTGGGCAACAGTGTGTCTTTGTATCTCATATTTTCTTGCTTACGGTGAGTAAATCATCATGTTTAACGGCGCAGCAATAACAGTTTGACTAACGATATTGTGAGTGTGAACAGACGGAGCGAGTGTACAATGACTACTACTTAGTCACATTTTGCAACCATGGAGCACTAATGCGACCTGCAAATACTATTAATATATGAACTGGGGAGCTGTAAGTTTGTTTCCAGCTCACAGTGAATAAATCCTCACGTTTAATGGCACCTTGGTAACGGTTTAACTTTACGTGAACTGCTAAAACCAACTGTTGATCCAGCCCGTGATGAGCTGGGTGTTTCAAAATAAAACAGCGATTTATTTAACTCTGTTATAACAATACTTAATTATGACAGTAGCTACTTTACTTAACTTTATTACAACAGTACTTTAATTGTTTAACAGTATTATAACAATGTTTTATTTAACTTTTCTATAACAATACTTGACAGTAGGTACTTTATTTAACTTTGTTATAACAGCAATTTTAGAGATTTCAAAGTATCGAGATATCTATCATGTATCGCGATGCAGCCTAAAATTATTCATCACATTCACCTGTTAAAAAAGGTTACATGGGTTATGAAATGATACTGTGACCCAAGTTCATTTCTCTTGTTGCAAATATGTCCCACTGCCACATTTTCTTCACCGCGTCTTGGTCAGCTCTCTAAAGGCTTTTGACAGATGCAGAAAATCAAACCTGTTACAAAAACTTTAACGACTTGTGAAACTTTTGGAGTCAGTGTGAAAACGTGACAGACAAAACATGAGATTGAATTTGTTTGTTCGTGTGACAAGACCAAAAAAAAACAAAAACAAAACAAAACAAAAAAAAGACTCAGTGAATACCTTGCCTGTTATGCCCATCCAATGACGTAACCTCTTACAGGTTATGATGGTCTACTGTGTTGAATGCAAAACTGAGGTCAAGAAGTATCAACACAGAACAATCACCTGCACCAGAGGACAATACATTATCATTTAAAACTCTCAGAAGAGCAGTTTCAGTAGAGTGCCGTTTCCAAAACCCTGATTGGAACTCATAAATATTTTGCTTCTCCAATGCAGCAGTGAGTTGACAAGATGTATCTGAAATACACAAGTAAATTAATAAAATTTGAAATACATAAAATGTATCACCAGTAAATGTTAATATGTTTTGTATGAAATGTATAAATGTAATGTATTCATGGTTTGGAAAAATCTCCTGGTGGCTTGGCTGAAGCAGAGGACCAGGTTTGATTTTAACCTTCAGCCCTTTGCTGCATGCCACCCCCATCCTGTCTATCTCCAGCTGTGCATCTAATAAAGGAAAAAAATGAAGCACCCAAAATAAGTACCTTGCTCAACACTGCTCAGGAATCTTTTAAGTGCTAAAACAGTCTATGTGACTCCAGTAGTTTACTACTTTCAAAGAGGCCCTGACATCAGTGGGTTAGCTGTCACTCAAACTCACGTTTTACTATCTCCCATATTAGCAACAGACTTTTACTGCTGTCACTCTGACACTGACTGATGTCCCAATAAACGGTTTACAATTTTAAAGCGGGGCTCACTCTTTCTTCTCAGCATTGTCTGAACGTTTTTTTTACGACAGCGTTTCACCTGCGTTGGTTAATGTGTAGAAAGCCCTCCTTTGTCTCTAAGAGCCATTTTTTTTAAAGCAGAAAATTGTCCTCAGATATAGCAGATCCAACAAGGACAAAGGGCCGACTTGTTTTGAACAAGCAGGGATTCATCGCCCACAGTGTCAACAAGAGGGCACCTTAGCTAACACACAATACTTCCTCTGAGCTCACTCTGCAGGACATACTCACTTTACAGCCGCATTATGCCTGCCGGTGTGTCATCTTGTGTGTGGCGCTGTCCCCAAGAGTCAGAACAGACTGGCCTTTGCCCCGCAGCATTGTGATCTGGGTGGTGGGTTAATAGAGAGTAATTAGCTGCCACTTTATTAGATCTATAAAAGAAGCATCCCTGGCAGAGTCCTTTGTTCCCACTGCTCGGCCCTCAGGTGCCTTTGTCCTTTCATTTCCACTGGTGCCTTCTGAAAAATTTTATTTGCATATCCAAGTTTCATTCAGAATGAAGCATCTGTTTCTGACAAATAAATATTTTCCTTTTTGGAAAATGAACCCTGGATTCCCTTTGATCTTGGACTTTGTGGAAAACCACAGAGAATTATGTATTTTCTATGAGCATCACATCTGTTCACTCCAAGTGGCTGATTAGTAATTCTGGCAATAGACAAAAAGTGCAAGAAACAAGAAACTACAATAATAAAAAAGCAATTTTAAAAATAAATGTCTTCAAGGTGTTTACAATCTGCATCAAGGCCAGAGCACATGTTTTCATCTCCTGCGATATCGCCAGAGGTGAGACATGTTGAATTTGAATCCACAAGAGAGGAGTGCACAGTTTTCTGTGTGTGATTTACTGTTAAAGATCCCTCCACTCAACAAATGTGTTTTTTCTTACGTTAATGTCCCTGAAAATGTCTGACCTTGAATATGCTGACTTGTATGACTTGTAAGTTTGTCACTGGAGAAGTGTTTTCACATTCTTCTACTGAGGTTGTGCGATGTCTGTGTGCTCCCCTAAAATCTGAGATTCCAAAGCATGCCGGCAAACTAGATTAGGTACATCACTAATATGAAAGCCAATCACTGGGAAACATATTGATAGCGGAACAGACTTTGACACAACACCGGCAAGGAAACCTGAAACCACCAGAGCAGACCTGTCAGTACTGAAGGTACAGTTTACATGAGCATCAGGGATGTCAGTTTGGGTTAATTTTGCTTTCAATATCCTGACTGCCATTAGCTAATAACATGGTGGCCATACGCAACTCTCGTCTCAGGTAGTCCCCGTAAGCAAATCGCTTTATTTTGAGCTGCTAGCGCTAGTGGCTAGTGTTGCTAAAAGAGACACAGTGACATTATTGAAAATAGGGTCTGCCGCTCAAAATTGTGTCACTTATACTGTGTTAACACTATAACTAGGGGTCATAGTAATATCATATAAAAAATTCATAAAGTGCTATTTAGACCTGTTGATGTATGACATAATGCTGTCACCCATGACAACAACAAGCATGGCTGAAAGCGAAATTATTACTGACTCTGCAGTGGTTCCAAAGAGGAGCAGCGTCAGTAGTGTGGAATAAACTGTGGCATCCTGAATGTTTTATGAACAGCTCTGGGCTTCTCAGACTCTTTTAGTGACTTAGCGCTCAGAGGGAACTCATTCAGTGGCTCCTCTGGCAGCAGCACAGCGTCTCTCACTCTCCTCTCTCGCCGTGCGCACACAGGGGTCGGTGTCATCAAGTGAATTTGTCATAAACCTTTGGTGATGTAAACCCATGTGACGCTCGTGGCTCAACAAAAAACTACATATATGTGAATGTGTGATAGTTGCGGTATCATAACAGCCTGTCACAGGTTACAGTGTGATGATTAAAGGAGAAATGGCAGAGCATAAAGGTCCAGGTGGAAAAAAAACAACTCAATCATTCAGGATTTTGCTAAAAGAACGAAATCACCTGTTGATTTATATATATAGATCCCAGGGGACATTTTTTGTATTTGGAAGCTGTTGAATGTTTATTTTGTGGTAGATTTTATTTTGTTGAACTATTAATATTGTATACAGAATCTGAATCTCACTCTGAGTTACTGTTGTTGTTCACAAACTAAAGAAATGAGGGATTATTTTAGTATTTACTGAATATTTGAAGGCAGACTGTTAGGTTGACATGAACACTATATCGCATCTTTTCTAGTGTTACGTAAGATTTTGTCATTTGTTTCTTATTATTTGGTTAGGTTATTTACTAACTCCCTGGACAGGATTGTTTGTTATTTTGGCCTTAGTCCACCCTGAAGTTATTATTTCACTCACTTCTGTTATTCCATTATTGTAATAAATCCATATTATTTGATCGTTCCACACGTTTGTATCATTGTGGCTACTTGGGACTTGGGGAAGATGGGGCCTTTCATGTTGTGTCTCAGACACACCTAGACTGGGCATACCACTAGCAATTCTATTTTCTTAAACAAATAATGTTGTTTTTATTTACTAATTTGTTATATCTTCAAGAATATCGTTATCGCAAAAATACCCTGAACTATCGTGAGAGTCGCCACTGCAGTGTTGCTCAAGTGCTCGTTAACGTAGTTACATTGTCACAGGCCTGTGTGTAGGCTACTTGCGTCAAAGCACCTCAACTTCACCTGATTTAAAGTTTGTTTTTGTTCAAAAATACATGTGCTTCATCAATGTCTGAGGTTCAAGTTAATGTCACATTTTGCCACCCCATTGCGAGTTGAAGCCAGCTCAACTTTGATTTGTAATGACTTTGGTTTTATACCGACTGTATCTATGAGGCCCCTTTGCAGAGATTTTTTTTCTTTTATGTGGGAAAACAAACAAAATCTTAATCATAGTAGAGTATTTTACATACTTTATAATGCGTCTGAAGGGGAACTTTAATTTTCCTTTTCAGAGGAGGACCTACTTTTTCACTTTCAGACATTCAAGGTGCTGCACCCAGCAGTCAAAGTGCCAGAAATAGTTTTGTTAAGACAGAAAACAGGGCTCGAGAGGAAAGGTCACACCCTGCCTACTTTTCACCACCTGCTCAGTCATGAAGTAGCTGAGATTGTCGGATTGTCTGTTTTGGAAAGTTGCAGACATTGTCCACCAATTCTACCGTCTGAAAGAAGATTTCAGACACTGTTTGACCGACCAACAAGCACTTCAGCTGAAGCATGCACATCTTTCCATAGGAATGCTCAACCAACTTGTCACGATGTGTACTGATAAATACGTCACAGTCACAGTGGGGGCCCATCCTCATCTCGAAATGAACCCTGATTTAACTTGAAAGACTAGCAGACATATTGTAATTACAAGGCTGTTCCACAATGATAGGTGCTGCTGCGGTTGTCATTACAGAACAGCCTTGTTACACAGCCTGTAAAATGTGTCCTTTACTCCCTCTAACCATCTCCAGGGTCTGACTTTTCCCTGTGTTGAGAGACAAAAAGGAAAAGATGTGCCCTTCTGATGCTCCTCACATCCACATGAAATGACTAAACTGCCGCCCTCGGGCTTCCCCTGCACTCAGGATGCAGCGTGTGTTTGTCACTGTGCGTGTTTATTCCCCCTTAGGCCATCCTCTTCTCTCCCTTTCCCTCTTCTTTCTGGCCGTCCTCCTGTGATAATGGCCCATTAACACTGAGCCCTTCTTGACATCAGCACAATACACTCTTATGTGCGCCGCCACTGTCTAAAGGTCTTCCCAATTTTTCAAAAGAGCAAATATGCACGAGTACCAGAACAACGCAGCTAATGGGGAGAAAACCTGCTGATGTTTCACAAGCGCCACACAGAGAGAAGAAAAGAAGCTTCTCTAAAGAGTGTCACATGTATCTGCGCTGTTGCTTGGATACATGTGTATTTTTTTATGGCGCCAAGCTAGAGATATTCCACATGACACTGCACATGAAAGGAGGCAGTTGGTTGGCATCTGTGAGCACACACATGGAAAGGTTGCACAGAAGCAGAAAAACACGAGAAGACTCACACTAAAGAAATATGTAGACTATGATAGAAAGATATGATAAGTTATCAGCTTTCACATGATGTGTGTTTTGCATGCATGAGTATTAAATCTTAAATGTCCATGTGACTGTCTAAACAGAACCTGTCTGCAATAGTTCTTCTCCTTCCTCTGTTATTTCTCTCCTCCACACATGAACTCCTGCACTCGTGCATTTCTTCAACCAGCCTTTGGACTCTCTCCCCATAAAGCTATCAAACCGCCTGCCTCCCTTCTGCGTATATTATTTCTTCTTCAGTCCCTCCCTTCTGAAAGGAAAGATTAATCTTTACTGTCTCTGTTGCTCTCCTTCCGCCTCCCCGGAAAGCCGCTGTGTTTATTTGACATGTGGCCTCTCGCGCACACACAACAGCAAATCGATTAAAGACACACTTTCACCTTGGACGGGGTCAGCATCATCACAGCAGCCGTGCTTATCTTTGCGAAAGACAACAACGTCGTCTCATGCGGTGGGATGAAAGCAGTAAAACAGCGGTTTTGCTTCAGTGTCAGCGTCCCCAGGACTGTGCAGGGAAGAGCAGCATAAAGGATTCACTGTGGAGGGAATGTGACTTTTCCTAATTCAATTTTCTCCCTCCATTTCCCTCTCTGTCTCTTGTCCCTCAGTAAAACCCTCACAGTAATTAAACCAGTTCAGAAATAATTATTACACCATTCATCCCTCTAGCAGTGAAACTTAACGCATGATAGTCTTCACATGGTGAGAGCAGTGATAGAGCAGCTTAGTGCATGTAATATGCCACAAAGGAGGCTCTCTCTCTCTCTCTCTGTCTTCTTTCAGTTACTCACACATGGCGCACAGTTGGTTGTCAGACTACCACCTTCATTTGCAGAGAAACACACCACATATTTATTGGTTTTTCAGACAAATAGCGCAGCTTCCTGTCTGTCTCATGACTGAGCCATTCTCTTCATGTTTTATGGTGTTTTGAAAGTGTTGGAAAAAACCCCACATAATTAGTCCATTATTTGCTTCTGCTATGAAATGAATAACCATTGTAAATCAAAGGGAGTACATTAATTAAAAAAGTTCTTATGCTAGGATGTGCTCGACACATATGGGTAGTCAGAGTGTAGTGTAGTTTAAACTACTCTGCCCACTGTAGCTAATGACCAAGAGCTCTATTTAAATGGTCTATAAAGCATGGTCTACAGTGCATGGCACAAGTGCATTTAGGGCGTCTCCAACTCCACTTTTGTTTGTTAAATGGTGCATAACCTGGTCACAAAGAGAGGCTGAAACAGGCAAAAGGGTTGTATTTAGTCCCTTAATTAATCATAGGTATATTTTGGGTGTGACATGAATTCAACCAATTAGTGTGTCACTTTCCATTTCCTTTAAAAGCCAGGTGTGCCTGCACTTGGGGCACGTTCAATCTGGTAACAGTGAGCAATGTTTTGCTATGGTTTCCAGGTGGAACAACACATTTGCTCATAACAGTGTGCAACAGGCTTTGAGGTATGTTTTCTCGTGTTTGGTGGGTGTGTCAAAGATGCACCCAATTAGAAGCGACATGTGTATAAGCTGAGTTCTAGCAGATCTTTACCTATTGTACATATATTTTTTGTTTTTATCTCATATTTGCTTTGGCAATGTAAATAATAGTAAGTGAGTATGTTTTCCCAAGCCAGCAAAGCTCTCTGAATTGAACTGAATTAAACCCTACAGCACTGAAAGGCAGTGGACCTGCGCAACAAAACCATAGTGCTGAACTCACTACCATCTCTATTTAAAAAACATTTTGCCACGTTTTGTTGGGGCTAAACGCAGCCCTGGTGCAAAGCTCCTATTTATACATGTTTTTATTTTTTTATTTGCATGTGTGGGCTCAGTGCTGCTTGATATATGTGCTCTGATGTTTTTTTTCTTATGTCTTTATTCTATAAATATTCTAATCTGAAAAGCACTTTATGCTTAAGCTTGAAAAGTGCTATATAAATAAAGTTATTATTATTTTGCTGAGAGTGATGCAGTAAGAGCAGTGATGTCACTGCAGCAAATATGGCAGGGCACTTAAGCAGGAGAACAAAAACTTGTTATAAACTTGACAGAGGAAAAATACTTTCAAACTTCTAACTTTTGAAATAATCAATGATGTTACGTTGCTTCTTGTGCATTAATGTGCACAGTGTCTCTCTTAATGAGGAGTCAGACAGCAGCTCTGCTCTGCTCTCTGCTACGTTCACATTTTACAGAATGTCATTATTTTCCTCATTAATGATGTATTATATCACCCACCTGCACCTTCTGTATGTTTTTTAAGCGAGAGTACGCTGTTGTGAACCCACGTACATAGGTGCATCTGAATAATGACCTTGAAATAGCCAGAAAATACTATGCCATACTGAGTCAGATCAGGTTTTCATTGGCCAAAGATGCATCACTTTCTGCTAATTCAAAACAGTAATATGCCAACAATGCACCTGACCACACCTCTTTCAAGACCTACAAGCACATAGGTGAACTGATGGGTGCAAGTACATTTGCTACTTACAAAACTTGGCTGCACTAAAACACAAGACTGTTGATGTCAACATGCCTACATGCTCACAACTACAACGCTAACATGCTGATGTTTATTAGAATTTGTTTACCATGCTCACCATCTTTTTAGGGCATGTTAGCTTAGATGATGAGAATGCCTTTAGTTTTGCACATCATAAGTATTGAACAAGTAAAAAAATTGACACGATGACAGCCCTAGAGGAAGAGTTAAGCCCATCAAAGCTTTTACAACTCATCCTGAGGTGAACATAAATGTTTGCACTAAATCTTATGGCAATCCAACTGTTTTCCAGACATTTCACTCAAAACCACAAATGTCAGCCTCATGGTGCTGGGGATCTGTTCCCAATCACTTTTTTGTATCCCGATGTCTCCAACATCTAGTGTGTTGCTTCAGGTACTTCAAGCCTGGGTGAAAAGCAGAAGAGATAGTGGGACTGAGACAAACCCACAGATGGTAATCATGTGGGACTGAAATATGAACCAAATGTGCACTTTCTGCATTCCTTTTGGGGAAGTTTAATATGCTGAATGCATAAAGTATCAGTAACATCCTTCTGATATTGATTATTTGCTTGTGCAAAAGCATATGCATCTCCTTGATTTAAAATGTCTCTCTTTGACCAGTGTGGTTCTCTTTTTATGCATCTCTTCCTTTGGGATTGTTTTAGATTGATGTGGTGAAATCATTACGAGGAAGTTGCTTTCATCTTTGCTGATCTACTCAGAACTGTGAATCCATAATATGATGTCGTATGATCAGGTTAAACAGGGTAACCATTACGGTTGGATAGATATGGGAATGTGGTGGGTGTACTGGACAGGCTGATTGTCCATGGAGAGGACTACACATGCAGTATGTTTCTGATGAGATGGAAATGAAGTGAGTTGTTTTGCTCTCATAGCCGGAGTCTGCGCATATCAACATGACCAACAGATTTTCATTGAGCAACCAACCATTTTAGAGTCCAACCATTACTTCCAAAATAGAGGAAATCCTTAGACGAATTTTGTTATACCCAAACAATGGTAAGAAATAATTATACCATTGATGGGATTATTTGCATTCATATATATCTCTTTACATTGCCCAAAGTTGTAGGTAGGGGTGGGAACCAAAACTTATCATTCTGCTTATCGGTTCCTTAATGTGACATAAAAATTAATTTGTGAAAATGAAGGCTATGTATATTTGCAAGGCTGTGGCTCATCTAGCTACCTCCACCAACCTTCCGTCATCTGCCAGGAGTCAGGACTTATTACGTCACGCATCAACACAACTGTGAACTGGAGAACTAGCGTGCATGACTAGCGTCTCACAGTGCAGAAGATGGACAGTGAAGAACAGTCAAAAGTGTGGCTTCATTTTGTAAAAGAAAAAGATGACAAAGCAAAGTGCATTGCATGTGGGAATTTCATTAGCTGCAGGTCAGGTTGCGTGTCAAATCTGACAAAACATTTAACCCAGCATGGTGTTTGATGATGTAAGTACTGTTGATTAGTTTATCTTACTGAATAAAACGTGTAAGTATCATAAACTTTTGTTTGCCACAGGGCTTAGTTTTTGCAATAATCCAAAATCCAATGAAAAATCCCACTGGCACCCTGCAGGCACAAAAACATTTGATTATGGTTAGGAAAAGATCAGGTTTTCGCCTAAAACACCCAATTTTGGGGCCAAAATCACAGTCAGCGTATATATTACGTCACTTTATGTATGACACGTGCAAATGTAGCATATTTGAGGTTTGCAGTAACATACAATGCCAATATTTTCTCCTGGCGACGAGGTTGCATCATCAGTTAAAGACAAGCCCGGGAGCCCTGTTGTATAGAGATGCAAATCCCCGCAGTGATAGGCTGACAGGCCAAGACAAACTGAGTCAAGCCAAGCCAGCACACGGAAAAAGGCCATTTGTCTTGATTTAATATGGTGACCACATCTAAAGTATTTACTTTTATTGAAATATGACATGACCTTAAAGCTGCTCATGCTCAACTGACCAATTCTTTGTGTCTTAATTCTTGAGTATTGGCACTATTTTTACATGAGAAACATGACTCAGTGTCACTGTGGCTGTGACAGGCTGGGAGGAGAGAGTGATGGACGAGGCAGAGATAAAGACAAACACACTGTAAGTAGGTTAACACTGGAATGTCTTAATACCAAGATTGGTGATGCATGCCTCCCATTACAGCTTCACTCCAGGAGGATAAAAATCCACCATGGCAGTGACTCTGTGTGTATATCTGTGTGTGCACTGATACTGCAAATTAGCACCAGTCTGAGAATGATGGAAACAAACAGTGAGTATATTCTCATGTGCACTGCACATCTGCAGGACTAGTGAGAAAAGTATACACAGCAGTGCAGGTAAAGAGTGTCCATCAATAATAGTGATCCAATCTACCTGTGTTTGTATCTGTGTGTTGAATGCACACCAGCGGTAGGATTGAAAAACAAACAAACTAGATGCTGACCTTTATGATACAATAACAGGCTATTTTTAACTCAATAATGTTGTCTTTCCTGGACATTGTTTCCATTAGCTCTTCTGTTTTTTGTTTTGTTTTGTTGTTTTTTTTGTTAATTTTTGAGAGGTCAGGTTTAAAGCCTGCAGATGTGAACATGCACACACATTACATATAACCCAGGGTTCATACAAAAGGACACTGCTCGAAAAAACTAAGTGAACACTTAAATCGCACATTTGATCTTGATAAACCAATTATTCAGTTTGAAAATCTTTACTGATGCACACTGTATAATTTGTTGAGAACAAAATGACATAAAAAAAGGTCAACGGAAACCAAAATCATCAACCCACTGAGGGCTGGATTTAAAATCACACCAAAAATCCAAGTAAAAAATTGAAAACAGGCTAATCCAACTTGTCTGAATTTCATCAACTCATAATGTGACTCAGTAGTGTGTATGGTAACCACATGTCTGTATGCACTCCAGACAATGTCTGGGCATGCTGATGAGTGGGTGGATGGTGTCCTGGGGGATCTCCTCCAAAACCTGGATCAGGGCATCAGTGAGCTCCTTGGCGGCGTTGGACGCACTGATACATAACATCCCACAGGTGCTCAACTGGACTTAGGTCAGGAGAATGAGCGGGACAGTCAATGGCATCAATGCCTTTGTCATCAAGGAACTGCCTACACATTCTGGTTACATGAGGCCGGGCATTATCCTGCACCAGGAGGAAGCCAGGGCCCACTGCACCAGCATAAGGTCTGACAATCGCTCTGAGGATTTCATCCTGGTACCTAACGACAGTCAGGGTACTGTTGGCTATGACATGAAGGTCTGTGTGACTCTCCAAGGATCTGCCTCCCCAGACAATCAGTGACCCACCATCAAATCGGTCATGCTGGAAGATGTTACAGGCAGAATAACACCACAATCTCTTCAGACTCTTTCATGCCTGTCTCATGTGCTCAGTGTGAACCTGCTTTCATCTGTGAAGAGAACTGGACACCAATGGTGGGCCTGCCAGTTCTGGTGCTCTGTGGTGAATGCCAATTGAACTGCACGGTGCTGGGCTGTGAGCACGGATCCCACTAGAGGATGCTGGGCCCTCATGCCACCCTCATGGAGTATGTTTCTGACAGTTTGGTCAGAAACATGCACCGCTTCATGCTACCAGTAGTGACAAGGACACTAGCAGAACACAAAACTAGAGAAGAATCAGTCAGGAAGGATAAGGAGAGAGCAGCTGTCTGTGGCCACCACACGTAAAACCATTCCCTTTTTGGAGATTGTCTTGCTTTTGCCTCTCTGTTGCACCCGTTGTCACTTTCATTTGAACCGAAGCAGCTGAAACTGATTCACAATCACTTCTTGTGCTTCCTAAATGGAAACACTGATATCCCTGAAGTTTAACTGACTTGGTGTTATACTTGGACGATAAAGTGTTCCCTTCATTTTTGTTTTTATCTTTGGTCAAAAGGATCAAGTCCAAGTGAAGTCATGAGTCATTGGTGTTAAAGTCCAAGTTGAGTTTTTCAGTCTTTTTTGGTTTAGTTGAGTCTAAAGTCATCAAATTTGTGACCAAGTGGGACTTGAGTCCATATCTCGGCTTCCTATTAATCAGCACAAATCTTGTCTTCTATTGTCACATTATTAGTAATATTTTCTTAGTTTTACATGACTGCTGGTATTTACTCAGATGTGTCTCAATAACACACACAGTTTGAATGGAATAAAGAATTTATCTAGGGCGTGATCAGGAGACGGTTTGCCAAGATCACATTTTGGCATGTTCTTTGAAATGTGAGTTTCCTGCTGCACAGGCAATGATTGTGTCAGACTGCACCTGTGGAGCAGAGTGCGTGTCTTTTAAGAAAGAGAGAGAAGAAGAGAGCTGTGATAGGCTTCATCTCACCTCTGACAGTCTGCAGCAACAGTGGTACGATTGTTCCCTCAGCAGATTACTGCGTGATATGAAGCCTCATGCCTTCACGAGACATGTGACTCTTATTTGGTTGAGATAGGAAAAGAGTTATACTGTGTGTATCTCTCTTTCTCCTTCAGTGTGTACGCTCTGTGTGTGTGAGTGTGTGTGTATTATTGATCTGTGAACCCCTTCAGTGCCTGGCCTACTTGGCTAATTTGCCACGGTGGGGTTGAACGCATGGTGGAACCTACGAAGCCTCTCGCTGTGAAAATGTCTTCTTGACTGCAAGGAGACTGTGAAAGTGGCACAAATATACTCCTAATTTTAGCAGTAAGGAGACTGAAATGTTTCTTGAGAATATGCTTTCAACTCCGCCATTATTTAAGAGTGTTCGAGAGATAACTCGGCAGGCAGGTGGCTGCTTATCCACTCAGAGACGGTGAGTCCGCACACTGTTTGTGGGTGTTTAATGCTCAGATGACATGGGGCTCAGAGAGATTTAGTGAGGAATTCTTCAATATGTCAAGTACAGTAAAGAATCTGACTCTCACTGCAGCATTAAGGCTGCAAAAGTGGTAGCACAAGGATGAACCAGGTCTTTGCAAACACCAGCAAACAGTTAAATAACCTTTGAATAATCAATCTATCTGACGTAGTGTATAATGATTTAATTTGTGAAGGAAAGGTATGGAATTATATATGTTATAGAAGTGAAAGGAAATCTATAAACACTAATCTATATGAGTGTTGTGACGTATTTGGAAACTGAGATTCTCTAAAGCCTCAACAAGCAGGGTTCAGTTCAGTTCAGTACATTAAAATGGTTATTGTTGCATTTCCATTGTCAAAAACTGTTTTGTTTTTTTTTGTCATCCTTCTGTTGAAGTATCTCATTCGATACTAAAAGGTAGAGCTATAAACCCTACAGTCAGTTGATTGGTTGAGAGAGAATCGTCACTCTTGCTTTAAAAGGACTCACAAATCTGCTATTTTTAAAAATGTCCCATCAATTGCAACAGAGACTGTAAACGCACCAGCCTCTTTTTTCTTGAAACTGTCAGCGTGCAACCCTGTTCCGTGGACAACCAACGAAGTGAGGACGTTCCTCTGCGATGCCCATAAAGAGGGAATACAGCAAGAGCTGGATGGAGCCCAAATTTTAAAGTACTGTACTGTCTGCGATGGAAACAGATCTAGGGTTTAGGTATATGCACGTATACCAGTTTTAAGGATACTATACATCGTCAAATACCACCCATCTACATTTGATAGAGAGTCACAGGGCAGCCCTTGGCAACTCTACTTGACGCTAGGGCTGCCCCCTAATAGTCGACCAAACATTGGTCGACCAGAAAGGTCATTATTCGGATAGATTTCATTAGTTGCTTAGTTGCAGAAAAACAAAAAAAACAAACAAACATGAAACTCTATTAGGAGCTGCAAATAAATCAAAACCTATATGACTGGACCATGTGGGAATTTAATTTGAAAGGACAGACACAGGAAGTGGCCACGCTCAGCAGTCAGACAGGAGTCAGGTTAATTTCCAGGGCTGGTACCTGCTGTTATTCCACAGGCTAGTTAATAACATGTCGGGCAGGAAATCCAAAGTGTGGGATCATTTTGAGAAGGTGAAGGACGAACCCAAGGTGATATGTAAACTCATCTTCATTGGTCGACTGCAAACATGACGTATCATCTGAAACATGTCAGTAGCTACATGCCCATTAGCCACTTAGCACAGTCATTACTGCTTTGCCGACAGCATCATTAACAGGCGGCTCGCTCAGTGTGTGACGTGCACTTGTAGATAAAATATAGGCCTATATTAATGAAGGTTCATTAGTATGGTTTTGTTTTTCTCCGTAATGTAGCACAGTGTTAACAATGTTACTGATACTATTCTTTCTCACACCTTCAACTCAAACCATTGTGTTGCCCCGCCCACAATATATCATTTAATGATTAAATTAATATTGTAAACATGCAGGCGACTAGTCGACTAATGGCCATCAATGATGACTATTGGTCGACTAGTAAAATTCTTAGTTGGGGGCAGCCCTACGTGACGCACAGCTGAAAGACATTGTAACATGTTAATGTTGTGAAATGGCTGCAGTTAGCAACAAAACAACTTTGTTAGGTGTAGAGAAAAGATCATGTTTTGGGTTAAAGTAAGTATGTTTCTTGCTCTTTATATTACGTCAGTTGCTCTCAGCGTGAAGTATTGCATCGGGTGGATTTACATCAGAGTTAGCTGAAATCCCAGTGTGTCTCATAAAGTGGCTTATGGATGCCTTTGATATTACATGTCGAGGGGCGGGGCAAAGCATTGGTATTTGACGCACTGGGAATGAGAACGGGCTGAAATCTCTAATAGGTGTTTAACTGGATTTAAATCTGGTGACAGCAAAGGCCAAGGCATGTGATTTGCATTTTTGTTATCCTCTTCAGACCACTGAATTGTCTAAGGAGGATAAAAATGATACTGATGTGATCCTCCTGAATGGAAGCATCTGTATTCACTTTATTTCTCCATCATTCCTTTGACAACACAATCCCTGCTCCACGACATCTGAGCAGTGGCTCTTGTGTTGACACTGTTTTGTCAAAGTACTATTTCCAAGGTCTTGGTGAAGATTCCCAGTCATCCACATTTCCAAGGTCAAGAGTTTAGAGGGGTACTCTGAGAGACACATTAAAACAGAAAGTTCAGGACTGAAGCTGCAGAGGCAGAGATGTACTGACTTTGTTCCTAGTATGAGTCAAACTCCTAAAATGCTTGAGCCTGTATTTCCAATAATACAACCACACCCTTCCTCCATTAGACCTGTTAAACCCTCATGTCTTAGACACTAGTACTCCTCATGACTAAGGGCCTGTTTCAACGACACGTTTTTATCAGAGTATGTGGCCACATGCGGCTGCCTCCAAAAGCCCTCACACCCAGCGTTCACCTTTTTTGTGCAGCCGCTCTGAGCACTTCTCGTTGAAAATCTCTGAACTTCTCAGAAAGAGGATGATTTTGTCACTGTCCCTCCTTTTCAGACAACCAATCATATGCGCCAAGCTTTGTCACCTTGGTATCCAAGAAAATGGAGGAAAAGCTTCATCTGGCCCCGTCTATCCAAGCTATATGATTTATATCAGTAGCAGGTCCACAGGAAGTGCACCAGGCTAGAAGCCTATTTTCTTAGTGGCCAAAATGTGTAATTACACCATCACGTGTTGGCTTGCGGCTCAAAAAGACTTTTTTCCCATAGACTTACATGGTGAGAGAGATGTCTGTAAATCAGTGGACACATTTTTAAGCATCACAAAATGACTCCTATCACTACCTGGATTTATACCATTTGGTACAATTATATTTGTAAAGTGTAAAAGATCCATTCAATTAAATAATGTTATCCCCATTCAAGTTAATGGAACCTAACGTGGCCGATGAAAGTCTCCAGTGTGCCTCCTCTATGGGGTCCACCTCATAACACTGTATTTTTCAACATAATGCAAGTTTGCATCCAGCAGTTTCTAAATACTGGGGACTCGTACTGTACATCTCAAGCATAAAACTTTGTGGAACATTTCCAGGGTCACATTGCTGGCAAGTTTTCTCTGATTTGAGGTATAGTAACAAATTTAGGCCAAAGCAAGTGTGATTTTCAAAACAGAAAGTACAACTTCAGCTCAAATTGAAGAATATCAACTTGGGAAGTTTTCAATGTGCAAGGGAAGCAATGCCATAAACACAAAGTGATGAAAACTTGTATGAGTATTGATGCCATCGTAGTACGCTAATATTTGCATTCACATAATTTTGCATCAACTTATGATGGCCCAAGGTACATCCAGGCTAACAGGAAATAATAGTGAAAAAAAAACCAAAGAAAGGTAGCAGAAAACATCATGAGGGTTGGCTCCCGGCAAATACATCCATGATGAGTAGATGCACGCTTCCTTCTGTGCAGTGATACAGTTGGTGGGTGTAGATCAGTAGAAAGAAAATAGTTCCTACATGAAACTGCTCACAACAAGTGTGGATTATCTTGAGTGACCAGGTCATGATTTTTGGAAAAAGGCATTGCTGTTGAGTTTTTCAAATGCATTGTTTGGTGCTTTGAGCACCACAAGCTGAGTGCCATCTTGTTCCATTACAGTGGAGAGAAGGCAGACATCTCTCCAGCCAATACCACCAACATTTGGCAACTCACACCAAAATAATCTAGACTGATAAACAGCACAACATTAGCATCAACAGCATTTTTAAATTTGAGGTGAACTGTCCCTTTAATGCTTCCCCACATAAGCCAAACTCACCATTTCACTATAGAAACATCTTCACGTTCACTGTTTGGATCTGCCTGAGAGTCAGATTCTGGTTTTAATTTGAGTGACTGAGAGTAAAACTTGCACTGGCTAATGTTTGCTGGTATCTGGCATCACAAAAACCCCAATCATTCCAGCGTTACCTTCTTCTCAGACTGTTTTCAAGTCAAGAAAATGTCAGGGCCAATAACCCTTTGTCTCACAGCCCATTTGTGTCTTGACTTCCTGGCACAGCGGTTGACAACTACTGTCTTAGAGGCTTCATATGGATGCTAATTGGAGCGCAGCAGAGAATCGGGACATGTGTTGCATCCTCTCCTCTCTCCTACCGATCCCTTCTCTTCTCGTCATCTTCTATTCTCTTTCTTCAGGCACTCAACCCTGGCTCCCAGTTCCAATAAAGTTTTCTCCATATCTCCCCGTTGACTCCATCTAACATCTCTTTCCATCAGTTCATTTTTACCCCGACTCCCTACCTCAGTCTTTCACCTCATCCCACTTTATCCTCCATCCTTCTCTCTTTCTTTAAAAAATGGTTGAGAGCGGGAGATAAACAGAAGTGGAGAACAGCAGCTTCAGACTGTAGTGTGTATGTGGGAGGGCTCCGGTGTCAGTGAGCAATCCCACAAACGCCACCAACACACATCAGAGGCCCCATGTGTGTGTGTGTGTGTTTGTATGGATTGCGCATGCTGTGTCTGCTGTGCCTGAGGGCAGGGAATTTTAAATCAGGCGTCCAAGGAAACTGATACCGCTGAATATTTGAATATTTATTCCTTATCAGAAGCTGGGATATTAATGAGGGTAGCTGTGACTGAGCGGGTTATGGAGAGAGAGGCAGAGTGTGGCAGTTGGGGACATGCAGATGGTGTGTTTACTCCTCTGTTTTCATGTCTTTGCTGGGAGAAAGCACATGAGCTCTGCCTAGTGTTTATCCTCTGGAATTACATAAGAGTGAACACGTCTAACAAGGACGCTGTGATGTTATGATGGCAGTATTCCCTGCTCATCTGCAGTCTGGTCTGTTTTTTTTCTAACCCAGTTTTTGGATAGTCTCCAGAATTAAAGAGGATAACCCGAGAACAAGAATGGAAAACCTGCTGCTGATTCCTGCAGCAATTTTTAGAAAGCGCTGTGAACATATTGCTGTGTTACAGAGATAAAAACACCTTAAAATGCAATGGAGTTACGTTAAAGTCACTGCTAACCACCAGAGACACACGGTGGATCCCTGTAGGCTAAGAAGGATATTTTAGGAAATACGCTTATTCACTTTCTTGCAGAGTTAAATGAGAAGATTGACAGCACCACTCTCATGTCTGTCAGTTAAACATGAAGGCTACAGTCAGCTTAACTTGGCTTTGCTTAATAAAAACACAACTTGTTCTTTTTACACTTAAGTTTTGGTATATATAAAAGCAAAGGAGGTGTACTGTGGTACTTTCTTCAGCATTAAATATGCACGTAGGTAGATTTTAATTTACCGTTAACTGAGCAGAGCAAGCTGTTTCTGCCTGTTTCCTTAAGGCCCAGAAACACCAGAGCATCATCAAAGAACTAGCAGCGATGACAGCTGTGTGTTGCGACACTTTACCATTTAAAAAGGGAAACAGGAGGACCAGAGGACCTTCTTGACGCTAGTTATCCAGTTCGCACATTTAAAACACAATCCAATGCTGACGGACCGGAGCATACTTTCTGTGCACCAGTGAACAAACCACCACCAAACACAAACCATCATGAATCCTTTCTGCTGAAGAGCTAATCCTACCTTAAGTAACAAGTTTGCTTCGATGTAACTCCCTCTTGACATTAGCGTTTTGTTTACTTTCCTCACTTCTGTTACTCGTCTTTTGCGCTGAACTGAACTGCCAATCAGAGTGATTTCATTCACTGAAGGCATCCTCCGTCTGCAATACAACATGCTGAATTGGCTGAAAAAAGCCGACTACGAAAAACAGACACTCACCAACGGCCCAACATTGACCGACAGCTGAACATCGGCTTGGTGTGTCAGGGCCTTTAAGCCTTCCCCCAAAAGCAAAGCATTTTAAAAGCAGCTGAGGTAAAGGGAACGCAGCATGAGTCCTAAAATCTGGAAATGAGTATGCATTTTTGCATTCAATTCCCTTCTTATATCAGTTTTACTCTACAACATAAAATAGCGTATATACCCCACTCATGAATTCTGAAGCTTAACATTTACATTTATGTTGCTAATAAGTGGCTAAATGACACCACAGAGATTGTTGGGGACATTAAACGTCATCACGCCAAACATACTACTCATAGCACAATACTCACTAGCACAATCAGTGGTGGTGACCTTGGAGTAATGCAACTGGTATAGTTCATCTATAATGTAAAGCTAGCTTTTACCTCTGGCGACTTTATTTTTCCCTAAAAAAAATCATAAATGTGTGGTGTTCATTTATGAAAAATATTTTGCTGAACAAAGTGTGTAAGTATCATTAACTTTTGTGGAAAAAAATGGAATAGGATGAAATGGGAAAATTCCATTGGCTTTTTGTCGAGGAAAACAGGGCGATGCTAAGTTATTCAATAAGTGAATAAGCAAATATCCCAGTGTTGAACTATTTCTTAAAAGAACCACAAAGGTCACCACTTTTTTTTTTTTTTTTTAAACCTTACAGATGTCACAGGAACATTAAAGCGTCTTCATAAGTGAAACAACTTAACTTTCCCTGACTCTTGGAGTCCCAGAGTCAAAGGAGCCAACACGTGGAACAAATCTCCCCTCCCTTTATCTCCTTTAACATTCACTCTGTTGGCCTGTTCCCGTCTTAATGGAACAATGCAGCAGCATTACCAGCGGCTCATCCTTGTGATCCTGTCTCCCTGGGGTCCCAGTCCCCTTCCAGTGGTGTGTAAATGTAGGTCGACTGCACTGTGATTTAGCGCGCCTGTTGTTTGTTTGGATGAGGAGTTTTAGTCCAGATGAATCGTCGACTCAGGCACTTGAGCGTGTTTACAGGTGTGACAGACATGAACTAGAGGCACCTTTCGCAAACTCTCTCATTAATGATGAGACAGCCAGCTGACAAAATTCTGTGTGAAGACGTTACAGTGATGTAGTACAATGGGGACTCATGAAGTGCGTATTCATCCATATTTTCAGTTCATAAACACTGGATATTCAAAGAAAAGACTTGAAATATCACAGAACTGTTTTCATGCTTGGTTGAGGTAGAAAAGCTGGTGTATTGATAAAATAAAATATTACAGACAAACAGCAAGACAAGAGGAAATAGTAGTGGATCTGTGTGGAGAAACATAATTGCCATATTTTCCTTATGTTTTGCACGTTTTTTCATATTTTGAAGTTTGACTGGCGCTCTTTTAACTACGTCAACACATTGCTCACTCTTCTCTGCAATTATTGCATCAATGATCCAACAGTAGTGGATGGACATGCACAATTTGCATTTTCTTATGGTGACTTTCTGGAAATTCTGTTAAAATTTGTGCTACATCGGAATGGAAACTTGACTGTTGTGTGTCTGTTTTCTCAATACAAACAGGAATAGTCTGAGATTTTGAGAAGGACATTTTCTTGGTTCTGTGCTCAAAGTTAGCTGAGATAGATACCACTCCTTATGGTTGTGTATGGGTACTTCCTGCCTTTAAGGTATCCAATACCTGGTAGCATCAAAACTCTCCAGTAAGACAATGCCTTCATTCGATGAATTTGTACCCAGGTCTAGAAAAAAAAAACTATTTGTATAGTTTTGCTCGCAGCCAATCAGTACAAGTGTTCAATTTAATAAATGGAAGAACATAGGTTTTTTTCCAACACTCGGGCAACACAAATAAAATGCCAAGATAAATTGCCTTGACGCCATGATCAACAGCTGTTTCTGTGGAGATCGCTACTGCACAGATTCTGGTTTCAAAAGACAACACCAGCACAAGATGGTAGCGGGTGTATCCCATATATTTTGGCTTCATTTTTGTACAATGGGAGGAAGTGGAGAGGCGTCGTCCATCTCTATATACAGTCTACAGTGTGTGCACTAAATATGATGGTTAGCTTAGCTTAGCATAAAGACACGGGGCAAACAGTAAGCCTGGTTACCTCTGAAGGCAACAAAATCCGCCTACCAGAATTTCTGAAGCTCTGTAACTAACTGGTTATATCTTTGTTTAATCCTTACACAAACTACACAGACCATTTCTTGGCCCAACTTTTTACATATCAAACAGTTTCCAGTCTTTATACTTTCTCCAGCTACATATTTAATGCACATACATGAGAGCAGTGTCTTCTCCTCTAATTCTCTGCAAGAAAGCTAAAAGGTGTATTTCCAAAAATGTCAAACTATTCCTTTAATACTGAAGTCACCATACTTTATATTTTTATCATCTTCCAGCCAGCTCTATAATATTCGTTATTATTCCTGCAGGGACTTGCTGTGATATTTCTCTGTCTCTGAGATTTACTATAGAATTACCTCTGATGTTTTTGCAGAGAAAAGAGTTCCTAAAGCATCATTTGACATTCTTGCAGGATCTATTGCCTCCCCTTGTTTGAAATCCTCACTTTGTCAGCTCGTTGTTCACAGACCAGACGTAGCTGTACAATTCATCACAATATTCACTGCAGGCACAATTTCAAATTGCAGCAGGCTGCACTTTTTTTTCTCTGGGAGAGAGATGTTTCACGCAGCTTCCTAAGCAAGGTATTTTGATGTTATGCAGAATCTGTGGCCTGTAAACAATGTATTTTCAGGAGGGAAAAACCATTCATTTTACTCAGACTAAGCACCAAGGCATTTTCTGAGCATCTTTCAAAAGCTGAGAAAGAAAAACTGTTCTGTTGTATTTCGGCCCATATCTCAACTGCAATATTGAGCAAAGAGAAATAGCAATAGGCCTGTGATTTTTTTCTTTGTCAGCACTGTGCAGCACGCTCCTTGTTCCAAATGGATCAACAGACTACGATAGATTTGTCCCCTTGTCTACATTTCCATCCGCTCGACCATTTATCCATCCATTTATTCAGCCGTGTGTCGCAGCGAGTGGCGTTCTCATCTGAGGAACGGCTGAGGGAACAAAAAAAGAAGGAGAGGAAAAAGGGCAGGGTGTTTGGAGCAGAGCAGAGCCTTATCCCTCTGACACAAAAGCTCACTCTGATCCCTGGAACACAATAGAGCCAGCCCCCTGCACCCTTGGGCCAGGCAGCAAATAATACCCATAATGCAGCATGTCTGTGACTGCCGGAATCCCCCGTGGCCATACTTGTCCAGCTTGTAGAGGACTGTGCCAGAGACGTGATGCCAGGCAGCGGCCTATAATGCCAACTTATAGATGCCAAATCCTGGCAGACACCACACATTATTCTCCCATTCAGCTCGCCTTATGGACAGTGAGGGATGTTTTTGTGCCTTCATTTGACATAGATGCCAGTTGCTCGTGTGAGGCAAAGTGCCCTTCAGGTCTGTGATGTATTTACTGTACACACGTGTTCAAACCAGCATGCAGACACTCGTCTCCTCCATCACGCTCTGCTGCATTGTTTAGGACTGAGTTATTCAGCACAGTCATGCTTGTCACACTAACAATCAGCAATGAGCATTATTTCAATTAAATGTATTTTACATATGTATTTAGCTATTTTTGAGTATTTTGTCATTTGTATTATGCTGAACAAAAAAACAAGATGTAATTTGTAGAAAAATACTTGAAGAGCTTTTGTTCATGTATTTGAAATACTTGAAGATACACTATGCAGGATTTTCTAAAGAAACCGACCACAGGAGATTTAAAAAGTAGCTAATAGCAGTTAGCAGGTAACATTAAGAAGAAGAAGGACAGCAGCTGAAAATGTCTGCAAATTGGGAAATTATTCTGCCTCGCCTTTCTGTATAAAAAGGTACAATCATAGAATCGGGGACACAGTGCTCTCGCCTTCAAACCAGCAGCGAAGGTTATAACAACACCAAATTAATGTCTGGGTAAAAGGGACACAGATATGTAGAACGGAACTGGGGACAGTATGGGTGTGATAATTTGATGAAGTGTTATGTGTGCACCAACACCAGGGTGATATAAAAATAAACTGGCAGCACTTAGCAACTAACTCAATTCACTAACTTCACTGGTTCAACGATGACACGCAATGGGCAGTGGTTAATGTAACGATCCCATATGTAGTACAAAGAGAGAGCAAGTCCACCTAGAGAGGAGGTCAGGATGGTAGACAGGTCAAACAAACACAGGATTTTCTCCCAGGAGACTGATGTGTGTGTCCCTAGTGAAACAAAATTCAACATGGACTTCCTTTAACTTAAGGTACTTAAGTCCTTTATGTAGTTGCGTCATATCAAGCAAACTGCTGGACACCTCACTCAAAAAATATAATTATTACTCATTACTGGCGATGCACGATAATATCTGCACGTCATCCGTATCAGCCAATATTGGCTTTAAAATGAATCAGCCAACATGCTTTTTCTTATTTTGCACGCTGGGTGAATATTACATACAGTGAAAATCATTGTATTTCATATTTCAATCTGCTGGTGGACCATCACGATATGAGTATGCATGCATAATATGATTCCACTACAGAAGAGATTAAATGATCACCAAAATCAGGTGGGGAAATAAGTGGAAAAATCGATATATTTGTTATTGGCCAAATTACTTGTTATATGTCGGATATCGGCAAAAAAAATTCCAATATCATGCAGCCGTTCATATTAGTTTTGAAAAGTAATTATTTACCTATTATTTTCTGCCAACAATAATTCATTGCACTTCTCGTTGAATTACTTTTCTGTTACGCACCACAAAATTGCGTCTTTTCTCCTCAAAATTCAGACTTTATTAAAAGTACACCTCTGTGTGAAGGTCAGGATAATCTCTGGGAAGCTAAGATAAGGCAAATGGCTTGCGATTGATTTTTACCTGGAGGTGCTCTGTTGCCTTTGACAGGTGTTTTCCAAAGGATCTGTCGTGCAGATAGGCGCCATTTCATCCACCACATATCCAGCCACAAGCTCCATCACTTCTTTACAGCCCACTATCCAAGATTAAAATCCAGTTTGGGTTGTTTAGCCGGTGTGCGGGCTGCATCCATGTAGTCGGTGTTTCAGGAGGTTTTAAATCTTTCGCAGTGGAAATGGCTTCAGTGCTTCTACCTCAAACAACAATGTTTTAATAATCCCTCCTCCGGACAAAACCAAAGTAACGGGAGTATTTTCATTCATTACCTGTTATGAACATTTCAATCTCCGAAGCTAGTTTGCTTTGTATGACGTTCAAGGGCAGCACGAAAATAACGGTGACAACTAAAGTAGGGTTGTACTGAGTTATTTGTTTTTTAGATAACTAGGATATTATTGCTGAAATTTTATTACTAACGTGTTACGATACTGATTACAGAGGAAAGTAATAGTATTACAGTAACACTGGTCGTGTTATGTACTCACGTCACTTTATGATGTGTTTATGTCCTGTACTTAATAAGTGTAGCTATTTTAATCAAAAACACGTTTTTTTCTGAACCAAATTACAGTAGTTTTGGCGCCTTTACCCAACCAGAACAATCATAGTTAAAGGTTCAGTGTGTAGGGTTTAGGGGGGATATTGGCAGAGACAGAGTATGATGTGTTTTCTTTAGTGTATAATCACCTGAAAATAAGAATTGAGTGGAACCACTGTATTCAAGGATGTGTCATCAATGGAAGGCGTTGCATAATGCACAACAGAAGTAAACATTCAGTCATTTTCCATACCCCCTTATCGTGTTGGGGGTCGTGGGGGGCTGGAGCCTATCCCAGCTGACACTGGGTGAGAGGCAGGGTACATCCTGGACAGGTCGCCAGACTATCACAGGGCTGACACATAGAGACAGGCAACCATTCACACCTATGGCCAATTTAGAGTCACCAATTTAACTGCATGTCTTTGGACTGTGGGAGGAAGCTGGAGTACCCGGAGAAAACCCACACTGATACGGGGAGAACATGCAAACTCTGCACAGAAGGCCTCCCACACCCTGGTTTCAAATCAGGAACCCTCTTGCTGTGAGGCAAGGCATTGATCACCTGTGAACTTTTGTTCTGTTATTACAGATACTCTTTTTTTTACCCCCAAAACAAGCATAGACTAACCATTGATGAGACCACTGCACACTCTTTTTTTTCCTCACGTGACTTCTCCATTGTTGTCTCCCTCCTCTCTTTCCAGCCTGTAGGGTATAACGCCCACTGATGTTGTCACAGTTTGCACTTTAGGTTGAGAAAACCCGCTCTTGTTTGGTTGTAGCCGAGAACCAACTTTCAAGTTCTGAACCAAATTATTTTTGGTCGAAATGCTCTCAACGGTTCAAAAAAGGTACTAGATCGGAGCCCATTTCATGTTGGTGGAAAAGGGGTATCAGTTAGTCAGTGGTCGCTTTGACTGACAGAAACTACCCAGCATGCACTCCTCAATTCACAGTCTCAACCTTTCACTATCCTGATGGGGCACTTCACATCTGTGATGAGGGAAACTAGCAGAGCTTATCCTTTCAGTGTAGGGAGGTTAAAGTCAGACACATATTGACGCTATTGCCTAAACTAATAATAATGACAATAACAGTTTGTATAGTGTATTTTTGTGCGTTTCCACGCCAGTATTTTGTATTTTATTGATATATTTGATGAGCAAGCATTTCTAATTTGTATTAAGAATGTTTTGATGTATTTGTGCCCGTCTCTACCAACAATAACTCATGGTGGCTTAGATGAAGCAGATACAATAACAGTTCTCACACAAGTAATAAGTCCCCTGGTGACGCTCCCTAAATAAAAGAACAAGGCACACACTCACACACACAGATACTGCCGGTTCATTGCAGCATTTCCCCCTGCACTCCCCCGAGCTCCCATCACCTCCTCACAACAGCTCCAATGACGGAAAACTGGGAATTTACCCACCAAAATAAAAGAACAATTACATCTTAGATCCCCCCTGAATAATTCATAAGTCATTGTTTGTGGGACGCTGCGTGAACATGTGTGTTTGAAAGAAACTGGGCAATCCCTCAGAAACAACACGACTGTGCTAGATTTGTGGCCTCATAGTTGAGGGCTGGGAATTTAAAAAGACTCATAAACAGTGCTCGGTTTCAACTGGGTCGAGCTGTGGTGGGGCAGTGTGTGGCTCCACAGTGCCACACTGAGGTGAAAACAGAGAACAGCACTGACAGTGGGGTTTTTCTGTTTTATTTCAAATATACAAGCAGTCAAAAGTTACGCTTTGGCAGCGACGGCAGCTCTCACACACACACACACACACACGACAGCCAGCAGCATTCTTCACAACAGAAGCTCACAGTTACAGCGTGCAAATATGAAAATATACCTGGAGTTAACTGTAGAGCATGTATAGTGGTTTAAGTGACTTCAAGCAATAAACATTGTCAGAAGATGCACTTTGGATATCTGTCTCAGCGGTCTGAACCTAAAGGCGTTGTGGGGAATCATATGTAGACTTACATAACGTGTGTATATGTTTTAACAACAACTATTTGGTAACAAGAACCCAGGGAGTCAACCCCCAGCTGCCTCGGGTTATATTTACCGTCTGCACTAGCTGGCATGAGGGACCACTAGTCTCGCCACATATGGGCATGTGATGTTGTCCTGTCTGAGGAGCCCACACTGCTCTCTGGGCTGTTTATATGACTCTTATTTATTACAGTACACCGTGATGTATTCTTGGCTCTGAACTCTGTAAATAATACTCCAGGGAGACGCTTAGAATAATAAATAATTTCACCTTTCCACACACCCAACGCTCAATTTAGAAATGTAGAAAAAAACCACCACATCTTAGTCCAAGTGTTCATGCACACAAACATTTTTCTTTTCAAAAGGGAATGATCACTGCGACTGTCAGCTGCTCTCTGACATTCTCGGTCCTTAAGCGACTCGGCGCAGACAAGCCTGCGTCACAAACTAAGGCACTCAGTTTGAAGACCACATTAGAGCCATTTTAAAGCAGTTTGGCCTAAAAAAACATCTCCATAAACAAGAGTCTTGGACTGTTTTTCTTTCCAAAGTACCACACAATAAATTGACATTAAATTTAAAGGAGCAGTGTGTAAGAATTAGGGGGATTTAGTGGCATCTAGTGGTGAGGATTGCGGGTTGCAACCAGCTGAAACTTCCACCGGTTAGAATTCCTTAAGTGTTCAGTGTTCAGTAGATTTTCACTGTGACCTGAATTATCTGCAGAGGTCTCTTTGTCTCTAAAACAAATTCACGAGGTGATTTAAACGGTTTAAACACTGAATAAAGCAGTCTCGTGTTACAAACTAGTGGTTTTCAGACTTTGTTTTTTCAGACGTTCGTTCATTCTGGGCTACTGTAGAAACATGGGGGCTTAACGTGTCCATCTCCATAGAGGATGCCCTCCCTATGTGAATATAAACAGCTCATTCTAGGGAAACAAAAACAAAATAATACGTATTTTAAGGTGATTATACACTAAGAAAATATAGTTATAATATTATATCCCATTTTCCATCAATATATCCCCCTAAATCCACACTGGGCCTTTAAATGAGTGGTTAATACTGGCCTTACACAACTTTTTAAGTGATTTCATTGTCCAATGTCAAAATAAAATTGTGAGTTTTATCTCAGTTGGTGCGCACTCCCATGATCTAAATCACATGGTGTAAGGTGGTCATAAAATTCCCTACAAGCTGTCTTAAGTAAGGCTTTTTCTCGTCTTGATGTTCCAACAAAATCAAACATGTTTAATATTATCTTAATTTTTTTGTCTTGGCTCATGCAAATGGTGAAGTTCAATGATGGGAACATAGTCAACAACCAATAGCTGCGCTCTCTCCAGCTCCAAACAGGAAGCAGCAAACCAGTTAGACAGTAAACAAAGAGGGGACTCCAGAGAGGTGTAAGATCGTAACCAAGACGTGGTTCTCTTGGACTGTATCTGATGACCAACCAGCACTTATATTAGTGAGAAAATCTTAATTTTTGAAATGGTTTGCCTCTCATTCTCACGGTCTCTCTCTCCCAGTAAAACATCCATACAACCTCTGAGCTAACTACTGGAGGCTAGTAGAGAGTGGAGGCGACAAAATCAAAAATGTGAAGCTTGTACGCAAAAACAGTTTATCTTTATGGATTATATTGATGCCGAGTAAGGAACTGTTAATATGTCATATTTCTTAAAGGGAATTTGGCGTAATATTTTCACCGGGAGCAGGATCTCCAAAGGAATCTAGCTGTAGTCTTTGCAAAAAGCGATCCCCACTCTTTGCAGCCTGTGACTGAAAAATTCACATTGTTTTTACATGCGCGAGGGTGTCAGGCTCTTAGAAGTATTTTCAAAGTCTCTCAGTGTATGGTAGGCATAAGCTGAACACAGCATGTGGATGAGCATAAACATCAGATGTGAGTGTCTTCCACACTTGCCACAGGCTTTACGAGACATGTAGCCCAAACAGGAATCTGGCAAATACTCATGCCGCCCTTCTTACGTGGGTCTACATAAACCACCTTCCCCAGTTCAGTGGTTCCATCAAGGATCCATCATCATCATCCAGCCATTCCTGATTTTTTTTGGTCCTCTCAGCTCGTCTCGGAGCGTGAGCACATACTCGTCTCTTCTTCCCCGTCTCCTTCTGTCCGTCACACATTGATCTTCTTCAGCTGTTCATATGTGAGGAAGAACTGGGCACAGAGTAAAGGAACATTATCAGCCAGAAACGTGGACATTTTTGTTGAGCGTGGGAGACTCACTGAGGAATTTTGGCTCTTTCATCATTTCAACTCAAAGCCTCCCTTGTTACCATTGCCTTGTTACCTCAGACTACTCGGCTGAAACAAGTCAATAATCTCATTACGTTTTTCAGGCCTGGTTGGAGCACGATGACGAGCAGACAGCACTTGTCTTTCCCTGTGAAACTCTTTAGCCTTTACAGGATGACTTTAATAGAGTTCACCCTCCACTCCTTCCTTCCTTCTTCCTCTTAGCTCCCATTGAGGCCCCCTGTACATGCTCTCTAACCAGGGGCAGTGGGGTACTGAGGCAGTAGTTGTACAAAGTTACATAACAGAATTAGCTAGCATTAAGCTAAGCTTTCCTCCACTGGGCTTGTAATGCCAGACGTCACTGAATGTGTAACAGAATTTACAACTTTCCCCTGCTGATTTCTCCAAGCTCAAAAGATATTGCATCACAGAGGACACACTGTATGTAAACAGAGCGGTGCACTAATGAGGTGGTTAAAGGATACGATGATGTTCCAGGGTCCCAGACGGAGCCAGTTGGGAAAGAAACCCTTGTAGAGGGCCATGAAGCCCTCGGAGCGCCACGTCTGAAGAGAAAACAAACATGTTAAAAACCTACTTTATCTCATTATCCTCTGATTATCCTCTGATGATTGTTCTAAAGTCCTCTCTGGGCATTTATGACTAGGACTTGGAAATCAGTGACATTAAGATCTTATCTGGATATTTAACGTTATTATATCTAATATTCATTCAAGAGGCAAAATTTAAACGTACACTCACAGGCACTTCTTCATAGTAACACACCAGGTACAATCAGGTCTAAAAATCTAATAATGTGACGCTGTCAGCTGCTTTAAATGTTAAAATATTTGCATGGTCATCCATAGATAGAAGTCATGAAGATGCCTGTTTGTATAGCAACATGATGCAAGAGCTGGTATTTTTGTGATTTGGCGCATCCACAGTTTCAGAGTGGTACATTGCTGGCGTGAATACAAATCGCACCTGCAGGTTGGCGTGCCGTTTATACTGTTCTGATGTGAGCTGTGGTGGAGAGCAACAAAAAGCCCACAGCAGAGCGTACATCCCTTTCATTCATTCATTCATTTTCTTTAACAACTTATCCTGTTAAGGGTCGTGGGGGCTGGAGCCTATCCCAGCTGTCACTGGGCGGGAGGCGGTGTACACCCTGGACAGGTCACCAGACTATCACAGGGCTGACTCATAGAGTCAGACAACTATTCACACTCACATTCCAACTCCACACAAAAGGGCCACAGCTGGCCGGTGGATTCTAACCCAGAACCCTCTTGCTGTGAGGCAATGGTGCTGACCACTATACCAACGTGCTGCTCATGTACATCCCTGCTAATTTTATTTATGAAAGATTATAAAGTAGGCTGTAACCTTATCAGTGTCACCCCTGTCACACGGAGTCTCACTGACAGCAACACGTGCATGTGTTGATAAGCTGAAGGATCTGGAACCACCGAATACAATGTCAGAAACCAAAGAACGTGGACTGACAGGGTAGAGTAATATTATGAGATTTTACATAAATACAACTCAGCACACTGACAACAGAAGGAGTACAAAAAAAGAAAAACAGAAAGACTTTGTTTGCTTAAGTAAATGGGGTTGCTAGCGTCTTCAGCCCGTATGCATGGTTTGCTAAGCGTTTGAATGTGACTTTTGGCATCTAGAAAAACTAAAACACTCTGTGAGATGAGGCGACACTGGTAAGGTTACAGCTTATGTCATAGTCTTTCAAAAACAACATGAGCACGGATGTAACCTTTGCTGTGGGATTGTCATCCTCTTCCTGTCAGCTGTGAGACACATCACCACAGCTCACATCAGGACAGTATGAACAGTTTGCAACCTGCATGAGCTCGCTCAGTTACAAAGTATGATTCATGCATTGCTAACGAGTGGGAGGTTTAATTCTTTTGTTAACATCATCTTCTGTCTCTCACCTCTGCCATGTCAGTACAAAAGAATACCAAGCTAACAAAGCTAACATTAGCTTCTTTTACCACATTTATGGACAATTACACAGTAAGTTTACAACAGGCCTTGGGGACTAAAGGTAGTATTAAAAAAGATAAAACCCAGCTTGCCACTTTTTATTGCTTGCTGATGGTGTGTGCTGAAGTGGTATAAAGCATTACACACTTCTTGCAGGAGATCTAACCAGCTCACCAAAGTTATATAGTGCAAGAAGAACAGCAGGCATTCAGGGTGCAAAGTGGGGCTGAAAAAGACACCATTCTGCCTATTATAAGTCAGTGTACCATCACTATAATATTGAGGATGTTATTTTAAGGTAAAAAGTTGCATAAAATTACTTTAAAAGGGGCGCTCCAGCTGTGTAATACTGTGCGTCTATAAAGTTGTGGGAGTCACAGGAGACTAATAAAAGAAAAAGAAGAGGTAAACTTGAAGCAGAGGGTGAGATATCCTGACGTTTAGTCCCGAGTGTGTGCGCCTCATAACACTGGATCCTAAATTTCCCAGAGTGCCACCAATAGTATCTTTTCATTTGTCACACCCTGCCCAGCACACAGTTATTTTCTCAGACTCTAAAGGCCCCCCACAGAGCCACAAAAGACTTTTTATAACAGAACTGCCTAAAACGAGTAAAAGAATCTTCATTGGTGAAAAATCTGTGAGGTGCCCTTTTAATTGAGTCATCTACAAACACAGTCTGAACAGAAACAAACATAAGATGACTGACCTGCAGTATACAGTCCAGCGTTCCCTGGTACAGGGCTCCTCCTTTCTGGTTCATCATGCGTGTCCGGACTACGTCCACTGGGTTTGAGGCCAAAGCCCCCGCCAGACCACACGCAAAGCTGGACCTGAGGGACAATGAGACATGGTTTCAAATGTTAATCTGTAGATCTTTATATCATGTTCCTTTGGCATTAAATCTTTGGTACTAATTAGTCATGTTAGTGATGTGGCTGCAAGGCCGTGACCTGAACCTGATACACACTGAGTGTTAAGAAGTGGAGATCTTGTTATACAATTGTTTCACTATCAATACATGTGCATAAAATGCATGTGTTACACTAAATCAGCCTGTGAGATGAATGAAATGGCCGCAGTAGCACATGTGCAGTACAGTGCTGCATGTGTGGGAGACAGAGCTGCTTGATTGTGTCAGGTGAGCGTTTGTTGGCTAGTCTGAGTGTGAGGTGGATCATTGCTGTTTTTCTTGGTAGCTGTAGTCTGTTGTGTGACATTGAGACAGTGCCTGGATGCAGGTGACAGATGTGTTTAAAAAAATGCAGCGACAACACAGACATTTTATGTACAAGACGTGAGATAATGCAGACAAAGTGTCCCTCGCTCCGTCCCACTTTCGACCTCTCTGTTGATGCTCTGTGCATAAATAACATTAATAGCCTGAATAAATCAAAATATTTAAAATCATTTTCCAGCATAAGATTCTTCTTAAAGGCCAACAGATGGAAAACAACTTTTTAAAACTCCGTCCCCAAAGATTTTTAATTGTGTCAAACTTACTTGATACTTTTATACTCTATGTTTTGTGACCTGTACTGCAAACCTTTAAACCTCTGTAGCTCCAGTGCTCTGTGCAAAAAGTTAACGTACACCCCTGCTATCTATTTTACATCATATTTCATTTACATGTTGTGCAGCTGTATATTTTAAAACAGGGGGAAAAATCCCTGTCTTTGCATTTTATTTTCATCACAGTCTGTTTTTATATAAGTGCTTGTGACATCTCAAATGTGGCTTTGACTTGAAAATGAAAACTTGTGGCAGGATATATATCAAGTATTGCCAGTCAGCCTGAAAATACCAAGATATGAATTTGAGTCCAGATTGCCCAGCCCTACTGTACACTACTAACCCCTTTCCGTGTCAAGAAGCTAAATAAAAAAAAGGACAAAGTGGAGGTCATTTTAAGTCATGTTTCTGTACCACAGCGTTCCAGAGATCTGTTAAAAATAGCAAATAGGGTACTTTGACTGCGTACAAAACATTGCTGATCTCATTATTGAAGTTTGTTAACAAATTACGTGCTATCTTATTGGTCCATAGACTTGCATACTCACTGATACCTGATCCAGCATTTTGGGCAGCTTAGCAGGTAATCTAACGACAATGGTCAACACA
Source organism: Epinephelus cyanopodus (assembly GCA_026686955.1). Classification (NCBI taxonomy): domain Eukaryota; kingdom Metazoa; phylum Chordata; class Actinopteri; order Perciformes; family Serranidae; genus Epinephelus; species Epinephelus cyanopodus. Next base: position 19,395,178 of record CM048926.1, on the reverse strand, counting down.
TACAGATGTTAAACAGGGCCTCTCCTCTCTTTGTTCCACTTTAAAGGAATACTTCATCCCCCAAAATGACCGTTTGTATATCAACGACTCCCCCTGTGCTATGTTGACTTTGTGAAGAAACTTTGTTTTTCTCGCATGTCTTCAAAGTGACTGAAGAATCTAAAATTGCAGAAAATTGTTGATGAATTGAAGTCATGGGGAGTTGCATTTAACAACAGCTAAACTAGATTTGTGCAGTATAATTCAAGCCTCATTTATCTAGTCACATGTTCAGTACCTTCCCACACAGACAGCCCTTCATGACGGAGAACTGAACTAAAAGTGAAACTTATCTGTGCTCTCTCCAAAGCCAGACTCCTTTGACAAAAATGCAGATTGTATCTCGTACACAGGAGCTGCTGGTCTAACGCTGCCTCCATCAGTTTGTTTGTGTTATTTTGTGACGTTGCTGGATCTGAACTAACCCTTTAAAGCAACAGAGTCACACGATAATACAAACAAACCAAGTGAACGAGGCAGCAGCAGACAGGAAGCTCCTGTGTTCAGTAGAAGGCAAGGTTTGGCATTAAAGAGAGCATAGATAAGTTTCACTTTCAGTTCAGTTCTCTGAGCACAAGACTGGATAAATGAGGCCTGGATTATACTGCTGAAGTTGTGTGAAAGTCTGTACACAGATGTTTTGATGTAGTTTTACGTGGCCACTTACTTTAATGCATCAAGAATGTTCACCTTTTTGGATTCTTCGTTCACCAGAGACATGTTAGAAAAATGTTTCTTAACAAATTCAACAACACGGGGGAGAGTAGTCATTCAGGAAGTGGAGTGCTCCTTTAAGTTACTGACACATGTCTTGCCCTGACAAGCAGTTTCCTCCCAGTAATATCAGGAGGATGATCTCCAGGCGACTCTGCATACTTACACAAAGTGTGTGTACACGGTGTCCCCCATGTGACCCGACAAGATAAGATGCTTTTTGGTGATGTCATACACCGGTAACTCAACCCCAACCACAATGGCCGCCCGTTGGGCCGTTAGGGAGACGCCCTGCAGCAGAGAGAAAGAGAATGTCACAAGATTGAACATTAAAGCTCAGTGTCTGTGCGACCTGTGACCTGTTAAAACTGAGGTGATTTAGGAAGCATTTCTCAGGCGTTCTGTACCTTCCACAGTCCTCTTGTTCCCTCTTCCTGGTAGATGTTGATGAAGTTGCCCATCATACTGCCCTGGATCACATTTCCCTGAGCCTGCATGCGGATCTGGAGGAACACACAGAGGTAATATCTACAAACTTGAACTTGAGACAATGAAAGCATACACAACTCATGTGGAATGCTGTAAGTTCACCACGCCAAGTACGCGGGTGTATTATTAAACTGGCTACCATCGGAATGCAAAGGCAAAAAAACGTTAGAGGGGATTTTGGCAAGCGTGATGTCCTGAAGTATTTTCTCCATCCTCATTTCCAGGAAACCTCCAGCCCCTAGTTGACTTGTTTTCATTTCTAATGGCTGCTGTTTGCAGACCAGCTTTAGTCTGTGCGTTTGTCTGGCTCCATGACCAGTTGGTGGGTGCAGCTAGAACACACCGTGATAAAAATGCAGTGTTCCAAGCCTGCAGCCACTTCCACGAGTGTGTTAACTGCTAACAAACACACACTGTGGACAGGACGTCATAAAGCTTAACAGGGCATGGCAAGGAGGAACTGGGCAAAACACTGAGTACAGATAAGCATGTGTGCACATGCATCATATTCATGCACCCCTATCGTTTACAGAACACTATGTTAAGCCGTTAAGGCTTCAGTCTATAAATAATCTCCACAAGTTGGGTCTTGATAGCACGAAGATGCCCTTCATTCCACTCGGCATGCTACCAAGAGACCACAGCCCGGGGCAGTTACCATCTCATCTAGACTGGGAATACTAATCTCTCTGTTTTTCAAAACAACTAAAGTACAGTCCTGCTCAAGGCTGAGTGAGCACTTACAGCACAAAAACAAAATGAATGAAGACTGCTCTGTTTTCTTGCTGCAGCTCGGGAAAAAAAAATTGGTCTAACCTGCTCTACCACTTTGGAGACGACTGATAAAAACAAAGAGAATCTTTGCCTGTGCAAAGAGCTACCTTCAGCACATCAGTGGGGTTGGCGATGGAGGATGAGATGACTCCAGAGAGAATGCCACACATCACATTAGTCAGCAATGTCTCATCTGAAAGAGAGGAGTGGGAGGCAGAATGTAACTGTGAACAGGCAGCATTTGATACCACGCGTCAGGCGGTCAGCTGCCGTTTGTCTTTACAGTGTTTAACAGAGGCACACAGAGGTACAAGCAGCTCTTGTAGTATGACAACATGAGGAGACACATTTAAGTAGGTCACAAACACATCTGCTCCTCCCTTGTCTTTAAAGAGGAATGTGCACATGTCAATGGGGGCAGTAATTGCCAAAATGTGTGCATATAGTATGTATGCGTGCAAAGAGAAACTGGGACTCACCCTCCGGCCTGTCAACCAGCAGTCGCTTAAAGCTCTGGTATGTGCCAATTTTTATGGTCCCATAGGAGGCCTGGCGCAGCATAGCAGGAGCTATTCTGTAAGTCAAGTTTATTTTTATTACACAGTGCCACAATATCTCAGCGGGCTTTAAATACTTCTAATGCTTAAGGCCCAAGTACATTTCTGACCTGCTGCTACACTATGAACCACCCAGACCTCTCAGGTCATCAGGGACAGGTCTGCTCTGTGTCCCAGAGTAAAGACTAAACACGGAGAAGCAGCATTTAATTTTAAGCACCACATATCTGGGACAAACTGCAGCTCTAAGTTCCTTTAACTCAAGGCCGAAGGCTTTTCGGTTTGCTGCTGCCTTTTATTAAATTATATAATTAATCTATTACACTGTAACTTGTAAGCATTGAGCTTGTTTTTATTTTCTGTTCCTGAGCTCTTTAATAACATTTTCAATTGTATTTAAATGTCCTTTTATATTGTGTTTCTTTTGCATTATGTCTAGGGGCTTTAGTTGTTTTACGTAAAGCACTTTTAACTGACTTGTTGCTAAAATATGCTATAGAATTGAACTTGTCTTGTCTTGCAAACAGTGGTGGAATGTCCCTGAGAACATTTACTCAAATACCGTACTCAAAGTTAAACTTTGACATACTCACACTTTACTTGAGTATCCTTCTTCTACCCTACACTTCAGAGGGAGATATTGTACTTTTTTTTTTACTTCACTGCATTTATCTGACACTTGCAGTTACTAGTTACTTTGAAAATAAAAACACATGTTCTGCTCATGTGATATGATGCAGAATTATACTACTAATCTAGCAGCCTAAAAAAGTATCTTAAATTGGTTCTATTGACAAACTATGGCATGCAAACAATTCATTTAATATTCTATGAAAATCTTAATAGGTCATGTTTTAATACGTTACAAAGAGACATTCTGCACAATGAGTACTTTAACTTTTGATAATTTAAGTGCATTTTGCTCATATTACTTCTGTACTTTTGCACTCAGGACTTTTACTTGCAATGTGGTATTTTTAGACTGTGGTGTTCCTAGTTTTACTTTATTAAAAAGATCTTCTTTCCCCACTGCTTACACACCCACTACTGTGCTTCTCCATCCTGCAAAAGCCCCTCAAGAATAAAGTGAAGTCCTCTCCAAAGTCTCAACACATACAAATAAAACATTGAGACAGACATGCAAATCCTGGACAGGCCCCTCTCTTTGAGCAGATGTGGTGCAAAATGGTCGAAGTAAGAAAGAAATAGGAAGTGAACAAGAAGGAGGAAGTGTAAACATTTTGAGGAAATACTAGAAGTGCAGCAGGAACAACAATGTAAATGTGTAGGTCTGGTACATATGCGGGTAATACACGGTTTTAAAGGACAAAGCCACGAGAGTAGAGCAGATAAATGCAGCACACTGACCCAGAGTACAGAGCCCGGAGCCCCTCCTCTCTTCCTATCCTCACTATAGCATGGAGCATGCCTCGGTACCGGATCTCTCGGTACTTGATGTCGCCTACTTGGCCTTGAACTTGAAGTCGAGTCTTTGCTAGGTCGATTGGGAAAGTCCCTGCAACACAGAAGCACAGGACACAACCGTATAAGAGTGTAAATCTCACCAGAGGTTTAAATAATTACCGGTAATCCACGCTGCAGCTCGGCCTCCTCCTCTCCGCCGCCGCCGCTCCACGCATCACTCACCGCATTCTGCCGTCACGGAAGCGAGCCCGCCGTACACAAAGGGCTTCCAGTTGATGTTGGACATTTTGTCCAGCCGTGTACCGGATCACGGTGAGAAACACCCGGTGTGCCGGTGAGCTGAGGGAGTTGCTGCTGGAGTCTGAGGCTCAGAGGTGAGGCTGCGTTTCAATCCCCGCCGGGGTTTGAGTAGTCCAGCCCCGCGTGCGCCTCCTCCCTCTGCCGGTCTCCTGAGCTGCTGGCTGCACTGGCCCCGCCCACTCCCTGTTACTAGGCAACGGCCCCGGACTGTAGAGAGGAGCCACGACATCATAAACTCACGACTGTTGCTTCCTCTCAGTGCACGTTATAATAAATAAATAAATAAATAAATAAATAAATAAATAAATAAATAAATAAACTATTTATTTCAGTTATATAGAAAGTAGAATTCCACACACATAATTTTATTTATTTTTATTTGCACACACAGAAATTGCATAAAATCCAAAAAGTAAAAAGAACGTTTATTTTAATTATATTGTAAGTAAAATTCCACACACATCACTTTATTTATTTTTTATTATATTTGCACATGCATAAATTGCATAAAATCCAAATAGTTAAAAAAGAACTATTTATTTTAATTATATTATAAGTAAAATTCCACTCACATCATTTTTTTTATTTATTTTTTATTTTTTATTTGCACACACATAAATTGCATAAAATCCAAAAAGTAAAAAAAAACATCATTTCATTTTAATTCTATTATAAGTAAAATTCCACACACATCATTTTATTTATTTTTATTTGCACACACAGAAATTGCATAAAATCCAAAAAGTAAAAAGAACGTTTATTTTAATTATATTGTAAGTAAAATTCCACACACATCATTTTATTTATTTTTTATTATATGTGCACATGCATAAATTGTATAAAATCCAAATAGTTAAAAAAGAACTATTTATTTTAATTATATTATAAGTAAAATTCCACTCACAGAATTTTTTATTTATTTTTTATTTTTTATTTGCACACACATAAATTGCACAAAATCCAAATAATTTAAATACTTTTTTTTTTTAAATTATATTGTGAGTAAAATCCCACACACAAAATTTTATTTATTTATTTTTATTTGCACACACATAAACTGCACAAAATCCAAATAATTAAAAAAAAACTATTTATGTTAATTATATTGTGAGTAAAATTCCACTCACATCTTTTTTTTTATTTGCACACACATAAATCAAATTGTAAAAAAAACCCAAACAAAACTGTTTATTTAATTATATTGTTAGTAAACTCCCACACACATCACTTTATTTCTTTATTTTTATTTGCACACACATAAATTGCACAAAATCCAAATAATTAAACAAACTATTTATTTTAATTATATTGTGAGTAAAATCCCACACACAAAATTTTATTTCTTTATTTTTATTTGCACACACATAAATTGCACAAAATCCAAATAATTAAAAAATAAATATATTTTAATTATATTGTGAGTAAAATCCCACACACAAAATTGTATTTATTTATTTTTATTTGCACACAAATAAATTGCATCATATCCAAATATGAAAAAAATAAAAATAAAAAATAAAAACTTGAATTCAGTGTAATCATAAAGAAATTAGTGAGGATAAACAGCTCTTGACAACATATACTTTGGTGTTCCAAATCTGTACACCATGATATCTGAGGGAGTACTGGCTATGTTTGGTTTTTGTTAAAAGGAAGGTGGAGCTGATTAATGTGTCTAGTATTATATGAATGAATGTGGAAATTGAATTTAAAGAAACTGCTAAATGTTGATGGCAGAGAAGAAGGTAAGAGCATATATTTAAATATGAACATACATACCTGAAAAATATTTGTATCATATACTGAGAGAAGATTCAGTTTCTTGAACAGTGGAACAGAGGTTTCATTAAAATTGGAGAAAGTTGCGGATCTTAGAAATGTTTAGTTTTTGGAGCAAATAAAGTTTATGCAGATTTGATGGTTATCTATTTGCCCATCTATTTTACTATAAATCAAATAGTCCAAGATGTTACCAGCCCTGGAGGCTTTTTGCCAAGAAGGATGGGCAGCTTTCCCACCAGAGAGAATAAAAGGCCTTGTCAACAACTATTGCAAAAGATTGAAGCCAGAGGTCATTGATGCTGAAGGGGGAAATACACGGTATCAAGGACTAAGGGTATGTAAACTTTTGACAGGGGTCTATCTCAGTATTTTCTGTTTAATAACTGTGCTTGTCTGCGATGCCTTATAGTTTAATTTGAATCCCATTAAATGTGAAAGAAACATGTTTTGCGTGATCGCTCATGTTTTCTTAAAAAAAAAACAGGGTATGTAAACTTATGAGCAGAGTTGTATATTATCTATATCACTATATTAGAGGTGATGTATCGATAATCCACTGACCTTACTTAACATCACATTTAAAGGTCCAGTGTGTAAGATTTAGGGGGATTTAGTTACATCTATTGGTGAGGATTGCAAACTGTAACCAGCTGAAACTTCTCCCTATTAAAATTCCTTCAGTGTTCATTGTTCAGGAGGTTTTTACCAGGAGTGACATTATCTGCAGAGGTCTCTTCCTCTCCAAAACAAACAGATCCACTGATTAAAACCGGTAAAAACAATTAATAAAGCAGTTTCATGTCATAAATCAGTGTTTTTCTGGTACTGTGTGGCATGTTGGAGACAGGTAGCTAGGCAAGCACCTGCTAATGTGTGCTCACCTTTTTCTCTGGTAACATAAGATCCAAATGTTCAGGAGGTTTTTTAATTTTTTTAGTTAAGGAACTTAACTTCCTGCAGAGGTCTCTTCCTCTCCAAAACAAACAGACAAGGTGAATAAAACCAGTAAAAACACTGAATAAAGCAGTTTCACATTAATAAAATCAATACTTACTAAATCTATATTCCATTTCTGCCACTATATCTCCCTGAATCCTACATACAACTGATTAGGAGAAGTTTCAGCTGCTTGCAATCTGCAGGCCTCCCCGCTGGATGCCACTAAATCCTACACACTGCTCCTTTAAGTTTTTGCCATGTCGAAACCACTGTTTTTACTACCTGTCAAGACATCAACTTGAAGTTTGGACAAAAACACAAAGTTGATTGTACAAACACACTCTATAGGTCATACTGTATACTGTAGGCTGTATCACTGCAAATAAATGTATGACCTTCTCAATTACTCTGTGCCCCTATAGGCTAATGTGACATCTGATACCAGCGAGCCAAATATAAATTTACTTCTGTCCATTCAACAGAAAGGTCAGAGGTCACAGAGCATCTGGAGCCCACATGTGAATTAGTGCAGAGGTCCAAAAGGAAACTTTGTATTAAGCTACTCCTATTATTTATTGGCAGGAGTGTAACTATGGTTAAGTTGAAGATATTTATTTCTAGTGTATTAGATTATTGCAGTGGTCTGTTTGTAGGCCTTTCAAAACAAGCGACAACTTCAGTTTATTCAGAATGCTGTTGCTCTGGTCCTGACAAAAACTAGGAAAAAATCCTGCTGCTTCTGCATAAATCACTCTGTGGCTCAGCGCCTGAATATGTCTCTGACATGCTTGTGACACATGAACCTTCTCGGACCCTGAGGACACCTGGAGCCAAAATGCCTTGCCTTTGAATTAGTGATTCCAATGACATGTAATGCAAACAGGCTACTGATACGTGTATCCCATGTGTGTCACGGTCGTACTATATTGTGCTTCAGTCATCTCCACAATATGTAATAGAGGCGTGAGGCTGGATCTGGAGGCCCCTGACCCCTTTAACACCATTTGTCTTTGGCTGTACGTGTTCAACACAATCAGGCCAGTTTCTGATCTACGGCTGCATGGGGTCCACGTGGACAGCAAGCTGGAATGTCCCAACAGGGACAGATGTCTGTGTGCATTGTGTTTTACAAGCCTGCATGGTCAGTTGCCATCTTCAGTGCTGAGTAATTCAGGCTGTGAGTGCAGAGGCTTTCTTTAAAGGATGCATCTGGACTCTAACTGGAGGTCAGGAAGCTCTTTAACAAGCACAAGTGACTGATGAAAAACCGTTGACAAGCCTCTTCAACATTCCCCTCATACCTCCACAGTCTGTAGGGTAGCATTCCAGACTTTCATTGCATTGCAAAGACTACAGGCTTTTTCAAAGTCTCCTTAAAAAATGCTGCAAAGGACTAAACTGTACAGTTGTTTAGTCAACATACTATGTTCTCCTTATATCTTAAGTCTGCCAATACGCCATTTCACACCACCATTTAATCAACATGTCAATGCGTCTTAATAGTAATATCATGTACCAGTAGTTCACTATGTTATCATACCAATATGCCTCTGGACCAAACAGCCATCATGTCAGTGTGTCATTTTGTCATTGTGTTAGTGTGTGCTCATGTGATTTTATATCAGCGCAAACATGTAGCATGTACTAATATTAATTTCTGTTTACATGGTTTACTAGAATTTTCATCATAATGTTTCTATGCTGTTAATTGCAAGGTTGTTGTCTCTATATATCTCTATCTAATCAATCTAAATGACAGAGTGCAAAACAAAGTTCTTCACACAGAAATAACAAAACATCTAAAACAAAACCCGAAAATATTCATTTTGATTTAACTTTATTTCTGATACATACTGTAGGTCCATAAAATGATAAACAGGATACAAGGAAAACAACACAGAGATACTGTATTATTGTTGCAGTTCACAAGTCCACAGTGATTAAACACATCCAGACATTTGTTCCAATGTTTCCACAAACAAGAGCAACAGGCTGCTTTGTGTCACTTTGTGAAGGTCATTATAATTCATTTTTTGTGTCAGTTAATTGACATAAATTTGTTCATAAATTTCCTCAACACGGCATGGAGGGGGGGAATATTACGATTCACAAACATGACTTTCTTAACAGAGAAAATATGCAACCCAAACGCAAGAAAAAATGTTGAAACACAGTTCTGCATTCCTCAGCCAAGCATATAGCAGATGTCTTGAAACGTCATACTTCAACAATGCTGTGGTTAATGTGTGCTTAGGTTTAGGCTGAAAAACAAAAACCGCTTGGTCATAATAAGGAAAAGATCATGTTAGACTGGAATAGAATAGATCTTTGTGGTCCACCAGTGGTGAAACCAGACACAAGAGACAACTTGGTCAAGCCGACAAATAGTCAGTAAAACAAGCACACAAGGTCATTACAAAACACTTAACACATTAAATCAACTCATAGTCCATCTATGGTTTAAAACTCATAGGTCACTTTATTGAGTTAAGGATACTGATGGATTATTTCAACTCAAAATTCACACTCCTGAGGGAAAAATACCTGCTGGAAAACCAGCAAAGGATCTGTCAAAGACATCCACTTTTGGCAGCTAAAAAGCCACTTGAAACACAGCAAATCTTTTTTATGCTTGATGGTCTTGAACAGTGGTCTGCAGCTTGGCAGGCATCTCACTTTGATGTAACACCATTAACCATCCCCTTCACCTCCTGATGACAAATTCAGTTGATATACTTGTTCCTTTCGATGCCTTTATACATATGAATGCAAATGCAAATGTCACATATCTGTCGTTTGCAGAAACATACAATGCCAGCGTATTCTTCTGGAGATTGGGTTGAAATATGATTAAGAACCTGTCACTTTTAAGAGCTATAAAACAATAATAACACATGTACTTTGCAGTATCCTGTATACGAACAAGTATTGATACCTAAAAGAAACATTTAGGGCATTCATCAAGGTCAGCTAATTACCATCTTGGAAGACTGTGATGGCAGTGCGTGCAGCCATACAAAGGTTAAATGATTCACATAGTCACCCACATCTTTACCACATGTTCAGTTACCTTTAATGTGCAGTCAGTTAAAATACAAACAACACCAGTTTTTTTTTCTTCATTTTAAAATTTGACTGCTTGATCCACGACAAAAACAGTAACCAGTATATACTTCACATTGGTTGATACTTAAAAGAACAATACCTCCATTAAGTGTGTCCTAACATGATCAAACTTCTCAGTCCAACAAACTTATAACGGCTACACCATGTGTGGGCATTGTCATGACCTGAATGGAGGATGACAGATCCATCATGCTCAATCCCACTCTGTGTCCGGAGTTACTTATCCCCAGGATGTCCAGGTGGTATTGCTGTCTTGGTGGTCTCGTACATGGCTCGGACATTCCATGTGCCAAGGGGGATCTTGAATTTTGACCTTTCAATCTTTCGCACTCCTGATTTCCTTTGAGCTTTCATCAGGAGTGGTCATACTGCCACTGTTTGGTGACTCTCGATGAGGACCCGACCTAGCTCAGGCAAAGGCCTGGGTGATATCATTTTCAACTTTTACAAACATTCGGGTGGCACTGCACCATCGTGGAAGCTGATGTAGCATAGCTCTCAGGGGTCCTATAGATGTGCAAGCCTCTCCACCACAACAGGGTAACAGCACAGGGAGGATACCGAACTTCACATGGAGCTCCAAAACACCCAAATGCAACTGGGTTTTTTATTGTCAAGTATGGACTGACCAAACAAAGACAATGCATGATGATGACTTTAAACTGCACCAGATATAAAGTTTAGGTTCCCCTGAATCTTATGATGTGTAACACTTGATACTGATTGAAATAATAAGCTCAGAAGTGGCGATTTCTAACCAGACATCCAGTTCTACTGTGGTTTCTGCACACTGCCACCAGAGGTCAGAGCAACACCATTGTAATATTCCTCCAAAGCCTTCTGCACAGATTATTGATGCACTACCTACAGTAGCAGCCCAATCTATTGTGCTGGTGACCCAACCACTTATATATCAAATACAGGCCAATCAATCAAATACTTAATGAGCGGACACTATCTATACAGCTAATTAGGACACACAGATATGTTTTAATGACTGTGCATGTTAAACAGATAGTAGGACAACACGGGGCTGTGTGTAGGATTAGGTTTTGTATGGATGACACGCTTGTCTGAATGTGCTCTGCTTATCAAAACAGATTTTCGCAGGAAGAATATATTGCTTGTGTAAATACCTCAGCTTCATCTTATCTGCTCTCCATCACATTTGTCCTTCTGCTCTCAGCTTCTGGGAAGCCTCGGGTCTATTCTCCTGACTGCAACGCATTCATCTACAGCATATTTATTATGATCATATGCTAGTTGTATTGTTTGATTAATGGCCTGGCTATGGGTCAGTAACCGCAGTATTGCCATCAGTACATTATTAACGACCAAGAGAGACAGAGAGAGGAGTGTGTGTATAATCGTGCATGTTTGTGTGTGTGGCGTGTGTGTGGACGGATGGTACGAGCAGCATCGACAAACGGAAATAGATGAATGGAAATATTGCAGTTTTATCTGAAACCAATAAGGAAAGGGAAATGTGGTGCGCCTAAAAATGGTCACATTTAATGTGGTGATTTGTCAAAAGGAGCCTGAGAACAGACCTGGGACAGAGGAGGAGGGGATATATCTGTGTTTGGAGGTGTTTGAAATAAGGAAGGAGAATGCTGTTGTGTTATTTAGTAGAAGGAAGTGAGAATACAAGACCTTGTTCGTCATGTTTGACCTTTAAGCCCAGTCACTCTAGAGAGGTACACTATCGGATGCTTTTCAGTGTATGTGTTTGATTTTTGTGGAAAAAGCTGTGACTTAAGTGAGGCAAATGTGATGAAACTTGTATTACAGCACCCAGAATCAGCTCTTTATGTGTTCTCAGCATTATAAACATGCAGCACTGATTGTTTTCTCCTCTGGTACAAAGAGCATTGTGATGTTATTGTGTCAGCTACATGTAAACGGGGGAGGGGGGGCTGTTTTGCGCTCGCCATGAGTGACTGTGGGAACATCGTACTAATTTCACTGAGCATCACTTGACTGGTGTTTTACACCCGTAGATCTCCCTGCAGAAAAATGTATGTGTGTGTGTGTGTGTGTGTGTGCGCGCGTGTGGACATGCATTACTCAGGTTGTGGGGTCATGAAACTGCTTTCACAGTCACACTGTGGGGACTCGCCCTCCTTGTGGGGACATAATCAATCAATCAGTCAATTATATTTGTCACATGGAATTATACAAGGTAAAACTCCAGTGAAATGTGATTCCATCAGCGCCTTTCACTTGTGCACTGTTATTTAGTCCTTTTTTTGCATCTCCTTAAATCGTTGACTGCTGCTTTATAATTGTCAGTGTTTTCGGATGGTTCTGGTAATACACAGTTTCTTACTGTAGAATGGTTTAACTGTTCACACATCCCGACATCAACAAGACTGGCCCATGGTTACCCTTCCCGAACGCAGCCACCTCTGGACGGCGTATAGCAATGATCCACATCAGGAACAGGACAGCAGCTCACTTTCCCACCATCACACCAGTCCTTATTCAACATAAAGCACATGCCTCCTCTCCTTCTCTCAGAGTCACCTGGTTGAGTGGTGCTGCCCCAGAAGTTTTGGCAAATCAAAGGATATTCCAGTTCTTGATATCCCGTTGGAAACTGATGAGGCACGGAGGCTGTACAGTTTATTTTCCAATGCCTGTCTCCATAATGTAAATTGTGAAATTTTGGGGTGAAGACTTGGGTAGTAGGTAGTAGGTGCATGGGTCAAACAAACTCCAGACTTTCTCCTGTGAGACTGCTATTTGTTTCCCGTGTGAAACCCAAAGTCAATCAAATTATTTTAATAACAACATAGTGTGGTAATATGTGTAGCATGCTACGCTAGTGCAGTATGTTACATGAAGCTACATTACACTAGTAACAAACCATTATGATTTTCTCTAAACCTAACCACGTGCATTTGTTGCCTAAACATGCGGAAAAAACTAAAAACAAAGATTTTCTGTGTGCTAAGTTTATTTGAAAATAGATACATTCAACAAGACGAAACTGTACATTTCCTGTAAAAAACTGAAGTTCATTTTGCACGTAATGAGCATGAATTGAGATGCCATTTTTGAATGTCCGAAATTAAGACTGGAGAGGTACTTAGTACGTCATAGTTTGACGTGTAGGGTCACTGTCCAAGAGTCTGTATTTGATGAGTTTGGAGAGAGAATGTGTTGGTCAGGATTAAGGTAAGTCTCCAGGAAGTTAGTGCAAATCATGTAATGTCCTCTGAAGTCATGACAACTTGACATGACATGTTTGTTTTTGTGTGTGTATTACCATTCGACATGACATCAAGTTAAGATGACTGATGGTCATGACAGAGAATGTATGTGGATTAGAATATGTGCAATTACATAACACCCCTGTAGCCATCACACACACACACATGCTAAATTAGAAGTGTATGAACTACCCTAGAGGTGGAGTTTGACATTTAAAATATGTTTTTTTCCTTTTCGTTCAGAGTTAAAAGAGAAGATTGATACCACCTTCCTGTTATTCTAGGTTTTTGACTGCATAAATGATCACGTAAATGATCACTACAGTGACAGACCTTTTTGTTAGATTCATATTAAAGCTCCGTCATTGCCAAACACACCAGACTCCATTTAAATAAACAGTAATTTCAGCATGTATAGAGGCAGCATACTTTTGAATCTAACTGGGTAAATTCGGGGCTTATTTCAACCAAGCCAGAGCTGGTGATTGTTGAAACAGTGGAAAGGCAAACCAAGGTAGCTTTTTGAGTTTTATTTTACTTTTGTCAACTTTGAATCAAGTGTGTTATACAATTACAAAATTACAGTTTATTTAAATGGAGTCTGGTGGGTTTGACAGTAGTGATTTCAAGGCTGTTTCTGGTTAAACAAAAAGAATCCTACGCTTTACTGTAAACTATAACAGCGACTGGTCACATATCATGCCGACATGAAAGGATGTCTTTCTTTGTCGGTGTCTGACACAAGAAGTCAATGCCCAAGTGCCGGATTTCATCGACTTCAGAGTGAGATCAGCTTGAGAATAACAGTCAGTGGCAAAAACAAGCACATTTGGTGCACGTAATTGACAGTGCCCAATTGCTGGGAGGGATTATATTGCTAAGACTGTCTGCAGCTCCTTGCTCAATACTGGACCGATTTCAAAAATTGTTTTTCATTTAGTCACAAAACATGGAAAACATGGTCCCGGTTCCAAAAATGCCTAAGTTACCCTTTAATAGTGAGCTTTAAATTTGCTACTAGGTGGATTTTCGTACATCAGCTGGAGCGAGGCTAAATGTTTCCCCTGCCTCCAGTCTTTATGCTAAGCCAAGCTAAGCAGCTACTGGCTGTAGATTCATATTTAGTGTACAAACATGACAGTGCTATCAATTGAAAGAGTGTGTTTCCCAAAAATTCCAAACTATTCCTTTAAGCTCATGAGACGCAAATAGGCTACAATGACAGTGTGATGCTAATGTAAGTCAAGGGGGTTGTTCATGCACAAGCTGCCTTTTCATGCTGAAGAGCTTAAACACCCACACATGTCCCAGATAGAGGAAACCTCCATCTTTCCTTTTGCTCCTTTTCTTTCAGGAAATACATATGCTTCACTCCATTTTAGGGAGAATGACTCAGAGATGACTGGAAATACTAATTGTACCCGGTAATTGTTGATATACTGTAAGAAGATTACATGACTAAATCAGTGTGCTTTTATGGGCTTCCCACCAATCAGTTTCATTTCCTATATTTTACAGTTTTTTTTGTGGATGCATTTTTAATTTGGTGTAGAAATAATAATGCCTTTTTTTAATGCAGCATTAAATTGGAACCATCAACATCATTGTAATTATGTTTCCTCAATTAAAATAATTATTTGCAGAGGATAATCAGCGCAAGGTGAGAGTGCACTGATGAGCGCTGCCTCACACACACACCCCCCCCCCACACACACACACACACTGGTGTTGTTTTGGTCCCCTCTCTTTGTGGTGAAGTATTTTTACCCCATCCTCAGGGCAGCACTGAACTTAATGGGAAGCGAAGGCTTGTCCACTATGGTTAGTATGTGTGTGTTTGTGTGTGTCTTCATGTGTGTGTGTGTGTGGTGTGTGTGTGTGTCTGTCCTACTTGTTTACCATGCCCCCCTCTCACTGTGCTCCTCACACCCTCCAGCTCTGATAGCGTGGACTCATCGCTACGACGATGAACGCGACACACTGCTCTCTGATTGGCTGAGCGTGAGCTGTGACCTGCCTGCTCATCCAATCTGCATCCAGGCTGGATGTGAGGGGTGAGCGTCACTTGTAACAAACCCACACATCACAGTGACGCAGAAATAACGGTGTTTTTCCAGACCTATATTTTAACAGTCACATTTATTCCCCAAAATCTTTGAATTTCTGCTCTGATACCATATAAGGAAATCTCTGAATACCTCATCACACATCCCCATGATTCAGTCACACTCCTGTTTATCCTCCTGCTGAGAGAGCCCTTGTATAGATTAATATGTAACCCTTATTCATCACAACACCTGAGCATCTGAAATATGCACCTGTGTCTTTATGGATGTGATTACCTTGGTTCAAGCCTCCTAGTTGTCCACTAAGCATCGGTCCTCCTCAGGGTTACTGCCCTGTCAGCAGGATCCTCTTATCAAGGCCTCCAATGAGCTGACGGTTGCTCACTGATAGAAAATTCTCTTAAAGTGCTCAAATTGGAGAAACTGGTCAAAACAAAATGATGAAAACGTATTTTTGCCAAGGCCCTTGATGTTGACCTTAACCTTTAGATAATAACAGGTAAGAACAGCTGACTTACAGCACCTTGATCTGCTGGCAACGTGCCAAGAGGTCGTCGATCTCCATCCCCATCCTCTCCTTCAGAGTTCACCAGCAAAAGTAAAAGTGAAAGCCGATCCCAGATTCACTCTTGTTTTGGACGAGCTTTGTCCGCTTATTTTTTTTTTAGCTTCCTCATGGAATGGATTAGCATGCTGCTAATGGTCTAGCACCTGCTACCTTTTTGATAATATCCCTAGTTCTGCAACGTTATTGGCCGGGGGCTAGACACCAGTAACCAAAAGTTGCAGCTCAGACCACCCAACCGCGGTTAAGAAAAAAGAGGAGGAAATAAGGAAATGCAGGCAGAGGGCCGAGTGGTAATGCAGTCTGGCACAATCAGACACAAATTATTATTTCAAGCACAGTCTGTCAGAAAACACATCTGGAATAAGTAACTGTTTAGTGTTTTAAAATGCAGCCACACTAGTTACTGGCTCCAAAACCTACCTGACTGTGTATAAATGAAGAAAACAATCAACAACTTCTACACACAGGTAGTTCATCTCCAAAATGTACGTTTTTCAACAGTCTCTGATTGTGTGATCTTCAGTTAGAAATACTGAATGTCTTATTTCACTTAGGCCTTTGTAACAAAAACACTGTCATACTGTTTTACATTTTTATAGATTACTTGGTGTCCTATCATCTCCCTATAAAAGGGCTGGATGACTTTGAAAGCAGCTAAAGATTATAATCGACCTGAAAGAAAACATTTCATTTTCCAGGGGCTCCATGGACACAAAAGCCCGAGGCTCCAGAGACGTTTCTAAATAGTCTATGGATCGACTCGGCTGTGCAATCAAACTACTCATAAGAAACTCTCAACAAACCTCGCAGGAGAAGACAAGCTATAACTAATAAAACATATTTTTATGTATGTATCTATACATTTAGTGTTTCTAATCAATACTTTTTGATGAGCTGAGATTAAACTGTAGAGCTATGTACATTGAAATGCGGACATTTCTGCTGAAGCAGTAAAATGCTGTGACGAAGGAAAGAAAATACGTGGCTTTGACACAGTTTAACACAGAGACGAAGTCTGGCCTTTCTCAGTGTCGTCTCATTGAAAATTCAAAGCCACTTGTGTTGTGATATCTGCATTGAGCAAAAATAACAGGCTGCATTTTCCTGAATGGAGATGATTCTCCCTCGACAGACTGCAAATGGCAAGCTGCTTTTGAAAATAATTATCAATCAGTCAATCAATTAGTGTGTTTTTGTTAATGAATGTGTTTGGGCATGTATTCAGCTCAGTCACAAGAAGAAAATGTTGGCATTGTACATTTCTGCAAACCACATAAACATTACATTTGTTTATTTTATATATATCATGTCAACATTTCTAAAGTGATGTCGTGCATGAGATGACTTTGTCATCAGGCGGTGGAGGGGAAGGAGGATGGTGTGTCAAGCCAAGCTGCAGATCACTGTTTGAGACCAACAAAACCACTTTTGATTCAACAAGGCATTGCTGTGTTTCCAGCAGCTTTTTAGGCACCAAACGTGGCTGTTTTGTAGTGAGCCATGGCAGTTGATCCAGCTGGGATAGTGCCATGAAAAAGCAGTTGTTTTTTACAGAGACATTGCTGCTTTCCAGCTGGGATAATGCCATAAAATGAGGTTGTTTTTTACCGAGACATTGCTGCTTTCCCTGCCAAGATAGTGCCACAAAAAGTGATGTTTTTTTTTTACCAAGTCATTGTTGCAAATCCAGTAGGGCTGACCCCTGATAGTTGACCAAACATTAGTTGACCAGAAAGGTCAATAATCTGCAAGATTTCATTAGTTGCTTAGTTGGAGAAGAAAATGAAAAAAACAAACAAACAAACAAACAAAAAACAAAAACAAAGGTGGAACTCTTTTAGGAGCTGAGTGTGAAATGAAAGTGTAAAGTATGTGGTTTGCATTAATGTACAATGCCAACATTACCTCTGGCAAATTGTCAGATTTGCAATTGTCAGATGACTTTGCCATTCTTGGAGGACTATGATGGAGGGAACACTGGGGCAGTGCAGAGTTGAGGAGGAGTACAGAGGGCCCATAATTCCGGGCGGCACCCCTGGGTACATTTATAATAATCTCTAATACTCCTCTGCTCCGTTTAGGTCTGTATTTAGTGCCATTAACCCAATGTATGTATCCTCTTCTCCCACACTCCTTCACTCTGCTTCCTAATAGCCTGGATGAGCCACCACTTTAATAGACTCATCCATCTCCTCTGTTTATTCACTAGTTTCCCTTCTCACACGTCCTCCTTCTCCCTCCATCTCTTTCTCTGCTCATGGGCAATTACACAAACAAATGCAGTTTGTTTTCCTCTCAGTCCGACTGCAGAGCAAATGAACGGATTTAGCGGACGATTACATTTTTGGTTTAAGGTCAGTTGTTGTATTATATTATCGCTGCTGAGAAAAGGTGAAGTCACAGTGTCACTCCTTCAATTTGCACAGTACATTAGCCATGTAGATTTATGTAAATTCCTGCCACAGAGTTTTGCTTCTGATTGGCTGGAGCTTTAAAACACCCCCGCAAAGCAGACTCAGAGCTTAAATCCAAAATTTGCATAGCTTGACAGGAAACGAAAAGGGGACGCAGAGAAGGACGGCTCTTTGTCAGCTGATGCTGCCGGGATGGTAATCGTCAGACATACGTAAGACACCCACGTATGATTCAGACGAAGACATGTGCAGGCAGCACGAGGTTGGAGTCCCCGCCGAGGCCTCTGAAGGGCAAATCAAGGGCATCCCCAGGGCTGCCTGAAATTTTCTGAATGTCAAATTCAAGATGTTAAGCCCATAAGACCGTAAACATGGAGTCAATACTGGGAGGGGGGAAACCCCCCCCCCATCCTTTATATTACATTATTTACTATAAGCAAGTACAGCTGTACAGTATACAAAACAAATTAAAGCTGCTACTGTAGAAATGACACACAGCACAACATAAATGATTGACACTGTACTCAGTTAAACTTGATGTGGCCTATCTGACAAACATAAAGTCATATTAACATTATGTGAATGTTAGTTGAGTGTGTAAGTTGTCCTTTGTAAGTTGTTTTTTTTTCTAGGATTTTTTTGTTTGTTGCTATTTTGCCTTGTTTGCCTGTTTTGTTTCCTTGTTGATCACTAAGTATGATGATTTTTCAGACTGCAGCAGCGTCTAAGTTATGCTAAATTACTTTAGTTACGTTAGTTGCTGAGTGGCAGCGAAGCAAGCAGCCACTGGCCGCCTGACTTCACAGCTGATCCTTGTGGGACTCCACTGGGACCAGACTGGAGAAGGTTTGATGCTATTTGATCTGATCAGTTTTCTCTGACAGAGATAAAAGTTTAGTTTGAATCACCAACTCTGTGAGAGGACAGGAGTTTAAATATCCAGACTATCATGTTGCAGATGAAGGAGAAATTTAGGCTTTAATGAAGTTATTTTTCTGCTTCTTAACAGTCAGAGCTGGTACAAATCCTAGTTGTCTCAGGTTAGTTATTTGTGGTGTCGAAGTTTTTTAGAGCAAAAATAGAGATGTTGAGCTTTTGAAATGATGATCAGTAAGTGCGTAAATCACCCATTAAACGTGTCAAACAATGCCGGAGAAATGACAGATTGCAAATATGTATGTAGAAATTATTTGCAGAATTAAATTTTTGTACAATCTGTCACCTTGATTCTAATTTCTGATACATGACTTAGCCTCACTGGATTAGTTTGAATATTAAAAATATATAGAAAACATTATCACTATAAGTTGACTAAAATATCATGAATTTTTGTCAACTAAAACTAGACTAAGGGCGCTTTCAGACCTAGAGTTTGCTTCCTTTGGTCTGAATCAGGGACTTATTTTGATACAAAGTTGTATAATTGCCTAGAGTTGGTTTGTGCTCTCACAGCAGCATTATTATAAAAATTGTGATCACACTGTTTTATCATGCCATTGTTTTGTGCAAGTCTGAAGGATTGTTCCTGTTTCAGCTGCAACATCAGCAGACAGTTAAGGTTAAGGAAAGTCTGGTACTATATCTGTAAGAGGAAGCAGGAGAGGGTTGTAGGCAGGTCTGGGACGTATCATCTGGAGGGCAGTGTGACAGAGGTCACACCAACTGAAAACTGTTGTTATCTATGAAGTCTGTACTTGGTAAATTAGGAGAACTGAAACACCTGAACTCCAACGCCCACTTATGCTGTATAAAAACTTGCAGTAGATGCTCCTCAGGGAGCTTTTCTCTGTAACCTCATCTTGTATGTTGCAGTGTGGAACGCTCCTTCTTGTACAAGAAAATAAATTCTGTTAAACTTTGATATTTTAGCTCCGGTCTCTATTGTTTTAAAGATCATTATGAGGAAATTCTTTTGACAGGCAATTTACAAGCGGACCAGATCAAATGCCTTGTGCGAGAAAGCTGCTCTTGATTGTCAGAATTTCCATGCGGGAAAAATCCAGGAAGTAAACAAAATGTTGAAGAAGAGAACACTTGCAAGATAAATGTGACACTTTCTAATGTCACAATGGAGGGACAACTACGCAGGTTGATTGAAGCGCTGCTCATCGTGGACTATATTGCTGTCATTGTTCATTTTAGTCAAACCATACAGTTTGAAAACGAGGTGCGGCTCCAACTAGAAAACAATGTTTTGATGCATTGGATGTGCTGAATGTGCATATTAAGGCAGTACAGGAGGAGGTGCACATTAATAATCCTCCAGGACTGTAACATGCTCATGATTAACCCAAACAATGTGTCATGTGACTGCAGTTGGTTCAGATCAAGATCGGAACACATTCATTTGTAACCAGACTGAGACCACCTCTTCAAGAAGGTCTCGGTTCGAGGTGTTGCTGAAGTATTATTAGTATCATTAGTGTGACTGTGTTTTTCTAAACTCTGGTCACTGTGGATAACTACAGCTCCTCAATAAGCTGTGCAGATGTAGATGCAGCGATGTGTGTGTGTGTTTGTCAACATGCTGTTTATTGATTAGCTGCCATTTCACTAAACCAGCCTGTGTATAGAAGCTCCCTGAAGCAGCTGGGATCACACACACACACACACACACATATACACATACTGATACACTCACAGGTTTTAAACTAAACATGTCTGACCTAGTCTCACTGTAAGTGATGACGAGGACGCCTCAACTTCCAGCCATCACCCACCCACTGGTCCCCTCCTCCTCCCCTCCCCCTTCCCCCGTGTGCCGACCTCTCACTCCACATCTCCTACTGTCGTGTTCTCCTTTTGCTTGATTCCCTGAGGGGAGGAAAATTCCTCTTATCAGCCGCAACCAGATGCAGCACTGTGTGCATGCGTGCATGTGTGTGTGTGTGTGTGTGTGTGTGTGTGTGTGTTAGGATAATCCCCTGCTGTGCTTTCATTGGCTCAGCTCTAGACCGTTTTTTGGAGTAGCTGATGACTTGGGGTTTATTTTAGAAAGAGCAGTATTTCATTTAGCATCTTAAAAGTTGTGTCTTTTAAACGGCACACGCAGTAATTACAACGCAAAACATCTGAGAGTGGCATTTCTGAAAATTCATTATAACCGTCAACTCTTTGTTAACCAGTATTTGCATCTGCTGCATCAGTGTGTGTGTGTGTGTGTGTGTGTGTGTGTGTGTGTGTTGAAATACAGTGACTCACTGAGCTTGTCTAAGAGTGTTAGTGTCAGTTCAGCTCATTCTGTTGTTACCCGCCTGCTCCTCCAGAGAATCTGCCGTCCTCATCCATATTTGTGATGCTCTCAGTGGCATGAGTGTGTATTTGTGTGTATTTGTGTGTGTGTGTGTGTGTGTGTGTGTGTGTGTGTGTTTCCATTCAGCAAAAACCACAACAGTCCACCTGCCTCGCTAAAATGAACACCCTTCACTTCATTATGGGTTGATTTCACATGACCGGTTGTCGTCAGCATCCATTGGCTGCAGATGCAGAGCTGCTTTCTGATTCATTCCTCCATTCAGCGTCTCAGCCATGATCACATGATGCCCGTGTATGTGTGTGTGTCTGTGTGTGGCCCTATTGCCAAAATTGAGAAAAACGAAAAACTCTCCCCGCTGTAGTTGCCATAGTAACCAGCGATTCGCCGCATCTGGCAAATTATAGGGTTGTATTGAAGGGCGAGAGGGTGTGTGTGTGTGTACGTGAGAGTGTAAAAGTGTGTGTTGCTTTGAGTGTGTGTGAGATTGTAAGGGAGAGCGAACTTCTCCTGCATACAAAAGCTGATGTTCAGGTGAAAATGAAAAGCAGAAATGGATCTTCGATTACCATTTTTGCAGCCAATCAATGTCAGATAAGACGGCACTCACACACTCACATATACACAAGGAGATAAAGACACACTCACACACACACACACACACACACACACAGCGTGGATCATTAATGTCAGTTATTAGACTCTAAAACTCAGAGTGTGTTCAGATAGCGTCCTCCCAGGGGACATCTCTCTGTGCTGATGTTTTATGACTTTGTTGAGGACAAATGGACAAAGACAGATCGGAGAGAGAGATTTCGTCTCCGGTGACCTTGCAATAACATCTCCATGGCTGATAAGGAGAGAAAAGGTATTGTGAAAAGAGCAGTGGGGTTCAGCTGATACAATCCCCCTGACACTGCCAGGCGCCACTCAACTATAACGACAACTGGCAGTGTATCATGCCTACATTAAAGGATGCCATTTTTCGTTGATTTCTGTCACTGAAAATCACTGCCCAAGCATCGGATTTCAACGGGATCAAAAGGGGAAGACTCTTGGAACAGGGAAGGACTTACGAGACAGGTGTGACAGAAAAGAGGCGGGAAACACACACAAAGACAGGAAGTAAAACCAGACACGACACAAGGAGAGAATCTACAAAATAAAACAGGAAACAGATTTCCACTTCTGCCCATGAATCCCACACACTGGACCTCCAAAGTCACCTCCAAATTATCTTTTGTTCACTTGTGGTGTCTGTGCTGATTAAGCTTTATTTAAATATCAACCTAAGGTCACAGTTTGGTGGATACATCATATCGGACTACATACATTTGTCCTTAATCTGCAACATAATTGATTGTCGTGTTCATGGTGTACCTGCAAACGTGAGACAGTACATGTGTGCATGATACGAGCATCACAACAAGAATTTTTTACAGCGGATAAACAGGATCAGTTCTGCCCAGTGGCTGCAAGCACTGCTCTATAAATCACAAGGGTAAATGGTCTGTGTTTAAGGTTTAACCGCTCCCCATTAGAGAGTCATGTATGGCTGTCAGCGTGGTGTTTATTGGGAACATTACGCTATTTATAAAAACACATCGGTGTTACAGTGTGAGTCTGTTTCCTCCTCACCTGACAGCATCTATAAACTCCTCCTCACCCTCAGGATGATGGTTGAACCGAGCCAGACTTTGACATCTTTATTTTTACTGTATTTCAATTAACTGAGTGAAAAAGGAGAAATTGGGAGCTGTGTGGGGAGGAGCGGAGGAGGAGGAAGGAAAGGGAAAATGGAGGAGAGGAATGAGAAGTAAAGGGAGACATGAGATGGACAGCAGATAGAGGAGAGGCGGAGGAAAAACAGAAGAAGGTGAATGATGGATGGATGTGTGTTTGTGTGTCCGTGTGTGAGGACACAGGTACACAGAGAGAGGGAGAGGTGTGTGAGGGCGCCATTAAAGCCTTGTACTATAAATCTCTGCCAGTGCGTGTGTGTGTGGAGATAACAGAGGGATGTCTCTCTCCATTCTGGCTCTGTCAGAATGATGTATGCATCCCTTTCTTCCTCGCTGTGAAATATTACAGGGGGCCCTGTGTGTGTGATCTCAGCCAGCATGTGGCCACCGTGTTTGGTAATTCTTCACCTCTTATCAGCGCTCACACGAGGTATTGTGGATGCCAGACGCGTGGCCGCCTGGGAAAAGAGACAAAATGACCCAGAAACACACTCACACACATCCAGGTGACCGGGAAACAAACAAAAATGAGAGAAAGTCAGGGACGAGGGACGAACTGGAGACAGCTGACAGTGACAGCTTTCTTGATCGAGCGCTACGAGCTTGACAGGTGTGATTGATCACGTAACGGCGAGCACATTTTGGTGCTCTGCTCTTCATTTAGCTGACAACATTTTCTTTATGGCACCTTGTGTTATGGTATCATAATCATGCCAGTGCCGCTGGAGCGCCCGAGGAATAAATCTTTATAATCTCCCCCCACCACATGACGCACTGAGAGGTGAGCTGTTGCCCAGGCCTCTCAGGCTGTTCAAATGGCCTCCTCACTTGTCACTCAAATTACATCATCATTCAACTGCGTCATGGACAGAGAGAGATGGCGTGAAAGACATGAAGGGAAGAGAAAGGATGGAGAGTGTGTTTCTCCTCAGGTGACATTTCGCCATCTCACGTGTTAGCTGCAGCGACTGATGAGTGATTGCTTCGAATCTTAAGTGTTTCTCTTTAAAGCGGCACTAATTCATGTTATGTAAACAATGATGAAATAAAATGTGCTTGTAATAAAATGTGTGATGCAAAAACGGTGGATGTGAATGAAATACCAGCTGAAGCTCTACAGAGCCTTTAAGTCTCTTTTGGCTCATTGTTTTGGTTTCCTGCCTCTCATCAGCCGTGTTTCCAGCAGCAGCAGGCTGCTTCTTTACTGTGATAAAGCTCTAACACACAGACTGTGCACTGTCCAGGACCAGATGGCCCAGCAACAAAGTTGGCGACCAGCTGGTAAACAAAGTGGAACATTTAGCAGCTAAAGAGTCCAAGTTTTTCCCCCAGGAGATGTTGAAGGCCATAAAAGAGTGAATGTTCATCAAGTGGCCAGAACAGCCTCAAAATGAATGTGAATGTTGCTCCATATCTGCTCAATATAATACGAGGCAATTGTTTGCTTATGAGGTGAAAATACGTGATTTTCTGCATGTTCTGCTGCCCCCAAGTGGCCCAAAAAAGTTAGGTTTAAAATAATATTTCTAACAAAATATTAGTGAAATTATTACAGACTCTGCAGTGGTTCCAACAAGAGGAGCAGCTTCAGTAGTGTGGAATAAACTGTGGCGTCCTGAATGTTTTATGAACAGCCCCGGACTTCTCAGAGTCTTTTAGCGACTTACCGCTCAGAGGGAACTCATTCAGCGGCTCCTCTGGCAGCAGCACAGCGTCTTTCCTCTCTCGCCGTACGCACACGGTAGTCGGTTTTGTCATAAACCTTTGGTAATATAAACCTGTGTCACGCTCGACAAAAAACTCCATACATGTGAATGTGTGATAGTTGTGGTATCATAACAGTCTGTCACAGGTTACAGCGTGATGATTAGAGGAGAAATGGCAGAGCATAAAGGTCCAGGTGGAAAAAACCCCAACTCAATCATTTAGGATTTTACTGAAAGAAGGAAATCACATGTTGATTTATATATATAGATCCCAGGGGACATTTTTTGTATTTGGGAGCTGTTTAAATGTGTAATTTGTGGTAGATTTTATTTTGTTGACCTGTTGATATTGCATATTAACCTGCATGTCTTTGGACTGTGGGAGGAAGCCGGAGTACCCAGAGAAAACCCACACTGACGGGGAGAACATGCAAAGTCCACACAGAAGGGCTTCCCCACCCAGAGTTTGACCTGGGAACCCTCTTGCTGTGAGGCGACAATGCTAACCACTGCACCACCATGCCACCATCATCTTCCAGAAATGACCCTAAAAAAATAGACATAGAGCACAGTCTCACATTTTTGTCTCATGAATCTCCTTGAAGGTAAAAACCAGCCTTGTGGATCTCTGTTAGATCTGGTTTATGAAGCATCCACCACCCTGTACCATCTCTACTCTTTCACTTCTTTTTGCCACTTTCAAAGGGCTCTGCTGCACCTTCAGATGGTGTGAATATATGTGTGTCTTTTAATGGTTGATAACTTTTTACTACGATTATTTTTAATGCTGCTCTACTGTTCAGCTCCTCAGTGCAGAGCATCTTGGCCTGGACATCGGACTCCCTCTTGTTGCACAATCATCATTACAGATTAATTGGTCAGTTTCATCATCTGATCACAAGACGTAACCTTGTTTTTTGACATTTTGCAAAATTCACTCATCCAGTTGCCTCATAAAGTCAGCCCGTGTAGACTCATGGATGACTCACTGTCATGGATGGACGGCCGGCAGAAACGACAGAGGCAGAAAATGAAGCGTGGAAAAGGGGGATACTGTGAAAAGTGGAAGGCAGATGGATGGTAGCGGAAGGAAGGGGTGGAACGCAAAACCCCCTGAAATGGGTGATGAGCGAGGGAGAGACAGAGACGGAGCGAGGAAAGAAAATGAAGAAATACAGAGCTGATGAGTGAGGAAATGATGAATGGGCTGAAAGGGAGACAGATGGGGCCGGCTCCATCGGAGAGCTGTGTGGCAGGGAAATGGAAACAGTAAGTGAAGCAGTGCTTTACGAAGTCAAAGATGATGATGATTGTGATGATGACATACAGACACACATAATAAAGGGCCCAGAGGCTGGAGTCATCCTCTTAAATAGATTTCACATTAAAAGCAAAGCATGGGTAATAATATAAATATTAGCAGTAAAAGCCCTCGGCTCATGTTACGAGGACACAAACTAGTGAGTGATTTAATAGAGCAAATATAATAAACTGATGTGTTGCTACTGTATGTGTGTGTGCGCCAATGCAATGAGTGAAGGAAAGAGGTGGGGACTATTTCCTGCACCTGTAATGGAGTAAATGAACTGATAAATGTGAATCAGATGAGACGGTGTTACCTAAGAGAACAATTCAAGATTTGTCTTCCAGAACTGACGACCCTTTATATGAGATTCTGCAACACATTCTCACCCCGACCTCGTCACATATTGATGTTTGGTCATGGACCTTCCACCTCCACATACAACATGAAAGGTACCCTGGGTGTGTTGGTTTGTGACGCTCTGGGACAGCATGTCAAGTTACGCTTGTTACATGTATTGTCCTCCTTCAAAATACACTTCAGTTTTCACAGGAAAATTTACCATTTACATACAGTTTCTTTCAAAATAAATGTACCATGTCAGTACAACACCACGAATCGGCGTTCTCCAACAACTAAAGCACGTGGTTGGGTTTAGGAAAAAAGAACAGGGTTTGGCTTTAGAGTCTTACGGGAAGCAAACCCCACTTTCCCAGGTGAAAGTCTGTGTTTGTTGGAACCATCCAACACCCCTCCCACCCTGCCCACTTGGGAACTTGCGTTCTTGCCCCACTGCATTCCCCCCGATGCTGCAGAGTGCCGTTCAACTATAACAGCATCCAGCTGCGTATCATGCCTATACTAGGACAGCTTTTTCATCAGTGTCTGATGCCGCAAGTCACTACCCCAGTGCTCGATTTTAACGTTCTCAGAATGAGACCAGGTTGGATTCTGCAGTAGGGGCAAGTGGAGTGAGTTGAGCCTTGGTTTTTTTTCAGGCATCTTTAAAGTGGGGGTGTGACAGTAATGTCTACAACTGTGTACATATATTTCAGGAAGTGCTATATCCCTGGAAATCTTCAATTTGGATCTAAAATAAACCATTTTCAAATTAAATGTCCCCCATGAGGGTTAAGTTGAGCCAGTCCGTTCTTATTGCGAAAATGTCAAATACCACCACTTTGTCAGTGACTTGCCAAAAGCCACCTGTCACAGCAGTATGATACACTGCTGAACGGCGTCAGTTTGAAATGCAGAATGAAGTAATGAGATACTATAAGGAGCTGGAAAGTTCTTATAGGGTCGGTGGTTGGGGTGGATGGGTCCAACAAACACTAGACTTTCAGCAGGAGCCTACTGTTCACTTCCTGTATGAATGTAGAACCAAACCAAGCCTAATCACATGTTTTTGTTGACTAAATGTAACCATGTGTAACGAGTGTGGTTTGAACCCAATAGCAGCACCAAAAGCAGGCAAGACAGTTTGTAATGATGTCTTATATACTGTTTGTCAATCACAGAATGGACCGCAAAAGACCCGCAAACATGTCTGTAAGTCTGTAAAAAATACAATTTATTTTGAAGTACAGTAATTTGCGGCACAGAGTTTTTATTTTGAAGTCCTATCCACAGCAAACTAGCTGGATGACATGGCCAAATGCAAATATGACGCTGAATTTATTAAAGTGTGTGGTTCTTAAACTAATGACTAAAAAGAAATCTGGACACTGTGGCTGGATCAGTTGGGAACCACTGGTTTAAAAATTAACTGACATGATGCCTTCACCTTTTCACACCACACCCTCCCCCTCATAAATAACGAACAGTCCCTAAATCACTGACAGTTTGTCCAGTTCTTAATGAACCTGCTGAAGCATGTCCCCAAACTGTTTTCATAACTGATCGATGGGTGACGGTATCGCCAAAGAAGAGCGTGGCCCAACAGAGATTTGGTCGTTAATGACTGAGCGTCTGTCCAAACATCATAAAACCTGTTAGCTATGTTTAATGTGGATGTTGGAAGCTATCAGAGGTCTGTCAGAGGTTTTGATCCTTTGCAGCTTATAACTTTTAAATGCCTGTGATGCCTTCAACCGCAGATGTACATTGTGAAATTGTATCTGTTAATGTAATTTGTGTGTGTTTCTCTGTGTGTATGTGTGTGTGTGTGTGTGTGTGTGTATGCTCCCCAGGAGAAATACTAATACTAGCCTCTGTTTTGATGAAGCTAATTAAATGAAATGGAAAATGAAGGAATGTCACTGAAAGAGACAAATTACTGGAATTACTCACACAACATCCACACAGTTTCGTATTTCAAACACTGATTTCAAACTGTGGCGTTCAGGAGCAGCTCGTAATCTAGATCTGCCTTTGTGTCTTTTGATTTGTGCCTCGCAGTTGCATCACACACTTTAATTAGCCTCACTTGGCCCTCACAGTGGAAAAGTAGAATTTTGGCCAACAAATAAATCAATACTTGTAACACCTCACTTGTCCTATTATGTCGTCTGTTTGTGACGTCAGTACCTGGCTCCTCTCTCTCTCTGTTATACAAGACACACACACACACACACACACACACACACACACACACACACACACACACACACACACACACACACACACACACAGCCATAATGGAGCAATTATCCTCTCCAGCTCCGATCTGCTCCTCTGATTGTAATTTGCATTTATTATTAGCCTTCAGCCTGCCAGAGGCTGTGAGGCATGAAGATGGATCGTCATACACCACATCACACTGATAGACCTGCACAGATGCTTCATAAACACGTGTGCCCGAGGACACAGCAACATGAGCATCAACGTGAACCCCACCCCACCCACACACACACACACACACACACACACACACACACACACACACATAGATGAAGTCGTTACGACAGCATGATGTTACTTCGTTTCCGGTTAACGATGGGAACAGTATGTTCAGTGACGCTCCATCACAGAGATACATGCTCCACATTCTCCATATTGTGAAACGCTATGATGAGTCTTCCTGCTCTGCTCTCTCCTTTGCAGTCGCGTCGGCCTCGGGGCTCATCATATGGAAATTTGTGAGAAGCAGAGTCTCTCAAGGCACATACAGTACATACAACCCGCCAGCACACTAATAGATGTGTGTGTGCTGGTGCTCTCACACACATGCACACAAAAGGAATGTGCTGAGGATCACTGGGGTGTGAAATGATTCTGTTATCATGTCGTCTGTGCAGAATATATTTTCCCATCAACTGTCCATGGCAGGTGTGCCTGATGGGCTGCTGGTGTTGTGTGTGTGTGTGTGTGTGTGTGTGTGTGTGTGTGCATTTTGTGGCTCTCTCCATCTGTTTGTTGTTGGGGAGGAGGTGGTGGTGGTGGAGGGGGTCTCCATAAAAATAATGTGACAGTGTCAGAGTAGCCTCTGCAGCTTATGTTGCGGAGATAGGCAACATTTCATCCACCATGTATCCAGCCAAAAGGTTCACAAGTTCTTTGTAGCCTGCTGTCCATAATTAAGGGCACATTCACACCAGGATAGTCTGGTGGACTCGGTTCAATTGGGCGGGAATGCTGAAAAATTTCACACCTTCATCTGGTTCGGTTCACTTTCACACTGCACTTTTTAAAGTGGACCAAACTGCCTGGACCACGTCACACAGTTACAACAGCTGCTCATTTGGGGTCGGTATTGCCCGAAATGACCACTGACCAGGAAGAAAAAAAGCATAAAGAAGAAGAAAACCCGGCTCATTGATTGGCCAGGACCGAAAATGGAAATCCATTGTGGGTAGCCAGAAACGATATATATAGCCCTCTGACCATATATCAATAAGCGCCTGCACCTACTCACTACTCCACATCTGCCGACGAGACATTTTCCAACTTTTTCTTTTTATACCTCTGCTTCACTCAGTCATACAAAAACCTACTGTGCTCTACGTCACTTCCTCTCTTTGGTTCACTTCCTCTCTTTGGTTCACCAAGGTTCACTTGCAAGTGAACCAAGACCCCCAGTTTTTAAGCGGACCAGGGTTCACTTGTTTGGTCCGCACCGGAGTTCAAATGAGTGTTCACACCACTCCCAACAAACCGATCTATCCGTGGAAGCGGACCAGGGTTTGTTTAAAGTGGACCAAATAGCGCCAGTGTGAATGCGTCCTTAAAAACAGCCTTCGATGTTTAGCCAGTTTTGGGCTGCAGCTGCCCTCCATGGCCAAGGAGGGCTCACCCTCAGTTGGATGCAGGTATCAAGTATTTTCAAGTCAAAAGACTCACGACCAAGTGAAGTCATGAGTCATTGGTATTACAGTCCACAACAAGTTGCAAGTCAGCTGGTGTCTAAAGTCATCAAATTTGGCTCTAGTCTGATTTGAGTCCAACTCCTGTGACTTTAGTCTACACTTCTGCTTCTTATGTTGTTTATTTATGTTGCTGGAATTGTAAATATTTGATCGAAGCTCAGTGACACATTTTTTTTTTTAAGTGTGAAACTCCATATTTAAATGAAGCTCTGGAAGAAGAACCCTCCACCTCTCTATCACTGCCTAATCTTCATGGATTCATCAGCCTCATTTGCCTCATAAGCCATTACCCTCAGTCATCAGCCACCACCAGGGTCTGGACTCTTCAGATTTCCTTGAACACAAAAAAATCTTCCGCTGGTGTCCAAGTGCCAAAACCCTCCGTTAATCTTAATCAGCTCAAATCATCTGTTAATCTGTTCACTCATATTCTGTATTAAACTTTAACTTTACATCACTCCTCTGTCCTTTCTGATTGAAGTGTAAGCGTTACACATTTCCTACCATTAAGCCATTCAGACACAAATAGGGTCTTCAGAAACTGGAATCTCCAACAGAATCAGTAGAAATAAAGTTATATGTATTTAAACAATGTCTGGCTGCACAGCATGAGGTGGCTCAGTACAGTTTACAAGGTTAAATTTGTCCGTACCTCAGTTTACGTGTTAATTCTCGCCATATTTTGCAGGCGTTAAAGCCCAAACTCTGTGTGCTTATTTCTGCTGTCATGCATGAAAGGTGTCCTGTGTATTTGTCTGGCTTCTTGGAATTGTGCACCTGCGATGCCGAAGGAAATTAATGGACGTTTATTTTGGCAGGAGAAAGAACCATAGAACAGATTTACATTAGCAACAGTTAATGAATGCAACATGTTCACAACAAATTAACAGACTTCAGGGGTCAGTAACCTCCAGGTAGGACTGTGTGCACTCTGGCAACTCTTTCCTCCACATTATATTTGTGTTTGCATGTTAATTTCTACCATTTTTTGAATCCGTAATCTAAAAGATTAACGATTAAATGACATTCTGTGAGATATCGACAGTAGTTGTGACTGGTAGGTGTGTTTTTGTCTGTTTCTTTGCTGGGTTTCTTTTGCTCATGCAGTGACAGGGCAAACTCTGCATAAGACTGATTGCCTCCTCTCCACTTTTTACACTCAAGAAAACACACACAGGAGCGTGCACACGTACACACTCACTTAAACACACATGCACACGGTTCAGTGGCATGTCACTGTGCATGAGAGGGATCTCAAGGGAGAGCTCGGTCCGAGCAACTTCACTGCACTGCCTAATTGATGTGTGTGTGTGTGTGTGTGTGTGTGTGTGTGTGTGTGTGTGTGTGTGTGAGGAAGTAGGAGTTGCAAACTAACCTCACCTTTCTGTAAACAGTGCTTCAAACTGTGGAAGAAAATGAACAGCCTGTCAGTCATGTGCTCATTTAGTCTCTGTGAGAAGCCTTCAGCCTGTCAGTCTGACAGTTTATATCTTCCTGAGATTACAAGACAAGCGTGAAACAATGCAGCCAAGCACTGTGGAGACCTGAACCTATTAACCACACACACACAATACCTCCATCATCACATTCTCACACACACACACACAGATTCAAGACTGAGGGCAGCTCTTTCGATGTATGCGCAGCTAATGTAGCAGTTACAGCTACTTATTGGATGAAATATGGCCGACATGGAGGGTGGACGGAAACAGCTCAGCTATGTGTAAGAGAGGGGGCTATAAGAGAGATAGGTTCACGCCTTCAACATCTTATATTTCTGAGCTTAACTCATAAAAACGTGACTCTTTGTGCATTCAAATGCTTCTTTGGTGGGCTTTTTATGTCACAAATATCCCAAAGCAGCCAAAGAATTTTGTACCATACTGTCGCAAACTGAAGGAGATATAAACTGGGGTAAATGTACATATATATTCAGCATCAGAACACAGAATAAAGCGAAATAGTCGCATTGTTGAGGCTGTTGAAATGTCACAAGCCTGCACATTTCAGCGGTAGCAACATATCCGGCAGCACTTGAAAGCAGCATCGACTCAGCGTCGCTCTGTTACTATGGTAACGACTGTTTGCGTGGTTCCCCTGCGTCTGTCCTCAGCTAACTTAGCTAGTTAGCCGGGTTAGCCATAAACAAGAAAACTTTACCCGACATTACAATAAAGTTTAAGAATTTCACCGCTTATTTCTTTGAGTTAAAGCCGCTTTATCTTCCTCAATGAGCAGGTGAGCAACTGTTGTGTCCGCTGTGTTTGTTCGTAAATCATGACGACAGCTAATTGTGTTACGTTAGCTACCTGCTAATGTAAGCTAGCTCTGAACTAGCTGCCCTTGTTAATGAACAGGATATTTAATGATGCAGTAATTTATTTCAATACAGCGAATGTGCCTCAGTAGCTGTCATAGAGAATATAATAAAGTAAAAAACAAAATAGTTCACCTAAACTCTTGTGGAAAAAAAATAAATTTTTGCCTTAAATGATGTTAAAATAATAATGATAATAACTGATATAACACCTGCAAAGTCAAAGCAGACTCGATGCTCAGAAGGCAAAACAGAAAGCCAAACAGTCCTACCAGACATGAGTGACACATAACTAAGGGAGAGTTAATATAAAGTTAAAACAGACAGACGTACATTTAGTACCAGGGGCGTAAATGTAGACAATGTAGGCGGTGTGGTTGCACTGGGGCCCCTGGGATGGGGGTGGAGGGGCCCGCAGAGACAGTGGTTGGCCTTGTGGCTGTGATTGCAAAAGCTCTTTCCCCTTTGGTCTCCAGCCTGGACTCTGGAACAAACAGAACAAACCTCTGCCCGGGGATCGCAAACTACGCAGAGGTTCATAAGGGACCAAAAGTTCTGAAATTTGATCTGGAGCCATGAAGAGCCTTAAAATCAATCAGTCAATTAGATTTTAAAGTCAATCCTAAAACAGATATGGAGCCAATGTAAAGTGGCTAAAATCAATGTGATGTGATGGTACTTCTTGATTTGGTTAAAAGCTTAGCAGCCGAGTTGCACAAACTGCAGTCCTTGCAAATTTTTTTTTTTATATATAAAAACAGAAAAAAATGCTGTTGCAATAATCAAAGTGTGAAGAGATAAAAGCCTGTACATAAGTTCCTTTATCTCTAAAAGTTAAACTAGATCTTATTTTAGCAATATTTCTCAGGTGATAAAAACACGATTGTACAAGTTTAGTGATATGTCGTTCAGAGCATAAGCTACGGCTAAATAAACTCTTTAAAAACTCTTGGATCAGCAGGAAAATGCATCGTCACAAAGCTGAAAACTGGGCTGTTTTTCTGACACCATAAAAAGCTGAGTTTTTGTACCAACATATGATGATCGTATAGACCAGGATGCATTACTGTAGATTAAACTACCCAACAGTATATAAAGGAGTTAAAATGAGCTCAACCTTAAACATCTACAGCAGTGCATATACACATTAATGCAGCAGTAATATGAATCCAAAAACATCAGAATATGAAACACTGTGAGTACAATGAGTACTTTAATTTTTCATACATGAATTGCTTTCTGCTGAGACGTACTTCATTAATGTTTTCAATGCAGGACATTTACTTGTAAGTGCTTTTACTTAAAGATCTGAATACTACTACTAGCCACATATAAACCTCAACCCCAAATGGAAATGTTAGGATTTTATGACCCCTGCAAATTAATTTACAAACAAACATTTCCATTTTTTCACTGCTGTGATTTGATGTCCAGGTTAGAGTGTTTCGGGACTTCGTCCGCCAGTTCACAGAAACAGGTAAACACTACAGAAAAGAATCAACTTGTCTGATTTCTAGTTTTCTATGTATGAAACATGCATTGTTGATATTCTGTGTTGTTAGAGTAGGTCACACATTTGTGCATTGACACTGTGCATGTCCCACTTTACTGCATGAATATTAATTTTGATCTCTGGATGTAGGTAGCAGCAGGAGTCACCTCTGCTCATGCTGGGACGCATAAACCCAAAGGTAAGACGTAATTCAGACTTCACGTCATTCAACAAAACATCACATCCAGACTTATTTCCTTTTTTTGAAGAGTAACAAAACCCTAAAACCTTTTTTTTTCAGCTGATAATCATTGTTTCTGGTAGTGAAGTAGTGTTACTGACTGATCCTGCTCAATATCTTGACAGTTTAGTGCAAACTGTTGAAAATGTACATTTTATTTTAAAAATGTGGTGTGGAGTGCCCTCTACAGCTTGAAACTTGGTTACTACATTTGAATTTACATTACATTACATTGGAGGCGAATGATTCTTTTTCGAGGCGAATGACGTCACTAACCGTCCACGCTAAAGCCTGCCCTTCTCCCTTTATTCCTCCCCTTACTATAAAACCATTCTGTCCGCAGCGCAGTTATCAAACTGATAGCGAGTAGGTTGGATCAGAGCAGAGAGAGTAGCAGAGCAGAGAGAGTAGCTAGTAATTTGTTGAATTGTATTGTTAGCATAGTGTATTTAAGTGTAGGTTTACAGTTAGTAGTGTGTTTATAGTATTTAGCTTAGTTGGTCAAGGAGAGGCGCCGAGGCTCAGGAGTCTATGTGCAGGGCAGCGAGGGAGGAAGGGGTGGATGGATGGATGGATGGATGGTGCGCAGTGAGGGAGAGCCCAGGCTTCCAGAGAGGGAGAAATAGAACCAAGTAGGATAAAATAAGTCAAAGTATGGAGAAGGGGACCGGCTGATTATCAAACGTTTTCACATCTTTGATTTTGTGATTTACATCCTAAAATGATCACAATTCAATTGGGAAAGACAAGTTTGTTTTACAGGCTATGCATCATCAGCCTGTGGAGGTCTGCTCGCAGTTCCGTATATTCGGACACTGCGAGCAGACCTCCCAGATTATGATGATTTTTATTACCGCGATTAGATCATTCTGATTAATGACTGACCATTAAGACGTGTTTCTGATATATTTTAATGTGCACAATAATAGCATTTCACATTGTAATCATATTTTTATTTGTCTTTTGCATATGTGTGGCTGCTCCGTGTGTGTCTGAGCAGAGTGCACACACGTTGTGCACCCGCCTAGAGACGCATATTACTAATTTGTTTAACAGCGAAATACTGCGCCGTTGACTTTAGACCAGGTTTTTGTTGGTCACTGGCGCATTTGCTTTTTATGTCATCTAACTAGCAACGCACCATGACTGCGCCTGACCACTCCTCATTTTTAAACCAACACACCCAGAGGAGCGCAAGTTCATGGACTATGCACCCTCCGCCGTCCGCTTTAGACCATCTAAATAGGGCCCTAAGTGTGGAGGAGAGGGACCGGGTAAGGAGGCCAACCTCCGGGGAAGCCCTCTCCACTCTCCCCGCAGCGAGGGACCGCTCTCCAAGATACCAGTGCTGGGCTGGGTGAAAATAAGCCAAAGTATGGAGGAGAGGGACCGGGTAAAGAGGCCTGACCTCCGGGGAAGCCCTCTCTCCTCTCCCCGCAGTGAGGGACAATCTTCACTCCGCCCCCCTCCTCAGCTGCTCGCCAGCCTGATTTTTTTTTTTAAATCAAGCTGTGGGCGGAGTAATGCCCAGAAAGGGGGGTTTAGTTCCCCTTTAAGACTGACATGAGACACAAGAATTCACTTGAATTCCACCTTCTTTTATGACAAGCTTATATTTTGGTTATGTTTTAGACAAAGTGGAGAAAAAGACAGTCTCTGATAAACCTCGGTAAGAAAAGTTCCATCTTT
The DNA here is from genome assembly GCA_026686955.1 of Epinephelus cyanopodus. Lineage (NCBI taxonomy): Eukaryota > Metazoa > Chordata > Actinopteri > Perciformes > Serranidae > Epinephelus > Epinephelus cyanopodus. The sequence goes on along the minus strand of CM048926.1, from coordinate 19,358,720 downwards.
ACAAATATACATTTCTGTCGTAACACACCATGCTCATCCCATTTTGCATCCAGCAGGAGTCTTCCTGCCCGCGCAGTGCCTCGTTCTGTACAGGTAGGCATTCTGAGATAGACGGCACCAAGACTGGATTGACAGAAACATGATTTGCTTCAGTGCTGTAATGAAATTCTTTTATTTCTTTAAGGTTTCTTGCCAGGAGACCCAAAAGTCTGAGCTTCCTAGTGGGGAAGTGCTGGATTCAGATGGTATGTGACAGTGTGTAACGATTGAGTACAAAACTATCCCTTCAAATACTACTATCTGTGGTGCCGAAAAATATTTAGAATCCATACAGGAAGTTTCCGTCTGAATTAAGTGTCTTATATGTTTGTGGTTCTCCTGCAGAGCGCTCACCAGAGGAACCCATCAACCTAGCAATGAGGTCTGTACTCTGAATTCACACAGGAGGTGATGAGACAAATAAAATATCATCAACACTCAGTTTTAAGTCTTAAATGTGATTGCAGGGTTGACGAACACAGACAGTCGACTGCAGCGCCCGATGAAGAGCTGAAAATGAAAGACTTGAGGAAGACTCCAGGCTCAGCAATAACAGGTATGTTGTTGTAAATGCAAAGTAAGAAATGAGGCAAGAAAGAAGCTGATGATAATTTTAATGGTTGTCAGGTGGAGCGATGCATTCTCCTCCACCAGCTGAGCCTCTCTCCGCACCTGGAGAGGAAGAACAGACTGAGGAAGAGGACGCTGATGATGAAGACATTAAGGCACCAGTGGAGCTGATAATGGAGGTAAAGTGATTCCACACTCATGCTCTGCTGAGAGGGCGGGTAAACTGTCGTTTAGTTTTATTTTAAATGCCAAAAAATCATTTTAATCCTTGGTTTTAGATATATTTGAAGTCAACATTGGATATTCTTGGAAATTGAAACTCAGGTGAAAATGTGTGGTTTCAGTTCCTCAGAGCTGTGATGGACAGAGACTTTCAGCTGGCCAGCAAGCTGTGTCAGATGAGTATGTATCCTGCAGCCATCACCCGTATGTCTGTCAATCAATAAACCAGCCACCGGTGAAGTCAGCCAACGTTGCCTCTTCTCTCCTCATTCCAGTCCTCATCTATGAACCAGACAATCCTGAGGCCTCTGAGTTTCTCCCACTGATCCACAAGAAGCTGTTGGAGGGTGAGAGGAGAGTCCATCCATACAGACACAAACACTGATTGTGTGATATCACACACTGCACACTACATATCCAATATGTGCAACATTCTTTTGTGAGACTAAACAGTTACATGTATCTGAGCTATAATTACAACATCACTTCGTAAGAGCATCTGTGCCAGTTGAAGGCACCTAACCACGGTAACCTGTGCCAAACTAATCGCTACTGGCATCTTCAAGCACTTCTGCTATGACGTTGCTGAGTTTCCAACAGGGATTCTGCCCCCTAAGTCAAGCATTTTAGGCCAGACCTTCTTTTCCTAACCATAGCAAAGTGTTTTTGTGACTAAACATAACCACACTTTAACTGCAGTGTTGTTGAAACATAAAAATTTCAACATATCTGCACTATGCCAACATTTTTTTCTGGTGATGTGGCTGTGAACTTCTTGAGTTTTTGGTTTTTCTATACATCTGTAAGAGTTCCTTGGCTGATAGAAAATGCAAACCACAGATGAACTTTGTCTTTAAGGCGTCCTCATCGCCAAATAATGCTTAAATTTGGCCTACTGGGAAAAAGTAAGCAACTAGCCCAGTGGTTTGCATGTGATAAAATCACTATTTGTATGAATATGTAGCATTTAGCTTATGTATAACTTAGTGGTTAGATGAAAGCTGTTGTCACTTATATTGCACTGTGGGATATTTATGCCAGTATAGAGTTCAGTGTTTGCATACTGTGATATTTCACCGAAAGTACAATGCAATTCAGTCTGCACAAACCCAAAACCTACTTCTTTGAGTTCCTGTTACCTGCAGCCTCCTGCGTTTGCGTCCACCGGCTCAACTCCTCATGACATTTAGTGTATTGAATAGTATGTTAGTATGAAATTTCAGATGAAGCCATACTTGTGTCATGCCTTTTTTCCATTAGAGCAAGAGGCCGAGCAGAGCACTGAGGAAGATGAAGACGACGATGACAACGATGATAACAGCGACTCTGGGAGTGACGAGGAGTCATCTCAGAGTTCAAGCTGCTCCTCTTCATCTTGCTCCTCCTCCTCACCATCAGATGAGGATGAAGACGAAAAGCAAGTGAACAGACACAAGCCGTGTCCTCCCTCTCACAAAACCCATTAGTTCTTGTCACCAGATATCTCTCCTAACAACATCTTATAACTATTGGAGAAATGTATTTATTTTAATCTACAAAACTTTTTTGCACAGTCTTTCAAGGACCATGCTGGAAATAAGTATTTTACGCTAGCATGTCATCCTTTGGATTACTGTTTATTGTCTTCCAGAAATCAATCAATCAATCAATCAATTTGTGCATTATGTAGATGTTGTGAAAACCTGCTAATAAATATTTATTGCTGACAAAGCTGAGGCTCTTGTTTATGGAAACTTTTGTACTTGGAAATACAAAAAAATTAAAGCTAAACATGATATTTTCTAAATGAGCCCCATCTTCTCCAAACAGCAAATACATATTTCTGTCATTGTGACTTCACCTGTGCTGCACCTGCCATGAAAAGTCCAAAAGTCTGCTGTGAGAAAGGTCCAATGTAGCTGTTGGTCACCTTTCCCATCGTGCAACCCAGTCGTCACGATAAATGTTGGCATTGTACGTTAATGCAAACCACAGTTGTGCTACATTTTGTACATTATTATGTAGCAGATACAGTAAAACTTTGTGTTTCTTTAGTTCAACAACGCTGTGGTTAATGTGGTTAGATTTAGAGACAAAAACCACTTAGTTGTGGTTAGGACAGGTAGGCAACCTGAGTCTCTGGAGACGTATGCTGCTCTTAAGCTCCTCTCCAGTGGCTCCCCATGGCGTTGACATAAAATTATGTATTTAACATCCAGATTTTCATTTGGGTGGGGAAGGTGCGGAGTTTGCATGTTCTTAGTGTGTCAGCGTGGGTTTTCTCCGGGTACTACTGTGTGTCCAAAATGTCTCTAAATTGGCCGTATGTGTGAACATGAGTGTGAATGGTTGTCTGTCTCTATGTGTCAGTCCTGTGATAGTCTGGTGACCTGTCCAGGCTGCACCCTGCCTCTCGCCCAATGTCAGCTGGCATAGATACATTGATATACATGTGCAACATACAAATGTAACATATTCAAGGTTTGCAGAAGCCTACAATACCATTTTCTTTTGGCGACTGCATTGTCTATTAACAGGAATTTGTAAGTTAAACATGTTTCAGTTCACACAGGTGCATTTCTATCCACTTGTTTTTACGCACATTGCCAATTTGTCACAATGAACATAAGCCATGAGTTCACATGGCAGTGGAGTTTATCTTTATGAGTCGTTTGCATGACTTGTGAAAAGAGAAAGTATCAGCACCATCTGATAAAGGCTGTGTAATTTGCATTGACTGGATGAGCATAATTGCCGGTCCCTGTCCAAACAGTGGACTGGAGCCCTGTTGTTTGAAACCTAGATAAGGGATTAAGCCGGGATATGTTGGTTATCCTGGCTTAATTTAACGTTGATTCGGTTGTTCGAAAGCAGAGGCACATATGTTGCTATGGAGATTTATTCTGTGCACTTAGCCTGGTCCCGACCAGGCTAACAACCAGGCTTAGTTTAGCCTGGTGCTTTATCTGTCCAGTCAGCTGTCAATGCGATCAGAAATCAATATGTTTTACCGTCATTTAATGTTCTTATGTACGTATTTGACACATTTTTGTACAAAATACATTAAGCCTACAATTAAAAAAAAACAGTTAACATTTAAAACATTCTTTTTGTCATATCCTAATTATTCGTGTGATATGTTTGTCTGTATATCTAGGCCTATGTTACAGACTATGTTTAATGTCCTTTATGTTGGAACCTGTATCAAACCCAGCGTCGACTGTCATACTGATGGCTGTTTTTTGTTTCTCGTTCTTTAAATAGCTGCTTTTATAGCAGGGGGTGTGTTAAAATAGCTGCTTTGTTTGCAGTTTTTACTAAATAGCTGCCTATTGCAGGATTTTATTTTAATTTTTTACATAGTAGGCTAGCTATAAAACGCTTAAGATAAAAGTGCTAAGCAGTGTGCAGCTGCTCACTCACCCATTCTAGGACACACACTAATGCCGTCAGTCTACCACACAGGGTGCATACAATACTGGGAGTAATCTGGGGTTCAGCATCTTGCCCAAGCATACTTTGACATGCACATATCCTCACCAGTAAAAGGATTAATTGTTGGAATACACATACAAGGAGGTGTATTTGGCATAGCACACAATTAGTGGTTATTAGGTATCATAACTGTATGACCTTCCCAAATTATATTCGCAGTTAACTGGACCAATAACTCCAGTGTACTTTACATTAAAGAATGAAAACAGGAAGAGGAAACCACAATATTCTTTGACCTCATTTTATTTAGATGAAAAATACTCTAATCAGTCAGTGTTTGCTTTGAGCTGTAGAGAGAAAGAGAAAAATAACATTCATTGCACCACAGTCATGCTTACAGTGTGCATTAAAGTCACTTCTTTCTGTAGTTTCTTAATTTCCAAGTCCAGTTTCCTAAAGTTTTTTTTTTTAATTTGTCTGTCAAGCTCCACATCCTGCAGCTTTCTCTTTTCACACTGGAGCTTGACATCTGCCAGCCCTATCTGCTTCCTCACATGATTTGCATATAGCTGTCTGACAGTTTGAATTCTGTAAAACGCATGGCCTATCTATTAGCACAGCAAATGGCAATACTCACTATATTTCCAGGCAGGCTGTCAGGCTGTTCAGCATCTGTGTCATGCTACAAATATATTTTCTATGAGCACCACATCACTGACTTCTTATACATTATGTAGTGTATACAACTGTTAATTTGTAAAGGGAACTTTAAAGGGGCAAAAAGCAAATTGTTTCACCGCTGGGTTTGCTGTTGTGCACTGCCTGTAGACCAAAACAAAGTGTGTCATGAGCCGAGTAGCATCCAGCTGCAGCCCCGGAGCAGAAACATCTGATGTGACACAAGCCCCTGGCATAATGAAGTGACGTGTTTTGCTGGATATTGTTGTTGTGGTCTTTGTGTGGAACTTAGCTCGCAGGACACAGCATCTCAACGCAGTAGGTTTCAGGTAAGCTAACTGGAATAAATTGGCAGAAAACAGCTATGTTGTTTATTCTGTGACCGTTAGAAGAGGATCCTGATGAGTGGCAAGGGCAGGGCTCGAGACTTGGGATCCACTCACCTATGGTCCCGCCTGGGCCTGAAGTCCACAGCCCTCCAGCCTGACCTGACGCGGCCTGGACGGGTGCTCAAGCGTGTGTGAGAGGAGCGGAGAGGAGCGCGGAGGTCAGGCCGGAGCGGGCCGAAGCAGAGTGACGGACCCAAAGCCTTCAGTCTGGCTATAAGACAGCTGAAATGCTAAACAAAAAAAATACAGTTGGGATTTGTTTCTTGAAGTTATGTGCTCATTGTTTTTTCTATCTCTTGCAGGCTGCCAGGAGAAGCGAACTGGCCATCAGATATTGTTTGTGGAAATTTGAAAATAAAGTTTGTCAAATTGACTTTTGTCTCTTCATTGTGCACACTTACACACGAAATAGTGTAACAGTCAGCTATTTTTGAATGTTAGCATTGATTTCTCATATTGAATTACATTGAACATTGAATTAATATAGAAGGAGCGCCCACTGAGTGCAGCTTCTTTTATTGATGGTTTAGATGTTGCGTGGTGGTCAAAAACAACAAAAAACTAAGTTGACTTGTATGATTAAATAAAGGTAAAATAAATGGACAACTCATCAATTCATGCAATTCATGCAATTTTACTTAAAAAAAAAGTTGTTAAAAAAAGAGAGAAGCTACTTTTGGAAAGTCAGGGGCTTCTGCTCCGGGGCTGCAGCTGGATACTATTGCATGAGCCACTCCTCCCTCTACTTCTACTCTCCACTCGCCTCGTCTGTGCAGCCGATCACCGCAGCATCTCCACGGACTATTACATCCAGAAGGTCCCGGTGTTGCTTCTGCAGGCTCCACATCACTCAGCTACCCGATATACCCGCCGCTTCCGATCCAAACAGAGAGTCGGGGCTAACGTTAGCTGGGAGGCTAGCGGAGGCTAACTGGCTGTGCTGGCAGCTGAGTGAAGAGGAGCCTGAGGAGGAAGCACCGGTTAGCCCGGTTTCACTACAGGCAGATTCACTCGCCACAAGGGCGAGGAAATAAAACCTAAACAGCCAGCTTAGTTAAGCAGTTAGCGATGTCTTTCACTCACTCTCGGTCTCTGCTGTGTTTAGCTGTTTCCCTGCTTTCCTGTTAGCGTTAGCACTAGCCGGCTGCCACGCTAACGTCCCTACTCTTCTCCGTTCCGCTCTCCGCCATTTCACTTCGAAAATACGCGCTGCCATTGCTCACTGTCTGTAGCCTGTATAGGGAGGACCACCACAAAATTACACCACATTTTTTTAATTCCTTCAACCTAGCAATGATGAATTTCGCTTATTGCTCCTTTAATTGTAATTACGACAGATTCATTTGCGCTGCAAGTGTATATTTTTAGATTAGCATACTGACGCATTCAGTCGGTCCGCAATTGTCTGCCACACATTTTCTCTCTGCTTAATAACTGCTGCTGTTTCCTTTTTTAGTTATTATGTGTTTAACCTCCTCCTAAGTGTCTCCTCTGTTGGTGCATCAGTGAATCTGTGATCGACCCATGTGGTCTATTTAAGAAGCCATGGATGAGCACTCACCTGAATAAGTTACACCTGGCTTGACAGAGCCGCTCCTCCTCAGCCTAGCTTGCCGTTAGAACAACCAATTTAAGCCAGGATGGACATATGAGACTTTGTCCGGCCTCGCTTTTCCACATATCCTGGATTGGTTCATTCTACTTTCGAACAACAGGCCCCAGGACACAGTCATTAGGATGACAATAAGTCACAGCGCAGTCGTCCACAGAGGGAAACGTTGGCAATGTATGTTTCTGAGAACCACAAATATGTTAGATTAACACGTTTCACATGTATCATGTCAGTGTTTCTAAAGTGACGTAGTACGTGAGCTGACTTTGTCATCAAGAGGTGGAGGGAATGGTGGATGGTGTGACACCAAGGCAAGATGGCTGCCAAGCTGCCGACCACTGTTAGAGAGCCAGCAAAAACTGGTCGTGATTTAGCAGGTCATTGCTGTGTGTTTAGCCCCCAAAATGAGGGTGTTTTTTGCGATCCATCACTGTTTCCTGCAGCTTTTTAGCCCCCTAACAGGGGTGTTTTTCAGGGACACTGCTGTTTCCTGTTTTGTTTTTGTTTTTTTTTGGGCCCCCAAACGTAGGTGTTTTTTGGGACCTGTTGCTGTTTTTTCCTGCCGTTTAGCCCCCGATTGTGGGTGTATTTAGGGACCCGTGGCTGACTCTCCTATGGCTTTGTAGCCCCCAAACGTAGGTGTTTTTCAGGGACCAATCGCTGTTTTTCCTGCAGCATATCCTACAAATGTGGGTATTTTTAGGGATCTGTATCTGTGCATCCTGTGGCTTTTTATCCTGCAAATGTGGGCATTATTTAGGGACCCGTGGCTGTTTTTCCTGTGGATTTTTAGCTCCCAGACATGGGTCTTTTTTTTTTTACTATCCCTGTCGGTTTTTCAGTGGCTTTTTAGCCCCCCAAGCATGAGTGTTTTTAAGGGATCAGTCACTGTTTTTCCCTCGTTTACCCTCTGAATGTGGGTGTATTTAGGGACCTGTAGCTGTTTTTTTCAGCAGCTTTTTAGCCCCCAAATATGGGTGTTTTTTAGGGATCCATGACTGTGTTTCCTGCAGCTTATTATCCCACAAACATGGGTGTTTATTAGCGATCTGAGTCTATGTGTCCTGTAGCCTTTTATCATGTAAACATGGGCGGTTTTCGGGGACTTGTTGCTGTTATTTTCTGTAGCTTTTTAGCTCCCAAACATGGGTCGTTTTTAACTACCCCTGGCAGTTTTTCAATGACTTTTTAGCCCTGCAGGGGCCTGATGCTGTTTCTCCTGCAGCTTTTTAGCTCCCAAGGTAGGTGTTCTTTGGAGATGGTGGTTGTGTTCCTGTGGCTTTTCAGCCCCCATACATGGGTGTTTTTTTTAGGAACCTGTCACTGTGATACAAGTGACTTTTTAGCCCGCAAACATCGAAGTTTAGAGACCCTCAGCTCTTTTTCCTTTGGGCTTTTAGTCCCAAAACATGGGTGCTTTGTAGCACCCTGCAACTGTTTTTTCTGTAGATTTTTAGCCCTCAAATGTGGGTGTTTAAGCGACATATGGTGTGTTTTAACGACCCATTTTTAGCCCCCAAACATGGGTGGTTTTAGGTGCCGGTTGCTGTTTTTCCTGTGGGTTTTTAGCCCCCAAGGGGGGTGTTTTTTCTTAGCAACCTGTTGCTCCTTTTTAAGTGGCTTTTCAGTCCCCAAATGTGGGTGTTTTTTTAATTGACCAGAGTTTTTTCCAGCGGGGATAGTAGCAGGAAAAGCAGTTGTTTGTTTACAGCAGGGATTGTGCTTCTAAATCTGGGTATTTAAAAGTCAAAACATGATATTTTCCTAGCCAAAACTGAGGGGTTTTGTGTGTCAACCTAACCACACATTTACCACAGCATTGTTGAAACATAAAGTTTTAATGTATCCGCTCAATAATTTCATGCAAATGTAACATAGTCCTGGTTTGCAGAAAGTACAATGGCAACATTTTTTCTGAGGATTAGGTTGCAAGTCAACACCCTCCAGGCTGGATTCCCTCTGATGTCTCAGTGTTATTGTCCATGTCAAGGTTATTAAAAGGGCACAAAATTATGATGCATGCAGTGTTGTCATCTCATGAAGGTGAATGTTATATTTATGGATTGATGGATCTGCTCTCTCCATCACTTGATGCTTTCATAGACGCCCCCACAGCTCCACTGAAACTGGGATGTAGAAATTCTGAATGTATATCTGTTGTTGCTAAAACCCATAAACCAACTGTGTTTGTCATCTCAAGGTCAATTGCTGTGTAACCTGCTCTAAACACATTTCACATCTCCATCCTCCATCCTGTGACACCCACCCACACCTGGAGACACACACACACACACATTCACACACAGAGAGGGGTGGGTGTACGTCACTGGTGCTTTTCCTTTTGCTTTTTGGGCTTCTTAAAGTGGATTGTGGCTGTCACTAGCACTCAGGGAAGCTTCATTAGTCGTCAGAGGGAGGCAAGGCTGTGACTCATGCTTGCGTGAAGAGACCAATGGGCAGCCGGAGCCTGAGATATAAATAACGAATAAAAAAAATATTCTTCAGGGAGAAAGGGTCACTTGCGCACCGCTGGATGGGATTTTATTAGTGCGCTCTGTTGGTATTCCGCCATCACTGGACTGTTCCTTGTCGCGCCTTTGGGTGGCAATTGTATCATCTAGTTATAGTTTCTCTGGACTCGACAACCTGTGAGCCGGTAAGATGCCTTCTCCTTTCATTTCACCAGCGCCCTTCATACATTTATAGGCTTCATATTCCTTTACGGACGCACAGGTGATTGTAACGTCGGAGTTATTCTGGAGAAAATTAACCAAATAATCTGATATAATTCGCTGTTCCGTTTGAAAGAAATGAGAGATGAGTGACAGAAGGAATTCATTAAGTGACCAGTCTGTCTCTCACACCACGGTGACATTGAGTGATGATATTATAGGACGTGCTTGTTCAAAGCTCAACTTAATTGAAATGTCGATTGCAGAGTCAATAGGTAAATGACGTATGTTATTTATGGTTGCATCTTATTGATGTTAATAATTCAGCTTCTTATCAATCTGTCCTGTCATCTACTCATTTAAATTTTAAAGCATATTTTTTAATATTTTTGTTTTTATTTTTTAAACATTTGATATCTATGGAAAAATATAATGTTCCAATATAACGAGAACAAGATATATTTTTGTTATATCTGTGCCTCTCAACTTCAATTTTTATCTTTTACATTGCCCATTAATGTCAGATACAGCAGCCCTGTGAGGATTTAATGGCCAGTTGAATGCAAGAAATATTGGAGGCTATCTCCAAAATGAATGTGCCCACATAGGCGCTATGTTATCACCAAGGCTATTCATCCTGATGTGCGTACTGCTTGTGCGTCGTGCGCAATCCTCTCCAAACCGCGCGGCTCAGCTCAACCACCTCTCCATCGGGAATAAATGACTCCTGCATGACGCACAGTGGATCATTTTACTGATCAAATCCCTGATCTAAATTGACAAATCTATATTTCAGGTGTGTATTCTTTAAGCTCCTAACCCTGGACCGTTTTGTTTGCAGTTGAATAATTCCCCAGCTGGAGATCAGATAACAGAAGACTGATGGCAACGTCTGAACCGAGAGCCACCGGCGGGGAACAAGACCCCAACTCCGCCAATTTAAGACCTCCGTCCTCAAGTACGTCCTCACACACTCCTCCCTCTGTTAATACCACCGTGATCCCGTATCGATCCCCGAGGGTAAATTCTCGTTAAGGCTGTCCCTCTCCGGAGCGCTCAGGCTGTGCTTACAGAAACAGCCCGCTGGAGCTGACAGGGGCTCGGTGCCTTGCTCAAAGACACTTACGCAAGGTTTAAAGCCATGCAGCTCCCCCCCTACACACACACACCTCTCTGTCTGCTTCTCCCCTCCTTCCCTGTCTGATAAAGGCGAGTCTCGCCCGGGCCATTTGCCGCGTGGGCTCCGTCGTTAATCATTCCGGTTAAAAACAGAGCCATCAGCTGCCTGTCGCTGTCTGGCGGATCAGCGGTGCGCACCGAGCGGCGGACCTGGCGCTGATGTAATGCGCCATCAAGACTTTGGTATATATAATGATCCAAGAGCATTTTTTTTTTTTTTTTTAAATAAAAATGTATTTTTCGATCGAATATACTCCTGGTTTGAATTTCCTTCCTGTTTTCCTGCAGTGACGCCTCTGTGTCCGGGTGTAAATCCTCCTTTTGTTTATTGTTTCCCACAATTTCACAAAAAAATGCCAATTTTTATCGATGTCATAATTCATCTTATCTCACTCCCCAGGATGTTTGGGGCCCTCGAGGCTGCATAGATTAGCTGCTCTTGGAGAAATATTCCGCTGCTATTTTTTTTTAATGTGGCAGAACCTATTCAAACATTAACCTGTGGGTTAATTCATCATTTTAGGGCCGTTGTCGCGTGCACAAAATCGACCCCATAATGGTGCACTTGAGCAGCCATCTGCAGTGCAACGCAGGGGAAATCATTACAGTTTTTTTCTCTTCGGTCAAACGTAAAAGGAAATAAGCTCCCGAGCTCCCAATGCACGATTCAATTTCATATTTTCTCTCCTTATCGAATAAAGTTGTGTTTTTATTTGTGGCCCCTGGGTGTCGATAAATATGTCTATGAAAAAAAATGTTTGACTTATTTCAAAAGTGGAATTTGTCCCGAGAAAAAGAAAAAGAAGATGTTTGTTTTGTCTGACTTGCTCGTATACTGCTGCTGGATGTTGCCATTATCTCTCCTCCACGCTCCATCTCACGCCTGGCGGCTTCTAGTGTCTGTGCCTGCGTGTGCGCGCCGCTGCCTGTGTGTGTATGTGTGTATGTGTGTGTGTGTGTGTGTGTGTGTGTGTGTGTGCGCCTTGGCCTCAGCACACCTCGAGCTGTTCTCTTAGACTGGAATTGCTTCAGTAAATTTAAATACTTGTTTTTGTTTTGAAAGTTTTCCATCAGGTGTATAGTCATCGCCGCCGCCGCCGCCGCTGCGCGCTCTGCATTTTATTCCCTCTGCTCCATCTCTGCTCACGCATGTCCACGCTCGGGTGTGTGTGTGTGTGTGTGTGTGTGTGTGTGTGTGTGTGTGTGTGTGTGTGTGTGTATGCATGAGACGCACTAGCCTATAAGTTTCTGCATCACGCCGGCTATAGCCCAGACACTCCGGCCACGGACATTACCAGCTCGCTCCAGTCACATACTGTGTTTCACTCAATTAATTCCTGCCCTCCTCCGTGAGCTCATTTCACGGGTGTTAATTCCAGTCCGCCCCTTGGCTGGGTGTGTGAGCCGGCGTGGATGTGCCGATTGAACTTAAATCGGAAATGTTATAAGACGCATCCCCTCATGATCAGTGGGTGCTGAGGTAAATAGAAATGTGGATAAATTACCAGCCAAACAAACATGATCCACTCAGAGACAAAAAAAAAAAAAAAAAAAAAATCCTCGTATAAAAATATTAAAAACCATCCTGCAGTGTTCAGACTCACACACCCGGCCAAGAGCCGTGCGCATCACGCCTCCACTGTGCTCACTGTGCTCCACCAGCTTTCTATCCATCATCCGATCATCCACGTTGTCTCCGCGGCCTGCACACCAGAAATTCAAACGTTCATTCTGTTTTAGCTTACGAATATGCGTGGATGCACGGATGCACACGGAAACTGGGGATGAAGATTTGTGGTAAGTTATTTTTTTGGGCGCACAAAACGCTCCACATTTACGCATCTTATATTTTCAGCCACAATTGTGACACAAATGCAATTTTGAATGACCAGAATCTTCTGGATATGATTATCTCCCACTGGGAATTTGATATGCATTCTGCCTATTTTCCTTTAAATGTTTCATCATAGGGTTGCTGTTATTATTTTTATTTATTTTTATATAAATAACCCCGGATTGAGGCCTGAAATACAATGAGAAAGGCTGTTATTAGAGTAGGGCTCTCCACTACTGTCACAGCGTGTTTCCATCTTCTAAAGGTCAGTGGACATTAGCCTGTAGGTCTGATGATGATCACCCTCCCGACCGCCCCCTGCACCCCCCACGTCTTTTTCCATCTCACCACCGAGAGAAAAATCCTCGAGACAGGCCTGGAAATGTATGTTATAACGCCCCTTAGAATAATCTGTAAATAAAGGAGTAGTTTTATTTCCTCATTCAGATATTTCTTTGCAACGACGTGACGCTGCAGCAGAAAGGAATGTGACAAAAATAAAAAAAAAATGCATGGATCTGTGTATTTCCTGCAGCCATAGCAAACGGAAATAAATGTCAAAGAGGATATTATTGGCCTGTTTGTTATGGCAGAAATCAATTAAGACCCAAGGATCGAATAAGTTTGCCATTTCTGAAAGTGAGAGAATGACCATTATATTTTGATTGGTCTAAATGACATTTTAATGAACCGGAATGGAAATTGAATGGGAATATTTCTTTATGGAGGCTTCGGTAGCTCGATGGTCTCAAATATTGATTTTGAATACGTCATTTAGGATTTAATGAGCGAGGTATTGAGGAGTTTCCATTGCAGAAATTACACACACACACACACACACACACACACACACACACACACACACACACACACACACACACACACACACACGTCATGCTGCAGATACAGAAGGCCTGTGTGACATCTGATGAGTGATGGAGTTGATAGGCCCTGCAGGAGGCAGTCTGTGCATCCTTCATTAACCCCCCTTTATTGGCTGCGTGGGTCATCATCACCCGGAGCCGATCAGGACTCACTGGGGTGCGGTTGTGACGCCACAGGGTGGGGCGGGCACCCACGGTGGTCCCTCTTCTAGCTGTGTGTGTATATAGGTTTGGCCTCCACCAGAAAAACATTTCTCATGAAAGAATTCAGGGCATCAGGAGCTGATTTTGCACAACATAGATATTTTTGCAAAAGCTGCCTAGAATTTTATACAACATTTGGATATTTATTGTAATTATTTTTTTGTGTGTGTTTTTTTTTTTTTAATTTCGTCTTGGTCTCATAAATCCGTCTTGTGTGCGGGATGGAGGTGTTTGGTGATAACTGCTGCCCTCCGCCGTGTAACACCTTAGGGTTCCTGCAGAAGAACAACAGCCTGGATGATAAGGGCAGGCTCGCGGGCCAGAAGAACCTGCTCTCGTGCGACAACAGCGACCGGGACGCGCGCTTCCGCCTCACCGAGACCGACTTCTCCAACCTGTTCGCCAGAGGTGAGACATACATTACTACCAGGATTTAAAAAATAAGCTAATGTGTGCTTTATTAGAGCTTTATGGTCTCATTAGTCACCGGCTCATTACTTCACATTACAGTGGTTGAGATAAAGCTGTAAAAGGTGTGATATAGGGTTTATTAGCTGTTGGCTTTATTATCTTTTATTTCTTTACAATATTGTTCTTACACCTAATAAAAGTCAACTTTCCCGCAGGGGTGTAGCTCCAAATTCAGGGCCCTATGCATAAGCAGTCTCTGTGGGGCCCCTGCCCCTCCTCTCTTGATCCATGTCTCTCTCACACACATTTTTATTTTTATTTTTACAAGTCAGTCTGATTTCTTTCCCTTTCCTTTCTTTCTTTATTTTAATTTTGGGGCCCCAGTTTCTCTTGAACATTGGTGCTCCATCAGATAAGCAGTCAGGAGTGGACTAAACCATTTTGGACCTTTGAGAAATAAATGGGGCCTCGGGGAGCTCCACTATTTTTTTTATACAAAGTTCAGTTTTATTTACAAAGTCCAATGTCACGAATCACAATTTGCCTCAGAGGGCTTCACAGCATACAACAACTCCACCAAAAAAAAACCCTTTAACCTCAATCTTTTAGTGTCAAGGACCCCTTAAATTGAAACAGATTATGTCACAGACCCCAATTTTAATAAGATTTTGCCGCAGGGATTTACATCGGAAAAGATTTTGGATGTTAGATTTGATTCAGACCAGAATTTTATTTTTTGTCGTCTACAGTTGAGGAGATAACCGTGAAGGAAGTAAAACCTATGATGTGAATAGTCTCTCTTATTAATTTAGATGCAGCGATTGTAAAATTCTGGGCTGATACTGACGCAGATTGTTTTTTGTTTGTTAGTTTTGTTTTTGTTATTCCCCCTTTTGCACCAGGAAAACAAATAAATCTTCATTATTATAAAATTAATGACACTACCTTTGAACGAACACAAATTCAATACTGCAAAATGTAAGAAACAACCTTTAATATAACCTTTTTTTTTTCATGAAAATCTTTTTTTAAAAATAACTGCCTCAAAAGGCTTTTGTTTACTGTACAACACATTTCTCTTTTCAAGCAACTGTATTTATTCAAGTTTGTCAACAAAGCTAGATTATACAGGATTATGTTGAATGCATCATGAGTAAATTACAATTTACCTTCACTTTTTACTGAATAGAGCTTGAACACATCATAATGTAACTCAATGCAGCCTCCATGAGCTGTTAGCTCCAGCCCTAGGTGCTTAGAGCTAACTTATAGCTCTCCTCCTGCTGAATTCAAGGCACATTTGTTGTTCACAGTGTAGCATATCAGAGAAACAACAGGGTGCGTCCTCTGACATGTTGTTTACTGCATCCTTGTGTCCAGAAGGTCCCAAAAACCTTTTCTATTGTCCCCTTTGTCTTGAGCTGTGCTTTGTATTCTGCACAAAAGTGAAGTGGGGGGGATTATTCTACATTTCTTTTTGTAAGGTGACAAATATTAGGCTCATCTGTTGGTGCATTTCTCAGTTTAAAGCTCACTAGCCAAAATGTATGACCAAAGATGATATGCAGTAGTGACTAATGATATCAGCCAAAGCTACAGTAGGCTCTACTGTTAGATTATATCATTAAAATTATGTTATTCAAATTCAATTTCAAATCCAGTGCTTATATTGCACATATGCAGGATATTAAACTTAGTTGTTGGTGCACATGTCGACCAGGATCATTAGACACAGCCAGGTGACCAACAAAAACTGGTTAGGAATACAAAACCAAATTTGGGCTTAAAAGAATGACTAAGTGTCCTCTAATTACAGCACTCAATTAAATGGCGGTGATTAACTCGCTCTTGGCTCGACAAAGCGGGACCTAACTCCATCATTCAGGCTAAATGACCTTCTGTCTCCCTCCTCACCTCTCAGACCTGCTGCCAGCCAAAAATGGAGAGGAGCCCACCATCCAGTTTCTGCTGGAGATCGTCGACATCCTCACCAACTACGTCAAGAAGACTTTCGACCGCTCCACCAAGGTGCTGGACTTCCACCACCCCCACCAGCTCCTGGAGGGCATGGAGGGCTTCAACCTGGAGCTGTCCGACCAGCCCGAGTCCCTGGAGCAGATCCTGGTGGACTGCAGGGACACGCTCAAATATGGCGTCAGGACAGGTAGGCCAGGAGACGGGGACACCTTCAAGGCTGAGCTGAGCCATAAATGTGCTGGTTTGAATAATTCATATGGTGGTGTGTGTTATTTTAAATATCAAAAGGAGACAAGGAGGTGTTGGAATACAAAATAATAACCTTTTACTCTCTCAGTTTAAGATAGGATCTTTTTATATGTTCATTATATGTTTATAGGCATTTTTTAAATTTTTTTAGAAATTGAATTTTTGATTTTTTTAATATATATATATTTATTTCTTATTTTAGATTTTTCAAATTTAATTTATGTTGTAGTTTTTGATTTTTTTTTAATTTATTTATTTTTTTAATATTTGATTTTTTGGCAGGGCTATTTGCCTTTAATTGATAAGACAGTTATAGCATCAAGGAAGGAGAGAGCAGGGGAGTGACATGCAGCAAAGGACTGAGGGTTGGAATCAAACCCACAGCCACTGTGGCAAGGCTACATGGGGATGGATTATTAAATTTCCGATGGTCCTTGGTCACATCATGTGCAAGGAACACTTCTGTCAGAAAAAAAATAAACGAATAAAAAATTAAGAGATATTCCATCAAAATCTTAGTCTCATTTAAAATTTGACCAAAAACTAATTGCTTGCACGAACTAACCAGCAGCAACAAGAATAAAAAACTGAGCCTCTTTCTGAAGTCCAGGATTTGAACTTTTACGTTTCCAACATCAAAAGGTGAAAAAAATCTTATACCGTAAAACTATTATTTGCTTAAATCAGTGAAATCAATGGGCCCATATTTGGGACAGGCCTTTAATGCCTTTCACACAAAAGTGTTGCTCAGCAAAGATGGGAAATACAATCAAACTGTTTATTTAAGCCAGTATGAATATTATTTGTTTAGAAATTAGCCTTCAGATAATGTGTAAATTTTGAATCATTCATTTGATCTAGCTCTGACAGACAGCACATTATGGCACTCGAGGATTACGGCCAAGCATGCGACCAACACCACTTCATCCTGTTAAAACAACACTCACAACTTGGATACATTTTTATGAAAACCCTTTTGGTTTTTCTGAATTGAGGACCCTTATGGACTAAAGGAATATGAATAATCTACAGGGCAATCAAGGAATGGACAATTAATTTGAGGTAGCCAACAGCCTGGTTTTATACATCCGAAGCACCTCTGTAAAATAAAATTGAAGTACTCGGCAACCAGACCAGGCCTGTAACTGAGACAGGCCTTAATTTGTCAACATGTGTAGCGACACTGGGCTAAGATTGGGACTAGGCTTTTAAATTGAAGTATTATGGAAAGTAATTTACATTGCATTTTCTGCCAGTCACTTGGGGAGGCTCAAGGAATATTGGCATCTTTGGGGAGGGTGAGAAACAAAAGGGTCACACCCTAGCCACCTCCCTCATCTGATAAATAAAGAACAGTCCCTTATCTGTCTGATGGTTTTCCCAAAATGGTGACACATCAATTCTAAAAATACCTTCAGGTTTTTTAATATTGACAATTTTACTATGCAGAGACGACGTCAGCACACACACCATTCAAGAAGACACTGTTTACCAGATAGTGTATTTATTGTCCCCCTGGTAATTCAGTTGACACCCCCCCCCCCCCCACCCTGGACTTAGCCTATTAAAGCAAGTGTCGCCTGAGGGGATCCTAACATGGACTGTTTCAAGCTGTTAAAACCGACAGCGCTCAAACTGTCCCTTGGGTTTTATATATCACGTAGGGTCTGCTGTGTCTACAACTCAACACCACTTTTCATCCACAGACAGTGTGTGGGGGTTTTTGTGGAGTCCTGCTGGAGGAGCTGTCCGCGGTGCTGAAACACAAGGCGGCTCTTTCTTTGCAGCACTGTGATTAAAATTAGATTTATTTTCTATATATGAACTGAGATGTAACGTTGCACAGATATTTATACCGCGAGCCGTACAGCACCACCTCCACAAGGTGCTTATATCCATGAGTGCACTCAGGCTCCGGGCCTATTGACGGTGACTGTGTGTGCAGGCACCTCAGAGTCTAACTGGCTGTCATATAACCTTGTTACCAGTGTAATTATGTACACTGAGCAGTGCTTTGTCAGATCCCTGAGGTTTCATGGCTGACCAGGGGAATACAAAATCAAACGAGGAGCTGTTTCTTTATGTTTTTTATTTTTTCACGGTCAGATGTAGGGGAGACGGGGGCTGGTTGGCACACGTTTCCCTCTCTGCTGTATTTCTCATAAATACAGCAGAGCATAATACACTTCAGTCTTCACAGGAAATGTAAAGTTTCTTTCATCAAAACAAACGCACTACGTCGGTACAACACCGCAAATTGAGTTTTTTCTCCCCTCAACAACAAACGCATGCAGTTGGGTTTAGGAGAAGAATAAAAACAGATTTTGGCTTCATAAGCTGACGGGACACAAACACCACTCTCCCGGGTGAAAGTCGTGATTGTTCACTAAAACTGAAATAACACTCTCACCAAAAAAATGAGTGAATTTCAGATGTTTTAACATAGTAGATGAGTTCAGGTGAAGAAAGCAAACTTCTTTGTGTTACATTTTTGTTTCTGTGACCTTAAAAGGACCATAGAAAAGCTGTGTGCCAACCAGCCCCTGTCTCCCCTCGGCAGTCAGCTTTAGCTTGCAGTACGTTGTGGTCGTATTTCTTTATAAAGCTAATTTACTGAAGACAAGGCAGATATATTAGTGGCTCTCTTTGTGACTGTTTTCTCTTGATGTAAGGCATGATTCCCTCGGTGAAGCCCTGTTAATAAGAAAGCCATCAAGATAGTTTGTGTTTATTTTTCTCTGTTCAGGTCACCCTCGATTCTTCAACCAGCTGTCGTCTGGTCTGGACATCATCGGTCTGGCCGGAGAGTGGCTGACCTCCACTGCCAACACCAACATGTAAGTCTTGTACTTATATGTGATGATTTCGGAATGACACTGGGTTATTGTAGAACATTTGCAGTTATCTCCATGGCTGGTTAATGAGACAATGGGTACAGATATGAAAAAGGCTCCACCGCCACTCCTACAAAGGAGGAGGACACACAGACTTTATAGGTGTATAGCTTTTTTCTTTTTTGTTGTTTTGCATCTGTCTGCAGTCATTATGCATCTTTTTGTGGTTTTGTGTCTCTTTTTCTTGATGATTTTGTATGTGGTCATTTTGTGTCACCTTTTGGCCTTTTTATGTCTCTTTTTAGTCATTTTGTGTCTCTGTCGGGTTGTTTTGCCCCTTTTTGTGTCTCTTTGCAGCTCCTTTGCATCTCTCTGCGGTCATTTTGAGTCCCCTGGTCGATGGGGGTTAATTGAGTGAGATTTTGCAGGTGAGGTCAGAGGTGCCTCTGACACTTTGCGCTCAACAGGCCTGTTCAGCAATCTATCAATGTTTGCTCCTCAGAGTAAAAACAGAGTAAAAAAATACCAGAGGACTTTTATTTTGACCACATTAAAGATAGAATGAAAAGGCACAAATTAGCACATAAAAAAAAAAAAAACAACTAACTGGCATGCATTGTGCAGCAATCGCCAGTGATCGAATCTGATTAGGCCTGGCTCATCTTAAATGAGCCTTTTGACTCAACAATGTTCGGGTATTGAAATATGAGTGAAACAGTTTTATACTTTAATACACACTTGTGACTATTAAAAATAAACCCATTGTCCACGTATGAGGACATATGTCACTGTTCAATGACAGTGCTTGGTTTTTTATACTTATCAGGTCCTTTTTATCTCAAATAGCTTGGAGAAATCAAAAATGCATAGCAAACAAAAAGCTCTGGTCTCAGCAGGATAAAGAAGACAAACTGTTCTCATACAAACTGCAATGATGTGAGCAGAGACCAAAATGAGAGACAAACTGCAGCACGGCATCTTACATTGTCAAGGAAGATGAATTTGCATGCATATATAAAATATTACCATAATATAATAAATTGGTTCAAGTGCGGATAAAAACGTCACTAGAAACAGCATTTGTTTCTATAACAGAACCCAAACTTCACCCTGAGTTATTTTGTAAGACATTTGACAAAAAAACAACTTGTTTAATCACCTTATTATTTAAAGACACAATCTGATAAACACCATCAGCTGTCCTTTTTGACCTTCGACACGACACCGTCAATATCTACACAGGGGAAACACCTCTTCATGTCACGACAGGACAACTTCCAGTTTGTAGGCCACTGGAAACAGCCCCCAGTGGTTACACTCATATAAAGTCACGGTGGGGGGGTGCTTGTTTTGTTCCCCTCAGCTCACTCCACAATTAGTCACAAGCATGTGTCCCAACTGCCTCTGAGGGCAGTTATATAAAGTGTTTGGTTTGTCCTGTTGAGACGGTGTATTGACGGACGGCAGGCTGTACTGTATATCGGATGCAGCCCAGCCTCAGGGGTGGTTAGATTGCATATTGATCTCAGGTCACAGTTACATGGTGGCCCAGTCTGATAGAGGGCATGAACCACATCCACATCACACATTCTCAACACCCACACCCACACACACACACACACACACATACACACATACACACAACACACACACACACACACACACACGCTGTGAATAAGCCATAACTCTGTTTTATGATCACTGGAATTAAATGAAGAACATCACACTAATATTATAGTACAATATCAGAGTATTGAATACAGATACATGCACACACACACACACATTGACAAGCATTTCTGTGCAGAGCCTAATGTTTACAGCTCTGTCAGTTCACTCTCAGTGAAGGGATGAATAAATCGTTTTAACTTGATTCCCTCATTTGAGTAGATGAAAACAGGTCTTGATAAAGGGTTTCTGAAGATCTTTAAAAAGTCTTAAATGCATTTAATTCATTAATCTAAAAAATAAGGCCTTAATTGGTATAAAATGTCTTAAATTAGTCTTTAAAAGTCTTAAAATGCTCAGACAAGGGAGGGAGAATTTTATGAATCTATGTTTTTTCACTGTGAATCGTGAAAGCTCAAAAATAATTGGTAACATCTATTCTGCAAAAGTAATTTAACAGATGTCTCTTGTATAAATGTCATGTAGATCAGAATAGTGGAACCACCAACACTTATATTTTGTTTCCAGCCGAGATGATTAGAGGATCCACTGTCTGCTAGTTGGCCATCACTGTAGCCTGGATGATACGAGGAAGTGCAAATTCAGCGAAAATTGGCTATTAAACCAGACCTGGCAGCATCGCTGAAACTGATACAAAGCAAAGCATACGAAGCTCTGTGTATGTCAAAGTTTTTCAAACTTGGCATGATGGGAATAAAGGTAGTGAAATCCCAAATGCAAAGTTAGAAACACAATGACGTCATGTTTTGTTCGAACAATCCTTTGGGCAAAATTGTCCGAGCCAGAATAACTGATGTCACATCATTTATTTATCTAAAATCTCTTTTACAAGAAAGACCTGGCCAAGGTAGTAGCCAGTCAAAACGCACTGAAATGTCATAAACCAGTTCAGGAAGGACCCAAACACAGAGCAGCAGGCAGGTATAAGTGTTAACAAAAAGCTAGCTTTAATAAAGCTGATTTAAAAAAAAACATCCAGAACAGGCAGGTAACTGAAAGTCCAAATGAAAGAAGAACCAAAACTAAAATGCAAACCCACTGGGATAATACGATGAACTCGGAAAAGAAATCTAACACAAGACACTAGGAAGGAAACAGAGCAGGGAATGACACCAAGACCACAGGGATGAGCACAGGAATAAACACAGATAATCTGACAAGGAACAAAGAGAAACATACAGGTATATATACACAGAGAGCTAATCAAGAGAATGAGACACAGCTGGAGTAGGAGGACACGGGCAGAAGGAGGGAAATGGGCTAACAATAAGGGTGTGGAGGGGAACACTAGGGTGGAGCAAACAAGACTAATACAGAACAGGTGTGGAAGGGAAGACTCTGGGAACAGGGAAGGACTAACGAGACAGGTGTGACAGAAAAAACAACTTAAATATAACTTACCTTAGTGTGTAGAAACCCTGCTTTGATCTCCTCTCTAAACTTAATTTGTTCTCTATAATAATATTAACAATAGGCCTTTTTTGCCACACATTTTTATTTCTCTGTATTTTCATCATCATTTGTAAAATTAGGTTTTTATTGATGCACGACTCATTCATCATCACTAATTCACTTTAATAAAGATATCTGCATGCATCCTTTTCTTGCAATCACCATTAAAACGTGACAGCGCAATATCATTAACTCATCTCATCCAGTCTGAACTCAATCACCAGTATTGGTTTCTCTTTTTTTATACTCAGCATACATGTCAAAATGGAAATGAGGAAGCTTAGTGCTAAACTTCATATTTACCAAAACATGCACACTGCTCAAAAGTAAGAAATGACAGCCCTATGCACCGTGGAAATCTACACATTGACAGTATGCGGACTGACTCCAAGGAAAATGCACTCTTACGTAAGGCTGCAACTGACATTGTTTCTTTATCATTTAATCTGCCAATTATTTTCTTAATCAATCGTTTAGTTATTCAGTATAAATTAAAAAAAAATAATAACAGTGAGAACACATCACACTTTTCCCAAATGCCAAAAATCACACCTACAAAAAACTGTCTAAACTGCACTCAAAAAAATACATTTGAAAAACTCAACATCAATGTCTCTTTCCAGAAATCATGGCTTGGTTACTCAAGATAATCCACAGACCTTGTTGTAAGCAGTTTCATGGTGGATGTTTTTTTTCACCCCACTTGCCAGACAATAATGTTGGCATGTTTTTGAAACCATGTTACATGACAAATTAAGGGAGTCATTACTGTTTCTCCAGCAGCTTTTTTAGACACGAAAACCAGTTGTATTTTTACTAAAACATTGCTGCTTTTCTTATCAGTACTCTGCCCCCCAAACAGGTATTTTAAGTCAAAACATGATCTTTTCCAAAACAGAACCGAGTGGCTTTTGTGCCTGAACCTAACCACACATTAACCACAGCATAACCACAGCATTTTTTAAATGCAAAGTGTCAACATATCTGCTATGTAATATTGTACAAATATAACATATCCATTGTTGACAGCAACGTACAACGCTGACTACACCTGCCAGCAATATCACTACACAGAAGGAAAGTGAAACATGAATGGTGTCCTCTTCGGCTGAGCTGTAACATTAGCTAGCTCAGTGGTGCTAAGTGCGCTAGCTGTAGATGCACACTTCCTTCCGGGCTGTGGTACAGTTGGTGGGTGTAGATTTTTTGTAATTTTTTTTGGCATATACTATTACATAGGTGAACAATATGGCCGCTGATTTGTTCTAATACTGTTAAAAAGGCTTTTTTTTTTTTTTAAGATTTCATATCAGCTTATATTGCATCTTATGCTGTCACCAGCATGAGCCTCTCATCCATGAGTAGATGCACGCTTCCTTCTGCACAGTGATACAGTTGGCAGGTATAGTTCAGTAGAGAGAAAATAGTTCCTACATGAAACTGCTCACAATAAGGTCTGTGGATTATCTTGCATAACCAGGTCATGATTTCTGGAAAGAGACATTGATGTTGAGTTGTTCAAAGGTAATTTTTAGTGTTCTGAGCACCACAAGCTGAGTGCCATCTAGTTCCATTATACTGGAGAGAAGGCAGACGTCCCTGTGGCTGATATCTCCAACACTCAGCAAGGAAAAATGTGGATTTTGGATTCTGGGGTGAACTTACTTTTAAATATCTAAGCACAACAAATCTGCAGGAGTTTTTGTCGGTGACATTGATCTAGAGACAGAGTTTCATGGTACAACTGCAGAGACAGAACGACCTACACAGTGAAAAAAGACCATATGCGATAAGTCGTGGGTAGAGGACAATATACTCCACTCATATACACAGATTGAGTGTTCTGTATCGTCTCATTATCGCGGCCTCTATCTTCTCTCCCAGACTGGCTGCTAAATAAAAGATCAATGTGAGGATAATAAGCCAAACGTTGGAGCAAAATTGAGACACTTAATTCATCCCATTTCTCAAAACATTAGCCGAGGAAACTACCCTCTCTCAGGAAAAACTTTCCCATCTCATCTCCTGGTTGGAAGAATGCCCCAAGAGACAGGGCCATTGAATTCACACGCTGGCGCACACTTTCATAATGACACACACGCGCGCACACACACACACCAGCACTGGCTGTCCCAGATACAGCAGCTACGGTTTCCAGTCCATTGACTGCAGGCTCATTGTGAGCTGGTCTTAGCAGATAGGCCAGCTGGGCCCCACACTGACACACAATGTCCTCCGGCTGCACAGAAAACCCTGTCACACTGTGGAAACTGGCTGCTGCGGCTCCCTGCGGAGTGCTCATTCTGGCTCTATTGTCCCCGTGGATACAGACTGACTCCTTTGAGGGGCTGAGAGGAGAGTGTGGCTGGGGGGTCAGAGGGTTAGTCACACAGAGACACACACATTCAGAAACCGACTCGCGCACATTGAGTGCCCTTGATGACGATAATAAGGGCATTTAGGGGCCGTCCCTGGAGACGGGCAGGTGACTGAGGGGTAATTTTCACCCTGAAAAGACCAATGATTGGCTCTGATTGTGATAATGATCACCATTATTGTCATTACACGGTGAAATGACTCACACGGAAAAGAGGAATTTTAAAAAGGTACACTGGTTTGTCCCTTTTATCTGCTGTGATTAGGATGCATTTACAAGAAGAAATGAAAGTGATACATAGAAGATATAAGGTATTTTTCTGCCCCTTATATGATATAATTTTAATATAATCAAAGAACATCGTATTTTTGAAATTATGAGGCTGAAATTTGATTCATTTTGTGACTTTGTGATTCTATCTTTCATCGTCGCTGCTCATACACTCACAATCTGATCTGGTGCATTAACCAGAAGCTAATTTCCCAATCATCCCGTGGGTGAGCCCTCACCAGGAATAATTACACAATTCTTTTCTCTATTTCCTGTGTTTTTAATTCCATCCATCATCAACCATGGCTTTCACTCTCTTCTATTTTCTCTCCTGTTCTCTGCTACTTCTTTTCGCCTCGTTGTCCTGTTTCGTTTCTGTACGCTTCCCTCGCTCTGCTTCCATATCATCCCCTCCTCTTCCTTTGTTGTCCTCTGTCACAGTTTCCTTCAGTGCATTGTTTCCCTACAGCTCCCTCTGCTCAGCCTTTATCTCTGCTCCTCTCTAACCAAGCTACCAAATCCCTTCAGTCCTTGTTTAGATACTGACTTGTAAAGAAAAGAGAAAGGAGTGGAAGAAGAGAGGAGATGTTGTTGTTGTAGATGGTAATGGTGGTGGTGGTGGCTGATGGGGGTGGACGAGTGTTGTATAACTGGCCTCATTTTAAAGCAGGGTAAACAGGGATCAGTCCTAAGGGTGTGTGTGGGAGGCAGTGAGATGGCCTGTCAGTTAGCGAAGAGCTAAAGCTCAGGCCTCAGTGTGAGAGCTGGTTTTTTTGTGACACATTGAAAGGGATAGTTTGGATATTTGAAGTGAGGTTGTATAAGGTACTTATCAATAATCAGTGCATTACATACAGTAGATGTCAGGCAGCGTGTCCCCAGTTTGGAGAAGCAGACAGGAGTTATCTGAATACATCAATATCATTTTAAAAGGACACTATATTTAAAATATTTTCACTGCTTTACCAACGGGGTACTGAAGCTGTTATCTATGCTCTCTACGAAGTCAGAATCAGAATCAGTGATTTAACATCACTGAACACAGGAGCTGCTCGTCTACCATTGCCTCAATCACATAGTTTGTGTTATTGTGTGACCTTAGTGTTGTAAAGGGTTAGTACAGATTCACCAAAGTCACACAATAACACAACCAAACTAACTGAGCGAGGCAGCGGTAGACCAGCAGCTCCTGTGTTCAGCAAGGTAAAATTAAAGGAGTCTACTGACTTTGACAAAAGAATAGATGAAGAACTGAAGCCATCAGCGGCTTCTCCATCCGAGCAGGCTTGTCTGACGAAAAGGTAAAGCATTGAAAATATTCTAAATATAGCTTACACTTAAACTGGTTTTTATATTTATTTTTTTAGATGGCTAAAATACATTTTGCTGCTGCCCCCGTCCACAGCAGCAGGGGAGAGTCGCCTTAAAATGTTACACGTTACAGTTGTAAGTTGCTACGTAAATGTCATCATGGCTTCAAACCACTTTTACACAAATTAAAATCCAGGTGAATTTTTCAAATCTAAAATTTGGGTTTGTGTATTGTGGAGCTAAAATCCACAGCTGTTTGCCTGTATCTGTTCTTCATCAGTCAGCATAGTTTCCACATGTCATGTACGCCAGTTCTGGTCTGTAAAGAATGACAAAGCACAGGTGCGTCCAGCGGCTCATTTGTAACACATTACATCTTTACCTGGACAGCTTTATTACTAAACTTGCTAACACTTGCTTGTGTGCCTGCTTTTCGTCAATTAAACTTGTAGATATAAATGGACTGTGTGGCTGTAGCATAGACTTTGAAGCTCCAGGGGCCCTCCAGGGGTCAGTGCACAGATACACACAGAGTGTCCCTGAACTGGATGCACTCTGTGTTCAGTCAGATGTCATTCAATTATATTCTAAATCAGATGAGGGTTGGATAATACTTTTATAACTTCCATCGATCAAATTCACTAACTATGTTGTTGTAATCAATACTTGTCAACAAGGTTGAATAAGGTTTAATATCATTAACTTCTTTACATTATCTGATCACATCCTTTGCTGTACAATGTCGTTTTTCAACCCTGTTACAACCGTAACTCATACTGTTAAAATTAAGACGCACATGTGCTTCATTTTTAATTCCTCACAGCTTGTTTTCTCCATCAAAAAAACTTAAAGTGGTGTTTCGTCACATATTGACGTTTTTGTCAAGGACTTTACACGTCCACATACGACGTGCAGGGTACCCTGGGTGTGTTGGTTGTTGACGTTCTGGGACACCGTGTCAACTTCAGCCTGTTACATGCATTGTCTTCTTTCAAAACACACTTCTGTTTTCACAGGAAATTTTACGTTTACATACAGTCTCTTTCAAAATAAAACCACTACGTTGGTGCAACACTGGGATTTGATGTTTCTTTCTTTAATAATAAACGCACATGGTTACGTTTTGCCAACACATGCAGTGGTTTGGTTTAGGAAAAAAGAACAGGGTTTAGCTTTCCATTCATACGGGAAGTGAACACTGGCCTCCCGCGTAAAAGTCAGTGATTTTTGGACACATCCACCACCGTTCCAACCTGCTCTGCTCAGACCTTCGCCACCTAAATTTTCACTCTTGTCCTGCCGCGTTTCCCCCTGACTCTGCAGGGCACTGCTAAACAATAATTGTGTCCAGCTGGATAACGTGCTGATGTGAAAGGACGACTTTTTTCATTGGTGTCTGACACCAGAAGTCACTGATCAAGTGCCAGTTTTTGACAAATTCAGGGTGAGACCAGGTTGAGCAGACGCATGTAGGTTCAAGAATAGAGTATTTGTTTGTGGTGGTACTACTGCCTGCTTCTCCAAAATGGGGGCGTGTCGACCACCATCTAATATAGGTGATGCACTGATTATGGATAAGTAGTTCAGACAACACCACCTCAGAAAACCAAACTATCCCTTTAAGCTTCTTTAGCTTTTCCAGGATGTTGCTTTTTGTTGTCCGAGGAGCTACAAAACATTTTAACATTTCTTAAAAAAATGTGTCATCTGTCTCTCACCTCTCTAACAATTCTTCTTGTGAATATTATTTTTGGTCTTTTTCTTTCTTATAATGAAAGAATAAAATTAACAATTATAGTGTCTTTCTCAATTTCTGAATATTGGGGTCAGAAGAGGCTGTTATCTCTTTTAAACACTCCCCCTGTCGGTCTCTCTCTCTCTCTCTCTCTCTCTCTCTCTCTCTCTCTCCCTCACACACACACACACACACACACACACACACACACACACACACACACACACACACACACACCTCCTCTCAGCCATCAAATCAGCCCCATTCAGACTCTCCGCTGAGATTGGCAGGATTGACAGATAGCCATCAGAGCTTTGTGGGCTTTAATTAAACCACTGAGTGATTTTGGAAAGCCTTTGAATATGAATGTTTGCTGCCCAGCTCCTATCAGACACTTTTTAATTAGCCCAGTCAGCACAAGCTCCAGTTTGTGCTCTGTGGATGGAATTATAGTAGGGCTAATGAAAAACCAGTGTGTGTGTGTGTGTGTGTGTGTGTGTGTGTGTGTGTGTATTAAAGCTTTCTTATCTGCAAGTGTGTGTGCATAAGAATCTTCTTTTATTCTTCTTGCTCACAAAGCTGTTGTTAAAGGGACAGTTCACCTCAAAATCAGAAATACATATTTTTCCTCTTACCTGTAGTGCTGTTTATCAGTCTAGATTGTTTTGGATTTGGAGATATCACCTGTAGAGATGTCTGCCTTCTCTCCAATATAATGGAACTAGATGACACTCAGCTTGTGGTGCTCAGAGTGCCAAAAAAGTACATCTGAAAAACTCAACAGACATTGCCGTTGAGTTTTTAAAATGGATGGACATCTCTACGGCTGATATCTCCAACACAGAGGACAAATATTTGATTTTGAGGTGAACTGTCCCTTTAATCTCTCGACCCTTACAGTGATGTTGAATGATGTGTTCATATTTTCTGTGATGTGACTGACAGGTTCACCTATGAGATCGCTCCGGTGTTTGTGCTGATGGAGCAGCTGACTCTGAAGAAAATGAGAGAGATGATCGGTTGGCCCAACGGAGAGGGAGATGGACTCTTTTCACCAGGTCAGTCCATAAATAATAATTCATATACATATTCAGTGTGTTACTTTGTGTTGGATGGGGGAAAACATTACTTTTCTTATCAACAAAAAGTCTAATTTCCAGTATGCACTACAGTATATGTGTGTGTGAATGCTGCTGTCCAAGGTGCTGATGTGTGTGTGTGTCTCTTCTCAACAGGGGGCGCCATCTCCAACATGTACAGTGTGATGATTGCACGTTACAAGTATTTCCCTGAGGTCAAGACCAAGGGCATGTCTGCTGCTCCCCGCCTTGTCCTCTTCACATCTGAACACGTACGTGACCGTGAACACACACACACACACATACACACACACACACACACACACACACACACACACACACACACATTTTAGGTGTTCTAATAAAGCAGGCACTACGCTTCATTGGCTCTAGATTGAGGCCATTGAGGAAGTCCGGTGATAATCAGTAGGTCTATTTGAATCAAGGCGATGGCCAGTTTTATGGATTCTTTTTGCTTTTATCACATCTGCTTTTGTCTATAAAGAACTGAACGGCTGACAACATGACAGAAAACAAGCCAAAGCTCTGGTAGCAATTACCTCACAAAATCTCCACCTCATTTCAATGAAAGATGAATTATTAAAGATAATGTGTGTCCCTACAGAGCCACTACTCCATAAAGAAGGCTGGAGCTGCCCTGGGCTTTGGTACTGAGAATGTGATCCTGCTGAGCACAGATGAGAGGTGGGGAGCTCATTTTGGACATTTAATGCCTCAGTTAACACAATAAATATGTGCAATAGTGTTCGTGAGCACTGTCTCAAAAACATTCTGCTTGTGTGACATGTATGTGATGATAATGTTTTCAGGGGGAGAGTCATTCCTGCAGATCTGGAGGCCAAGATCATCGATGCTAAACAGAAGGTCAGTGTCATCGTTCTGTTGTCTTTCTTTCAGTTTGTTTGTTTGTTCTGCCTTTGTGGCGGCTACAGCTGTAGTCGGAGGCATTATGTTTTTAGGTCTGATTCCTTACGTCCGTATGTCCAGACCAGGGATATTGTAGTTCACAAAAACTAAACGAAAAACTTGTGATGTTTAGTTAACTGAATTAGAAATAAAAACTCGAGCTCAGAAAAAAAAATAACACTAAAATAAAAATATACAGTAAATGTTTTTAGTTTTCTTCTTAACAAACATGACAGGGTGTCTCCGGGAATTTTTAACATATTAGTTCTTAAAAGTCATTAAAAAGTCTTAAATTTGAATTTGTGAGGTCTAAATCTCGAGGTCTAAAGTTTGTGATGCTACAAAACGTCAAACCTACCACTGAACTAATAATGTCTTTTACTGTATGCTGTTATTAACTTGGAAAAAAAATGTGGATTAACTCACCCTAATAATAATATTCCCACAAAAAAAACGTACCTCGGGACGGGACTACATGTATACTACTTACCTATATACTCAGCTGCAGTGTTTAAATAAGATAAAAAGATGTTTTGTCCAGAAATCTGTCTTAAATTGGCTGATACATATCTTGAAAATGTGTTAAAAAGCATTAAATTTAAATGTCTGACACCTCTAGACTGCCTGCATTAGGAGGCAATGATGCATTATTGAGACTGGGATATCTACATGACTATGACTCAAGTGTTGTGTTTGTATTGTAATACCAATCTAAATTTAAAATCTTGCCACTGACGACTAAAAACGAGCTAATTGAAAACTAAAGTGAATTGAAAACAAAAATTAAAAATGAAATAAAACATAAAAAATAATGAAAAATACAAAACTTTAACAACTCTGGTCAGGAAGTATGTCCATCTCATTTCCGTCAAATTTGGCACAAACGTCCACCTGGACTCAAAAATGCACTGATTACGTTTTTGGCGGTCAAAGGTCACTGTGACCTCACAAAACACATTTTTGGTCATAACTCAAAAATTTTAATGATATCATGAAAAAAATTCACACAGATGTCTGATAGGATAAAATAATGAAGTGTTGACATTATATGTTGAAAAGGTCAAAGGTCAGCATCACTGTGACATCATCATGTTTTGCATAAAACACTTTTCTGGCCATTACTCAACACCATATCTCGGGAACAGAAGGGAAGTTGTTTGGTCAGATATTGAATTGGTGACGCTAATCTTGAAACTGTGCTGATTGTACAAATCTTCTGTGCTGACGGGTTGAAGATGTGTAGAAAGCATCCGTGTTTTCGAATGTGTAGCTTCTTTGTAGCAACATCCATATTTGAAGCGTTGTCTACTGTCATGGCTACATACAAGTCTGGACAGACATGGATGTGAACTGTAACTTTTGACTGGCTGGCGGAGGCATGGTAATTCTAGTATGTTTCTTTATCTGTCTAACCAACAATTTCATCTCTGTTTGTTTATTCTGCAGGGTTATGTGCCGCTGTTTGTGAACGCCACAGCTGGTTCGACAGTGTACGGTGCATTTGACCCCATCAATGAGATTGCTGACATCTGTGAGAAGTACAACCTGTGGCTCCATGTTGATGTGAGTACTCGACACTGGAGCAGCTGCTGCAGTGTTTTGGTAGTAATAGTAGTGATGCTGTGTCTTTGTCTGCGTACCCTTGTGTAAAAGTGCTGTCTCCTCAGGGAGCGTGGGGCGGTGGACTGCTGATGTCCAGGAAGCACCGTCATAAGCTCAATGGAGTCGAGAGGTGAGTACATGGGAACTGGTGGGTCGCTCTGTGGTGAAGTTTAAAGACAATGTTCAGGGAAACTACCTCAGTACATTAAGATGCATATTAAACTTTGCAGGGCCAACTCTGTCACATGGAACCCTCACAAGATGATGGGCGTGCCTCTGCAGTGTTCTGCAATCCTGGTCAGAGAGAAGGTACAGGAAACGCCAACACTCTTTTAAACTTTGTATTTTGAAGGTTTTATTCGCGCATTGTACCTAATTGTTAAGAAGTGTTTTAGGAAATGAAGTAACACAACAGACCCTTTCACAGCCACATCATTTAAAACATGCAAAAAAAAACAAACAACAAAAACAAAACAAACGGTAAATAATGAGGTGTGGAGCAGGTGGACCCAAACGCAACAGGAAGTCAAATAGATCACTCTTTATCTAAGGTTGGAGCAGGGAAAAGCAAACTGAAGATCACATAACAAAACCAACAAGACTGAACTGAAAATCAGGACGTAAATACAAACTGGTCTGATGAGGGGATGAAGTGCAGGTGGAGAAAAGGACGGAGAAGCTCAGGTGAGGAGAATAAAGGTGATTAGACAGGAGGACAGGCAGGAGGCTGATAGCCTGGGGAAAACTCTGGAGCAGCGAAGGACTAACAAGGCTGATGTAGGACAGGTGTGTAGACGGGCAAAGGAGGGAAAGGCAGCACAGGAACAGAAACCCCAAAACCCAGAAAACACAATCTTCTGTATAACCAACTGAGTGAAAACAAAGACAGACTAACTGATACAGGCTACCCTCATTGTTTACAAACTGTAAAAGGATCTACACATACCATACACCAGTGGTTCCCAACTGGTCCAGCCAAGGGGTCCAGATTTCTCCTTTCTCCTGTCTCTCTTAAGCAGCTGTCTGTTAGTCGCTCACTCTACAGCAGGGAATGGCACTTCAAAATGTAAGCAATGCAACCAGTAACAACCAGAACAAGATAGGGCCATTTGCGTTTTTGCGTAAACCAGTTCACCCATGTTTCAGCTCTCCTCACTGCTAGATGCCACTAAATCCTACACACTTGACCTTTAACGGTGTGTATTTTATGTGTGTCTGTAGGGGATCCTGGCAGGCTGTAACTCGATGTGTGCAGGCTACCTGTTCCAACCAGACAAACAGTACGACGTCACCTACGACACAGGCGACAAAGCGATCCAGTGTGGCCGACACGTCGACATCTTTAAGTTCTGGCTCATGTGGAAGGCCAAGGTGAGATGGACAGAGTCACACACACACACAAATAAAAACATATTGCTCTTTACAATTCACATAAATGCCATCATAGAAACAGTCATGCTGTAGCTTCATACTGTTTTCTGTTAATGTTTGTCCCCTGCAGGGCACCATTGGGTTTGAGCAGCACATTGACAAGTGTCTGGAGCTGTCTCAGTACTTGTACAACAAGATCAAGAACAGGGAGGGATATCAGATGGTGTTTGATGGAGAGGTGAGCTGGTACAATTTTCTTTCTCTTTTTTTTTCAGCGAGCTTTGTCCGCTTGGCGTTTAGCCTCGCTGTATTTGTGTTTACATGTGACCTGTGTTTAATTCTGTCCGCAGCCCCAGCACACCAATGTCTGCTTCTGGTACATCCCGCCCAGCCTGAGAGGCATGCCTGACGGTGAGGAGCGGCGAGAAAAACTGCACAGGGTAAGCCTCCTGTCAGTGACTGTTATCTTTTACCTCATCAGCCGTTGCATCGCTGGCGGAAATGAGCTTTTAGCTGTATCTTTAAAGATAGAAGAGTTTATCCTTTATGTGATGCTCCCTGCTGTAAGTGTTTTGTGGGTCAGTGTGTTATGAGTGACAGTGTATGCTGAGTGAGAACAGTGGCCAGTGTGAAGGTTGAGACATACAGTTGAACTCAAAATTATTAGCCCCCCTTGTGAAATTGAACATAATTCTTGATTTCTCCATGAAAATGACCATTGACAACAAATGTTTTTTATTCTTGAAATAAATGCACTATGACGACATTGTCCAACAAGTTTCATTAGGATATTTTATTATCACACTGAATTTCAACCAAAAATAGCAAAAGTGAGACGTTCAAAATTATTAGCCCCCTGACCATTAGTAGTCAATTGTGTACCCTTTTTGACCCACAACTGACAACAACCTCTTTGAATAGTTTTTCACTAGGTTGGCACAGGTCTCCTGAGGAATTTTGGCCCATTCCTCCATTGCAAACTGTTCCAACTGGCCCAAATTGCATGGTTTTCGTGCATGGACGGTTTTTTTCAGCACTTGCCACAGGTTTTCTATTGGATTGAGATCTGGGCTCTGTGCAGGCCACTCTATAACGTTGGTCTTGGTATCCTTGAAGTATTGCTGGACTATTTTAGATGTGTGCTTTGGGTCGTTATCTTGCTGAAAGACCAGCGACGACCTAAGCGCAAAGTGCGAGCAGACTTCTGCATGTTTTCCTTCAGAATTTTTAGGTAATCTTCCTTTTCATGGTGCCATGCACCCGAACCAGACTGCCTGTACCTGAGGCGGCAAAACAGCCCCACAGCATGATGCTGCCACCACCATGTTTAACTGTGGGAACTGTGTTCACAGGGTTGAAGGCCTCTCCTTTCTTCGCCATACATAGGCAATGTCCATATGCCCAAACAGCTCCAATTTCGTCTCATCTGACCAAAGCACAGACTTCCAAAAGTCATCTTTCTTCTTCAAGTACTCACGGGCAAACTTTAGTCGGGCTCTGATGTGACGATGTTTTAGTAAGGGGGTTCTTCTGGGACGACAGCCCCGAAGCCCACCCCGATGGAGAGCCCTCACAACAGTGTGCCTTGACACACAAACTCCAGAAGAGGCCAGGTCAGCAACAATTACCTTTGCAGATGTACGGGGCTCTTTACGGACATCTCTGACAATTTCTTTCAAGAGTTCTTGAGATCTTACACTTGCGTCCACGACCAGGTTTGTTCTTGACCGAATTTGTCTCTTTGTACTTTGCAATGATGCACCGAACTGCAGTTCTGGAGACTGTGAACCTCTTCGAAATGGCAGTGTAGCCTTGGCCGTTGTCATGAGCCTCCACAATCTTCTGCCGGAGTTCAAGACTGATTTCTTTAGTCTTCGGCATTGTGACAAATAGTAATCCTCCTCATGCATTCAAATGCCCTGTTCCTTGGAGTCCTTTTAAACTGTTGAATGGAGCCAATTGACTGCAGGTGTTGCTGGGAAGCCAATTGATTGCACAGGTGTTGTTTAAAAGCTGATTGGTTAATTAACTGTGTTTTAAAAGCAAGAATCCACATGGGGGCTAATATTTTTGACCAACTCATTTTTACCATATTTCATATAAATACAGCCTAAAACTAATTTCATATTCCAAAATGCACCAAAAACATATGAATAGCACTGGTGATTGTTTGTGTATATCAATTTTTATCAATGCTTTAAACATTTGGAGGATATTTGGGGAAATGTTCCAAAATTTAAGGGGGGCTAATAATTTAGAGTTCAACTGTACATGAAGTGTCTTGGTGGTTTGAGTGAGTTCTGGATGTGAGATTAACTGTTTGGTCACGATGCATGTTGGTAATGACTGTATGAAAAGAAACCCAATTGCCAGGAGAAGAGTTGGCATTGAACGTTTCTGCAAACCACGGATATGTTACATTTCTACACTATTATGTAGCGCAGTGTTTCTCAAATGGTGTGCCGTGATGCCAATCCAGGTGTGCCATGGGATTTTGTGATAACTACACACTATCATGGCAATATTCAGTTGGGCCTATACAAAAAGTTCTTAGGCTTTCCATGTAGGCGCATGGAAGGGCAGAGAGGTGTGCACTTGCCACCTCCACCAGGCTTTTCACGTAGGTGTGTGGAAGAAGCTTTCTTTGTAGGCCTAGGAAAGGCAGAGAGGTTGCTCTGTCTGCCTCAGGCTTTCCTTGTGTGCACGTGGAAGGGCAGGAACGTATGCTCTCACCACCTCCACCAGGCTTTCCTTGTAGGCCCGTGGAAGAGGCTTGCTTAGTGAGCCTAGGAAAGGCAGAGAGGCCCCAGAACAGGGCCATATCGGCAAATATAATACTGCAAATGGAAATAATGTTTCCTTTGACTCAAATGTTGCTGACTGACCTGCACTTTCCTGCCTAAATGTTTAAGGTTTTTTGACCAGTCCTCCACCCCTCCTGCCCACCCTATGTGAACTTTGTCATTCTTTGTACTACGTCCACTGCTCTCAGCGTCAACTAGTTAGTTGACCCACGGCCTGGTGTGGCTCATGAAGACACTGAACGCTGCCTTCGGCTTTGATATCACACTCATGACAAAGCTGCAATATTTGACGCCCTGGGAATAAAAACAGGCTAAGGTTTCACACCATCCACTATCCCCTCCACCTCCGGATGACAAAGTCAGCTCATATACCACATCACTTTAGACTTTTAGTTACGTATGACACGTGCAAATGTAGCATGTTTGTGGTTTGCAGGAACGAACAATGCCAACATTTCCCTCTCTCTGATGCTCTTTAGCCACTAAAAAAACTGTGATCTCTAATTTGTCTTTTTTTTTTTTTTAACTCCACCAGGTGGCACCAAAGATCAAAGCCATGATGATGGAGTCCGGGACCACCATGGTGGGCTACCAGCCTCAGGGCAAACATGTCAACTTCTTCCGCATGGTCGTCTCCAACCTGGCAGCCACCCAGTCGGACATTGACTTCCTCATCGATGAGATCGAGAGGCTCGGTCAAGACCTGTAGACCTCCCCGCCGTCGCCGCTCCGGGGGCCAGAGGGCGAAGCTGCAGTCTTCTATCTGATGTATTTCTAAGGCAATGAGGTGAAACATTCACAGTGCTGCAGACAGAATAATGACAGGATGTGTTTTAAGTTCCAGTCCGTCTCCGTCTGAAGCACTCTGACTGTTTCTCCGACGGAAGAGAAGCTAACAATGACAGAGACTCTGAGTGTCCCACATAGTTCCTCCTCTAGAGAAAATATAGACATACCTGAAGCCTCCAGGTACAACACGATCTAATGTGTGTGTGTGATGTGGAATCTTGTAACGTCTGTGTGTGTAATCTCGTCCAATGTAATTTGTCTTTTAATGTCTGTGTGCCTGAGTGTGTGTGTGAGTGTGTGGTCAAACACTGAAAGGGAGAAAAGCACAGATGAGAATATAACAAACTATCATGAAATTGTTCTGCTGTATCATACATTTGCTACACACGATTGAATCATTGGTGCTTCAGCTGTGTACATATATTTAATCTCAGTGCACCAACCTATTTGTCCTAAACCAGTGCCCCTGAAGCAGTGTGTGTGTGAGTGTGTGTGCGTGCGTGCAGGTGTGTATCCTGTCATGTATTTTAAGCTGTGTTAAAAATAAGCTTATTATGATCTAACGTGCACACCATAGGTACCAGGCTGAGAGTTTTTAGACACACTCCAGCACCTGATCTACAGTCTGCAATATTTTCCCTTGTAGAACTTTAAGATTTAATATGTCTGCAGCTGTCTCAAGTCTGTGACAACTTTTAACTCGTAAAACGCTGGCTCGTTGTCTGTTTTCATGCAATCATGTGATATGTGTTTTTAAAAATATTTGATTATATATATAAGAAGTAATATTTATTGCATTTCCACTGTTGCCAGATTCAGGTATTTTATTGTAAATGTATCTTTATGTGTATTACGTGGTAATACATTTGTAAATGTAATCACAGGAACTTGGGTAAAGTTTATTTATAGTTACTTCAGCCCGTTCTCACTCCCAACTCGCCAAATACCGCCACTTTGTCAG
Source organism: Epinephelus cyanopodus (assembly GCA_026686955.1). Classification (NCBI taxonomy): domain Eukaryota; kingdom Metazoa; phylum Chordata; class Actinopteri; order Perciformes; family Serranidae; genus Epinephelus; species Epinephelus cyanopodus. Next base: position 19,321,185 of record CM048926.1, on the reverse strand, counting down.
TGATTTTGGCATCATAAACTGTCACACACTGGCACCTTTGGCGGCAGATAGATAGATACAGAGACGGACGTACTCTGCATTCATTTTGTCCATATTATTTCCTAAATAATGGAGGAACGGAGAGAATCAGTAATATATAATAACAAAGGAAAATATTGAAAATAATTCTCCGTCCACATGTCAGGATGTAATGGCTGCACAGACCACCACTATCTACAACGCTGCCTCCGTTTAAAGGTACAATATTCTGACCTCCTCCACTGTCGCCATGTTTGTTGTTGTGTGAACAACAATTATTTTTACTCCGCCCTCTAGTGCCACCTATTGCTGTATCAATGCCATCATAACAGACACATGAAGGTATGACGGCAGTGACGTTTACAACATTTGAAACCGATGTATGTCGTCTCATGCTTAATGGTAGTATAAATGAGCATTTTGAGGCAGCAGGCAACAACCCAAGTCTTCAAATACCACCCCTTTGTCAGTGATTTCGGCGTCAGTGACCGACACACACTCCTTCCATATGTTGGAATGTATATAATGGCTGTACAGACCAGAGCTGCCTGCGTTTAAAGGCACAGTATTCTGACCTCCTCCCCACTGTTGTGTCAACAACTGCTGTTTATGACTCCGCCCTCTTGTGCCACCTATTGGCTATATCTATGCCATCATACGTGACAACATTTAAAATGGACGTATCTATTTTCATACGTAAAGGGGGTATAAATGAGCCTTTAGTGGCAGCAGGAAACAACCCAAGTCGTCAAATATTGGCACTTTATCAGCGGATATTGGACTCAGACGCAGAGAGGCACCCTCTGGGTGTTATGATAGACACAAATCAGCAGTGGTTTGTAATGCCAACAAACTCTGGACTTTCACCCAGGAGCCTGCTGCATGGTTCCCATTTGAATTTTGACATGCTCTTCTTGCCTAAATGTCAGGAAATCAACCTCAAAACACATTCTCACTTCTCAAAATACACTTTAATTTTCACGGGAAATGTGCAGTTTCTGTTTGTCTTTTTCAGAATAAACTTACATGTAACAAAGGTAAACTGACACACTGTCCCAGAACATCCAAACAGACGCAGGAAGACACCTAGCGCATCGTATTTTAACATGTGCGTCCACTGTTAAAGAGGCAGTATTTTACGAGTTGGGGGTGGAAACATGTTGGTGATTTCTGTCAGCCAAAGAAAGTGAATCGGGAACAGAGCAATCCATTGTCCTTCATATAGAACTTCTTATAGATTATAGGTGTTTGTAAAATGTTACCTATTGACCCTCCACTGCGATGCAATTTCTATGGTGTGTTCCTTTCTGTGATTGTGAGTCTTTTTGACCGAATGTTTTGAGACGACTGGCTGGCCTTCTGATGAGATTAAGAATGAAGTCTATATAATCCTCTGGCCGCCGCGCCGGTCTTTTATTTTAGAGAATAGCACAAGGATGTGAGAATGTACTGTCCTCTAGAGACTGGGAAGAAAGTATTGTTGTATCTGTCTGAATCCTAATGCATTTACTGTAATATATTATATATTAATTGTAATACATATTCTCAGTGTAATGGGAACTCAGTGGAATATCTTGTATGAAGAGTTCCCGTTTGTGTCTTTGCACAATGTTCACCTTTCTTTCTTCCATTGTAAATGGATGTGTACTATGGCAGTAATATATACATATATATATATATATAACACTTATGTAAACAAAGTATTTATGGTATCTAGGGACCATATGTGAATGGCACAGTTGCATAAATCATATTTAAGGTAATCTATGTGCTGTATGACTCCTGTATGTGACCAATCTGGTTTTTTGACTAAGCCAGCTGTGAGGGAACATTTCCCAGGAGGCACTTTAACAGAATCACAACATCTCTATAAAGATCTTTAATAAAGTCTATTAAAGGGAACAGCGAGTCTGAATTATTGACACACACACACACACACACACACACACACACACACACACACACAAATCTTGTATATATCTCTGACACACATTTTTCTCGGCAGCTCATTTAATTTTTTTTTGTCCGTACATTAAGGTTTCACACTCTGCCTTTGAAGTGTCTGTATCAGTAGCCACACACACACACACACACACACACACACACACACATTCACACATTATTGCCTTTCTGTCTAATCATCCTGAGGAGATTTTATTCAGCCCCCAGCTGAGCATTGGATTGGCTCTTCTGAAACCCTCCTCTTCTCCTTTACTCTTTTCTTTCCTTGTATTTGCTCCCCTTTTGCTTTTTGCTTTCTCTTCAAGGAGCAGTATGTAAGATTTAGGGGGATTTAGTGACACCTAGTGGTGAGGATTGCAGATTACAACCAGCTGAAACATCTCCCACTTCAAATTCCTTCAGTGTTCATTGGTCAAGGGGTTCAGACCCAGGTGATTAAAACCAGTAAAAACACTGAATATAGCTATTTAATTTTACAGCATTTCTCCTACCCTGTTTGGGACGTGGACTTAAGAGCCAGACATTTCAATTACCCGCAGAGGTCTCTTCCTCTCCAAACCAACAAATTCAGTGCAAAAACATGAAAATGTGTTTCATAAAAGCACAAATTACACTATCTTGAGCCACTGTTTGGTTTGTCTGCTCCGGGCTACTGTAGAAACACAGCAGTGGAACATGGTGATCTCTGTAAATGAGGACCCGCTCCCTATGTACGCTCTAAAAAGAAATGATTCATGGGGTTAGTGGATAACACAGAAAAGAAATTAAGTTTGTTTCATGAACGTATTTTAGTCATTTGTCACCTTATTTTAAGAAGTTTGTCAATATCAAAAACATTTTTGACATTTTTCAGTAGGATGGAATTTAAATAAATAAGTTACACACAAAATATCAACACAACTTTTAGATAAATATTAAGTTGATTCAACTCAATTAGGTTTTTCAATGTCAAAGCAAATCACATTGGTTGCACTGAACTAATTGAATTTGTCAGGTTATAAAACTAACTAAATAGAATTTACTTTATAAGGCCATAGTTGGAACTTCTGAAGAAGATGCATGCATATTGTTACCTTTTTTTTAGAGTGAGGTAACGAAAATACAACAGTTCTTATTTTCAGGCTATACACTAAAGAAAACATACTTATCATATTCAATTTTTGCCAATATATCCCCTTAAATCCTACACACTGGACCTTTACATTCCCTAAATCTCGCTTCTCCCCTTTCCTTAATTCACTTATGTGTCTATGATGTGATTCGGCCTCACGTAGCCAGGATTACATACACAAACAGGCGCACTGGTTTCGTAACCCTCACATTGAGGGCACACAAATATCAAACTAGAGCACTTGGAGAGCGCAGGCCTCCGCCAAGCAGCTCGGATTTCCCGCCATTTTATCATTTTATCCACTTCGCTTCAACTGATCACCACCAAACTTGTATTATCTGTCCCTTGTGCCATTGTCAACCTTTCCTGAAAATTTCATCAAAATCTGTTCAAAACTTTTTGAGTCATTTTGCAGACAAACAGACAAACAGACCAACGCCAGTGAAAACATGACCTCCTTGGCGGAGGTAATAAAGGACTGGTTGTGGAGTTAGGCCCGAGAGCTACAGTGAGAGCAGCAGTGAGGATGTGATGTACTGACACTGCCCTCTGGTGGTGATTCTTTGTCTGCACTCAATAGGCCTTTTAGCAAACATTTTGACTAGTGATAGTAGCAAAAGCATAGGTTTTACTAATAACACTAACTATGGCTTTGTTCTACTCAAGTACTCCAGTGTGAACGACACTGACGCTGGAGCCCATCCCAGCTGACACTGGGCGAGAGGCAGGGTACATCCTGGACAGGTCGCCAGATTATCACAGGGCTGACACATAGAGACAGACAACCATTCACACTCACATTCACACCTATGGACAATTTAGAGTCACCAGTTAACCTGTATGTCTTTGGACTGTGGGAGGAAGCTGGAGTATCTGGAGAAAACCCACGCTGACAAGGGGAGAACATGCAAACTCCGCACAGAAGGGCTCCCACATCCAGTGTTTGAACTCCCCACCCTGGGTTCAAACCTGGAATCCTCTTGCTGTGAGGTTATATGCTTTAAATGCTTTCTGAGTGTTGGAGCATCTTGCAAGCAAAATGTGTCATTTTGATGACTTTCAGTTTTGACCTATGTGAGTGAACTGTTTTGCAAATGTAATTCTGAATGGACCAATGTGTTCAAGCAAATGAGAAAAACTGTAACAGGAGATGGAGGACAAAACATTCTGGCAGAAGTAGCAGCAAAGTTTTAAAGGTTTCTCTGAAAGTGATCTAAAAGGCCTAAAAGCTATGTGTTACATCTTAAACTTGATATCAGTGTCACGTTACAAAAACAAGCAATGTCAAAATAACAAGTCCAACAAGGATATTTTGGTGCTCATCCAAGAGCTGCTGGTGTAAAAGGAGAGAGCATCATTACAGCTCTCGTAAATCAACTGCAGGGCTGTGAGCTGTAAGAACTGAGTCTGGGCGCTCTGCTGCAATAAAGCAACGGTGTATAATAACCGTATGTTGAAACTGTGACACACAAGCTTTCGTCATGGCAAAGATTAGCTGGGATTTTCAAAAGTGTGACCTCCTGCCCCACATGAGCCAAGGTAATGAAAAGCCCGTATTATACAATTCAGCACAACAACAAAAAGAGTAGCTGCAGGGTAAAGGATGACCTCGCGACTGAATAGTCATAAATGAACTAACCAGATGTTACATCAACAAACACGGTTAAATCTCCAGCAGCCCACATTTAGTTAAAGATTATTATGTTTATAAGTCAGCTTTGGTTTTGTTTTAAACAATTGAATGCACATAACTATTGTTTTGTTCATCTATTTTGTATAGAGGTACGTTTGCACTGTATATGTAGGACATGTGGGTTTTAATGAAATGCATGCTTATATTTTAGCCCCTATATTTTAACTTTATGTCACTACTTTATGTCCATCAATCCATTTTCAACTGCTTATCTGTAGCCAGGTTGAGGAGGCAGCAGGCCGAGCAAAGTATTCCAGACGTCCCTCTCCCCAGCAACGCTTAACAGCTCCTCCTGGGGGACCCCAAGGTGTTCCCACGCCAGATGAGATATGTAATACTTTCAGCATGTTCTGGGTCTATCCCGGGGCCTCCTACCAGTGGGACGTGCCTGAAAGACCTCTAACAGTAGGTGCCCAGGAGGCATCCTGATCAGATGCCTGAACCACCTCACTTAACCCCTTTCGAAACAAAGAAGCAGCGTCTCTACTCCGAGCTCCTTCTGGATGTTCAGGCTCCTCACACTATCTCTAAGGCTGAGCCCAGCCACACCATGGAGGAAACTCATTTTAGCCGCTTGTATCCGCAATCTCATTCTTTGTCACTACCCAGAGCTCATGACCATAGGTGAGGGTTGGGACGTAGATGAACCAGTAAATCGAAAGCTTTGCCTTCTGGCTCAGCTCCCTCTTCACCACAACAGTCCAGCGCAGCGCCCGCATCACTACAGACACTGCACCAACCTGCCGATCCATCTCACGCTCCATTTAATCCTCACTTGCGAACAAGACCCCAAGATACTTGAACTCCTTCACTTGGAGCAGTAACTCTTCCCCAATCCACCATTGGTGGGGGCAATCCACCGATTTCTGGCAGAGAACCATGGCCTTAGATTTGGAAATGCTGATTCTCATCCTGACCATGTCACACTCGGCTACAAACTGCCCCAGTGCATGCTGGAGGTCATGGTGTGATGAAGCCAACAGAACCACATCATCTGCAAAAAGTAGAGATGCAATTCTGAGGTCCCCAAACTGGACCGCTTCCTCTCCCTGGCTGCACCTTGACATCCTTGAGATTTTATGTCTTAGATTCTTATTTTGCTTTTGCCAGCAACTGCTTCTGTAATTGCACATGACTATCAAGAACTTTAAACCTGAAATTTGGGTGCGTGTGTGTGTGTGTATGTGTGTATGTGTGTGCGTGCTTGCGTGTGCAAACAAATGGTGACAAGGGATCAGATTTACTTCAGTAATGTTACACCTTATACGTGATACAGACAGATATGGCCTGAGAGATAGTTACACTATCCACACAGATTAGCTGGTTTATGTGTGTGCTGTAAAATGTGATGCATGTGAGCACACACTGTAAATAGAATCCTTGTCCTCCTTTTTTCGTAACTGCAGAGGATTTAAGGTGAAAGAAAAAGGGCACAGGTTTTGCAGTTTTCATTAAAGCCACTTTATTTAACACCTAAAATGTTAGTGGTGATTTTTACAGTTTTAATTAGCAGGTTTTTATAAGAGACAGTGGTGCTGCTGAACCAACAGAGCATGAAAGCTGGTACAGTGCACTTAATAAAAGAGTTGGTAGGGACCTAAATTAAAGGCAGTCAGTGTTAAATGAAGGCAGATAACTTCAAAGAACATACAAAGCTAATTTCAACAACTTCAGCTCTGGCACACAAAGTACAGACTGAAACTGTGTCACTAGATAAAGTGAATATAAATGACAGCCAGGGTTTGTCTGTTCTCAACTGTGACATTAATGTTTAAATTATAGTGGTTTAAGTTGGGTGTACAGTGATAGGCAAACTGGAGTGTGTTCACATTAACTCTGTCAAGATGACTACATGATTCAAACAAAATATTCAGAAGCTCTCTTAAATAAAGAGTGAATATAACCCCTGTGTTTGATAGATGTTGGTTTCTGTGCTTTGTGTTGACTTTGATATTAATGCACTTTTCTATTAAAGAGCTCCAGTGGAAACCTGAAAATTGTCTGGAAACAGGTTATGCCAAAAGGAGTCACTCCTGCATGGTGATAAGATATAAAACCACAGACTGAATGTTATAATCTACTTCTAATATTTTTACAGAAAATAATGTCTTTGGATGTAACACTTTTTAACCACCAACATTTTGATTAGTACCTGTAATTTAATTACATACACAATACACAGTACAATTATTCAACTGTGCAGTGTTCTTCAGTATACGACTTTATTCTTACCAACACCTCTTGAATGTATATATTTATTCAACAAACACTGCATATTTCTTATGTTCATTCTTTTCTTGTTTTTATTCTACTGATATATATTATAGCATAATACTTGTGTTATATTTCTAAGTGTAATACAGTGTAATGTAGCATAGTGCAAATATATGTATGTTTTTACACACTTACAGTCTCATCACAGTGATGATATGTATTTTTATCTCTAATATCTCAAGTACCAGTTATTTTATTTTATTGCTTTATATTTATATACTTCTATACGATAGTCTTATTCTTCTTATAATTCTCTATTCTTTACATCAGAGCGACTGTAACTAATCACAATATCCCCTCAGGGATCAATAAAGTATTTCTGATTCTGATATTTAGAATAATAGTTAGTGATTACAATGCCATTTATTTTGTAATTTAATTACATGTTACTAGTTACATGTCATATATAGTCTATGTAAAGGTGGAGCAAATTTTAACAAATGTAGCATTGCCTGGTTGCTTAATCTATTAAAATCATATCATATTTTATTAGTTTGTTCCTTACAATAATCTGCAAAGTAACGTAAATTATAAAATAAATATAGTGGGATTAAAAAGTACACTATTTGCCACCTAAATGTAATGGAGTACAAGTAGCTATAAAGTGTCTTAAAATGAAAATACTCAAGTAAAGTAGAAGTACATCAACATCATACTTAAGAACAGGACGTCTTTAAATGTAGGGCTATTTAGTAACATTCCTTTACCGATTAGCTCATTAGAAAAATTAATAAAAACTAATCAAATGAAGGAATTGATGTTTGTACATGACAATTTGTTAAATTAAAAAAAAAAAAAACTTAATGGAAATTTTGAAAAGGCGTTATTTCCTGCCACGTAACGGCGCATGCGCATTACTCCGCTAACCATTTGGCGACGTGTACCCGGTGAGGGAAGTGTTCAGGTATCTCACCTCTGCCCGGCTAAACGCTGCCATTGAAACCTTACAAGCCTTAACGGAGCGAAACCATGGGAGGTGCACAGAGTGTGGAGATACCGGGAGGAGGCTCCGAGGGCTACCACGTCCTCCGGGTGAGTTTTTAGCCTCTACAGCCTGCTGTTAGCCGCTAGCTGTTAGCTTAGCATCGGGTCAGAGGCGGAGGACTCCCGGCTCTCTGTGTTGACGAGAGGCCGGGGATGACTGCTGGGGCCTCCGTCTGTAAAACACCAACACAGTGTCAGGGAAACGCCGTGTGTGTTTCAGTCGTGTCAGAGTCACATATCGTTTGTGGTTGTATTTGCAGTTAATTTCTGTCTGTTAGCTTGTTAAAATGCTAACCAGAAGCTAACTCCACTGCTGGAGCTAGCCAAAGCTACGTAGCTGCCCTGAATGACAGCTGCCAAGCTAGTTTTGTTAGTGCATCCGTTTTCAGACATGTCTCTGTGCACAGTGCTTTTTCTCCTTTGGCATGCACATTTTGGACTAAGACGGCTCTTGTAGCAAGACAATCCTGGGCAGTTAATGGCAGTCATCCTATTTCAAGCATCCACACTTGAATTGTGAGAAACTTTAGGCTGTAGTAGCAAGATACATTAGCAGGGCTGGGTCCAAGTATTTGGGTCGAGTCACATATTTTAATAGCTGTGTACAGAAATTAGTGACTCATCAGATTTTGTGACAGCAAACCATCAACTATATGAAAAAGATGTTTATGAAATGGTGTCAGATGAGGTGTTTGTACTCTACGTACAGAGCCATACGCTTAAAGTTGTCCTATGACAGCTTTCAAATGTGTTGTATCTAATATCTGAGTATATCAGGCAACAATGTTAGGCCAGCAGCTTTCAAAATATGTGACCCTGCCGTCTAAATACCATGCTTACCAATATGACTACCTACCCAAACTTATGTCTGTGATAAAGTATGATGAATACTTGCAAGAGTTAGTGTTACAGGGGTTATGACTCTATGTTAATATATATTGTGATACAGTAAAGAATGTGATATGTTGAGATTTTCTCAATTTACTTACAGGAAACTGTCATAGCATAACCTTTTATGCACTCAGAGAATTGGTAACTGTATTTGTAATTATTAGAGCCCCTCTAACTTCCATCATCTTAGCACCACTTTCTGTGCAATCTGAGCAAAGGAATTGCCTACACCAGTAAAATAAATAAATTAAAGTTCTTGTGCTATTCAAGTGTATCGATATTTTCTCACACTCCATGTTTGCCGATGGAACAAGCAGCTGAGCTGAGAAAGAAGACCACCTTGCAGTCCAACAGCAGCTCATGTTTTTCTGTTATTTTTGCGCAGGTTCAGGAGAACTCACCCGGACACCGAGCGGGACTGGAGCCTTTCTTTGACTTTATCGTCTCCATCAACAATACCAGACTGGTAAGGAAAGCCAGCGGGTGTCTCTAATAGGAGGAAATACAAGTCCTAAAGGACTGCATGTTTCATGGTTGCCCCTCCGCTCTCCTTCCTCCTCTTTTCTACAGAACAAGGACAATGACACCTTGAAAGACTTGCTGAAAGCCAGTGTGGAAAAACCAGTTAAGATGCTGGTTTATTCCTCAAAGACCCTGGAGCTGAGGGAGTCTACCGTCACCCCGAGCAACCTGTGGGGGGGGCAGGGCTTGCTTGGTGTCTCCATTCGTTTCTGCAGCTTTGAGGGAGCCAATGAGAATGTTTGGCATGTGCTGGTAAGTTGCCCTGAAGTTGTTTATTTATTTGTCTGTGCAACAATTATATACTTTCCTTTCTCTCTTTAACAGGAAGTGGAGCCTAATTCCCCAGCAGCCCTTGCTGGCTTGCGGCCGCACACGGACTACATCATTGGAGCCGACACTGTTATGAACGAGGTAGTTTATCAGCACTTAAGGTCCTTGCAACTGTCAGTCCTGCACATTCTCCACCTGATAATGATAGTGATTGTGTGTTGCCTAATTTTATCCACCTTCCCCGACTTTATCTGCAGTCAGAGGACCTGTTCTCTCTGATAGAGAGCCATGAGGGGAAAGGCCTGAAGCTCTATGTGTACAACACAGACACAGATAACTGCAGAGAAGTGATCATCACACCCAACAGTGCCTGGGGAGGAGAGGGCAGGTAAGACGGACTTTAACACAGATACAGACTTGATACTCTTCCTTGGTAAACTTAAAGGTTTAAAACTAAGTTTGTAGATTTTTTGAGAGTTGAATTCACTTTGTAAGAAATATAAAAGTCACCTGACCAGTCACTGTAGCCCTCTGTAAGTTTCACCAATCATAGCAGCCCCTACATAATGCCACCAAACTCACTTCCTTGTTTCTGGTTGTGAAGGTGCAGACATGTGTAACACAAATGTCTCACATATACCAACAAATATTACTAATAAAGGACTGTGGAAGGCAATTTTCTGATGTTCTGCACAAAAGCAGAGGTTAACTTTTTTGCAACGCATGCAAAGTTGTGGAGGAACACAAGCAGCCTCGATTGACAAACACTTTACTACCACAAAACACACCCAGAAAATGGCTGAAATGCGTCGACAACTGACAAGACAAATAATCACATAAATGTGTTTGCATTTTTCACTTGCTCCCACAACTGCATTGCAAAATCATATCTTAAATCATTGCAACATGTATTGTGATTTTTCAGAAAAGCTGCTGTGAAATCAGACATTTCAGGCTGCAATAACCCCCCAAAAAAGAGACTGGCTAGTGCAAAAAGTTAACAACCCTAACCCAGTCATGGAAGGGCATGCTCTGGTGGTTAGGAGACATGAAGATGGTAAAAAAAGAAGTTCATGAGGAATGTTAGGGCTGACCCTGACAGGTTATTCAGCAGACTGGAACCAGGTTTTTCTCAAGTGTTTTTTTTGTTTGATTTTGAACTTTTGTTTTCCCCTTTTCAGCCTTGGATGTGGAATTGGCTATGGATACCTCCACAGGATCCCCACCAGGCCTTTCGAGGAGGGGAAGAAGATCAGCTTCCCTGGAAACTCTCCCAGTGAGCCCGTCAGTCCGCTGAAGGATGGATTCACTGAGGTCAGGACACACAAACACACACTATAGCTCAGATTGCAAACATGCTAAAAGCAAAGGGCTTAAATATTAATGCATTAACTAGGACTTCACCATTTACTTGTGCTTTATCACATCAGCCCAAACTTGACTCATCAGTATTCAGGGTGTGTTTGTGACATTGAAAAGATCGTGAAGTTGTGTGTCTTGTATCCTCAGATTTAGTTCACACTCCATAAATGCACTTTGCCTCGTTATGTATGCAGCAGAGCAGGCGGAGGGACAGAGAGCAATGTGGCTCATTACAGTTGATTGCACGTTTGGATGAACGTGACCTTATCTGTTTGACGGCAGCATCCTTTTCTCTACCACCTCCATGTTTTCTCTTTAACCCCTTCAGGTCCAGCTGTCAGCAGTGACCCCTCCTCCTACCGCACCTGCAGTCCCTACTGGCCTTGAAGATTCACTGTCAGGCCTGTCAATCGGCACAGCACCGCTCACCGTGCCTAGTGAGCTGCAGACAGGTATTTCTCTTCTTCTCTTTCTTTCACACACATCCAATCATTCCAACACATTAAAGGGATAATTCACCACTTTTTATGTGGCTGTCCAGTCAGAAACTAGATTAGACTAGACTGTCTCTTTACCCATTAATATCTGATGGGTAACATTAGCCATGTGGTGCTAACAGTTAGCTCTGCCACTGTGTGTTTGTGAAGCCCATTTTCCTACAGTAGTTGTCTCATGATAAACAGAGAGAGAGAGAGAGAGCAGGGCAAGGAAGTGCTGAGCACGTTAATACACTGGACGGAGCTAAACAGTGAGATGCAGTTTCCCTCTTGTTAATAGTCAAATTTGTGTTGAAGTTGTGGTGACTGGACACAATTGTAAGGTTGTGGCTGAATTTGCGAATCGTAGCGACCTGAAGGGGCTGTTTAACGGTCCTCTGTCCTGTCGGCCCTGCTGGTCTTATTTGTCTTTTCCAGTTTATCTTTGGGATCCTGAAGAAGGTCTCCAGCAAACCTCTGTCCAAGTGAGGGGGACGACTTTTATGCATAGTAATGCAGAAACGCACACACAGGCTCTCAGGGTTGTCATCAGCGACAGCATCCAACAAAAACTGCCCACGCTGAAATTCATTGCAGCAGAATGATTCAGCTTCTGTTGGCATCCAAGGGCAACTCGAGCAAAGACACCACCAGTCTGTGTTTGCTCTCTGCAGCTCAGGTTCTGGAGGGTCCCCGCAGGCCGAATCCTCTCACACAGCAGCTGTAGCCTTGGTCTCTCTCGGCTGCATTTCTTCGGCTGTATACTCTGGCTCTGAAAAATTCGGCTGAATATCCAAGTCAGACAAAACACTGAAAAATGTATCCTCATCTATAAGATCCTCTGCACTCGTATTTTGGGGTGCCATTTCATTGTTTGAGACGTAGCTAATTTGCAATACAAGCAAAGAGTGCAAAAGAAGTTCTGTGGAGGTGAAATCCATCCGGTCTTCCTGCCTCAAACTACTCACTGTCACGTCAAGTTGGATGCAGGACGAACAACTGATTTTGCACCTGAAACCAGGCTTTCCCTGTTAATATAGCACGCAATAAGAAATCGACCACGTTTATCAGCAACACTGATTTGATATCCACGTAAAAGGTGGTGGATTTTCCCTTTAAGCTCGTTGTATGACAGGGATATTTGTGATTTGGAACAGCTGTGTCATGCTTTCATAATCATTGTGTATTATTCCAGGTTTGCCCACAGTCCCTCTGCTCCCCTCCTCCACCAGTCCCGCCCTCAGCCCTCTCACTCCACTGAATCCTGCCACCACTGGCTTCAACCCTGCCACCACGCTACCAGGTGGGTGATTTCTCAAACATACACATGCAAAACCCGCGTGATTTTCAGTCTGCTGAGTCAGTGAGCTGTTAACACCAAACATTCAGAAAAGCCTGCGGGTGGCAGAGACACCACAGCTCCTTCTCTACAGATTGCTACGGGTGTGTCTTCCAGAGAAAAAGAGGGAGGTCTTCCGCAACTGCATCAGCAAATATCAAGTCTGAGTTTGTGTACACAGCACACACACTTTGTTTTCTTAGGGGACAAGCTGCGACTGTCAGTAAACAAAAGTTATGTTAAATTTAAGCAGCTTCAACGCCTCAAATGTTGCGAGTGTGTGAGTTCCCATCAAACTATTATTGGCCTGCAACTGTCAGCTGTCTGTATTCCCACATGTTCCTCACTGTATCCTGTTGGCTCACTCATGAGTCTGTCCAAGTCATGTGTGTCGCTCCTTTAAAAAAACATTCACTCTGCTCAAATGTACAAAGTTTCTTTCTGCTTGTTTTCTTCAGAATTTCTTTTCCAAAGCAGCTCCACTGCCATAAATGGAAAAAAAAATCATTACAAAGATTAATGAATAATGATGGCACACCCTCATATGGCTTTGTTTGTATGTGCATGTTTGTGTGTGGTTGCAGGTCTGATGCCCCTCCCAGGTGGCTTACCTCCACTCCCTAACTTGCCCAACCTCAACCTGCCACTCCCAGATCTCAGCACAGTGTCACGACCAGGCACCTTACCAGTAGGAGCTGGAGGTAAATGAAACACAGCAAGAGATTGAAATTTGAATATGTTGTCCTGCAGCTGGATATGTCTCTCTCTAGAGTAGCTTTATCAGTCACTGCTACTCAGACTGGGTAATATGGTACATCAACATCAGTATAAAGTTTATATAAACAAATGCGCAGAATCCCAGAGCATATAATCGTACATTTAAGTATGAATATATGGTCTTATACTAGGCATGACTTGATAATGAGCTTAGCTGGCACGTTCATGCTGCAAGTGTCGAATCTGTCAGTGCCTCCATTTCCTTCAGGGACTTAGTTTTTGGTGTCTGCAGGAATATGATGCCACTTTTTTCTAGGCTGTAATGTAAGCACTCGGCATGTTCACACCATCACATCACTTCCACTTAAAGTGTTTGTTTTGCCACTGACAGGCTCAGATTGTTATTATATGTTTGGCGATTTCAGGACTGTTTCAAAGGACCTTACTCTTTAACAAAAGGATCTATCTCTGTAGGGATCCTTTCCATAATGTTGTCAGACACTTAAAATAATAATCTGAGCCTGTCAGTGGCAAAAATCAGCCCTTAAAGTGGACGTACATTGACGAACATGCCATGAGTGGTTACATTGTAACCTGCTGCGCGGCTGCAGAGCTCTCGGTTAATACTGGACCAGTTTGAAAATATGTTGTTCCCATTATTCACTTGGACACAAAAAAGATAAGGGTTTAGGCTGAAAAATTCTGAACTAACTCTTTAAGTATGAGTGTATAACATAGTTGAGGTTAATACGAAATATAAATTCCAGCAAAAACAGCATTAACACATCTCTCTTTTTCCTCCTGCCTCCAACAGTCCCATCTTTGGCCGCTCTCCCACCCCTCAACATCCCAGGTCTAGCCCCCTTACCCCCACTCCCCACCATGCTGCCCTCCCAGCTGCCACCACTCCTCCCTCAGGGAGTGGTCCCCATCCTGCCCACCTCCGCTGCTGCTCCTCCAGCCTCGGTCACAGTCACAGCAGCGCCTGTGATCGAGCCCGGCCGCCCCTGCCCCCGAGCCCACAGTCCCCACAGAAGCGGCCTCCACGAACGCCACGGAATCACCGGCCCCCACGGAAACAACACTAACGTCGTAACCTGGGAGAAGAATGTCCCGCTTGCCATCAAACCAAAACACACACCCGGTTTCTCTCTTTACTCCCCGTCTGTCTTTCTCTGTGTTTTTCTATTTATTTGGCCAAGAGGGACAGGCAGACACCAGTTCAGACACAGAGGTCGGCCGTGCTCCAGGTATAGGTGGGGAAGCTCGTGTGGAGCAATGAAGGATGAAAGGATATGAAGAATGGGAGGATTTATCAACGTTACCAGATTGTCACGGAGCCTGTCCAAGCCACTGTACGAGGAGGACGAGGGCTACTCTACGGTTTGTAGTTCGCTTTGCACTTCTGCTGTTACAACAGAGCAATGAGAACTTTCTTAGGACTTTCCCCTTTCTGATCTGGCAATCCTCTGTTTCACACTTATTTTTTATATAAACAGCGTATATAAATGGGGCTGGACGATAAATCGAATTTACTAAACCACATCATGAATCCTTTATAAACTGGAAGTCCCGCCATTAAACAGCTCTGAGTCCAGTGGTCATTGGACTGGTCATACTGTAATAAATCATAACGATATCAGAAGTGGACCGACACAGGAAACATCATGCACTGCTGTATTAAAACACGTCAATGATAATAAAGGTAAATATGAACTATCATCCAGCCCTAACATGTAACCTTTTATTATTAGTTTAATAGACCCAGTGACCAATAGATTAATTTGATTGACATGTATTAATTTTTGTTGAAATTGCTGTATGAGTGTCTCCACCCCAATGAATGAATCTGCATTATTTTGCACCACCTTTGTGTTTTGGAATTATTAGTCTGTCCCTTTTTGTATGTCTCCACGTATATCCACAACTCGACAGTATCCGTCTCTGCCACACAGGGATGGTGACAGCCTGAAGGCCACGCCAGAGGGGACACAGGTTTACGGTTACTACTGAGTAGAGTGTCTGCTGTCGGGTGATCAGTAGGTAGGGTGAAACATTGGTGCAGGGGTATTAGTTACACAGTACGTCTCCTCCTGGCGGGCCGAAGCAGATGGGTAGGCAGTGATGCAGTAGAACCACAGGGTGTCACTGTAACACAGCTTTCTGAAAACATTTACACTGTACACAGTGTGAGCAATAAAGCCAAATTAATTTTACATGATGCTTGTGTGTGTCTTTATAGTGTTTGTAACCGCACTCAGTCTCAGTTCCTCCTTACACACATAAACAAACATGTAATGGGAGTGAGAGTGCACAGGAGAGCAACTCAAATAACCACTGGTTACAACCAAGGACTGCAGAGGAGATTTCTCTGAATCAACAACACCTTGTCCAACCTTGAAGCAGATGGGCTACAGCAGCAGAAGACCACACCAGGTGCCACTGCTGTCAGCTAACAACAGGAAACTGAGGCTACAATTCACACAGCCTACCTGAGTATTGCTGCTGGCCGTGTCCATCCCTTTATGACCACAGTGTACCATCTTCTGATGGCTACTTCCAGCAGGATAACGCACCATGTCACAAAGCTCAGATCATCTCAAACTGGTTTCTTGAACATGACAATGAGTTCACTGTACTCCAATGGCCTCCACAGTCACCAGATCTCAGTCCAATACAGCACCTTTGGGATGTGGTGGAATGGGAGAGTCACATCATGGCTTAGTCTCTATGGTGGTACTCCAGACTGCTTCTCCAAACTGTGGGCGTACTGTCCGCCATCTAGTGTAGATAACACACTGACTCTGTATAAGCACCTCATACAACCCCACTTCAAAAAATCCCAACTGTCCCTTTAATATGGAAATTCATGTACTGAACCAGGATGTTAGATAATGTTCAAGACTGAGTCATATATATTCGTACTTACCTCAGAACAGAAACCTTTTCCACGGCGGACTCTTTTACATGTCACAGTAGGAAAAGCACAGGTGTGTTCAATAACACTAATGATAGCTGCATCGTTAATGTTATGGGTTTCACCTGTGCCTTTCCAACAATGACAAGTCAAACTGTCTGCTGTGAACAGGGTCCAGTGTGAAGCAGTGTATGAAAAAAATGTACTGTTCATTAACACACACATGTAATCTTCCTGTGCTCCATCTTATTTTTAACACTTGTGATGTCACCTAACCCTCCACATTAAATATGGGTCACACTGCAGGTATTAAGGCCATTTTTATTGCATATGAATGACGCGGCCTAGCGCTGCACCCCTGCTGCTAATGTGAGCCAACAATTCGCCTACTAAGGTGTGTACTTTAATAGGTTTTTGGGGGGTTCTTAGTCATAGTCAGCGTGTTACACACAGTAGCTGTCAGTCAGCATGCCCCTAGTTTGGAGAAGTAGGCTGGAGTCTGACATGAAGCACAGAGCATAGATTGGGAACTGAAGCCATTAACCTTGACCTTTGAAACCTGAGCAAAATGTCTGGATTTAAAAAAAACAAACATTGGAAGGCAATGAGGAACAACAGAAGGCATGACCCAAAACCTTAGCAAGAAAGTAGTAAAAGGAGAAAATTAAAACAAGTACATTAGTAAAATAAATAAATAAAATGAATACAAAATATTTCTTAAATAATTAAATATTTCAAAATGTAACAATAATAATTATGAATGTATTTTTCTCAAGCTTTTTTCCCCTTAGATCTTGTAGTTAAATAATTCTCTAAAACATCTTTTTTTTTTTGCAATTTATGGGACATTTCTTACCAAGTTGCTAATTTTTCCCATGTTTTTGAAAGAAATCGCACCAATTTTCTCAGGTTTCAAAGGGTTAATGGCTCCAGTTCCCCATTGAATCTTTCGTCAAAGCCAGGCTCCATTGACAAAACCAGTAATTTTAGCTCGCTGTACACAGGAGCTGCTGGTCTACCGCTGCTTCAATCAGTTTGTTTGTGTTATTGTGTGACTTTGGTGAATCTGTAAAGGTACACAGAAACACAAACAAAGCAACTGTTGGAGGCAGCGGTAGACCAGCAGCTCCTGTGTTCAGCGAGCTAAAATTAGTGTTTGCTCAAGGTTCAAAGGTTTGAAGACGTCTGTAGCAGCACAAGGAAAGTGATGACGCTCCAGGTTTCAAAAAGGTTAAAGGCTTCCCCGTTGGAAAGAGTCAACTGATGAAAAGGTAAAGCAGTGAAAACGTTCTCAATATGGTCTACATTTAAACGGATAGATTTTTTTAGGTGGCTAAATTACATTTTGCTGCTGTCCCTGTCCACAGCAATACATTGCTTAGCTTCTGTGTCAGACTCATGTCTGCGTCTCCAAACTGGGGGCATGCCGACTAACATCTACTGTAGGTAATAAATACACTGACGATGTATAAGTACCTGATACAACCTCACTTCAAAAAAGCTGAACTATCCCTTTAACATCTGGCTACACACGGTTGTCATTAATCATGTGGTTTGTGCACTTGCCTCTAGCAGCTCCCATTTTGTCAGGTAGAAGAGATAAAGTGAGAAAACATTTAGACAGCAGGGTCAAAGAAGTTTGTTTTATGCCTTACTGCACCCAAGTGGATAAAATTACAATTAATCACACTGGACACAGACTTTACCTGTTTCACTGCACTTCATCACCTGCTTTCATTTGGGAGCAGCAAGCCGTGAGCAGGTACTTCCTGCGGTTTAATCTGCCTGTCATGTTACTGAACCTATATCTCTGTTCACGTGTTTCGTCCCTTTTGACGGCTGGCACGTACAAAAAACAATTAAGACTTTTTAAAGCAGGCGAGAGCGCAGAGAGAAGATGAGACACCCGCTACTTCCTGTTCACGGCTCCCACTTGTCTTTTATCTGAGTTCTTGCCACAGATGCTCTTTAGGCAGAGTCCAGCTTGTTTGTATCTGAGAGGGTTTAAAATGTCACAACAACGTACAGGTTAAGTGTTTTATTTACAGGACGACAACATTTGGATATATCCACTTGATTTCTAGCTGCAGTAAGTCATGCTGCAACACAGCCGGCCTGGAGCGTGCCCACTTCTACTGGCATGAACAGGTGTGACCGCTCCTCACTACACAGCATACTGGGACTTTGCTCCATATAACGTCTGTTGGACTTGTACATGAAAGTAAACAAAAACCCATGTGGACATTGATGTTGGTGGCAGAAGAACGTGTTGCAACACCCTCCCCTCCCTCCCCCCGCCCCCCCACCCCGAATAGCACAGCGGGTGTCCGTTTCAGAAAAGGATCTCTGGAGAGTGTTCCTCTTAACACAGTTCAAGTATGCACATATGCGAGGCGCAAACCATTCACACACGTTACAAACTAAAAGCAACATTTATAGCAGCAAACTGAGAACAGCTTTCAGGAAATAAACGGAGCAAAGTGAGACAACTGGGAAGCAAGGATAAGCCTCATTATTATGTATTTGCTAGTGAATAATGTCTCCTGCACATGAAATGTACACTAAATTCTGTGTCCCGAGTCTTTTGCAGTACAGTAACAGCTGATCCAGTCCCTCAGCTCAGTCCGATTCTCTTCAGGCAGGTTGACGAGGACATCGGCGACGACATGGGTGCTGTAATACTCAGCTGTTTGAAACATTTCGACTCTTGTCTCAACGACAAAAATGGATTAAGACAGATTCACCGATCCGCTTCCTGTAAACCCGGCAGCGGACCTGAATTGCTTTGCAACAAAGTAAAAATGTGAACCGAGGCTGCTCGCAAGTTCAGCACGAGCCCACGCTGTAGTACTTCATGCCAAATGTTTTGAGACCAGATCGCCATGATCTGGACTGGAAGTGCAAATCAACGCCAGAAATTTAATCTGGAACTTTTTCTTTTTTTTTTTCTTTTTTTTAAAGGTTACATCACTTTTAAAGTGAGGCCCCATCATGTGCACCAGAGAGGGTAAATTTAATGAGATGTAACCATTTTGTGCCTCATAAAAATGGATTGCAGAGTTGAATCGGGCCTATATTTGACGTACAGACACACACACCTCCTCTGCAACACACACCCCTTTTTTTCTGATCCCCGCTGGTCAATGCCACCCTCAAATCAGTAACATGAACATCAATAACATCGGCTTTATGTTGAAGAAATTCAAGCCATCTTGTGAGGTGTATAATGGTGTCGAGCTAAGAGAGGTGGGCTTGGACAGGGCATCTAGGAGCTCCTACAGCTGTTGAAATGTCTCCTACGGGGTTATTTAATAAAGTCCATAAAGAATCCACTGGCTTCATTGTTTCCTTTTCTTGCTCCAAACAATGCTGAGCCTCTCTTTCCATTTCCCTTCCAGTTATGTTCTTTCCCGTCTCACACAGCTGAGTTCAAGGGCACAACTCTGTACAACGTATACAAACGAGGTATCCCTCTTCTCTCTTTTTCCATCTCATGGTTTCCATTTAATTCCGCTCTGTTGCTTCTTCTTCCATTTGGGAACAGCTCAGGTAAAACAATAAAACAAGATCCATATCATTATCCTCCAATTCCAACAATCCTGCCTTGTGATTGGCCGCAGCGTCCCATCAGTCACGTGAGAGAGCCAGTCAGTAGGTAGGAAGAGATGAGGCGGAGGGCTGCAGGGAGCCGGAGGAGTTTGAGCGTCTCATGTGAGGGAGGAGGTAGGAGTCCGAGCACAGTTGGTGAACGTCGAACCGGTCCTCCTTGCGGTAGGCCAGACAGCGCCGGATAAATGCCTGCGGGGCAGAACACATTATAAAACGAGCTGCAGGCTGTGTGACTCTTCATATTTACTCAGAGATACAATACAGATAGATACGCTGTCTGCTCATTTGTCTACTTCGTGGAAAAGGCTGCACTTTAAACAGCTCTTTTAATAGCGACACATCTGAGATGATTCAGATGTCCCAGCATGTGCTGACTTGTAACAGCACTAAGGCGGTGATATAATCGGCCGATTATAACCATTTGAGAATAATCGGCAATTGGCCAAAAGTTGGCCGATTGATGCTGATGTTAAAACTTATGTTTTCATCACCAATAAAATGTAGGGAATATGGTGTTTTACTTAGCAATGATGTCCTTGTGTTACTTTTTGCACTATAACCTACTCTGTTAAATTGGCAATAATAAGAAGAACTCTGGTACTGTGAACATACATGTGCATGTCTTAATTCACATAGACTTTGCATGATTATTTTATTTCTCAGAGGTTTGCTGCCTTTTTGCACATCATATTTTTGATTTATTTTGTGTTCAAATAATATCGGAATCGGCATCTGCCCCCAAAAATCCCCATCGGTCGGACCCTATGCTGCACAGCCAAATTGTTTGAAAGCTCTGGTGGACATCGTTCCTTAAGGACATACAGGAGGTGGTGGACAGCCCCAGACAGCCCTTTGAAACAGGGAACTCAACTAAAAGTGAAACAGATCTATGCTCTCTTCAAAACCAGACTCCATCGAGAGAAAAACAGTCATTTTACCTCTCTGCTGGTCTACTGCTGCCTCCGTCAGTTAGATTGTTTGTGATATTGTGTGACTTAGTTCTGATCCTCCAAAGTCACACAATAACACACACTAACTAACCCATCAAGGCAGCAGTATGCTATTTATTTTTGCAATTCTTCAGACTGTCGAATGATTGTAAACAGACATTGTGTCTGTCAGGCTGCAGAAATTTTCACAGTAATGTGACCGAAAATATTTAAGACCCATCAAATCTGAATTTAAGACATTTTAAGACTTTAACAAGGACCTTTAGAAACCCTGTTAACATTTGCCGAATATATCAGACATTTTGAATTGCTTTTAATATTGAGGTTAGCAGCCCTTTAATATCCCTGCTTGTATTTATATACACATGGCATTTTGGGTTTACAGGCATTTTGGATCAATGTGATGAAGTACTTTTGAAGTATTTTACCAGTATTTAATCAACTGCATTAACTGGACCCAAAACAGACATTCATATGTGATTATTTAAACTATAAATCTTCACTGGATTAACACTGGAATGTTACATTCAATATAAACATGACTATCATGTAGTCTGAGATAATCAGCACTGACAGGAGTCACATAACTGGAAATACTTGGAAGTGTGCAGCAGTTTTTAGTGTGTGTGTGTGTGTGTGTGTGTGTGTGTGTGTGTGTGTGTGTGTGTGTGTTACCTTGGCCTCTGTGCTGGCCTGTGGTTTAGCAGGGAACTGGACCTCTGTGGCTTTGAGGATGGTATTTTCCTGGAGAATATCCTGCTGCGACTGGTTGTGACCAAACGGCTGGAAAACACAAAATACATTCAATCACCACCACTAGAACGTCTTCTACACTGATTCAACTGTTAATTATAATTAATTCACTAAAGCCTGCGACTTTAGGCTGTCCGAAAGATGACCGATGTGAAAGAAACGTGATAATATCTTTGGTCATGGCTCTAAAACGGTAGCCCTTCATCGCCAATGAGAGAGGTTCAAGGACGGCCGTTGTCACAGTCTTGCGATCAAAGACCGTCAGAAACTTGGGATAACCACCTCACTGTGTGACTGCTGTTATAATAGAAATGCAGCATGAAATGACGCACTGGCACTAAACCCAAACAAACCGACGGATAGCAGCTCGCCATGGAGGCAAAACACTAAAAGAAATGTGTGGGATTCCAACAAAGAGGAAACCTTTGTGGAGTTGTGACAGCAGAAGCCTCGTCTATATGATGTGTCCTCCAGCTCTGACCATGATCGCATAAAGAGGGACGAAGCATGGAAGGACGTAGCGGCAGAGTTGCAGCTGCCAGTAGAGCAACCTATTAGTATATAGTACAGTGTGCCCACAGAACTTCAGGGTTATTTAATAATGTGACCCTCTATGTTGTGCTTCACAGTTGGAGAAGTAATAACCCGTACAGCATCACTCAGTATGGGAAGCTGTTGCATCGTACGCTGTAGCCTGTGATTCAGTAGGTGCTGTCATCCTACAGTCTGCATACATCAAACCTGGTGTCGTACCCACGTTTATTAGATCCATGCTGCGCAGTGTAGCTGCACTAAACTTATAAGGTTGCTAAAACTGCACAGTCTGTCAGAGGCTTCAGAAAGAATCCTTTAAATGTTGAACAATCTATTGGAGGTGTGTATACGGTTTTCGCCAAACTGTAGCCAGTCGGTGGTGTTTGGTGTTGTACCTTGCGTCCGTAGAGGCACTGGAAGAAGATGACTCCCACAGACCAGACATCCACCTTATTGGAGATTTTAGGTGGCTCCTTCCCGACCACAAAACACTCTGGAGGAAGGTACCTGAAACACACACACACAATGTAATCAGTGCCATAAAATGTAGTGACAGATAACGTGTGTTGACCCTTTTAGACTGAGTCTACACTGGGCTTCATACAAATTTTAACCCATTCATTTTAAAAATGTTTTCATAACTTTTCCAATTTTTTTTTTTTTACCTCATTTCCAAGTCTTTATCTAAGTGGTACAAAATAGGTCAGCAGTTCATTGGATGCAGCTTTGTATTGGTTGAGTGTCAGTGAAAACTGTCTTGTAGCTATACTGATTGTGACCATGGGAACCCTGTGTGTGTGTGTGTGTGTGTGTGTGTGTGTGTGTGTGTGTGTGTGTGTGTCTTGGTGCCGTGTGTCTGAAGCCCTTTGTAAACAGAGATTCACTGTACTGCCATAAAGAGGATCAACGACTTCACCGGCTTTGTTTTTTCGCACTAAACCAAACAACGGTGACGTAATGCTGCCCTGGTGTTATGGAAGGAAAAGAAAGAGGCGTAACATGTTAAACAACAGGGTCTGCATTTTGATTTAGGGTTCTTACCAACAGAGAAACAACAATGCCCACCTCGACTTGGTGTGCATATGTTTTGTAAAAGGGGCTTGTGTCTTACCAGTAGGTGCCTGCTCCCTGTGATGTGAGGTCCATCCCGTCCACGCCATAGTTATCATCATCCATAATCTTAGACAGGCCGAAGTCTGTGATTTTGATTTCTCCACACGCAGTACCGTCCACCAACAGGATGTTACCTGTGCACCACACAACACAGTGAGACTCAGTAACGCCAACAGCACTTCATCATAAACAAAGCAGCATTACTTTCATCAGATTCCTGTAATCTGCATTTAATTCCACGTATGATTCACCCAAAAGCGTTTTGAGCCTGTGACCCACCAGGTTTGAGGTCGTAGTGGATGATGGGGGGTTTGATTTCGTTGAGGTAGCGCAGGGCGCTGACAATCTGCATGACAATGGAGCGTGCCTCCTTCTCTGACATCAGCTTGTTTTGCTTCAGGTAGAAGTCCAGGTCGTTGCCTTCGCAGAACTCCAGAACTGTACAGAACCTGAGAGAGGAGAGGACGGAGACACACACAGTTAAAGACAGCAGAGAAAAATCAGATTTAACAATTATATGTGAGCAAAACTGAGTTCAACCGTACTCTAGAATTTAACAATACTGTTGTTTATTTATCGATCCTGAAGTAGAAAGATCAAATGCTCATCTAGTTTCTTTGAAGAGAAAAGACTGAAGGCTAAGAGGGAGGAATTTAACATCCCCCTCCTCCACATGCAGGTCAGGGGTCAGAGTCAGGACTCTCTGCTTCTAAATGAGCCTGACTTAAGCTTCCAGTCATGAAAGTGAGCCCAAGGGAAGCTCTGCTAACATGGTACAATATGAGCTGGAGTTACACTCAACCTTTGGACTCCACATAGAGATGGTTTCCTCTGTTTATTTGGACAAACATACAGAATTGTTACAACTGCCTCCAGTTTCTTTAACCGTCTTCTGGGTATGGGTGACTAAAGTTCACATGCTTGGTCTGCAATTAAACCTTCAAAAATATCTTCCATTGTCTGGGCATGCCGACGCTGAATCATGCATTTTTCTGCGAATTGCTTTTACTATTTACTCTTTCCCAATCTGATAACACCCATCTGATGTTTGCTCTTAGGTGTAACGCCAACTGACATAGAGCATTGAGGCTGAATACAAAAATGCATTAGAGTATTTCCTGGGTAGGGCTTTAAAAGGTTTGGATCTCACTAACGTGCATCATGTTGTTTTAAAGCCACGGTTAAACATGTGAGTGCCTGGTGATAAACAACCTCAGGATATGTCAACCCAGCAGGGCTGCAGCTGGCAGAGGTCAGAGGTGACTCACGTGTCAGTATCCAGGGAGAAGTAGTCATACAGTTTGACTATTCTGGGATGGTCCAGCTGCTTGTGTATCCGGTATTCCCTGCATGCATGCCTGAAAGGAAATAAATGTCAACGTGGTGTGCGTGCTGCAGGAGAAACATTTTGTCTTTGTGTACCTTAAGCTTGGGGAGGCAGTTTTTTGGAAAGCGGCAAACATGTTGACCCGATAAAGATCCAAGCAGGACCAAAACATCTTGATTAAACTTTCATGGCATGACGAAAGTGTGCAGGCGTTTCTTTTTCCTTCATGTAAGCTTTTTTTGGATAGCCTTGCACCTACATAATAATGTGCGTATAATTACTCTCCTTTATCTAGTTTTCTGAAAAAGGCAAATTAAAAAAAGGCCAGAATGTGAAAACACACCCTCCTCCTCCTCCTCTCCTAAATCCCTATTCCACCAGACGAGCACAGGCAAATTCACGTGATTCATACAGTAACCTTTGCGAGTACTAGTCATTCATTCCAAGCATCACGATCGTGACTATAGCAGCAATTTTAGTATTGTCCTCCTGTTTTTTTTACAAAACCTATAAAGCCTTTTGAGATGACAAACTGTGACTTGAGGCTCCAGCTAACGTTAGCTACATGCAACCATTTTTTATCTAAAGATGACATTGAAAAACTTATAATCAAGCAGATTTGACTACTGTAATGCCGTGTTCTCAGGCCTCTCAAAGAAATCTTTCAACTCACTTCAGATTAGGGGTGTGCCATATCATCTCGTTCACGATAATACCGGTATAACTTTTAATATGATACCCCTTATACTGGCAACAACAAGACTGGCTCAAAGCAAAATTACTACCGACCCTGCGGTGGTTCCAAAAGGAGGAGCAGCTTCAGTAGTGTGGAATAAACTGTGGCGTCCTGAATGTTTTATGAACAGCCCCGGACTTCTCAGACTCTTTTAGTGACTTAGCGCTCAGAGGGAACTCATTCAGCGGCTCCTCTGGCAGCAGCACAGCGTCTCTCCCTCTCCTCTCTCGCCGTGCACACACGGGAGTCGGTGTCGTCAAGTGATTTTGTCATAAGCCTTTGGTAATGTAAACCTATGTTTACCTGCAGCAGCACGTCCACTGCCAAGACGAAACATTAAGAACACATTACTCTGGTTTAAAGGCTCTTCATTGGCGTTCTGTTGATCTTTGAATTCATTTTACAATTTTGCTTTTAGTTTTTAAATCTCTTCATTGCCTGGCTCCTGACTATTTATATGATATGTTGGTCAGATACATTCCGTCTAGATCCTTAAGATCCTCCACCTCTGGTCTACTAAATGTCCCCCAGAGTAGATCTCAAACATACTGTGATGCTGTTCTCCATCTTCAGCCCTCGCCTCTAGAACAGCCTTCCAGAGCAGGTCAGACTCTCTGATTCAGCAGACAGCCTCAAACGAAATCTTAAAACTTGTCTTTTTATACTTGTATTTGTGTAGCTTTTATTTAATTAACTTTCTTATGCCGGTACTTTGAGTTGCACTTGCTGTTTGAACTTCGCTATACAAATAAAGTTATTATTATTACATGAACATGAACTTGAATTGGCTGCAGCCGTGAGCCTTTGTCTCTGGTAAGGCTCACCTATTAGCAACATTTACTCCCCATCTCTGAAACACTTTGCTGATAAAGACACATTTTATTGTGTCTACTGTCAGACTTTCTTTGAAGCCCCTTTACCACTGGGCAACAAAACCCCCAATAACACCCACTAACATCTGGCTTTTGTCTTTAAAGGGAAAGATTACAATCTGCATTCACCTCCAGGACAAACAACTGCAGCAGTCACGAGTCATGATTTATCAGCTCCAGCTATGATAGGCTCCGATCGGCAGTGATGGAAATAAATTTTGCCTGTCTCCGAGCAAACAGTGTTGTGACATTATGCCAGTTTGGTCTGCACCGAGTTTAAACGAGAAGTTAAACAGATAACAGATACAAGGAAGAAGTACACTCATCACACAGGATACGAAAAACCAGCAGAGGCCTATACAATTGTCTTGTCTACTGGCAATGGGAAAGGAGTCCACCGCCAAGTTTTAGCAAGTTTTTTCATATTTAAAAAAACCTGAATATACGTGCTAATTTTGGTGGTGAAAGGGTTTCAGTGTCTCGTTTAGACTCTCATTTTAACACGGCCGTCTGGGTTGCTTTGCAGTGTAGGCAGTTGTTGCAAATGCTGGAATAGCAACTTTCTCAGCAGGATTCTCCTCCATTGAATCTTTGACCATCTGAAGGTGTGTGCATGTGCATCTGCATTTGCAGAGCAGCCAATAGGAACGCCTTCTTTCTGAATTGACCTGTGACTGGCCAAGGTCTCGTCACAGGCTAGCTTTTCAGATTTAGAGCCAAGGGGAGGTGCGGAAGTCCCTCTCAAACCACTTGAGTTACAAAATGCTGAAAGGTTAGTATGGAATTTTTGCCCAATGACATTTTAAGAAAACTGCTTACCCCAGCTTTTAGTTTTGTGTGCGTGAGTATGAGACCTACTTGTGGTAGTTCTCCTTTTTCTCCTCTCTCCAGTTCTTGTTGAGCTGGTGGATTTTAACAGCTGCATAGCGCTGCTCAAACAGGTCAAAAGCCTGTGTGTGACAAGAAAACACACGCATTTGTCTCCAAACATGCTCTGCAGATAAAGGGGGATAGGAAAGAAAAAGAAAAAGTAGTCCAACCAAACAGACATTACCTTATAGACTTCACTGAAGCCGCCCCTGCCCAGCAAGTGCAGCAGCAGGTACCTCTCATTCAGCGTAGGATGGTCCTTAAACCTGTGTGAGGAGGCACATTTGTTTTATCTCCGTCACCTTAAAACAAGCACTTAGCAAAGATGATTTTTATTTCACTTCCATATTCTTACATTCCTTTACGTACATTTTTAGTCCCAGTCTTAACCATTAGGTTACTTGGCATGTTATGGCGCTGCATGCAGAACAGACTTACGCTGAGCTGTCCTCGTTGTTTATCCTCTTCAGCTCTCTAATATGGAGGTTTCGCACCCGCTCCAACCGCTCCAGCTCAGCCTGGATCTCAGCTTCCTCCTACATAAATACACCGCATAAGATTCTTTTGCTGGTTCAAGGTTCATGCGCTAAAAACTAAAATATTCAATCAAACAGTTTAAGACTCCATCAGCCTTATAAAACTGAATTTATTACCATCCATTACATTTTCAGTGTTTTAATGTTCACTTTGACCATTTCATGAGATAAAATGTCTTCCGGTCACAATGTGTTGTGATCGATTGGATTTTGTTTCTGATACTGACCTTCTTCAGATGTCCAAGGCGGAGCTTGAAGATCTCTTCCTGCTCGTGGTACTCAGCGAGGGTCAGTCTGACAAAATATGACAAGTCAAAATCTCCAGGCAGAAAAACCCCCTCAAAAAACACAGTTTATTTGGAACATACATTTTAGACTACAGCAAACATGATAATTCAACTTCACGTCATCTTGAAATGATTTTTTAAAGTGTCCAACCGAAGAGGGAATGTGAACAACTATGACAACTATGAAGCTGATCATCTACTCAACAGCAATGGCAAAAAACAAGACCAGAGATTTCTTTGCTTGGGCGAACAAGGTGGAACTGTTGCTGAAAGTAAAACGAGTATAAGGCGGTCAAGTCTGGGATTGAGAGTCGATGCAAAGCAAATGCGTTAAGACTGATACAACCCAATCCAAGAGCGAACACGGGTGTCAGTGTTGTTTCCCACCCAACAAGACTAATAACGTAACCGTGGAGTTTTCAAAATAAAATGGGGACAGCTGCTTTTTCAAAAGTCTCAGTTAGGGGTTCAAATATTGAACTGTAAGGACGCTAGGGCAGAAACGTAGCGATAGTGGATGTGGATGTAGCCTGAAAGAGGACTATGATGTACAGCTACTAAGACTTCCACAGTCAAAACAATATAAAAGGGACGATCATCCGTCCAGCATCCTTCAGTGCTGCATTGATTTTGATGTACTCACAGCTGGGGCAAAGAGGGCTTGAGGAAGGGGTCCGAGTCGTTGCCATTGACCACCTTAGTTTTGCGCTGCTTGGGTTCAGAAGTGGAGGCCACCGACAGGGAGGGAGACGCAGGGTTCGGAGGCTTCCTCTTGGCCAGCAGCTTCCTCTGTCGCTCGATGTCCTCCCTCTGCTGGTTGATGCCCTCCTGTTGCCTGCACGAAGAGGAGGACACAGAGGTGTAGGGGAATCAGTCATATGGGAAAGGCATTAGCAGACAACAAACAGCCTTTCATATGTTTTGCTCCTGGCTGTGAAGTGAAGCGAAGCATGCAAAGAAAATCCACTTAAGAGCCACTCTATTTCTGACCCTTCAACACTGTTTAGAATGCAACGCTCGATGCAAAAATCTAAAAGAAATATGGGGACATTCATTTGGATGAAAACGATGCATGCATTTGCCGTCTCTCACTTGATCAGGTTCTGGAATGCGTATCCGTCCGTCCACTGCTCCGTGTAGGACGCTCCGTGCCTGACAGTGGTGAAGTGACCGAGACGGAGACGGTCCTGCATGCTCTTCTCACGACACGACTGCTTCTCCTGGGTGCTCTGTTCACAAAAACAGGCAGACAGATATTAGAAATAATGAGCAGAGTTGCTGAAGGCATCTCATAAGGAACAGACGAAAGAGACACACAAAATGTGACAAACCCTCACCTGTAACCTCTCTCCACCCAGACTAAACATGTGGTAGGTACATACATCTTTGAAGTTGACTATATTGTGACAAGGTTGCTTGTACCCTAAATCCTATAACCACTGTGCAACACCAGCCCAAGATGGTGGAGACCTTAGGAAAACAGGTGGCTGGTAAAGAGATTTTAAGATCTACCAACCCACAGACAGAATTTTCCTCTCAGGAGTCGAGGACCAAAGCAGAGCTGTAACACCAGAGAATATTGACTTGTTATCGGATGAAGTGTTGCTCTATTTCTGTTGCATGAGCAAGTTGGCACTTCTTTGCAAGCTATATGTTTTAAATCTTCTATATGTAACTGACACATTAGGTGTAAGAACATTGTAAGATGATATACGCTGCATCCGAAACCACGTATGACGCACTGCATACCCATAGGGATGTCACGAAAAGCAACACTACAGGTATCAGGGATCCAGTGCCAACTAGTGTCCTAGTCTGCCATCAAACGTCAAAGGAAGAAGAGGAAAGCCCACCAACACGGACGATCAAACACAAACAACACGTGGAGGATGGCCACAAGTGCAGCCGCATCGACCGTTCCACCTTGACGCATCAAAAAGAAAAGCATTTTTTTCCTGCGGCCAGCGTATTTTTTAATTCTTCGCAATGGCAGCGGCATATATTTACTTTGTGCTACAAATACCAGCAGCACCACAACCCGCTGAGTGTCCATTCTACGGCGAGTGTTGAAAAATGTCTAACTTTGGGTAATATGTTGCGATCGCCAATGTCTTGTTTTATCCAGCCGTTCAACAGCAATGAAAGAGGGGTTAGGCCAAAAAGCCTTCCACAAAGACCAACCTTGACATCTTAAATGTACAAGTACTAAGCAACAACAACGGAGGAGAAATATATTAATATACTGCAAATTATATATTAGAATCACGAACCCTGATAGGAGGGTATCTTTGCGTTTGAGGCAGATCATCAGTGATTAATAATAAAATTAAATGCAAATGTTTTTTATAGAGGATTTTCTGTTTGAGTACATGGGATTGATTGTTTCGTGTTTGTTTGCGATTCCCACCCTTGGTATGTATCTTTGCGGATGCACTGAGCTGTAATTACCACGTCACTTCTTGGGAGCTTCCTTGCTGGTTAGAGCCATTTAACCATGGTAAAGCGTGCCAGTTAAGTTTTTAGTTTTTCTTCACGTCCGTAGGAGTAACGTTACTTCGGCTGTTAGAAAATGTGAGCAGCAGGCGAACTTGTGCATCCCGCTAACACTTCAATTGAACCGTTATTGACGTTACAGAGCTGTCTTGGTCACTGTCTGCCATTTTCTGTTATGAATACTGTCGTCTACTGCATTGCATCGTGGGATATTTATGCCAACATAATGCCCAGTGTTTGCATAGTGTAATATTTCCTTGGCAACAGAATGCAATTCTCATACTATTGGTTTCATACCAAGGTTTCAGACATACTAAAAAAAAACCTCATATACTCTTTTAGTGTGTTAAATATAATGTTATTAAGGAATTTCAGACGCAGCCAGTGTCTCTGTTAGGCTGATATACAGTGGGCAGTTTGTTTTCCTTTCTGCCCACAAGAACTCAAACACAGTGACGTCTTAATGCAGCTACTCTTTCATTAGACATCCAGTGAATAGACAAAAGGCTGCATATATGCAAAGACGGATACCTTCTCTATAAGCAGTTTCTTGCTCATGGTGATGCACTTATTGAGCCTCTCTTTGTATTTCTCCAGGAGTTTCTGCTGTTCGTCTATCTGTCGCCGCAGGTCACAGTTAGCCTGTAAAGGACAGTCATAATCATAACACAAACCTGACATGATAACCTGTTGTTGATAACCAAAACGTAGTTTACGTGCGATGAACTTACCCTGAGCAGGTCGTCTATTCGCCCCTCTTTTTTTTCCAGGTCCAGACTCTTGTTGCTCTCCAGAGCAGCGAGTTTCAAGCCTGTCAGCTCCGTCTAAAACATTCACACACAGAGACACCAGTCAGAGCTGTATTAATAAATGTACAATGAAGTGTTGTTGTGTGTGTGTTTCCTGTGTGCGTCATATTACCTGGACACACTTGCTGGAGGAGGCTTTAGGATTGTGTTCCCCAAAAGACAGACTCGTAGGAGAGGAGCTGTTCTGACGGATCTACGGACAAACAGGTGTTCTTAAACCTTGTAATAACACAAGGAGACTCACATCCAGCTCGTGTGCAAATAACTCATAAATAGTCCTTGTGCAATGCACTCTATTGTTTGTGCAATACTCACGATAGAGCCCGGGGCAGAGTGTGAGTTCTGTGGAGAGCGGCGAGCTGACGGGAGGCCTCTGACTGGACTGGAACCATTTCCACCCTGCTGGAACTTTGCAGAGGAAACAGGCAAAGTTGAAAATGTGGATTAAAAATAAAAAGGATGGAGCCATTTTGGGATGACGGGAGTTGCTGTAATACTCACATCAAAGTAGTCGCTGATCTTGGGCCCGCGTGTGGAAGTCTTCCCTGCATTGAAAATTGAACAGATTTAATGCAGGTCATCAGTAATGCATCAATGCCTACATTATACTGATTTCTTGCCGGTGTCAGTCATACCTTGACTACTCTCTGAATAGGTGTCAGCTTTCCTTTTCCTCCCTCTGGACGTCTCAGAGTGCTTCTTCTCTGGGGTCTGTGAATCGATGGGAAATAAGGGAGGAGAATAAAAAAAAAAAAAGGCATGAGTCCCTTGTGTTTTACCTAACAAAGCTGGTGCGAGTGGTGGTGTTGAGCAGGAAAGAGCAGCAGGAACAAAGAGTACATACTGAGTAGGCAGGGGAGCTCCCTCTTTTCAAATCAGAGTTCTAGGAAGAGAAGAGAAGGAGAGGTGGAGGTAGTGGGAGAGACAGAAAGACGAGTGGGCAGAGCAAGGACGCACCAACAACATGCAACTGTGTCAAAACCAGGTTTCATTGTTGGTGTATTTGTAACAAAGCAAATAATATTTAATTTCAGCTTTTGTTCCGTCTTCTCAAAATGAATAAACAGCCTTGGCGTTCAGGCACACATGTGGAGGCGCAAAGAGCGGCGTTCATAAACAACAACTGTCACTTGAAGCAGCGTTTATAAACACCAGCTGCTGACGTAAAAAACTATATTAAAGGGGACTTATTATGCTCTCCTGTATTTTGTTTCTTATACTGTTACAATGACGGATGTTCAAATTAAACGTGGCTAAAGTTTCAATATTGAGGTAAATGTCTGTAAAACTTCAGGCTTCTTACCATTTTGTATTTCCTACTCTGGCTACAGTATGACGTCATAGTGTGCCGGTTTTCTTTTTATCATCATCTGCGGCACACTACTGCAAGTGTTTACATCACGTAGCCTACACTGCTACATGTAGCATGTAGCATGTACATGTTAACATTGGGGAAACACGTAAACATGGTTGCAAGATGTTGACAGTTTCTCCCTGATTTCAGATCATATTCCTGTTGGAACATGTCCAGTTGTGTTTAGAAGCATTAGATGGGGATTTTCGATGCAGCCTGGATTTTTTCAGGAGGTGGGCTTAAAGAGACGGGCGCTAAACGGAGTGCCTTGGACAGGGGGTGAAAACAGGTGTTCCAGCACAGACAGGATGAGGAAAATTAAGTGTTTTTTGGCCCTTAAAGCATATTAACATGTTCTGGTATAACCTTAGATACAAGTATGAACCTAAAAATGAGCGTAATAGGTTCTCTTTTAGACAACAGCATGTCAGGGACAAATAAAAGACGTTTACCAAGTGCAACACTTGTCGGCATATGTCAGAAAATATTAATAGCCAAATATAACAGTACAGAGCAACTGATAAACTGTACAATTAACCCAAATCATGAACACATTTACTGCAGGAAGTTTGAAAAAATGAGCGATTTGGATAAATTTTAAGCAGTTTATTTCCTGTGAGTAAGAAGAGACAAGTTTTCCTGACATTTTAGGAACTCATTACATGATTTTCTGTCGTGTTTTCCTTTAAGCAATCACACATATCCCCTCCCTGACGCTTGGCTGTTGTTCTGTAAGCTCTTTACTTGTTTTAACTGTGTATTTAAATAACAAGTCCATTTAGTTTTTCCCCCAGAAACCGAAGAAATTCTGAGATATAGGCCTACTGTCTATATTTAAAGAAAAAAAATCTTACATCCCTTAAAAGCAAGAAGGTCTGCACCCCCCCGTAAAGCTTAGATGACCCATACTGGCGGTTGGGACTCTCAAATGGGGAACTAGTAACCTCTAAGATATGCTGCCCAGACAACTTAGATATTAACTTATATCATGCAGACCCTTACAGCGTGCGGCCCTGCCTCTTTAGATTTAATAAGACATTCTATTAGAGTAACGGTCTTCCTCTTAGCATGCTCGATGTCAGTGACGGCATCATGGATTCTATTCTCCAGGGAGACCTTCAACACACTGCACATCTCCTCATACGTCAGACCGGAGGAACACTATACTCCACTTTAGGGACCTTCACGTTGGATAGCAAGCTAGGTAATTCCCTGGATGTTTTCACGGAGGATTTGGGACGTCTCCCTTACCGAGTCCTATTCCTCCTTTGCCTCTGCCACTAATCTCTGATTATTCACTATGTTCAGGAAACCGCTTCTTCATTTAGCCTTTGTTAAGTTACATAATTTGATGGGCTTGAAATGTAAAGCGGTGTTTGTGTTTTATTGCTGTTTAAATGTAGGCTATTATATGACTATTTAAACCATATGTACGGTAGTTGTTCTATATGACTGGATTTCTGGAATGTCGGACTTCAAGGAAAAAGAAATCTAGTGTAAACTCTGATCCATGCCCAAACTGACTGTGTCTGTGTCTGTTGTGTTTTACCTCTGATTCCTTGTCGCTAGATGAGCCCAGACTGCCATAGCTGTGGTTAGACGACTCGTTGGCCAGACCCTGCACACAGTGATGATTGAAACACGCAAGTGAACACATATGATATGAAAATACTCTCCACAGGTGTGCGATGCTATCCGAAGTTCAGAAAACCTCATGAAATGTAAACAACAGTGAAACAAAGCCTGGGGGCTGGCCTCCAGGCTGACACGTCTGATAGGAATCCAAATCTTCAGTTGTTAGGTGTGTCACTTGGCTCTTTTCCACCACATGCAAGGAAACCTTCATCCTTTTTAGGAAAACAGGAACTTTTACCTGCTTTTCCACCCTGAGAACCTGGGTGTGGTTTTTGATATCCTGCTCCCACAACAGTCCATTGCTGAGGTAGTACTTTTTAAAGGCATAGGAGCTAACATGGTGGCGTTAACACAAGCCTCAAAACTGCTACAGATTGTGCGCAGCATTCTTTCTGCTGTAAGCAGGCACTAGTTGTCGCTAGTGCTGATATCGGAGCCTGAGAATAGAGATTTCCTTTTTATTAACATCAAAACAATGCAGCCAATTTCTAAATTAGTCTCAAGAAAGTGTTGTCTCGTGAGCAAAGATTGTGAATAAAACAAAGCTGGTTAATGCTGTTTAATCCTTCCCTAGTCAGGAATAAGGAGTGCCCAAATTAAAGCTATACTATGCAGGATTTTCCTAAAAAACAATGTATAGACTCATACAGAAGTGATCCCTCTAAATCATCACTTATGACCGACTAGAAGAGTGTGGCGGTGTCTTTATCTGGAGAGACTCCACTTGTGTTTTCTGTGATCAGGATGTTTATTGGCATGTACCCCTACAGGGCTCAGGTGAGGTCAAGGCTTTATAACAAGGTAGCTATCACGTGCAAGGCCGTGAACAGCAGACACAAAGAAGAAAAAAAATACAAATATAGCAAGTCAAAACGCAGACGAGAGTCAATCTGGGGTTGGGTTTCACTTTTAAATTCTGCTGGTGAACGTGTTTACATACTGTAACCAATAATCCAGCAGAGTATACTTTAACTTTCAGCTCATGAGGCTTTTCAGTTCCTGGGTTGACTGTGTTTGTGTGTGTCGTATCTCAAAAATAAGGCTTTCTGTGCTGCGGTTACCTTAGCACCTCCGCTGGTGCTCCCAGTGCTGCCTACTGTGTTGCCACTGACAGCCCCTGTGAACCTGGCCTCCAGCAGCTCCTGTCTCCTGGGGTCCAGGCTGTGCAGCTCCTCCATTGGGCCTGACACGAGGGGATCAACAGAGTAAGGTTAGACGCTCGCATTGTTGTCACTACAAACAAACAGTGGTGACAAGCGCAAGGAGCGAGAGCAACTGAGCTCTGAACATTATTCTTCGAGCACATTACTGGAAAGGAATAAAAACGGGCACTAAGAGAAGGAGCAGAGGACAGTATCTGGGGGCGGATTAGAGAAAATTAGAGTGATTAGAGGATAAAAATAGAAAAATGGATTTGATTCAACTGGGCAGTGGAGGTAGCTCTTTAAAAAAGATGCACTTTCATGCTAATATGGAAGATACTGCAGATGAGTGACAGTGCATTTCTAACTTAAGCAGGAAGGTCATTCCACCGCTGGGTAGTCAGGAGGGAGAAGAGTCGAGGCCGAGCGGAGTGAGTCTCCCAGTTTGTCAGCACAAAAATCTTCAACCGGCCCCTCTATTATCTCATAAGTTAGCCTGTCACAATGGCCTCATTGCACTGTGCTAAACTAGTCTGTGATATTTAGGGATCCCAACAGCTCAGAAGCCTTGCACATGGAGCACAATGTCAGCTGGGATAAAGACACTGGAAGTTTTATACCAAACTCGTACCTTTCCACAAGCTAACAGGCAATAAGACAGTTTAGGGCCTTTTAGTGGTGGCTAATTCAAATGCTACATGT
This sequence comes from Epinephelus cyanopodus, assembly GCA_026686955.1. NCBI lineage: Eukaryota > Metazoa > Chordata > Actinopteri > Perciformes > Serranidae > Epinephelus > Epinephelus cyanopodus. Next base: position 19,284,927 of record CM048926.1, on the reverse strand, counting down.
GTACATCCATGTTTCAAACGCTGTTGTTTAACAGGCCAAACAGACTTTTGCCCAGTTTTACATTTCCTCACTATACAGGCAGATTTGAAGATGCTGGAGTGGTAAAGCTGACCCACAGTGTTCATAAAATTATTTTCACACAAGCAGCAGGCTATATGCTGCCTGCCTGGGCCTTGTTCTATGACAACCAGTCTCCAGAGAGAGAGAGAGAGAGACACACACACACACAGGTTCTCCGCTCCCTGCTGACTGCTACTGCAAGTGTTTGTTTCCTTATTGGACATTTCCTGGCTGTCATCTTTACATAGCTTGTGGTACAGACAGGGGCAAGCCCTAAAAGGCATAATGGACATTATGAAACTCCTGAGCAGCCAGTGAAACAGACAGCACAGACAGAGGCCTGCGTGAGGTTACCTGAGGACAGAGGGGGGGGGGGGGGGGGGGGGGGGTCATTTAGATTAATTAATCTATATAGCCAGAGCTTCATACTGCACCATTGTTTGGTATTTTAGCACATTAGTATTAAGGTTGAAAATTAATTATTATAACCACAACCCCTGTACAGTGATTACAACACATGCTGTCAATCTTACCGACTTGTTCACACACCATCGCTGTGTAGATATTTTTTAACATATCATGTCGTGTAGCGAACACACTCAGCTGGAGGATTATAACCACTTGCTCCCACTTGTGATCACTCTTTAGTCACATCACATCCAGCAGCTCAGCAATGTCGGAGTAAACAAGAGTCCCAGCATCGACAACAATGTGAAAAACAGATGCATCCAAACTGGGCACACATGTAACACCCAGGGCCTGTTGGTAACTTTACCATGCACTGTAATGCATTAATGGATGCATGCACGGCTACGTTATTTCATCTCCAGCTAGATGCTGTTGAGGGGGCGAATGTTACTAACTGCCACAAAAACACTGTTATCACATCAACAGCGACGAGAAGCAAGAAATCATGTAAGCTGACAAACAAAACGAGCTAGCGCTGCCTTTGTGCGAACATGATAGCTTGCTGCTACTTAGACTGGCCATCAACTGAACTGACAGCTGACGTTTGGCTTCCAATTCACGGCATCAGTGAACTTGACATCCATTTTTACTTCAACAAACGTCAGCTCGACACGGCCAAAATAATCCACTTCTCCCGCAAAGGACACACTTTAAGGAGAACAAGAGTCAGCCGTGCACTTGGCGAGCTAATATACCTTCCTTGCTCTTTGCGGTCGCCGTTATATGTTGTTGAGAAATCGTTGGGGACGAGGAGAGCTGCGACCAAGATGGCGTCGCCTCCAAACTTCCACCACCACTTCCACTGTTACTTTGGACACTCATGAAGCCACTTTACCGCCGAGAGGAGCCAGCGTACACACTGCCGTTCGCGGAAATCCCAAACTTGCGTCCATCGTCTGACACCTGCTGTAACCAAACAGGCCCGTAAACGTGAGTCCGAGCGTTTTTGTGTCGCTAGACGTCTCGCATTGTGTGACCCGTGAGGGTCCTGCGGAGGAGCAGCTTCTTCTTCAGAGACTCGCTGAAACGGATCCAATGTAACCTTTGCATGATGACCGCACCGCGCGCCTGTCAGCATCCAGTTCACGAGCGGAGCTTTGATTCTAGTAGGCGAGGCTATCGCGAGGCTGGCGCGCACCTAGCAGCGCGATGGGGGATGGCATGACACCGAGACAGACACTGATCTGGGATCATTTTAGCCTCCTCCGAGCTCGCCATAGGTTCACTGGGAGGCACATTTCAGCGTCGACCTGAGAGCAGCCTCTTGTTTTGGTGAAAACAACAAACACCCCGAAAAAATGGCCGAAAGTTCTTGTCTGCTCGAGGAGAGAAAGAAAACAGGAACACACACATGCGCGCGCACACACACTATATATGCATTATGTATATGTACGATGCATATTCAAAAGCCAAAATGTTTTTTTATTTTGACGAATTTAGGGACTGTGCGTTATTTATTAGGGGGTGGTGCAAAAAGGACGAGGCTTGTCAAATAATTTTTTAAGCACTAAGGAGATACTTGTGTTTTCCTTTTGGCTTTATGGAGGGGTGCACACATTTAAATGGCCACAGTTTGTGTTTATCTTCCCCCAGCTTTTTAAAGAAACCATGAAGGCATGTTGTCATAAAAATAACCACGCCATTTATTTATAAGCCAGAAACTGTAAAAACAGAAATTATAATTGGATTTTCACATTTCCAACAGTAACTGGATACATCATGTGCAGTGAATGCTTCAGTCAGGAACAAACACCAAATCGTAGCTTAAAATAGTGATATTTTTATATCTTCCATGCCCTTTATTTTGTATTGTTGTAATCCTCAACTCAATAAATATATAAAAAAAAAAGTGATATTTCATCAAAATTAGCCTTGAGCCAAGTACTCAGATAAAGTATCCGGTACAGATAATGTACGAGTTTACTGCAACTGCATAAAACGTGTCAATAGTTCTGTCAGTAATTTTCCAATAAATATAACACCTTCTAATCAATTTAAGGCTTAAAATAACTACTTCTGGTTCACTTTCAGCTATTTCCGGTTTAAGCCACACCCACTTCTGGTTCAAACCCCGCCCATTCTGAGTACATTTACAGATACAGATCATTTAGTTGGTTGAACAGATGCAGATAGTGGTGTACTCGCTCATCCCTAATCAAAATATCCTTATTCTTCTTATCATTTAAAATTTGATAATATGCGTGACAAGAGTGGAAAACTGAGGCTCTTTATCGTTTCATTTTAGAAATTGAATAACTAGCCTAATTTATGGTAGATGGAGGGTCATGCATTCTCCGCCTGTCACTCAGGGAGGCTCAAGGAAAAATATCTGTAGCTTCAGAGAGGGTAAAAAAAAAAAAAAAAATAAATATATATATATATATATATATATATATATATATACAATAGAATAAAAAAAAGTCACATCCCAGCCACCCTCCTCCTCGGACAAGTACAGAACAGTCCCTTAAGTCTGCCAGTTTTGGCACAAAAACCTGGAAAAGAATACAAGATATAGTTTGTTTAATTAGTAATTATTTTATTTTAATTATATTTTTTCCTCTACATTTTATTTTCATTTAATTATTTAATTTAATGTAATTCTATTTAATTTAATTCAATTTAATTTAATTTAATTTATTCTATTCTACTCTATTTTATTTTATTTTATGTTGTCTGTATATTGGGCTCTGGTCCTGGCTTACTTTGATGTTATGGTGTCTTGAAAACCCATGCTGGCTGGGCAAACTCAATCATAAAAAAACAGTCATTTATTCAACTATATATATATAATATATATATATATATATATCTATATACATATATATATATATATATATTATATATATATATATATATATATATATATATATATATATATATGTATATATATATATATATATATATATATATTATATATATAATATATATATATATATATTATATATATATATATATGTATATGTATGTCTATACGCACTCAGTGTATGCTGTGTGAATGAGTGAGTGAGTAGATGTGTATGGGCAGGGGCAGGGCTGTTTTTCAGTCTTGAAATACAAGTTGCAGGGAGGGGGAGGGAGGTGCAGGTGGGAGGATAGTGATGTGGTCTGGGCTATAAGGTCTTTTGTTCCAAATTTGGTGCAGTGCATCAAAATGCCTTTGCCTCTTGTAGGGCAGCATACACAAAACACACACACACACACACTCACACGCCAACTCTTCAACATTCAACTGTTTGGCCTACATTCTATTCTTACATTGCTTTCTAATTCATGTTGAATGTCATACGTTTCCTTTGCATGGAAATACATTTACTGTAGCCCAGGCTGTGAGACGAGAGTCAGCACACATGTGCCTCTCCTGATACAGTGAAGAAAATGTTTCACCTAATATTTGGCAAGCTGAACTCTGAGGTAATTTCCCTGGTTCGGATGAAGTGTTTAAAATGACAGTAAGCACACTGTGAAAGCGTCTCGCGTCTGTCAATCCCCTGCTCCACTTGCAGTCAGATTGCATCAGGAAATAGACTGAGGCACAAACGATAATACTGCACCTCATATGCACCTGCCTGTGGTAACCTGATTTTTTTGGTCACATGGTTTCCATGGTAACAGAGCAATAGTCTTGACAGGCAATGAAGAGGGTTGTATAAGCAGTCTACTAACTACATTACTCTACTACGCTCTACACACAAACACACACAGTAACACACACACACGCAGTTTGTGATGTCATTTCAGGTATGAAATTGGAGCTGTGTTGTGAGGAAAAGGGTGACGGGTGGCTGGTGTTCAAGCAGCCGTCAGGACATTCCAGGAGCATCAAATGTCTGATGGAAAACTGGGAGTGTTGGCTGACATTTTGAAAAGCGTCTCCAGCTCATGTGTAAGACGCACAACTGTGGCCTACAACAATAACAACACTTCAAGTGATAATGAAGGTTTGAAACTACAAAACAAAGTAAAGAGGAAAAGAAGTTGTGCATGTACACAAAGTGTAATAATTTACAAAAGTCTAAGCACAGCTTTTTGTAATAATAATCATTAAAGCAGAATTCAACACTCCAACTCTCCAAGCTTCAGAAATTCAACACAGAAACAAAAACCAAGACAAATCGCCTCATGCACCAGTATTCTCTTAATTTTCTGTGAAGAGAATAAATTAAAAAAGTCAGCTCCAGACCAAACCTGCTCCTACCCAAGTGTGCTCAATGCTGACTGTCATTTGATTATTGGTAACCTATTAGCATAGGCAACGCCCTCTAAACACTATATAAGGGCAGGTGTGGTGCTGTGTGCAAAGACTCTGACACATGCCCAAGTATTGGAGAGATGCCACCAAACAAAGGCTGTAAAAAGAGGAACTTAAGCAGTGATGAAATCAGTGTACTGTTAAATAAACTGAAACAAAGTAAATGGGGTTTTATAGTGTCTGTAGTGGTGTTATAGAAAAAAACAAAAACCAGTAGCAGTGGTGGAGAAAGTATTCAGATCCTTTACTAAAGTAAAAGTACCAGTACCACACTGTGGAAATACTCTGTTACCAGTAAATGTCCTACATGGAGATGCTACTTAAGTGAAAGTATTTAAGTACAATCAGGAAAATGAAAAAAACTCAATGCAGAAAACTGAAATCAATTTAATGAATCCAAATATTTAAAAGAAGTCCTCATATTTGAAAAAATTGGAACCATGATTTATTTTTATTTTTTCCATAAAAATGTCTTAAAAGATTTCAAAATAGTTGGCCAGTTATTTTTTGTAATTAATTTTCTAATTGTTTTAGCTGCACTTGTATATTTTCATATTTTGTTGTTCAAAAATCTTAATTTGTGTAGTAACTTGTAACTAAATAGTTCATATAATAGTTGTTATCATAATAACTATTATAATGATATATCTGCAGTTAAGTGTAGAAGAAGGAAGTGGCATGAGATTAAAATACTCAAGTACAGTAAAAGTATCTCGGATCTGTATTTAAGTGCAGTACTTGAGAGTAAATGTACAGTTACATTCCAGCACTGCTCACACAGTAACTGAATTTGCAGTAATTGGGATCAATGGACCAACTGTAGCATTTCTCTAACCCACAGATTTAATAATCCAAAAATTTTAATTACTCCAAGATATAATAATCAAAATTTGATTATATGATACCCATGTGAGTTTTTTTTTTACATTCCTCAAATTTAAAACTTGTGTTTCTTTGTGTTGAGCAACATTTGGTGGACTGTAAAAAATATCAAATGTTTTTCTCTTATCTTCATAAGGGTGCTCTCACATTTGTGAAATTTATGTTACCTAAGAGAAGAGCGAGAAGAAGAAAACACTGGTGAATCCCAGAAATCAGTGGGAACTAACAAAATAAGAACAAATGATGGATACAAACAAAAATAGGGGAAAATTTAGTTGTGTATTGTTTCTTTCATGAAGCCCAGTGTTCCCTGTTGAAATTGTTTCAGATGCATTTTGCAGGCGTCAGAAAATAATCTTGCCATTTGTTTGACATGGTGCACTGTTTGTGTACAGTTTAATAACTCATATAATTGTGATGGTATCAGTGAATTTATTTTTGGTGCTTATAGATAATGAACAACAATATGTGGGGAAAAAAGCTGTGATGGACTAATGTTTCATAACATGTCCCTTGTGGTGGACACTGAGTCAATCTTTCCCACAAAACATAAATCACAGTACAGTGGCCTGCATTTACATGAGATAATTAAATTCACTTTTATTCATGTAATATAATTATGTGCATGCACTTAGGTGGTTGTACATGGTTTTACGCGTTTCCTGTTTCCTATGGAAGATGGCTGAAAATGAGAAGAGCTAAGTCTCACTGTCCCCCATAAAGGACGTGGGTTAAAATGTTTATTTTGAAGGGCTTAAAATTAACACACACTTCTAAAATGTTCATATACTATAGTCAAGACTCTAATGAATAAAAAGCATCTCTATAAATTTGATCACTTATGTGCCGTAAAACATGTTTCTGCAGTTACTCCCATTTTGAAAAGACAGAAGACGTGTTCTGTTGGTCACGCCGTCATGTGTATGGACAAAAGCCGAAAATGGCGGACACCAAAAAATATTCGACAGTTTCTACGATCAGGCTCCACCTCACCATCTGCGTCGTCGACTTCCCATCTCCAAAATGTTTGTGAACATGGGCCAAAGTTCTTCCCATCAAGTCTGCTTTTGCGTGGGAAGTGGCGTATGACTCTTTCAGACCCTGTTTTGTGCGTACACAGTGTTTATAAATGAGACCCCAGGATTTAAATAGACATGCAGGCATGGTGTTTAAAATAAAGGCCTCAGTGTCATGTCCATTTAAACACAGAATATCAAGGTAGCATGATAAAGGATGAAGATATGAATGGTTTTCCAACTTCAGCTAATACACCTCATATTGAATCAACTGATTCTTTTTATTACGGCCACCATTTTACGATGTCCTCTTCAAAAGGGCAAAAGGGTTGTTGAAGATTACTGTAACACGGTCATTACACACAACAAAATTCCATGACTTTTCCAAAATGCTCAATGATTTTTTACTAATTCCATGACTTCCCCAGGTTTTCCATGACTGTGGGAACCCTGAAACAAGGTAGACTCTGAGACGAGACCTTTAAAAAGTGGTCTCGAGTACTACAACATTGTAATGTGCATCAGGACAAACAACTAAACATGACTTTTGTTGCTATAAATGCTCACAGACTGATATGTAACTATTTATTAGTACTATTTAATCCGTCTCCACAGCAAACTGCCTTCACAGCAAGCAAAGCACAGCTGCAGCTAATTACATTAATTACATCCTCATTCCATTTAGCTGTCCCAGTCAGCCTTGCAAGCATGCCCAGAACCTGTAAGTGGCACAGCTGAATGGAATGCAGCCATAATTAATGCTGTCAATTACACCTGGGTGTATTTCCTGCTGCTGTATAACATGTCTGCTGTGAAACTGACTGATGCTCCACCTGACTCGTTTCTTTGTTTGCCGTTGGCTGCTTCGTTTACCTGAACATAACATCTGAAGAGAACAGACGTTAACACACATTCATTCATTTTCCATAACCGCTTATCCTGTTGGAGGTCATGGGGGGGGGGGCAATTTAGAGTCACCAATTACCCTGCATGTCTTTGGACTGTGGGAGGAAGCCGGAGTACCCAGAGAAAACCCACACTGACACGGGGAGAGCATGCTAACCACTGCACCACCGTGCCACCAGATACAGTCACATGTACAGATAATGGTGTACTCGCTCCAGAGAAGTGTTTTTGCAGAACGTGGTGACGTCACAGTGAAGCTGATGTTTGATCTTTTGGATATAAAATGTCATCACTTTAACGTTAACACTTTTTCATGAGAACAGGACAGACAGATGTACGTACAGAAGGACAGACAACCATCCATCCATTTTCATCCGCTTATCCAGGGCCGGGTTGCAGGGACAGCAGGCTAAGCAAAGCACCCCAGACCTCCCTCTCCTCAGTGACGCTTTCCAGCTCCTCCTGGCGGGATCCTAAGGTGTTCCCAGGCCAGACGAGATACGTAATCCCTCCAGTGTGTTCTGGGTCTACCTCGGAGCCTCCTACCAGTGGGACGTGCCCGAAACACCTCCAGAGGGAGGCACCCAGGAGGCATCCTGATCAGATCCCTGAACCACCTCAACTGACCCCTTTCAACGCAAAGGAGCAGTGTCTCTACTCAGAGCTCCCTCTGGATGTCCGAGCTCTTCAGTATCCACAATCTCATTCTTTCGGTCACTACCCAGAGCTCATGACCATAGGTGAGGGTCGGAACATAGATGGACCAGTAAAACGAAAGCTCCCTCTTCACCAGGACAGACAACCCAAAAACATAATGCCTCCAGCCCCAGCTATTACCGGTGCAGAGCCATAAAGACACTACTAAAAATAAAATTTTATCTAAAATTAAATTTATTTTTTTTTAATTTTAAATAAAGCATTTTGTTGTAGGGTTGTAGTTTTGGAACTGGGTGGAAATTTTCTGACAAATGATGATTGGATTTGACGTTTAGGTAAAAATCTGTAAAAGCCTTTTTAACACAAATTTGTTTTTAGGCTGCACAGTGCACAGAAAACTGTAAGTCCATGAAAGAGCAAAGGTTGTAAAGTATTATGGTCTGTTAACATGCATTTTATATTTCTTTATGAAATATGAAATCGAGGCCTCCTTGTGCTGCCAGAAGAAAAAAAAATTATAATATTCTAAATTCAATTCATGTTCTAGACACTCAATAGTTTTCAAAATGGCATGTAACGGACAAAACAGAAAAAAAGACAATATGGCACTCAAATTTTAATATCACGAGCTGGTTTAGTCGAGGCATTCTGTATCAGGGACAATTTAGTCATTTAAATTACACAAATACATTAATGCAAAAATATTAATCAAGAGTGTGTATAAATCACAGCAGCTCAGTCTGTTCTTTTGCCCTTGAAGCCTCAGGAAAAGATGGATTTCCTCGGCCTAAAGGCGTCCCTCTGCCTCTCGTACATGGTGACGTATGATCTAAGAAGGTCCTCCATTGTGTCTCCCTGAAAAAGGAGGAAATGGGAGCCTTTGTCAGAAAATGATTCATTTCAAAATCACCTCTCTGACTGGTTTATTGAATAAGGTGTACTGGCTTATCCTGCAAAAAATATTTACCACCTGAATTATTCTTCTCCTGCCCAGTAACTGGGAAAATGAAATATATCTCTTAGCTAGATCTACAGTGCATCAGTTTTCAAGTATAGACTTTATATACATGGTCTCTGTCAAATAAATACACTAAATGAATGAAACTGAATTTAGAAGACGGCCACTCACCTGTGAGGTTTCACAGACAAAGCTGTAGCCCCTCACCAAAGTGCTGATGGTCATCTCAAAGTAGCCCCCTTCGCTGTGGTAATCTGTGATGCGGCTGAAGGGGTGCATGATCAGCCGCTCCTGAAAGGTTTACAGCATGATTAAAACACATTAAAGGGACAGATCACCCAAAAATAAACATATTTACCTATAGTGCTGTTTATCAGTCTAGAATGCACTGTACTGCGTTGCTTTGCTATCATCTTTGATAAACCAAATCTACCAGCACAGAGGTTCAGCAATGCACTGCTGTGGACAAGGCCACAGCAAAATGTACATTAGCCACCTAAAAACATCTATATCAGTGTAACTGTATGCTATATTTGGATATTTCCAAGGCTTTACCTCACACACAAGCCATTCAACACCGGGGTATAGTTAAATCACTATTTTTGCCAATGTAGTCTCATGGCTTTTATATAACGACTTTAATTCCCCGTCAAAAAAACAGTCTGTCTGACAGCAGGGTAAAGGGATGAACTAGAAAAGCACTCAGAGAGTGCAGACCTCTGCCAAGTAGGTGATATTCCCTCCCCCTCTGCACCAGATTTTGCAGCCTCACATCACAATTAGGTTATTTGCATCACTATCATTATTATTAGGTCATATATATATATATATATATATATATATATATATATATATATATATATATATATATATATATATATTTTCCGGCCACCAGGTGGCGCTTTTTTCACCGTCTTTAGAAATTGGAATTGCTGCTGAGGCTGTCAGACAATAGACTTTATTTATTATTTTATCCACTTTACTTGAACCAATCAACACCAAAATTTTATCTTCTGTTCCTTGTCCCATTATCCACCTTTCCTGAAAATTTGATCAAAATCCATTGATAACTTTTTGAGTTATTTTGCAGACAACCAAAAAGACAAACAATATTGTTTGTCGATTATCTTGCATTACCCAGTCATGATTTTTTGGCACTTTGAGCACCACAAGCTGAGTGACATCTAGTTCCATTGTATTGGAAAGAAGGCAGACATCTGTACAGCTGATATCTCCAACACTCAGCAACTCACACCAAAACAATCTGGACTGACTAATAGTACCACAAGTAAGAGGAAAATTTGTATTTTTGATTTTTGGGGTTGCCTATCCCTTTAAGATGTAGTGGTTTGTTAGCATGAAAGCATCCCAAACTGAGATGTTTTGTGACTAGATTTAAATAACAGTAAAATAAAATACGACTACACAACATGACAAGGTGAAAACATAAATTGAAACACATAACAAAGAGGATATATATTAATAGACATAATTTAAGACTTACCTTTGTTGTGGGGTCTATGAAGGAGACACCTTGCTTGCTGATGGCGATCAAAAGCATATTTGGGTAGCTGGATTCACACGTTTGCTGCAAAGTCAAATGAAATCATAATGTGACAAAACAGCTTCCTCATACTGCTGCCTGCCAATTCTGCCATCACTTCATTCCAATGACTCACTTTAACTTCAAAGAAGGCACAGCCGAAGGTTGGCCAACTCGAAATGGCTTTCAGGAAGGCGATTTTGGCCTCGTGCACCGTTATGCCACTCTGCTTGTTGTAGGCGGCGATGATGTGCTGCGAGTAGAGCAAAAAGCAGAGAGAGAGAGCTGCTCAGTGGACGCCCCTCTTTACAGCAGACACAGTCATGTAAAAGCAAGTTCTCTCCTGGTACCTCTCCCAAAGATCATTTTTAAAACATCCTTCACTTCACTCTCCCTACCATAGATCCATTTTTGTCTTATTCAGGGGGGGGCAGGGGATCTTTAGGGTGAGATAGCAAGTCAACAGCATAAGCCCCATAGAAGTAGTCATCATCTGAAAGCTGGGAGCCTGAAGATTGTGTCAAGATTTTGTAGTCATAAATCTGTAATAAACTTTGTGTTGTGGTTAGGCACCCATTCAAACCAGTGTAAATGAGCATGTGACAGCCATTCACATGCTCCATTATGTCACATAAGTTGTTGCAGCTAAGTTTAAGTATTTCTGACCACTTGAGAATTGATCAAAATGGTCAAAAACCCCTCTAAAATGTCACATTAAGACACCAAGACCCTGATGAACACCATAGAAAAATCCATGCTGTGATTTGGTATCAATAACTTCTGTAAGAACTTGATTTTTCAGCGATTAGATGGTGAGCACTTTCGTTCTGGAAACTGCTGAGAAACCCCCTTACTGTCAGTATACCTATAAAAGCTATCCATCGTCTGAATGCTCAAGATTTGCTGTTTGTGGCTGTCAACTTTGATGAGGCTGTGATTATCCCAGAGGTCACAACAGGTCATTTTATACAGTCATGTAAAGTTTCCCAAAATGTTCTACTGTGGGGACTAACATCATCACATATGAATTAAACTGAGCTCATTGAATCCACTGAGTCTCAGCTTTCCACTCAGAAACAGTTTATGCAATGCCAGGACTGTTTAGGGACCCCAGTATGCAGAAATATTCAAATACAATCCTTAGGTCTTCTAGTTTCATATGATACCATTATCTTCACTCTAGCTTTAGCCCATTACAGTTTCTGAGAGATGTTGGCCGAGGACGCCGGCGCCCTCTTGGAGCCTATGAGGTTTTAAATGAGGAATTAACATGTACATTTGTGCTCTGTACATTTCTTCCTTTACCTTCTTCCATTCTTCAGCAGACATGATTTTTATCTGGTCAGCGGGAACCAGCTTGTTCAGCATTCTGGGGATCATGACAAACTGCGACCTGTCTGAATCTACTTCGGCTCTGAAGAGCAGCCCGCCCAGGTTGGTCATGTCCTCATTGGTGCAGCTGTGGTATCCACGCAGGTACCTGGGCAGCTCCTATATGGAGGCAAAGAAAAAAAAAAAAAAAAAAAGATAATGTGTCATGACAACCTTGTGTGTTGAAAAAAGTAAACAAGCCAGCAGAGTGAGGAGTGTGTCTTGGTTTCATACCTGTGGGAAATGGAAGCTGAGGTCTGCAATCAGGTCTTTCCCCGGGGTCACATTGAACCAGAGCTTCCTCTTAAATATCACCAGGTAGGGCGCGTTGGCCTGGTTACCTGGGAGAGAAAACACGGTAGTGGAAAACTGCACTTGTATAGCGCCTCTCTAGTCTTCCAACCACTCAAAGCACATTCCAACCACTCAAAGCGCTTTTTACACTACAAGTCACATTCACCCATTCACACACTGGTGGCCAAGGCTACTGTACAAGGTGTCAACTGCTACACGGGTTTAGCACACTCACACACTGATGGAACAGCCATCAGGAGCAATTTGTATCAGTATCTCGTATCATATATTCAGTATCTTGCTCAAGGATACTTCGACATACGGACTGGAGGAGCCAGGGATCGAATCCCTGATCTTCTGATTAGTGGACGACCCGCTCTACCTCCAGAGCCACAGCCACCAACATCAATTATATAAAAGGGGAATATAAAACCTGAAGGCATCAGTGTGAAGCATTACCTTCTTTCACTTTCTTTCCTTTCTTAGGAGTCTCTGAAGTTTGCCTTAAACTGTCAAAGAAATATTTGTGCTCCGACAAGCTTATGACCTAGGAATAAAAAACAGAATAACATCAGTAAGTTACAGGAACAATTCACTCCCCAAATGAACATTGGTATATTGATTGTTCACCCCGTGTTATGTTGAATTTGTGAAGAAAACTATGCTTTTCTTGCCTGCCTCCGTGGTGAATGGAGAATCTAAAAAGTCATATGGGACCATGTTTAACAACAACAAAACTATATCAAGACATCTACTGACAAAACTGTCATGCAGCTTGTGCAACTGCAGTCACAGGACACATTGTTTGGGTTAAACATGAGCATGTTACAGTCCTGGACGATTATTAATGTGCACCTCCTCCTGTACTGCCTTAATATGCACATTCAGCACATCCAATGCATCAAAACATTGTTTTCTAGTTGGAGCCGCCTCGTTTTCAAACTGTATGGTTTGACTAAAATGAACAATGACAGCAATATAGTCCACGATGACCAGCGCTAATTTTTGGATTCTTCGTTCACCAGAGGCATGTGAGAAAAACAAAGCATTCTTCATGACGTGAGCATATCACAGGGTGAGTAAATGATATAGAAATTGTCATTTGGCGGGTGAATTGCTTCTTTAAACAGGGTAGAAGCACAGCCTTGGTTATTTTAGTCATTATTAATGAAGATTTTAAATTCACCAATGTAGAAGAGATTCAAATTTATGACCTCATTGTCACAAAGTTTTTTACATCAATGCAAAACATACCACAAAATGTCCTCCTTAATCTATATAGAATATTTTTAACTACATCTTCATCTTTTCTGTCACATTACAGTGTAATGAATGAAAAAAATATCAATCAACAAACTTCTGCAGGAATATTACCCAACCCCACCTTGTTGGATGTTTTCAGGTACAGGCCATATCCGTCAGCTGAGCTCAGTTTGAGCTGAAAGGCGATACTGCAGCACAGGTCTTTGATTGTGGTCGTTGATGTCACCTCAAATATCTGCAGCGAGAACAGTAAGTACAGAAACTTTAGCTGATATATCCAAATGAACTGTGTAATGATATTTAAAGTAATTTAGAAGTCATTTTAGAAACTTGTGTTTAAAGAATACATGCAGGGGAAAAGTTCTTTGCTAATGTGTTTACTTAAAGATAAAGGATGGATGACATTAACAGCAGAATGAGCAGCTTTACAGTCTTGTTATGGTGGTGAGGTTAGGTCATGTTATTGTAGAATAGTCCCTTTATCGCCTAACGTCAGCTTTTTACTTCTGGCGACTGCAATGCTGCTTCAGTAATCATGAAAGTGGTGTTCATCTGTGAAGATCATCTTGCTGAACATAACGTCTCAGTATCATAAACCTTTGTTTGACACAGCTTATTTTTTAAAAATAATCCAAAACCCAATGGAAAAATTAGCGTACCTACATCATTGGCAAAAACTGGCAGGAAACGTTGTCAGTTAGACAGCTAAGCAACTGCTTACATCACTTAATCAATCAAAATGTATTTATAGAGCACATTTAAAAACAACAGCAGTTGACCAAAGTGCTTTACAGTCAGACTAAAACACAACAAGAAATAACACACTACAACAAAGGCCGCGTGTTACAGAGAAATGCAGCTCTCACACCAAGTTAAAAGCCAAGAATAAAAATGCGTTTTAAGTCGTGATTTAAAAACTGGTAATGAGGGGGCCAGCCTAATATGCTGCGGTAGTGCGTTCCAAAGTTTAGGGGCTGCTACTGCAAAAGCACGGTCTCCCCTGTGCTTCAGCCTTGATCATGGGACCTCCAGAAGCAACTGGTCAGCAGACCTGAGTGACCTTGAGGGCGGTAAGAGGTGACAGAGATAGGGTGGAGCTAGCCCGTTTAGAGATTTGTAGGTAAAAAATAAAATTTTAAAATCAATTCTAAAACGAATAGGAAGTCAGTGGAGTGAGGCCAATATGGGGTTGATATGCTCACGCTTGTGTGCTCCTGTTAACAGACAAGCTGCAGCATTCTGGACAAGCTGCAGGCGTGAGAGGGAGGCCTGGCTAACACCAACATGAAGGCCATTACAATAGTCAAGCCGAGATGAAATAAAAGCTTGTATAACCTTTTCCAAATCTCTAAAAGATAAGAAGGACTTGACTTTAGATAAAAGCCTTAGCTTGACAATCGAATTTACCTGTTTATCAAATTTAAAATCATTGTCAAATACCACATCCAATTTTTTTGCAGTAGGTTTTATGTATGCTTCCAGGGAGCCCAGGTCGATATGTGATACATCACAGGCACCACTAGGTCCAAATAATAAGAGTTCAGTTTTGGCTTCATTGAAGCTTAAAAAAGTCAGGGTCATCCAGGATTTAACATCCTGCAGGCAGTTCAATAGTGGTTTTAGTGAATTAGAATTTTTTTGGTTCAAGGGCAAGTAAATTTGAGTGTCATCCATATAACAATGGAATGACATGCCATACTTCCTAAAAACAGATCCTAAGGGAAGCAGGTAGAGGCAGAATAGAGCTGGCCCGAGAACAGAACCCTGAGGGACTCCACATGGGAGAGGCGCTGGGGAGGATACAGTGTCACCAAGACAAACAGAAAAACTTCTGTCAGATAGATAGGACCTGAACCAGTCCAGAGCAGTACCTCTAATGCCTATGCACTGTTCCAGGCGTGAGACGAGAATACTGTGGTCTACAGTATCAAAGGCAGCTATGAGATCTAAAAGCAAGAGAATGGCATAGTCCCCAGAATCTGTAGCAAGTAAAAGATCATTAAAAAAATTTAAAAGTGCAGTTTCAGTGCTATGTAGGGCTTTAAAACCAGATTGAAATACCTCAAGGATACCATTCATGTCTAGAAAGGTGTGTTGTTGTGTAAGAACAATTTTTTCTAGAATTTTTGAAAGAAATGGCAACTTGGAAATAGGTCCTTAATGGCGTAGACTGACATGTCTAGATTGGACTTTTTAATCAAAGGTTGCACTGCTGCATGTTTAAAAGTTTTGGGCACAACACCTGAAGTGAGACTACTGTTAATAATATTTAGGATGTTTGGCCCAATAGTGACACAGATCTCTTTTAAAAGGCGAGAGGGGACAACATCCATAGGGCACACTGATGGTTCAAACAACCAATAATTTCATTCAAAAAGGAGAGGGACACAGGCTCAAACTGATTATAAATAGCAGAGCAAGTGACAATGGAGGAAGGGTCAAATGTAGTTGGTGGAATGTGTGCTCTAATAGAAGCAATCTTATCAACAAAAAAGTGCATACATTTTTCACACATCCCAGTAGAAGCAACAGGACAGATATATTGAGGGAACTTGGGGCTTGTGACAGTTAACTGAAATGATGTCAGAAAAATATTTTGTCCTCTCAGTTTTGACAATATTCTGATATCTGCGCAAGCTTTCTCTTAAAATATCAAACGACACCTGCAGTGGACGGGTTAAACCTGCGACAGCGACAAGGCCCGTACATGCTTTAACAACCACGAGTGCCGGCTGTGGTCCAAACTTTCTTCCATTAGTAAATAAGAAGACTTAATGCCAGTTGATATCAATGCTGTTATTAAAGTGTTAAAACACTGCTGAGAGTCTGCACTCTAGTGGACACCTTATTCAAGTGTGTTTAGAGAGGAGTGTCTTACATCATGTGTGTCATTTGGGAAGTGGACTTTATGGAAGATCTGGGTGCTGTTCTGTTGGATGGCGTCCACTTCTGCTGGATGGGGAGGAAGATTCCTGGGATCCTTACTGCGGGTACAAAGCACTCAGATCAATTTATTGAATACACACACGTTCATCAATGAACCATGCAACACACCACACCAGAGTCCTGTTGTAAGAGCGTTTTTTTGTTTAAACTGTATAAAACTGTGATTTCCATCTGCACACTGCCTTTACAGTTAATTTCTTTAACCCCTAAACATCCACTTTCTCCTTTTATTTATATGGAAGAAAACTATTGCCACAGTGATTTGAATCTTGGCAGTGACTGAAGACCAAATTTCAAATGCAGGTATTCCGCTGCCAGTGTGGTGCAGTGGTTAGCATTGTCCCCTCACAGCAAGAGGGTTCCTGGTCTGAACCCAGGGTGTGGGAGCCCTTCTGTGTAGAGTCTGCATGTTCTCCCTGTGTCAGCGGGGTGCTCCGGCTTCCTCCCACAGTCCAAAGACATGCAGGTTAATTGGTGACTCTAAATTGTCCGTAGGTGTAAATGTGAGCATGAATGGTTGTCTGTCTCTATGTGTCAGCCCTGTGATAGTCTGGCAACCTGTCCAGGGTGAACCCTGCCTCTCACCCAGTGTATACAAATGTAAATGTTGTCAATATCTCTTTCTAATTCCAGTCTGACCTGTGCATCCCAAGCAGCCTCTGCAGGCAGCCAGCAGCCAGCTGGTCTCTGGGCCGTGACTCCAGGAAGCGCCGAGTGTGTCTCATCAAATCCTTACTGGGGGGAAACAAGCCTGTACACAGCCACATGAGCTGCCACCCACGCTCCATACTCAACCTGAAGTAAGGAAGAATGAAAAATTCACAGAGGATTGTTGGAGGATGTGTTGGCTCTTGATTATATGTGAATGATTTAACATACAAATGAACACAGTGAGGGAGCACCTGTTGTTGTTGCTGGTCATCTGTCTCATAATCTGGCAGTAGATCTCGTCCTGCAGAGTTTCATGCTGGGTGGCTGGACCAAAGATCTGGTCTGTCAGCTCTATGGGGCTGCGAGCGTTTTTGATGGGGTAGTCGCCCATGTACTTCAGGATAGGTAGAAGCCAGAGTTAAGGATTTGCACAGACAGTAATGACACTAAAACAAGGTCTGTATCACATGCAGTTCCTTTGTGTGTTCCAGACAGATGAGCTCTTTCCTCTAAAAAAGTTTGGTGTGTGGAATCAACAATAACATTTTTATCTTAAGCCATTTTCTCCACATACATCTTCATGTAGCATTAGTGAAAATGGAAAAACTCCCAACAGAGTGCAGTTTGGAAATTCCCCTGAACCAGGTTTAGACACAATAAAGTATCTCAACATTTTCTAATGTTACAGCTGTTACTGAGACAGGGATGTGAGGGGGAACAGCGCTCAAACTTGCCCTCATCCACAACAGGGGAAGCCCCCAGGAGCATCACCCAGCTTTGAAGACAACTCACTATCAGGATTAGATCCAGTTGGTGCGATAACATTTGGAAATTCTTGAAGAGCTGTATGTTTGAACTATTTTATCCCCATTCAAGTTAGCAGAGGGTGAAAGCATGAATGTATAAAGAGAGCTGGATATAGCCTTGGAGGCGGGATCCTGTCCATTACTCTGAAAGTTTAGGAAACTTAAAAACTTCCAGGTGCAAAATTACCTTCCGCTCTGCCTCTGACTTTTGCTGGCCAAGCAGCTAACTTTTGCTGGAACAATCATCCCCATTCAAGTCCACGAACTTGAATGAGGATGAAGTTATTTGTGTGGATCTACTAGACTTCTTGTTGTTTCGCAGGGTTTGTGATGTTAAAAAAAAATGATTCACTGAGTTCCCAGTCATGGAAGTTGGGAGTTGGAGTGGAACCTTTTTGGCTTCATTTGTCACTGAGCAACTTTCATAGGAATGAACACTGCCCTGTATCCAGTTCTCTTTGTACATCCATGCAACAGGGAGGCATTAGTTTCAAGGATATCAGTGAAGGCGTTGCAGGCCAGGTTGCTGAGTTCAGAGTTGCGGGCCAGGCTCCTCATCAGCGGCTGTTTGAGAGGTTCTCTGGAAATGGCCCACAGCTTCTCCCTGCTGACCCCTTTTCGAACGACATCTTTACCTGCAGGCCTGTGACGGGGGGGAAACACAGCGTGAACACATCTGTCCTGCTTTCTTCTGTTGTGCTCTCTGCTCAAACTCAGCATCGCTACTGGCTTAAACACACCACTGAGCAAATCTAGAATCACACTTATCATTAGATAAATATTGAAAAAAGCCATATTATTAAGTGATATATATGACATAAATACCTGAAGTTCTCAAGAGCAAACTCTTTTAAAGAGATGGGAGCCACTGCCTTGTCTATTTGTGGGGCATTTTGTGTTGTGGAGGGTTTCCTCTGGCCTGGATTGAGCAGTTCCTGATGGGTCAGAAGCAGTTCATTAGTTACACCACAAGAGGGGCTCATGTGAACCATCATACCCGTGGATCCACTGCTGCAACCACAGACCTGAAAAATCACTGTGCAATATGTTCATGTCTGTACATGCAGCCCCCTGTAAACCTGAATAAAGTCAATTATGTGACATCTGCTGCTGTAAATTTGTATATTTATTTTTGGAATAAAAGCTATGACATGTGAGGGTAACTCTACCAGCATCTCGTCAGAAGGCTTCTCTAGAGTCGGCAGAAACTGCACTATATCCTTATAGACCACACCGCTGGCACTGGTCCGCTGGTTGGTTGCACTGATCCAGTTCTTGTCAGAGCTTTCCTCATCTCTCTCTGCCAGCAGCAGGTCCCCTCGTTTACAAACCAGGAACATGGGGTCCTCTGCAGAAGGAGCGAGAGGGACAGAGATGCATGTGAGTTTTTTGTCCATGTATGGGATAAGACAGACTTAATATGTGCAATCGATTTTCAGTCTACTATAAATACCTGGTTTATTGAGGTCGTGCTGCGCCAGCGCATACCGTGAGCGCTCTCTCAACCCATCCAGGTTTATCTCTATAAGCTCTGCCATTTCTGAAGCTTCATCAAACCTCAGGACAAAATCTCCTCTGACTGTGACCAAAGTCACTGACTGAGCACTGAAATGGCTGTCACTAAACAGATTATAAACATCAGAGTTTAATGTGTTTGACACTTTTTCAAAAATTAAAATGTTTAGCAAAACAAAAGTGATTATATTATCAGGAAAAAATGTTTAAGTTAGCCCTACCTGTTCAAGCTTACTTCCTTTACCTCTAAGTAAGGAAGCTCAAGGAGTATCTTGTCTCTTCCTTCCATGAAAAAGATGCCACTCCAGTTCACAGCCACGACAAACCTGCTTTTGGGTAAAGGAGGTCCTGTGGGCGGATATGGGAACACAAATGTCTCAGAAGGCAGGGTTGTAAGTGATCTCTCATTTCTGTAATGGCTACTGGTAATCAAAGTTCAGGGAGGATGCTCGGCAATATGGTGGCAGCGGTGAAAAGAATTATACAGATCCTTCACTTGAATAAAAGTCTTAAATCGACACTGCAAAAATGAGGTAATGAGTATCGAAAAGGGAATGTATCATATTACTTCCTCCTGTGATAACTTATCAATACACTGGCACCAAGGATTCCCCTGTGACTTACCAGAGTCACTACTTCTTCGTGGTAAAGCTTATCAAATAAATGAGGTAAAGTGAACAGAGGTCAACTAACTATGATGAAGAAGAAACTCACAGGGGGAAAATGGCGGACAGTTTGGACAGCGGGGGAACAAATCAGAAAGGCAGGGAGTCGAAAGTCTGAGCCCGCTTTGGCTTTTATGACACAGATGGGACAAACAAAATCAAAATAGAAAAAGTGTCTTGTGAATGTAAAGAGCATGAGCAACACAACTAGCGTGCACCATCCTGATCTCTCCAAGTAGCACCTGGCTAACGCTACCACAACTGATGGTCAGCCTACAGTAAATGCAGTGTGCCTGTGCGTGTGTTTTAAAGATGCACTAATCTAAGACTTAATGCTCTTTTTTGTTCACTGTGTCAACTCAAATTCTGTTAAACTGACACCACAATGTAGTAAATAAATAAATAATTCCAGATTTTTGCCTTTTAAAGGTATGTTTTTTTCTTCTTCCGTCGCACAGGCATCATATTTATCGTGGATGATTGTCTTGCAAAGCATCAATTATCGCAGAATTACTGTATTGTGATACCATCGTTATCGTAGGCAACATATTGTGATTGTACAATAACTCCAACCCCTAGAAAAATACTGCAAAAAGTCCTGCATTGAAAATGTTACTTATATAAAAGTACAATCAGGAAAATGTACTTAAAGTAAAACTACTTAATGCAGAAAAATTAAAATCAGTTTAATCGGTCAAAATAGTTAACATAATTAAAAAGCAGCAGATGCTCACATTTGACTAGCCGAAACCTTGTATGCAAAATATTTGTCATGACTTTGTAAATGTCCCATGACGTCATATTTGTCTTTGAATTCCCCGTGATCTGCTTTCTTTTGTTCCTATACTTAATGAATGTAAAAATATTCATAAATAAAAGGTATAAAAAAAAATAGATGCTGGGGCGTCGGTGGCTTAGTGGTAGAGCAGGTGCCCCATGTACAAGGCTGTTGCTGCAATGGCCCGGGCTCAAATCCAGCCTGTGGCCCCTCGCTGCATGTCATCCCCAAAAATCTTAACCTTTAAAGTACTTATATCTCCAGTCTCTTAGTGCTGTACACACCAGGACGTACTTTGAGGTCCTACTTTGTCTGTTTCAGAGGCTCGACTGGAAAAGGGGACAGGGCGTTTGCTGTCGGGGCCCCGAGGTTCTGGAACAATCTGCCCGAGGAAATCAGGTTGGCCGAGTCAGTGATCTCTTTTAAGTCCCTCCTTAAAACATATTTTGATTAGAGCCCTTTCCTGATTTTACCTTAGTTTAAGTTCATTTAAACTGTCTTTTATTTCCTCTGTTTTTATACACTTCAGTGTTTTTATCAGTTCTTTCAAAAGTTGTTGTTTTCATGTCTTGTCTGTTTTAATTATTGACATGTTAAACACTTTGTAACTCTGCCCTTTATAAATAAAATTATTTTTATAGTAACAGTTACTAAAGTTATCAAATAATTAAAGTGAATTAAAAAGTACCGTATTTCCCTCTGAAATACGGTCCATTAAATCGAGACCTCCCTGAGTGTCGAGTGAACCTTTAATTGCATTTTAACTGCTGCATGTAAAACAGGCGGTGTGTTGACTGACCTGACATCATTGTAACTTCATAAAACTTGGAGAAGTGCAGGGGCCATTCGTGTTGGGCGTTTTTGACCAGTTCTCCTTTAACGCTGTCTGTTTTCTGCTTCCCGTTGGCATAAGGACCCTGTGGGATCAGGATGTAAAAGGTGACTCATCTTTATTGTGCTTGTGTGATAAAGAAATAAAACTAATAAAAGGTTTCAGGCTCAAGTCCCGTTCATAAAACACTCACAGTAGCTCCTTTTGTCATTCCGTCTGACATTTTACCTGTAAATGTCCTGCACTGATGAGTTGGATCCACTTGGTCATAGATTTGTTCTCGATCAGCGGGGTGGCGATACACTCCTCGACCACCTTCTGCACGTTGTCTTTGTTGTACTCAGAGCCAAACTGGATGTAATAGTGCTTTGAAGCCATCTGGATGTATCCATCCTCCTGAGGGATGCAATATATCTTTATTAGATACAGTTTACACAAATCGGTTTATTGTATTTTTTGTTGCTTGTTTTGGACTGGACTTTAAAATCATTCAATACACTGCAAAAGAAAAGGTGTTGAATAAAGCATCGGCTATAAGGAAGTAACAGTGGACTGCAACTTTCCCTGAAATCATGTGGTGAAAAATAAGTTCCTTCCTGACTGGGAAAATTATATACACACTCACACAACTCGTGAACCATTATTTGTTCATGGTGTGATGTCACACCAAGGGGCACTTCTATAACTTAAAAAAATATACCATGATGTGACGTCACATTTGTCTTTTAGCTTCCCATCAGTAAAAAAGTTATAAGAGAGGATGTAATTTCTCACTCCTGAGCCTGACCTTGTCACTGGTGTACTCTCCTGACTTGATCCCCATGATGACCTGTCTGTAGATTAGATCCGTGCTGATGGCGTCGACTGAGCAGTCGTGCCACGGTGTGAACACTTCCTTGCGGATGGAGAGCTTCCAGGGGGTGTCCTTCTCCGCCATGCCCTGCCTCCTCATCTCCTGCTCGCACTGAGACACTGCGTCAAACACGTGCTTCCCACAGCTGCCCAGAGACCACATCTGGAGACGAAAAGACCAACAAGGTTTGAGTGACTGTGGTTCCTGTACAATCTCTTTAACCTTATTTAGTACCAATTCAGCAACATTCAGAGACTGGATTCACAGTATATGGGATAACCAAAGTATGCGCACATGCAAATAGAGACGGGGATTGTCTTAAATTACACAGGTATCAATTAATAAATAAATACAGGGATAAATAAATATGGAAACAAGTAAATAAAAGACTACATAAATGCTGAATACAGAAAAAATAAATGCTGACATAAATAAATGTATGAATAAATAAATAAATACACCAATACAGAAATATGATAAATTAGATAAATTATACAAAAATAAATAAATAAAACAAATAAATACAGAAAAAAAATCTTTAAAAAAATCTTGTGCAGAAATACATTTTAAAAATAAATAAATAAGAAAATCATACATACTAGATAAATAATACAAAAACTTAAAAAATGAATAAATAAATGCTTAAATGAATACAGAAATAAATAAATATATGTACAAATTAATAATTGCAAATCAATAAATGCATCAGCAACTAAATAAAAGAATAAATGTTGAATTCACTATGCAAATAAAGAAATACATGTATAAATAAATATATAGATAAATAAGAATCGATAATTAAACAGCACTTAAAAAAATATCTTTCATTTATATCTACCTTTTGTACAACTACATTTATTAGTTATTATTATGTATTTTTTTCATATTTATTTTCGCATTCATTAATCTATTTATTTATCTACCAATATTTTATTTTATTACTGTATTTATACATATATTTCTCTTAGGCTTGTGTTATTTTTTTGATCCTGGGTGGATGATGGATATGATGAGACAAATCAAAGTAAAGCTCACCTTGTCAAAGAGACTGATGTACAGGGAGAATCCGTACATGTCTCGAAGATCAATCTTGTCAGCCACAGCTTGACAGACCTCGGCAGAGGTGGAGGCCGAGTCCAGCTGCAGACTGATGGTGCGGCCGTCCAGTAGAGTCACAGACACATCTATGGGCTCCTTGGACTTGGCAGCCTGTCAGTGGGGAGAGAAAAGATGAGATTGAAATGATGTTTGATTGATGTGATGTGTCCCTTGTTTCCAACAACAAAGCCAGCCAAGAAAATACTGTCAAGAGACAACAAAAAAGGATTTCTACCTGTTGCTCGATCGAACAGGGCAACTCTTTTCTTTCTCCATTGGCTACTATACGACGCAGGCGCTCAGCACAGTAATCTCCGTAACCATTGGGCCCTCTGCAGACAAAACTCTCCAAATACTGTGGAACAGAGCAGAACAGGGTCAATAAAATGTTCTGCCAAATGAAGAATGATAACAATGATAACAAAAAGAATAAAATAGGTGCGGACTGCATTTTGGGTTTCTTGGAATCAACACTTTCTTTTGAACATGTATCTGAACTGATCTGATAATTAGAAATGCTGACAAGCTGTAAAAGAGTAGAAATGGACTATATATTCCTGATAGTGATGAATTAATCTCGAATGATTTAATTGCAGGTTTCAGAAGACGATGAGGATACACAGAGTAAAGGTGTCCACTACTGCCATATTTAACTTGACCTTTTATCACTTTTTATTCCATAAATGGCTCTTTATCTGCATTTTGCAATGTTTGTCCAGCGTTTTTGATCTCATTTTACTTTGATCCTATCAACACAACAGTGGGTGTGAATATCTGTGATAAAAGCCGAATAAATCCTTGGAAGGTGAAATCAAAAAAGTTAAAAGATGGAAGATGACAGCACACAGTAAAACGGGACACTGCTGTATCACTGAATGACCTGCTGCAGACTGACCTTCATGAAGAAGTCTGTGGGGGGGAAGATGCCAAGACAGATGGACATGAGGGTCCAGCCTAACATACGGCTCCTCCTCCTCTTGTTGTTCACGAGCTGCTTACAGATCTGGCAGTAAATCTCATCCCTGCACAGACACATGAAAGACAGATACAGAAAAAAGAGCAAAACAATGAGTGCAACAAGATTCAAATCTGTGTATCTGTTTGTTTTTCACGTGAACAGTTCTGACCTTATGTCTCGTCTCGATAGAGCGTATCCGATGATAATGTGTAGCTTTTCCACCGATGTGAGCGGCCGATCCAGGGTGGGACCCTCTCCGATCAAAATGTCCTCATCCTCCGTAAGGTTCTCTGACTGGTAAAGGTGACAAGAAAAAGAATTTAGCATATGATGCACACAATTAATCAGCGAGAGTAACAACTGAGTGATGATTATCATGGTGCTGACCTCCTCAGGAATGACGGACGCTTTTCTGGTTCCACCTCCGAGCTTTTTCTTGTTCCTCCTGAGTATTTTCTGTTCAGAAAAAGACAATCATTATAGGTAAGATAAATCACTGATGTTTGACATTGACGCTGATCATCTGTTATTATGCAGCAGTAGAAAAGAAGCTGCTTGTCATATGTTACCTGGTCAAGCCCCACCAGGTTGCTCAGCCTCCTGCCCTGCCGATGAGGCAGATGACGTGAGATGGTGCTGGACGCTTGAGACAAGGCGTCCACAGATTTTGGTTCTGGCATGTCCTCCATGTAACGCAGTATAATCCACCATACAGTTCGACATGCCTGGAGGAGAAATGAGAGTGAAACTGGAAGTGAGCTTTGGCCAAATATAAAAATCTTTGCAGGTGACGGTAAGAACGCTGCCTCTGTTACCTCTCTGTCGCCCTCGTCGTCGTGGGGCAGAAGAGACTGCTTGATTCTCTGGTTGTAGTGCGTGTGGCCAAAGTTGCTCTGGAAGTGGAGGATGCTGAACCTGAAGAATGAAAACTCATCCCTGCTGTCATCAAAGTCGTCGTCCATCTCCTCCTCCTCCTCCAGCGATGGGGTGGGGGTTGCTGAGATTGAGGCTGGAGCGACTTCCAGCTCTGAGGTCTCATCAGAGGTTTCCTTTACCGGCTCTGGTGTGCTTCTCTTCTCAACACTCTAAATAGAGTTAAAGATTCAGTCAGTAAATTCATTATATGTGATGAAGGGCGAAATATTAATAAAGTCACAAGCACAACTGAAATAACAGCTCACCTCAAGTTTAACTGATTGTGGTGCTTTGTCTTCAACCACTTCCACAGGAGGCGTGAGATCACACGAGCGGTCGTCTGAATCTGGTTCAGACATTGGCTCCGGCTCCGGCTCCGGCTCCTCATCATTTGGCTGTGTTGAGGCGATAACTTTCAGTCGCTCCTGAAGCTCCGAAGCAATCTGCTCCCTTTCTCTTTCTCCAGACGTAAAAGGAGGGCCTGTGACGAGGTTAGGTGAAGAGAGGATAGAGAACGAGGGGATGAAAAGGTTCTTGACATTCATTATGTTATTTCTAGTTTCACGACTCGCAGCTCTTACATCATCCTTCATCTTTTGAGCTATTCTTCTGGCCAGGACTCCTCTTCTGTAGGCCTGCAGCAGGATGACTGTGTCTCTCTTCTGCTTCCACGCCTTCCTCTCCCTGTAGCCTCGAACCTATGGTTAAAAATAAATAATACTTGTAAGTTCATGTTTTTGGTTGCAAAAGGACTTAATAAGTTCTAGTTTTTGTTTCTCTGGCGTGGACGTAAGATCTCTGGGGTGCTGGCATGTCCCACAGATGCTTGATCAGATTGGGATCTGGGGATTTTGGTGGCCATTCCTGAGCAGTTTTTGCAATATGGTGCTGTGTACTGTCCTGCTAAGGGGCAGTGCCGCTGTCATGATGGGGTGTATTTGGTGTGCAAAGGTGTTTGGATGAGTGGTGTGTCAAGTGGCATCCACATGAATACCAGGACCCAAGGTTTCCCAGCAGGACATGGCATTATAACAACATCATAAGTGTTATTCACTTTTTTTCTGTTTAAACATATACTTTTAGTTTCAATCTGAGACACTAAAAATGAAATACAATGTTCACTAATTTACATAATCTACAGTACATGCCTGGCTTTGTATGGCGACTGCTGCTGCTCGCTGTCTCTTGTACTGTAACTGTATCTTCCGACCACGGATCTTTGATGCCAGCCGTGCATACCCCTGCTGGAGCTAGGTGGAGCAAGAGTGGAAACAAAGGACAAGGTCACTGGACTTGAGATAAGTTACAGCAAACATCAAGAAGAGAGTGTGATGTCAGCCGCATGCTCTGAGCTCTATCAAAGGGTATGAGGCAGCAGACCTTTCTTCGCATTTCCCTCTGCCTGTAAGCTCTCCAGTTTTTCTGCAACACCACAGCTGCCCTTCGCTTCTTCAGGAAAGACTTTCTGTAAAAAGAGGAAAATAAATCACAAAAAAAGAAACTCCTCAATCAACTTTTCTCTTTGTCTTTATCAATGACACGCTGTGATCTGGCAGCACATGTATCAATAAAATAACACTATAATAATACCGGTTGAGATAAACAAAGACGATGCATTGTATTCATGACTTCAAACAATCTCACAATCTCTTTGTGAGTTCCCCTTTTAGAAACTCTACCTGTCTTTGTGTCCTAACATGACCCTCTGGATCACCACAGCTACCCTGCTGAGTTCTTCCTCCCTCAGTCGCTCCAGGACGGCATCATGGGCATCCTGAAATAAAGTGAACAAATTTCTACTTTCTGATTTGTCCAGAAGTCCTTGCAATCTGATGCCATGTTCTCAGATTAAGCCACCCAACTGCAGCATACAGTAATAACTGAGCAGTGCACAAATCACCTGAGAGAGAACATCATGTCAACAGTAGATGCTGCTTCATAATACTGACAGCACTTCACCAGTGCCAGTACCAATACTGCTGTGGTACACATGGTTTGAATTAATAATTAATTAATTATTCTCCTGATGACACAGGGCCAATTGATGCCCTTTTTAACTGCATTTTAGATATCAAGTCATGGATGGCAGTGAATTTCCTACAGCTCAACCAGGACAAAACAGAGGTTTTAATTATTGGTCCTGAAGGCAAGAGAGAGAAACTTTTACCAAAACTACAAGATCTTAAACCTTCACGATGTGTAAAGAACGTGGGCGTCATTTTTGACTCTGAGCTTAATTTTATTCCGCAGATCAAAAATGTAACAAAGATAGGTTTTTATCATCTTAAGAATATAGCCAGAGTCCGCCCGTTTCTCTCTGCTTTTATCTCTTGTCGTTTAGATTACTGTAATGCCCTGCTCTCTGGTCTTCCCAAAAAGACCATCTCTAACCTGCAGCTACTCCAAAACTCAGCCGCACGAATGCTGACGAGAACCAGAGGGCGGGCGCACATTACACTAGTTTTAAAATCACTGCATTGGCTCCCTGTGTGTTTCAGAATCGATTTTAAGTTTTTTATTAGTTTTTAAATGTCTTAACAGTCTTGGGCCATCTTATTTATCTGACCTGCTTTTATCATATCAAAGCACAGGCGGGTTTTCACTATGTATGTAGTATTTTTATTTGTTTTTATTCTGTGAAGCATTTTGTGCTGCATGTTTAATGTATGAAAAGTGCTATACAAATAAAGTTTGATTTGATTTGATTTGAAAAGTTTTCTTCACCCTCAGGAAGATCTTGGTCCTGCCGACTTTCCACTCGTCTGCTCTTTTAATCACTGTCTTGCAGATGGCTTCACAACAGGCCGCAGCAGTCTCCTGCAGAGACAATAAAGATGCTGAAGAGGCGCTAATGATGTCCCAAAGTCCTCCCGAGGAAAGACAGAAAAGAAGTAAACCATCTTTGTGGCCAACATAATGATTACAGAGTTATCTTGAGTGTCATTTCGCAGTAAGAGTTAGAATTTGACAATAATGACAATGATTTAATAAAATTATATCATCATCAACAGAACTTCATATCGACCAACCGTTTTGGGGTCACAGACGGTCGTCTTCAGGAGCACCCTGTAGCGCTTCAGGAATTCCTCAAAGGTGTGGCGAATTGGGTATCCTAGCTTCCTGATGCGGATGGTGTCCATCATGCCCGAGTATCTGAGCTGACGCATGCACAGCTCTCTGTCAAATCTCTAGAGGACAGGACATTAAAATGGTTGTGAGTATTCTGCAAATGTAGGCCTGAGCGCATTAGTGTTTTCTTCCTTCACAGCAGAAGCAAAATGAATTCTAATCCACTGTTTTGTTGGCATCATCATTATTATTATTGTTAAATTATTTTCAAGCAAAAGAAAATTGCACCACCTGATGGCAGATATCAATACTGCATGAGGCTCCATATCCAGGGGAGTGGACACTGGACGACAGCCGACAGCAGGCACTTACCCGTGGGCACAGACTTTACAGACCTCCTGCTTTTCCCCTGGTTGTCAAACACACTCTACAGGCCTTGGCCTTCTCCTCCTCCTCCTCCTCCTCCTCCTCCAGAGAACCAGAGGGAGAGCCAGAGGGCAGCAGGGCTCATGTCCACAGCCCAGGGCTCTCTGTCTGTTTTCCTCCAGTGTCCAAATACCACTGGATGTGGAACTATGGACTTTTTTCTGGGAATTTGTAGGGCGGCATTGGCAAGACAATCAGCGGAATCCATAATAACATGTAAATTCATCAAACTCAGTGCCCCATATTGCTATTTACCAAAGTCATATTTCATGGATTTGGACCACACTAAATGGTACCTCTGCCTCACACCCGCCTGTTAGACTACTTAGCTGGGAAAAGACCAGACAGCAGCTCGGGAGACAGACATTCAGTTAGTGGCTGTAACAATTTAAATTCAGCCAACACAAACCCTGACTTGCTGCTGGATCAGCAAACGTTCTGTTGCTGCTAATACAAAGGTGAGACACAGCACTGCCACTGGCCACAAGCCTGCTGTGACTCATGGCGCTGGGTTAGCAGATTAGCACTGGCTGAATTCATGTTGCTACAGCAGGTTCATCTCTGAAGGTGCCAACCACTCTCCTCAAAGTGTGCTAGTTAGACACTGTTTGACTCCACCCACATTGAGTACTGCCCCATATTTTATACTGCAGTAAGGGGCTTTTCTGTGCCATTACAATTCATCCTGAGGGGAACATCAATGGGATATCAAATTTCATGGAAACCTGTCCAAACAGTTGTGAAATTCACTCAAAATGTCAACAGAGGAGAGTCTTGGGATCACCAAAGTCAATAGGATTTATAGTCTATCGTCAGTATAAAGTTTTGTGCCAATCCACCACGTAGATGTTAAGATATCCACTGAGTACATGAAAACTTTGACCTGTTAGTGGCACATAATAAAACTCAGAGGACTGCCAAAGTAGTAGAAGGAGGACTCATCCTCTGGGGGCCATGAATGTCTGTAGGTTTCAGGGCAATCAATCCAAGAGTTGTTGAGATATTCCAGTCTGGACCAAAGTAGTGGTCAGACTGAGTCATGCCGCTAAAAACTGTGTGTTAACAGCAGGTTATATTGTCCAGGAAATTAATTCTATGGTTTTATGGCACAAAACAAGAAGTGGTCGTTGTTTATCTGGTGCAAAGGCAGATGGTAGTGGCGCTGAAAGGCAGATGGGAAAATTCATTTCATCCTCTTCCATTAAGCCAAAGGGGGGAAAATGAATGCAACGGGGGAGGCAAACTCACAGCAACAACTTCATTATTTCAGGAAACAACAGGATTTAGAGGAAATGTCTTAAGGCTGGTAAAAACTTGCACAAACCCTCCTGCTACTTTTCTCAACCCTCATCTCATTTGTTTATGAAACACCCTTTCGCTCAATGATACAGTTATGTTTAAAAATGCCACACACAGCAGCCATTGTTTGTTGTCTGTACTGCAGTAGTTGCTCTTGTGTCATTCACCTCAGACTGTTTATCATTGTTGGGTTTGAAGCAGCGGATGAAGAAGGGCTGGCAGGTGGAGAGAGCCTTCATGAGGGAGTCCAGAGACTGACGGAACTGCCCGCTCAGCGTCGCCACGTGTTTACGGTTGTCAGTCTGGGCCTGCATGGATGACAGAGAGGAGACGAAAATCCTGATGCAGAGTCAGCGATACACAATCACGGGCCACACCCATGTCACTATCAGTGCATGCCCACCGTATTGCAATAAAGATCACACATAAATATCCATCGAAACAAGAGAATCATATATGAAGCAGTATGACAGTAAATGAGGTTAGACTTTCATACCCGTAGAGAGCTCTTAGGTGTCATGATGACCTTGGTGTTGTTACTGATCTTCACACCATTGGTTGAAAGTTCATTCTCAAATATCTGACGAAGCAGCTTATTAGTGGTTGTTTCAACCATCTTGATTATGTCAGGGCTGACGGCATCTCTGTTCTTTTCCAGGAACCCTTAGCAGGCAAAGAAAGAATAATTACTGAGAACTCAGATCTGACTGTAAAGGATAAGTTCTGAATTTTTCAACCTGGACTGTTTTCCCTGTTTTCCAAGGTTTTGTGTCTAAGTGACCAATGGGAACAACTATTTTTGAAATTTGGTCCAGTATTGAGAGAGAGCGCTACAGCTGGTGAGACAGGTTGCAATGTAAGGACTCTGGGCATGTTCGCAGCATCAATGTATGTCCACTGGAAGTGTTTGTTTTGCCACTGACAGGCTCAGATTGTTATTCAAAGTGTCTAACAACATTATGGAAAAAATCCCTACAGCGATAGACCTTTTTGTTGAAGAGTAAGATCCTCCAGAAACAGCCTAGAAATCACCATCGCCAAACCCACCAGACTCCATTTAAATTAACAGTAATTTTAGCATGTATAGAGCCACCACTGAATGCTTTAAGGGTTTATTTCAACCAAACCAGAGTTGGTGATTGTTGGAACAGTGGAAAGACGAACCAAGACAGTTTTTGTGAGTTATATTTTGTTTCTGCGGACTTTGAATGGAGTGTGTTTTATGACAATACCAGTACTGTTTATTTAAATGGAGTCTGGTGGGTATGATGATAGAGATTTCGGGGCTGTTTCTGGGAAAACAAAAGATCTTACTCTTTAATAAAATGGTTTATCTCTGTAGGGATCCTTAAAATGACAATCTGAGCTTGTCAGTGGCAAAAACAAGCACTTTTAGTGGATGGAAATTGACGATGTACAAATGCCCTAAGTGGATAGTTTGCAGCCTTTTTCGTAGCTGCTGTCTGCAGCGTTCTCGCTGAGTACTGGACGAATTTTAAAAATTGTTGTCTCCATTAGTCACTTAGACACTGAAAATGGGGTCCAGGTTAAAAAACATACTGAAATGAACCTAGTTGGACTTTTCGTGCAATTTACTTTCCTACCTTTGGAGTCGTAGTGAACCACGCCTGCATAGTGGCGAATCCCAAAGTCCGTGTCATGTTCACTTCTGGAGGCAATGTAGCTCTTATCTTGAAGGTGTAGCTTGTTCATCTTGTTCAGCATAGTGACGTCTGAGCCCTGTGACACACCAAACAATACTTTGAATTTTTTTGTAAAAAGTAAAAATATTTTTTTCAACTGGCAGATTTTTACAGTTAAACTATAAATGATGTTTATGAATCCATTAAAAAGTAACCCTGGAAAGAACCATCACCTTTGGAAAATGGCTCTCCTCATCAATCAGAGAGAGCAGGTTACAGGGTTTCACAGCCAGAACGTCCAGGATGTCCTGATTGTCACAAAATTTGATGTTATTCCACACAATGTCCTCTTTCAGGTACTCTTTCTGCTCCAGCTTGAAGATGTGGGCCACAAAGAACTGCTGCAGCTTCTCATTGGCAAAATTAATGCACAGCTGCTCGAAACTGTAGAAGGACAGAACAACATTAAGGGTCAAGTACAGATTTTTTTATAAGTGGGACTATGAGGTTCACCAGAGCTGGTGTATGACATGCAGTAGGTGTCAGCTGGCATGCCCCCAGTTTGGAGAGGCAGCAGGAGTACTGACATGACAGCTAAGCAATGTACTGCTGTGGATGGGGACAGCAGCAAACCATAGTTTAGCGACTTGAAAAAGGCCAGTTTAAATGTACTCTATACTGAGAGCAATGTTACGGCTTGACCTTTCCATCAGACAGGGAAGGCGTTCAAAGATTCAGTTCCCCATCTATGCTCTGTTCAAAGCCACCAGACGGTTATTGTGTGACTTTGGTATTTAAAAGGTTTAGTTTGCATTCAAAATTACACAATAATAGAAACTAACTAACTGATTGAGGCAGCGGTAGACCAGCAGCTCCTGTGTTCAGTGATATTAAATCACTGTTTTTCTCAGTGGAGTCTGGCTTAAGAGAGAGTGACATAATGGCTTTAGTTCCCCGTCAGAAACTGCTGCATGACAGCAAGGTAAATAGTGAAATTATTGTATATATAGCAGACACACATTTTTTGCGTGGCTAAAATATGTTTTGCTGCTGCCTCCATCCACAGCAGTACATTGCTTAGCTTCCGTGGCGTTACTTTTGCCTGCTTCTCCAAACTCTGGGCATGCCTACTGGCATTTACTGTACACTGACTATGGATAAGTACCTCGAACGATTCCTTTTAGGTTTACGTGACAGTAGAGTTGTGTTACACTTAGCCTAAAGAGTGTGTGAAGATATGTCCTGACCTGTTTGTGTCGAAGTTCTCAAAGCCAAAGATATCAAGCAGGCCAATGGACAGGAAGGAGGATCTGGAGGTACTGGCCAGCCTTTTGTAGATGACACTGTTGATTTTCCCAACAATCCATATGAACAGCTTATTGTAGATTGCCTGAAAGATCACAAAACACATATAACAGTTACATCTCATATTCTGAGCATGAGTAGTCCAAATAAACTGAGGAATATGGAGCACTGAAGTGTACTTATGACCGGATGTTTGTTCAAATCCCTCTCCCCTAACAATTGGTGTATCTAAAAGCTCAGCTTGTGTGTGTTTGTATGTGTTTGTTTGTATAAGTACAAGAACTTTACTCAGTTATTCTCTCTGCAGTCAAAGGTTGAAATCACCTGTTGAACTGGCAAACTTCCTTACAAATTACAGCACGCCACATTTATAGGTTAAATGTTCCATTCATTTGAGGTCAGGATCCAATAAGGAAGTTTGCAACATTCTGATTTCCCGTCACTATGTCACAGCCATTACCTTGACAAAGGCGTCTCTACAGTCGGACGCCTGTTCGGAGTTGAGGGGTTTGGTCACTCTTTCTCTGTTGGTCATAAAGGAACGATGGGTCAAACTCGTCGCCAGGGTGGACTTGTGGACCTGAAGAAAACAGACAAGAACTTATTCATTTAAAACATAAGTATGATTAATCACAAAGAAATTAAATGTGTGTTTAAACGGTTCTATGAAGAGTTTTATAGGTCAGAGGGTGAACTGGACTTAGATAAAGCAAAAAAATTCTTTGAACATTCAAATCTCCCTAAGCTATCAGAAGAAGACATGAGGTATCTGGAACGTCCGATAACACTAGAGGAGGGGAATAAAACAATACAATCTCTGCCTTCAGGGAAAACTCCAGGTATAGATGGGATCCCAATCCCAAGTGAATTTTACAAGCGGTTTGCAGAGGATCTTGGCCCTGAGATGCTCAAAACATTTAGCTCAGCCATTAATATGGGGCAACTCCCACCTTCAATGACAGAGTCAATAATTACCCTTATATTGAAAAAGGGAAAAGACCCCCTGGAGTGTGGAAGTTATAGGCCAATTAGCATACTATGCTGTGATGAAAAGCTTTTTACAAAAATCTTTGCAATCAGAATAAACAATGTAATAGCTTCCATCATTCATCCAGATCAGGTGGGGTTTGTGAAAGGCAGGACCTTCTCAGATAGTCTCAGATGCAAGATACTCAAACAGCTGCTTTGTCTTGGATGCAAACAAAGCATTTGATCATGTTAGCTGGAGCTACTTCATATTTGCCTTAGAAGAATTTGGTTTTGGTTTGGGACTTCAGAACATTATTAAGCTCATCTATAGCCAGCCTAAATCTATGGTAACAACTAATGGTCTGAGGTCAGAGGCTTTTGTGGCAGGACGAGGGACACAACAGGGAGATCCACTCTCACCACTCTTGTTTATTATAGCACTGGAACCCTTTGCAGAAGCCATAAGATCAAACAAATCAATCACAGGAATAATAATGGGTGGTCAAGAAAACAATTTATTTTGCAGATCACATTTTGGCCTTGATATCGGATCCTCAGAAGTTGGTGCCCACTATTTTGGAAACTATCAACTCATTCTCATCCATATCGGGATACATGATCAATTGGAGTAAGTCTGAAGTGATGCCACTTTCCAAAAGCTGTTACAAAAGTAATTTTCTAAACTGGAAGTTTAAGTGGGTAACTAAAATTGTAAAATACCTTGGGATCCTTTTGAATCCAGGACTAGTGAATATAATATTGGATAACCTTAATCCAGTACTGACTAAAATAGAACTTCTACTCAAGGGATAAATTACAAATATCATTATGGGGGAGAATACAAGCTACACAAAGTTGAACTACCTTTTAAGCATGATACCATTAAATATCCCAGTTACCATTTTCAAAACCATCAATAAAATGTTCAGTCACTTTATCTGGGCTGGGAAAAGGGCGAGAATGAAAATAACAAGACTACAAGCTAAAGTAGAATGTGGGGGTCTGAGACTCCCTAACATGAGGCTCTACCAGGAAGCATTTATAGGGGCCCAGATAACATCCCTACTCTCAAATAGAAAGGACAAACCTCTATGGGTGAATTTAGAAGAAGAATTAAATGCAGCAGACTATCTGAGCCATAGGCCAAAGTTACAAGGACAGAATCCTATCATCTCTAATACAAGGGACATTTGGCACCAAATGCATAAAAAAGAAGGAGTGTGTTTAAGGGTAATGCAACAGGCTTAAAGGTTGTGTGGGAAAGAGACTTGGGAATAATTTATGAGCAGGAAGAATGGAGCAGATTGACTGGGGAGATGCTCACATTGTCACAGGTCATTTTATTTTTATCATAATTCAGTGATGTGTAGAGAACCCTCTCACATAGTGGTGTGTTGGTTTTAGTTATTTTGTGAATGTATGATGCGTACTTGTTAACACAAAAACTAATAAAAAGTAAAACAAGAAAAAAACTGAAGTATGATGATCTGTTAATGACGTGACAGGTTCGTGTTAACTCAGTCTTCACTCTTACAACATGAGGAGAGACGTACCGAGTCACGTTTTGTGTTGACAGCCACTAAATATGAGTGCTCACCTCCAGTATTGATGCTGCGATGCTGAAATGTTCTGACTTGCTGACATCACTGGTTTCCAAGTTGTTTTGTGTGTTGGCTGGTGGGAACACGAGATCAAATGAAACAACAACAAAAATAGCAGCTCATTCTTTTGCAAAGGCAGGGGAGGTGGCATCTAGCGGTGGAATGTATGCTCACAAACAATTTTGTTCATAATATCAAATTTAATGATTAAATTAAAGGATAAACTTAACAACAATAATAAAATTTTAAAAAAATCCGTCTACAAACTTTTCAGATCAAACTTTGTTCACTCACCCTTGAAGCAGACATTGCCCATGTGTAATATGGCTGCCAGCAGCTTGAGGATTTCCTGACACTGGCTATCTGAGAAGGTCAGGATTTTCATGGCAGAGTAAATACGCTGGAAGTCTTTAGCATCATCCCTGCCTTCGCACACGATACAGTTGCCCTGTAGCACAAGAGAGGGGAGGTTTGGATTATTTACTGTCGGTGAATAATGAACCATTTGTTTTGGCCAAGGTGGCAAAATAGGCTGCAGGTATTGTAATACCTTAGAAAGGAATTTGTACTCCTGAGCGTCTTGGAGGCTCAAAGCTTTCTTCTGCTCTGCTGTGACTCCGGCCAGCATGCAGTAAAAGATGTGGTAGTTTCTCTCCTGCAGGGCCTGAGGTGTCGGAGCAAAACATTAACCATTACTGTCACAAAAAGATAAACAAAAGGTGTTGGCAAGGTGTCACTTTTCATACAGGTGGGTACAAACAAATACAGATTAATTATCTTGTAGCATTTCACATGACTTTATGTATTTTTACTCGCCAGTACTCGTCACTGCTCTACAGGGCACTGACAGCTTGTTGCCTGTGATAACATGTTTATGTAACCAGCTTTTATAAGTCTACAGCATAAATCTGCCCCCTGGACAGATAAGAAGACGCACACAGAGCTAACTCACCTGATGGCAGACACGAGATTTTTCCAGAAGATACTGCTCCACGCGAGCACCTTCGATCACTCCATTCTTAGTGAAGAAGATCTCCAGATATTTCCCAAAGCGACTGGAGTTGTCATTGCGGATTGTTGTTGCATTTCCAAACGCTGTATAGTGTGGTGTTAGGGTTTTGATAGACAAAGCAAAAACAGAGAAAGAATACTCAGAGTCAATATAACAGACAGCAAACAGTCCTGACAGACATAAGTGAGATAAAAGTAAAGGTGAAGTAAGACAACAAAAATGCAAGACACAAAATATCAATTTAAATAAGCACTATTCTTAGGAAGAATAAAAGCATTAAAAGCAAAAAAAAAGACGACATCACATAAAAGGAAGTCTATAAAGCTGGGTTTTAAAACTTGATTGAAAGAAGTCACTGACTCTGTGAGCCTTATGTCCTCAGGCAGGTTGTGTTAAACCTGAGGGGCCCTGATGGCAAAATCAAAATCACCTTTACATAAGACCAGTGTGTAAGATTTAGGGGAATTTCATGGCATTTAGCAGTGAGGATTGCAGACTGCAGCCGGCTGAAACTTCTCCTGGTTAGAATTTATTCAGTGTTCATTATTCAGGAGGTTCTTACCCGGAGCCGAATTATCCACAGAGGCCTGTTCCTCTCCAAAACAAACAGACCAGGTGATTAAAACTAGTAAAAGCACTGATGCTGATGAAGGAGCTTCACATTACAAATCATCAGTGTTTCTCCGATGCAGTTTGGCTCATGAGAGATGTGTAGTCACCTTTTTTCTCAGATACTTACAATCCAGATATTCAGGATCTTTTTACTAGGAGCCAAATTATCCATAGAGGTCTCTTCCTCTATAAAACAAACTGACCAGTTGATTTCAACTGATAAAAACACCAATTAAAGAAGTTTCACATTAAAAAAATTGAGTTTTCTTTCAATGTTGTCGTCGTTCAGAGGCTTCTAACTACAGTGGCAAACGCCAAAACATAAATGGCCCTATCTAGAGCCAGTGTTTGGTTTGTCCATTCTGGGCTACTGTAGAAACATGGCAGTGCAACATGGCGGACACAACAATCTCCGTGGATGAGGACCTGCTGCTATGTAGATATAAACAGCTTACTCTAAGGTTACAAAAACAAAATGGTTCTTATTTTTCAGGTGATTATACACGAAAGAAGACATAATTATGATATCATATTCCACCTCTCATAATATATCCCATAAATCCTACACACTGAACCTTTAAGCCTCGACTTTGGAACAGCCAGAAGGGCCCCCACCTGAGGATCTAAGGCTACGAACTGACTCATATGGGGTTAACATTTCTGCTATGTAGCTTTGGGCCAGACCCAGACGAGCTTTGAAAGTGATCAGCAAAATCTTACAAATCAAAAACAAACAGGGAGCCAATGAAGAGAAGCCAGGACTGGGGTGATGTGATGTCATCCGTTAAAACCAGTAAGAAGCCTCGCTGCTGCACTCTGAACTAATTGGAGCTGAAAAAGTGACTTTTGGTTTAAGTTATAGTCGTCAAGTCTGGAGTAAATACGTGTATAGTTCTGGAGAAATCTCTTCTTTTTATCTTATTCTGTGTTTAAACATCCCTCTCTGTTTAGTACGACTGCATGTCTGAGTGTTCATGAACTACAGTTGTGCAGGTGTAGTACCTTCCAGTATTGGGTTAGACTCCAAGATCTGCTGTTCAATCTGCTGTTCAGAGCGTTCACCACTGACTGCTGCCAAGTAATGCAGGATCAGCTTAGTGCTCTCTGTCTTCCCCGCTCCTGATTCCCCACTGAGATAAAGACAGAGGACATTAGGTAGAGATCTACATGTAAAATCTGACATTTATTCTATTCAAGGTGACCAATCTGTAACAGGTGAGAGATGAGTCAAACCTGATGATGCAGCACTGGTTCCTGAGGTGGCGTATCATGTTACTGTAGCAGGATTCAGCGATGGCAAAGATGTGCGGAGGGAGTTCCCCCAGCTTCCGACCGTGGTACAAATTCACCTGAAGGAGAACAGGATACACACGTGAATTAACATTGTAATCTATGATAGAGATTCAGAGTAAAATAATAAAGGGAAAAATAGGTGCTACTATTAGTGCATCTGTGATGATGAGCCTCACCTGTTCCTTTGAATATAAAGGGAAATCCTGGTACGGGTTCACTGCTACCAGCACAGAGCCTGTGTAGGTCTACAATCAGAAACAAAAACTGCATAAGAAATTTGAGATTTAGGACTGTTCATTTTGTTTTACCCTGGTTATGAGATACTAGCCTCTGACACAATGGAGGTGAATGGAATTTTTTTCACTGCTTTGAGCATCTGAAATTCAACAGATTCACCAGCAGCATGTGTCCCAGAAGATGTCCCAGGAGCTCAGGATAATCCACAGTCCTGTTTTAATGGGTAGTAACACCGTACAGTACACTGTGAGGAGTTTTGTTTATGATGAGTAAAGATCATTGACCTTAGTTTGTGTGAATGCCAGCCAAGACGGAACTGCCGACACCCTCTGATTGGTGTTTTTTCCCTCAGCTATGTATATAAACTTTACCCGATAAAGGTGCAAGACCGAAACTATGTAAATACAGAGTGTACAGGATTTATTCAGGATGTTTTGGGTTCAGAGAGTTTCCACAGCAAGAATTGTGCATTATCCAGAGGGGGTCCTCCACTGTTTCTAGAAAAACATGTTAGTGTTGAGTTTTTCAAATGTCACATTTTAATATACCGAGCTACTTATTGTACTGCTGCAGAAACCTATGAGGCCAAAAACAAAAATCCTCAGGTAAAATAACGACCTATCTGCATGTCTCAATGTGTCTTTCCAGAAATCATGACCTGGTTACTGAAGATAATCCACAGACCTTGTTGTGAGCAGTTTCATGTAAGAACTATTTTCTTTCTACCGAACTACACCCGTATCACTGCGCCAAAGAAGAGTCATCTACTGCTGGCTCACCTGAGTTAGCTAAAGGCCTTTGTCCACATAGCATTTTTTTCTCAGGCCAGTGTCTTTCTTGAGGAAAGAGTGTCTTTTTTCAGAGCCCTCCAACCTTTTTTGTGCGGCTGCTCCAAGCGCTTTAAATTCAGTTCATGAAGGCGCATGTGACGTCACTGTCGATCGGACAGCGGACACTGGGTGTTGCTGATGAGTGTTGTGCTTTCATCACCGTTCGCTTTGTAAGCTTGATGTTGACTGTGTGGTCAATCCTCTGTTAACCTAGCGCTGTGTTAGCTACCTAGCTAATGTCAGTGTCAAGATATTGTTGTCATAGAAACATACCCATGCGGAGCACATTGTTAAAAAAAAAAGTGCTGGGAACGTTTTTTTATGAAGTGCTTCCCAGTGCCCTGCCATCGCTTTTCTGCTAAAGAAAAAAGCTATGTGGACACTGGCCCTGATGTTACAGCTCAGTTCTGAGTTTTTAATTTATTCATTTTTTTGGCGCTTTTAGCACCACAAGCTGAGTGACATTATGATCCATAATATTCGAGAGAAGGCAGACATTACTATGGCTGAGATGTCCAACACTCAGCAACTCACACCAAAACAATCTAGACTGATAAATTGCACCAGAGTTAAGAGGAAATAAATGTGTTTTTGATTTTGGGGTGAACTGTCCCTTTAAAAATAAGGTTAATGATGGGGCTTAGTGACTTAGTGGATAGAGCAGGCGCCCCACGTACAAGGCTGTTGCCGCAGCGGCCCGTGTTCGAGTCCAGCCTGTGGCCCCTTGTTGCTTGTCATCCTCGCTCTCTCTCTCTCTCTCCCCTTTGACAATTGGCTGTCCTATCCATTAAAGGCAAAATGGCCGAAAAAAATCTTAAAAAAAAAGAATAATAAAAAAACAAGGGTAATGATGACTTGACATAATGTCACTTGTTTTTCAAGAGAAAGATCACCATATTCAGAGAGCGTACTTTTTATTTCTACACTTTTCGGTAGTCAACCTCAATTCAAGACTCGCCAGGAAACATTTCAGGTGAAACTGCACTTGCAAAATTTAACCTCATTCACCCCAGTGACAGGTTGGTCATTTTCAAAGACTACAGTTTGTGTGTGATGCGCCTTACATAGATGATGCCACGTTTGTGTCGCAGCAGTAGGTTCCTGAGGAGGCCGGCCTCGGTCATGTCTCCCAGTTTGATCATGTCGTCCACACCTTCCACTGATGTCGGGTGCATGATCTTGAGAGATGCCTCCTGCTCCTGGGACAGACTCTGCTCCTGAGAGAGTCAAAGGGAGACACAAAAGTGTACTTTCAAGATGGATTTCAGGCTGAAAATGATCACACTTCAGCATATTCATTTTGCTATTTATTCAGCCAGCAAAGGGTTTTTACATTTCCCTCATCGTCCACCAGCAACCTCTGACCAGATGGCGTCACTTTGACCTTCGCTCCGATGGGCACCCCGATGTTCGAGTCCACCCAGACCCATTCCCCCTGAAAATACAGAGCACAATAAATTAGGGCTGAGCAATATCAATGACATATCAATGGCATGATAGGAGACTAGATAACGTCTTCAATTTAGACTTAGCTCATCTGTGGATTTTAGCGATATCATTTTTTAACTTACTGGACTCCTCTAGCTGTTCCATTATTTGTCTTCACCCACTTAGTCATTTTATCCTCATTACTGATGATTATTTATCAAAAATTTCATTGTATTAGTGTTTTATGAAAGCATCAACAGGGAATGGGAAATGAGGAGCATTTTAGTACGGCACCACCATCTCTTGGAAGGATAAGCGTCTTTAGATACAGTAACTGCCAGTCTAGTCATCTGTCATCTGTCAGTCGTTCATCATCAGAAATGTATAATTATGCGCAAAAGAAAAAAGCATTTACAAAGAGAAGCTCTCAACGGAGGCAAAGGAGCAAAATATGACAGAATCAAGTAGTTATTGATGTCAATCCTCACAGACAAGTACCATCCATTGTGTTAAACTCACTCAGTATTTTTAAAAGTAAATTAAATACCTGTCTTTTTAATTTGGCTTCTTAATGTGGAGTAACACTCCAGACTTGATTTTCAAGGATTTTTGTCTGTGTCATTCCAATTTTGCCATGTGAAGCACTTTGGTATGAAAGGTGCTCTATAAATAAAGTTGCATTGAGCTGAGTTAAGTAGGTTTCCTAGTGTTTATCATTACTGCCTACACAATTTCTTGGAGCCCATGTCCTATTGACAAACAGGTGGATACAGGACCTTCAGATATACAAGCAAAATGCCAACTACACAATCATGCAGAAAAATATAAGCTAATGTTATGCTAACTGAATGCTGAGAAAACTACTGCGAAACATGCATAACTAATCTACCGGTATTTAGCAAAATGAAACACATAACATTAGCCTACCTTTGTGTCTGACTGTATACTACATTGGTGTTTTGAATCGTATTCCCTAAGTAATGTTTTGTGTTAGTTCAGCAGTTCTTTTTGACACTTAACCTTATCTTTCCAAAATGGCTGACTGGCTGTTGAAATGGGACTCCAAAATACGAATGCCAGAAGTTTTCCCACAGAGCTTTCTTCCAAAAAGGGATTTCTTGGTCAATGTTTGAAAAAAAGAGTCATGGTTTAGCGTTGAAATTAATAGATTTCTGCCAGAAAGAGGTTTCTGGCATGAAGCCATTTAGGCAAACTTCTCCTGTGTGTGCTGCATGACTGTCTCAACCTTGCTCTGAGCGCATGTTTATGAATGGTCCAAAATGGACAGTGAGTTACATTTAGTTGTCGACGAATAATAACTCCATTTGGCTGGACGATGGTCCCAAAAATGAAAAATAATTTTTGGTCGAAGGCATGAGCTTCATCTTGGGGTAAAGGCAAAGATTAAGTTAATAAACAACTTCTTATATTACGGTTTTGCTAGCTCATCCAACAAATGAAGAGACGGCCAACGCTCTCTGACACAGGACGTAAGGCATTGACCCCAGATGAAACCCAGTGTTTTGGGGGAGTCCCATGACGACACATCCCCATACCTGATAGTCAACCCTACAATATTGTCGCAATATTGATATCAAGGTATAAGGTAAAAATATTGCAATAAATATTGCGATATTTGATTTTCTCTACATCAGCAAGCCCTACAATAAACACTAATAAATCTGCTGATATAGTTTTGTGTTTTAATGTCCTAAAGAGTACGGAATCTATGATGGGACAACCTTCATCACTTCACAGTATTTCCTTGAATGAATTACTGGAAATTGTGACACTACATCCAGGAACAACTATTGTTATCAATAGAATCAATAATTCCACAGTCAGTATTGAGAGACTTTCTTCAGTCTTACCTTTCTCAGCATCACCACGTTGCAGTGTCCTCACTCCCTAAACAGAGAAATAATTATCAGTCTCAAAATTACTAAGAAAAGCAATGTTCAAGTAGCTCATCAGCATAATGAACACCTTACACTGAGGTTTTCTCTGCTGTTAAAAATTCTTGCGTACAAAGCCCACTGCTGTGCTAAAAGCTACTGGTTATAGGTGACAGAATAACAAAGCATTTAATATAACCTACCCAAAACAATTATCGACCCAACAGTCCTTCTATCAGTGATCTTCATTAATTCCCAGTCTTTCGGCCTGCTATGGAGCTGACGTTTGTCTTGACGTCCTCCTGGATCTGTCTCAACATGCAGAAGGAGGAAATGCACCTCTCCTTCGAGTGACAGATTGATTTTATGGAACTTTGACTTTGAA
Source organism: Epinephelus cyanopodus (assembly GCA_026686955.1). Lineage (NCBI taxonomy): Eukaryota > Metazoa > Chordata > Actinopteri > Perciformes > Serranidae > Epinephelus > Epinephelus cyanopodus. The sequence goes on along the minus strand of CM048926.1, from coordinate 19,241,236 downwards.
CCTGCTCTGACCGAAAGGAAGAGGAAGAGAAACTGATCACTTACACAGAGCTTCATATCTGTCTTGTCATCACTTGGACACGTTGATCCCTTTTTCTGATTGGGAAATCTGCAATAAAATCACCTGAAGCAGCCTTAAATGAACATGTCATCATTCATATTAGATATTAAGTAACTCTTACTATAAAAGGCCTTGAGAGGGATTCACCGTTGTCTTAGAGTGTGTGTTGTAATGAATTTATGTGCAGCCTTTGGACTCTGGCTGTGTAAATCTGGGGAGGCATCTCGGAGACTGTCATAAAGTTGCAACTATAAGATTAAATTACCTAACTTTCACATTGACAGAGGACCAGCTTTAATTATCTGTGTGGTGGCTATCAACAGTCACATTCTGCGTAGTACACTGTAGGGAGATGTGTATTGGTTGTGGAGAAGTCAGGTCCTCCACTGTGAGTAATGAAATTCTATAAACTGCAAATTTCCCTGGCAGTTATCTACTACGTGAGGCTAGAAGCTGGACTTTAAACCTTCAGGGAAACCTCCCTCTAATAGACAAATGTGAGTTATCTGCACCACTGTAAAATTAAAGCCATAAGGTTGTGTGGGTTTAGAGTCAAAACAGCTCACCCGGCTGAGATGGGAGTCACGAAGGGTTATTCGCTGGCGTCAGTGTGCTCAGCTCTGATAAGGAAATTCTCAGAGAGGAAAATAAAACTCATCAATAACACTTCACTGTAATTGCACATGCTACTGTTCCAAAGGTAAGTCAGCTCACTGCTGCTTGCAGTGACTACATGTGGTGATGGTACAGTGCTCTTAATACTCAACTTTATGATGCAAAGATTAACTTCCTGTCTCCACTCATCAGCCTGGTCTCTGATTATATTCCTCATGGCGTCATGGAAACATAGTTATAGAGTCTTAAGACAACAGAAGGGGGGTTTTTATCTTCAAGAGTAGGGCTGCACATAAAAATGATTTTCATCGTTGATTTATCGGCCCATTATATTTTTTTAATCAAATCCAAAATCCAAAGCTTTTCAGTTTTTCAAAGAAAAGCATCAAAGTCTCACATTCAAGAAGCATGAAACCACCAAATGTTTGGCTTTTTTGCTTAAAAAAATGTACTGAAATAATTATTATCAAAATAGCTGCCAATTAATTTTCTGTAAATCGACTATCGATTTATCTGTTGATTGTTGCAGCTCTATTATTTAAGTGAAAGTACTGTATGCAACATATGAAAGAAAAACAAACATTTCCTTCTGGTTACAAATGAAAAGTTGTATTTGTAATCAATACAAAAAGCATGGCTTAATCCAACACCCACAAGTGTTCTGCTATGACCATGGATGTGTAAAGAGAACTGGATACAGCATTGGAGTCAAGGCCCCATTTATACCAATTAAAGTTGTTTAGTGACGCATGTAGCCAAAAATGCTGGACTTCTAGGTAATGCACTATATTGCACGTATGTAACATCGCCACGTGGTGTGTTTAACATAATGTGATGACGTGACATTATGTAATGACATCGTGATAAGTATGTAATGCGATGTTACATAAGTATAGGTTAAGTATAAGTTAAAATAACTCATCATTCGCTTTTGGTTTCACATGGGATACAAACAGTGGTCTGCTGGGTCCAAGTCCTGTGTTTGTTTGATCTATGGCTGTATAAAGAGCACTGGATACAGTGTTGGAAGTGGGGTTTCGTTCCTATGAAAGTTGCTCAGTGGTGCATGGAGTGCAGTGTAGACTTTCACGAGCTAAGCGGCTAACTTCTGGTTTATCCTAGAGATAAAATGATTTCATCTTGTGGCTTCTGTAGACTTTCTTAATGTTATAAGACCAAATGAAGTGAATCCTGATAGTGAAACAAATCATTTCACTGGAGCTGTCACGCTCAAAATAATATATCCACTGATTTAAAACTGTCTCTTACAATGGAATCTATGGGACAAGGTCTTTTTGGACTGAAAGGCATTATGTGACAGATCCAGAAGTTATAGTTACACCTTTTGGCACCTATGTAAAATTGGCTTTAAAGCCCAGCGTTGTTCTTGAGGATGACTAGTAGCCAATGACGGCTAAAATTCTACCAATCTGAAATAGGGTTAGCTGATTCTTTTTAGCTGACAAGGCCTATTATCACCTTTTATGCTGATATGCCGAACTATATAGCGAGGAGTTGCTTATTTACACACCCAGCAGAAAAGGAGCAACATCAGCAGTAATATAAAGTAATTTTTGTGTCTACCTGACAAACTGAAGTCCAATAATCTCTCTCTTTTTAGCTCTGTCATTCAGGAGCTAGCTAAATGCTCCATTTGTTCACCAGCTAGCCGCTAACATTGTTTGCCATTTGATCCTGGACGGGTATTGTTGGGTGGGTTTATCTGTGCTTTTTTGAGAGTGGCGACAGTATATCAAAAGAGTTAAGTTGCGGGCTGTATGACCAATACAAATAAAGATGCTACAAAGCTAGAGTTCAGGGATCAATCAGTCTTCTCTGTGTGTTCCTCACCACAAATGACTCTTTCATATACAAGAAGCCATGTGATCCATTGTATAAATAAGCAGATTATAGCAGCTTTAAGCAGACCTGAAATTCCATGAGGATGCGGCACACTGAAAAATCAACTGGTCATAAAATCATTTATATAAAAAAAGAGGGGAATCAAAGTGTTTATTTTATCTGGAAACGCTATCATTGGGTGTGGTTTATAAAGCCACTGTCATCAACAGTGACACAAACTCTCTTCCTTATTATCTGCTTTATAATAGCACAGTGGGTTTATGGTGGATTAATAACAAACACTCCCTGGCAATAAAGAACACAGAGACTATCTGTGTTTATTCGCAATATAAACTAAACAGACAAGGGCTGTACCACACAGTCATTAATGGTGGTCATCAGTGTGTCACTGGCAGCACGCATCACTCTAATTTCAACAGAATTTGTTTCCTCCTCGTCTTCAGTGACTCTACCATCACAACCAAAATATGTTTATAACCGTACACAGGAAAGAAAGAGTCTGAGTCATCGGTGTATGTATTTATTTCCCTAGAGACAAAGACAACTATCTATTGCTCTATATGGCGGTTAAGCAGAGTACAAATGCACTTTGGATACTGACCAGATTTACAAAGTTACATCTCACAACAACTTTGCAAAAGACAGAAATTGCACTTATTATTATTTTCAATCCTAATCACAGAAACATGTCCTACTAAGTCAGTGCAGTTGTTTTCTACTAGCACTCCAATTGCTGGTTTAAAATACACTTAGAGCACAAACTGTCAGTCCATGTAAAACAAAATAACTTAAAAACATACTCCTATGGTCTTTCCAAAAATCTGACGCAAGACTAAAAACAATGAGTCAAACAAATGAGATTTGAAATCCAAAAACAAAATGTGCAGATGTAGCAGCTGATTTGTATTATACCAAATGGCACTGAGAACTTAAGAGAGGCACACTGACTGAGGCAAAGTCCAGTCGGGTACACGGGTATTTTTTTTTAAAAACAGGGTTCTTCCTTCTCCGTTCTAAAAGAGAAATCCCATCCATACAAGCACTGTTTTTAAAAAATCTCTTTTCAAATGAAAACAAAAAAAAAAAAAACCCAAAAAACCCACGATTGAAGTACTGTCAAGAGCACGCCAGCCAAACCAGTAGGCAGCAATATAGCCCTAAACTTAAAGCCATGTTCACCAATCTATAGGTCAACACTGAAAAAAAAAAGAGTTTCTGATCATCTTACCCTAAAAAGAGTTTTTGGGCGTGACACATCAAGCCGACAATCAGCTGTTGGCCAATGTTGTGCCATTTGTGAGCGTCTGTCGGCCTAATTTTTTCAGTACGTCCCACACTGTTGGCACTAGTCGGCCCTTGCTGGCTATTTTCTGGCCAATTCAGTATGTTGAATCAATGTTAAAATTGGTGAAGCCTGTCTCTGAGAGAAATCACTCTGATTGGCAGTTTACGTCACTGCATGAGAAGAGAAACGAAAGTGAGGAAAGTAAACAGTAAGCTAAAGACAAGAAGGCGTAGGATAGAAACAAACTTTATATTAGTTATTGAGCGCAGAAACAGTGAGTGTTTGTGTTCCTCTTGGCTAGTACATGCAAAATATAATTTGTTCTTTCAGCATCGGGTTATAATTTTAATGTGCTAACTGGCTAACTAGCATCTTGGCATGCTGTTATTTCAATTTCCCTTTTTAAAAGAGGAATACAGACTGCAGCCACCTGCTGGCATGGAGAGTTATTTCCTGTCACACAAGCCCAGAACTTAAGTGCAAGTTGGGTGTTTGCTGTAGTTGTTGCTGTGTATTAAAGGGCAACTATTTGGCGACCCAACAGTCAACCTTCCTCGCTACTAGTTCTGTGATGTCAGTTTAGTGCACCCAAGCCTTTACAAAAGGTCTGTTTTCAGCGACCAAAATTGCTGTTTCCATGTGGACAAAAGGCCAAAATGCATATAGAAACCCAGGTTTCACAAAATACCCGTGTACATGTGAACTAGACCTCGGTTAAAGCAAAAAGAGAGGCCCACAATCATTTTAAAATGTGCAGCTCCACTAAAATTTTGTTTTATCGTCACTTGACTAAATTAAGGCTGAAATTCACAGTTGATATTAATGAGGTCCATAAAGTATTTGGGCTGCACAAATCAAGTCTGAGCATAAAAAAATAACACAAACAGTTGGAAGCACTCCAAAGCACAAGAGCCAACATAAAATTCATTAAGATCTCAAGGCCACCAACCTCTTTCAGCAGCAATTCACATTCAAGTCATTCCCATGTTTTGTATTAAAAACAATAGAGAGATGAGAAGTTATTAAGCTTTGGCCCGTCAGTAAATACAGAAAATGTGCCTCAGTTTGGACTAGAACAATACGTTAGATCTACGAAACCCTGCTTTAGGAAATTAAATCAAATGAAACTTCCTATGAGCTGTACTTCATGACCCAGAGGAGTCTGAAAACTCTTCCTGTATAAAACACTATAAATACATACGTCAATGTAAAAACACCAGGGTGTCCTGTGGTAGCTGTTATGTTGTTACTATGAAACACGAATAAACCTGTTTTATGAATCTGATATAATTGAAGTTTTTATCGTACTATTACTGCTACATTTTTACTGTCTGATCCAAGTAGCTTCACTGAGGCCACATGTTCTATTACAGCCACCACAGCCAGACAAACTAGTAAACTTCAGTAGTGTGTTTTTCTATATTGCTTTGCAAACACAAATATCCTCAATCTAGAACTGAGAAAGCGGTCATTGATATTAAACGGATAATCAGCTTTCACATATTAAACTGTGCACAACAGTTATATCACATCGAAACTGTCCTCATAAAGGCCAATAAATCAACAGCAAAATATAACTGCTGCCTTGGTTTTGTCATTGTCAGACCAGGGTCACAATTCAATTTGAAATCCATTCACTGTTTACATTAAATACTGTCCCCACTAGTGAGATCATTACAGCTTAAATTAAAGCATCAGGGTTTACATGTTTTAAACCACTCACTACAAATCATACACGTCACACATTTAACCATTTTCCAGAGCATACCATATTAGATTTTTTTTTTTTTTTTTAATTTCTTCTACTTTTGATGACGACCATTATTACTTACGCCAAGGTTTGGATAACAGAAAAAATACCGTCCCACCTTTCATGAAACTTAGTGAAAAGGTGTTGGAAGAACCCGTTTAATTTCAAAATGGAGCCTAAGCACTTTACTTAACTGCTGCTGTGGATGGGGGCAGCAGCAGAACGTATTTAAGCCACTTTGAAAAAGGCCTACTTAAAAAAAAAAATGTCAGAGTAAGTGGACGCTATATTCAGAATATTTTCACCACTTTACTTTGCCATCAGACAGCCCTGTCCTTTGCCACTGCATATTCTCAAACATAGAACTTACATATTCCTACACATTAGCACAACTGTGCCATGCACTGTATTACGCCGCACGTCAGCTGTTTGGGTCAGACTTTCAATGGTTTATTGAGGAGGCAACAAATACAAGAAAATGTAAATAATGAGTAATGCTGACAGTGACAACAAAATGCCATTCACTGTGGAGTCTACAAGAGGCCGGAAACTTTTGTGGAAACTGGCCAAGGAAGAGCACACGCTAACTGTGAACTTCTGTAAACTTCTGTGAACCCCTGATCACCGACCCAGAGAGCTACGGCTGCCATGAGTCGAACTTGGTTACAACATAACTTCAGGATCAGTCTGAATCAGAAGATGCCAGCGCTTCACACCTCACTAGTTGTCTGGCAAGTCGTTTTATTTATCTGTAGGTATTAAGCATATTTCACCTGATGGCTGGGTATAGCAGTGCTCTTCAGCAACTATCTCTCGCTTATTTGGTGGTGGTTTTATATAATCCTCTAGAGAAATGTTCAATGCAATCACTGAGTTGTCTTAGTCTTGTAGGTGGAGTACTGATGTCTCTATTCAGTGTAACTAGGCACAGCTGTTTTCATTTCTTTGTTTGAACAGTGCAGAAAACCATGTTTTAAATCTTTTGAAAATTAAATCTGTTTCAGTTGGATCGCGCGACAGCACTTTCTGACCCTGACAGCTGACCTGCAGCAGTGAGCGGCACAGCTGCGCTTAAGTGTAGGAATATGGAAGGTGTACGGTTGAGAAAATGTAATAAAGGCTATCTGACGGCATGGTATAATGGTGAAAATATTCTCAATACAGCCTCCACTTAGACTGATATATATATTTTTTTAAGTGACTAAAATATGTTTTGCTGCTAACCTACATACAGCCTCACTTCAAAAAAATCCGAACCTTCCCTTTAACATAAATAGGGCATTTGGCCTTAGTGAAAGTCTGTGCACTCCAAGCGCCCTTCTAGTTTCTATTCATTTCTGTGGAAAGAAAGTAAACTTGCCCTTCAGGCAGGTCTATAAATGTGAATTTCCATGTATCACAGAGATGAATGGAAACCACTGAAATACTGGAAGAAAAGTCTTAAAAAATATTAAACATTATAATATACCTTGGAAAATGGGCAGCAGTCATGTATATGTGCGGGTGAGTGGGCTAACATATGAAAAACACTGGAATGGGCCTTTAAGTTGAGAAAGAAACTGAAATATTTGGGATTCAAATTGAAATGTGACTCTGACCTGATGAGTAACTCCCCTGCTTATCACAGTAATACTGCTTCTAAACTACATTTCTACCAATCAACAAAAGAAAATGTGCAATTCCAAATTTCCATACACGTCTGTGTGCTCTATGGCACGTTTAAGTGTTTATTATTCACTCTCCTCGGGCCTCTTGAGCACTGCACTGTATTTCATTGGTGCTCCGTCCGCTTTGAGCTGAACCTCCACTAACTTGAAGATGGAAATTACCTGTAAGAAATAAAAAAGGTGATCATTGTAAATTTACAATCTGTCAAGTTGCTTGGTTTAAGATATCTTCTAACTGTCCTAACCCCTGCTAGCTGCTCCAGCTCTTCAGAGAACGAGTTAATAATCTTGTTTTCTACTTTTTTAAAAATATTTATGCTGTTAATTGTTGTTGTAAAATTTAAATTTAAAGTCGAAAATTCCTTGTAGAGGGCTGCACAAAGACCATAATACCCGAGAACAAAATAATTGTGCGTCTCTGTCTCCTAACTATCATAAAAAAAAAAAAAAAATCTCTTTATATTGAATAATATTTATATTTTCCTGTTGACAGGCTTTATACCATGACAAAAGCATTTTCAATGTCTGCAGTTCTCACCTGCTCTACTGGAGCTTTTTCTTGGTCCTCTGATGTCCAGACGAGAGTCAGCTCTGATTTCTTCCCCACCTTACGATGGTGGAATGAGTCCAGGCCTACAACAGACTGAAGGTGGAAACAAACTGTTACTTGACCCACCACTGTGACTGGAACTCGTTTGGCGGTCTCGTTTTCTGCTCCTGAACGAGCTCTTTTAGTTCAACAACAGTGTGCTTGTATCAATTAAATTACAAAGTGATGACACAGTCACAATATTATCTGTAATTATGTCAACTGCATGATGAAACTGCAAAACGATTAGACTAAAAGGCAACATCTAAAAACACTAAATGAAATAATTATACTACAAATGACTGAACAATGTTTAGATGAAGTTGAAACTAAAATTGCTCTCTTTAAATGGAGTTTATTGCAGCTGAAAAACTAAACACACTAGCATGCACAAACCCCATCCACAATAATACGTTTTCCTTTTAAAATGCAGAACTTCTCCTACGTTAACGCCAAACGTCAACACTGATCCAGTGTTTTTGGAACCCTAAAACGAAACTTTGAGAACTCTGCTGACCCCATTCTAGTTTGAAAACTCCACAATAATGTTTTAGTCTGGACAGGTGGAAACAGAGACTTCTGAAAACGATGATGTAGACACCAAAAAATCAGCTAGGTCTACATACCTTTTGTGATTTCACTCTTCTTGTGTGGGTACTCCTTTTCCATCGCCATGGCTTCCTTCAGCAATGAATAAACCTCCTTGTTCTGCTCTGATATGTTGCCATATTTACCCTGTCAATGACTCCCAAACTATTTTTTACCACCCTGACTGCCTTTTAGGGAACGTGAAATTGATGTCATACCTTGCTAAAATCTTTGGACGGTTAGCCTTCTTATACGGATTGCACTGTGTTACCTGTGCTGGCTACAGCTGTCAAGCAATGGTATTCGGACAAACTGATCACTATAAACAACATAGATTAAGGTTTATCTATCTCATTTATGGACTTAGTGCATACACTTTGGTAAGAGAGATAACAGAGCGTGTACCGCCCCACATGGCATGACCTTCACATTCTCTATACCAGTGTTTCATTCAGTATTCCGAGCAAAGACATCTCTGTTCTCACTTGCTGTTCTTTGTCTGCAGTATGTTCTGCAACTACGCAACAATCTGCTTCCTGTTTACACCGACGCGCGTAGGCCCAGTGTACGCGAATGGTCATGTGATATGCACCCTTAGGTGTGTTAATAGCTACAGAGATTATTTCTGAGATGGGCTTAAACCTGTCATGTGTACAGAGACTGTTTTCATTTTAGAATGCAGTTTTAAAATGAAAACCTTTTAGCGTGGATGTGCCCTCAAACTCTTCTGTGAGTGGAGTATATTGAGCTGACCTTGCAGTAGATGCGTTTCTGCACTCCGTAGCGGAGAACCAGCACATCAAAGGACTGATCCAGCACCCCCATCACCATGGCCTCAGAGTCCAGAGGGCCACATTCCTGTGAAGCACAACCCAAAAAAAACCCCACTTCAATTTACTGACTGACTGTGTGTGGTTTTAACTTACATTATAAGAACTTAAGTATTTTAAACCTGGAGCCCATTTTCTCTTGTTTTTGTGTCAGGGTCAGATCATTATCATGAAGGTTTTACAACATTAGAAAAGACCCTATAGCGAAATGAAATGTTTTTTTATGACATTTCACTTGTTCCATTCTGTTTTGTGTCCAGGTCTTGCAAAAGGAGAGGTCTCCTCTCACATCACATCATCAAGATCTGCCAACACAATAAACTATTACTGACACTCCTCGCTCCAACTTCCACTCACGTTTCCACTATTTGCTTCCTGCAACAAGTCACCTCTTGAGATTTCAGAACTTCATGTTAGCGAGACTTGGTCATACAACAGACCACAACAAACAAAAGGTACAGACACTTTTTGTGGACATAAACTAAAGGGGCACACCTGCTCCGAGTGGGTATACTGAGGCCTGTTTTGTAGCTGCTGACTGCAGCGGTCTCGCTCAATACTGGATCAATTTCAACCATTGTCGTTCCCACAAGTCCCTTAGACACAGAAACACGGGGAAATAGGCTTCATGTTGAAAAGAGAGTTTCCTTTTAAGGAACTGTTTAAACTCTGGCTTATTTTACATTTTAGGCTTTCAGTTGAGTTGCTGAACACTTTTTCTTTTAAGAAGGAAACAAAATAAGCTCCAACTTAATGTTCACCCAAGGTCAGAGCCCCTGACAATATTACGATAATCACAGAGTAATATAAAATGTAAGGTCTGATATTGTGAAAATGCATTTAGATTGAGTTTTGTGTTTGGGGCTGTAAAATAAAAGCTGTGTAAATGTGAATTTGCTTACTACTGCCATGCCTCTACATCTGAAAAGGGAATATGTAAAACTCCATTTTTATAAAGAATGAATTTATGTTGTTGTTAATCAAGAATTTATTGTGATTTGTCAACTCACCTTTACAAAGACTCCAAAGAAGAGCTCAGAGCTCAGCTCCTGGACTCTCTTGGACACCGTCTTCTTCTCATTACAGTGTTTTGCCTGTTTTTCGACTTCGTCTGTTGACAGCCCCAAATGAGGCCCACACTCTGAATGTGAACATTAAGTGGACAGATACACACGTGACAAAAAAAAAAAAAAAAACATTAAACAGAGAAGAGAAGCAGGAAGAGCAGAAACAAAGCATCAACTGAACGTGAGATCTGAGGCTGCTTTGTTCTCTCCTGCATCATCAACCACATGTCCCGCAGTACAACCGCAGCACTGTTTGAGACAAATGGGGCATTCTGTGTGTTTGTTTTCGTGTGTGATGGTAGAAAAGGTACGCACTCAGTGAAGACGCCAGCAACCGGTGGACAATGATGTCGGCATAGCGTCTGATGGGAGATGTGAAGTGAGTGTAGAGAGGAACGTTGAGGGCGTAGTGCTTAAAGACATGCTCATCCTTAATTACACCGGTGCAGAAGTATATTGCCATCTGGGAAACAACAATAAACCACATTTAATACTGAAACACACACAAATATGACTGAAGATGTTTCTTGTTAATATTGTATATATTCAGTTTCAATCCCACAAACAAAATGCTGCTGTATTATGTTAAGATGACAGGTTTTTCTTTCATGGTAACATATATTTCTTTTTTAATTCTCTTTTTATTGAAGCAATGGACTCACTTTCCATCAGACCCTCCAGACTCTCATATACATTTCCCTCATTTCAAAGATCTGTCAATCTTAAATTTACATAGCAAGTGTATTCCAAACAAGCTCTATAAATCTAACTGTAAAGCAAAGAGTCTCTGTGTGTTATTCGCATATCTCGAGAACCGTTCATTCGCTCTTATTCACACTTGGCAGCTGTGTTGCTGAGGACACAAGGACATGATATTTGATATACTGGTATTGATGATAACTGTGACATCTAAAAATGAATTATAGATATCATGTTCTTAATACACATATGATAATGTTGTGCAAATAATCCAGAGCCTCTTAAATCATTTCTGTTCCCATTCTGGTTTTGCCTCCCTCAAACACCATCTGGTTGCCTTTTCACTATCCGCTCTTTGTGCTCGATGCTCTCCACCTCCCTACACTCGTATTCTGAGTGTAATTAATTTGCAAAAATAAATAAATGAATAATAATACAATAAACAAGTGAAAGACAAATCTGACTGATAGCATTTTATTTATTTATTTGTTTTTTAATTTTATACAAATGTTGCGATAATATTGTTCTCGTGAATTATTTTTGCCATTATCAAACAATAATTGTCGCCAGCCCCTACATGCTCTCTTAAATTTGGGGCACTTTGGACATGCAACAATTGCAAACAAGTGAAAAGCAAAGCAGACTGGAGCTTCAGCACTTTCTTGATTCAATTAACGTTTGCTGCTGGATGCTGAATATACGTATATATGTCACAGCTGAACTTTTCTTCCCCTCTCTGGAGTCAACAAGCACGAGCGGCTAGCCTCCAGTAGTGATACTTTACTTATAAGACAAATGTGGTCCGCTAGAGTGGCAGGTGGCTTACTGACCATTTTCTCATTCACGATGAAAATAAACTGATTTACTGTTGATTTTTTTTGTACTTTTTCTGTAAATAAGGTGCCAGAGTGCATAAAAACCATCGAAATAGAGCTTGTTTATTAAAAAAACAGTGCAAGAGGAGGATCCCCTGGACCTCCCCGCAAGGTTTAAGTCCTGAATGTCTTAATAATCCTGGAAACTGGCCCTTGGCCTACTGTTATTTTGCAGAAGTGGCCCCAGGCAAAGCAAATTAAATATCCTTGGCCTACAGGAGCAACGCCATGCTGCCACTGCAATTTAAACTGTGCAAGTTTGCCACACGAACCTTTAACACTAATGACATTACCACTGGGAAAATACCTCCGCTAATTAAATCCATGCTCTACTTTATAACTGGGATGGTTTTGTCAAAGCTATGAGTAATGAACCTATTTGTAATACCTTCTCTAAGTATATTTCACCAGGGTTTCTAATCGTGAGGCTGTTTTTTAGGGGCGGATTGAGTGGCGTGCTTTACCCTTTCTCTAACTGGGAATGTTGGTGTGGGCAGTGGTAGAAGTAGCACTCAAAACTTTTCTTTGTATGAGCGGTTCTCGAGAATGCTGCAAGCTGAAACCCTACTAGCAGAGCAATCAGCCTGTTCTGAATAGGCTTGTTTTGAACGGACGCTGCACCAGTGGGTAAAAGTTCAAGAAAACAAAAAAAGACAGCGTAGTGCCCTTCAGCGGTGGTCGCTGAGCTCTAACCTGCATGGGTCTGGAGCACATGTGGGTGAGGACTTCTTTTCTGGCAGTGGTGTACTCATCATCACCCAGAGTAGTATTGAGACTCTTCTGCATGTTGGAACAGAAGAAAAGTAGTTTGAATTATTAATACTGAGTTATTCTTTTACATCATGCTCAGTAATTCATGCAGCTCAAAAGCTTCATCAATCACGTAATGATATCCCTGAGAGAGGGAGATACACACATACAGCAACAAAATCCTCATAGAAATGAAATATCTGTAATGCTGTAATTCTGAATTTGATCACTTAAAGAAAACATAACCCTACTGATTCAGGAGAAAATAGACTTCAATTTTTCTCCAAGATATTACAAACTAAGCTACATCTGTGGTATTCTAAGTACTGACGTGCAGCGCTCCTGCAGAGGAGAGATCTATGTCAATTCCCAACTGGTCGCAAAGCTCCTGCAGCTCATCCACCAGTTTGGCCTTGGGTGGAGGGTGGCGTCTCAGCAGGGCGAGGTCGGGGAATTTGCGGTAGATGTGGTTGGCTGTGGCAATGTTGGCCAGTAACATGAACTCCTCCACCAACCTAGAGAACACAGTGTTGTATGATAGTTAAATGGCCAGAGGGTGGAACAAAGAAGGAGACTGAGATGCATTCCAGACTGACTCAGAAACATATTCCACCAAAGGTTACACACGCATCACGTCCAGTAAATGTTCATTTTGGCAGAGGAACAGAAGGGATACAACACAGATGCATCTGAGGAGGGTTTATCACTCACTTGTTACTGTCTCTGTACTGGTAGACGTAGCAGCCTTGAGGCATCATGGTGTCTTTGTCCAGGGTGAAAGACAGTTTCAGCTGAAACAAAAAACACACAGCACGTGCAGGAAACAATGTTAGAACGCTGACAAATTCAATAACCTGCATCTTGTTTCCATCCATTTCTATCATAAAAGTATTGCTGGATTCTATCATGATAACCAGCTCAAATAATCCTGTTACATCTCTTCCAGTAAACTCTTAAATGATCTGTGATGAACTCTTATTTTGAAATAAAAGGAAACATGAGTGGAGTGCTGATACCAGGATCCCTACCCTACCCTGTCACTTAAACACACACTATGTAATTTCTGCGACTGGGCGTCTCTCAATCAATCAATAACACAAGATAGATTTTGATGAAGTTGTGAAGTAGCGTGGGATCATAAGATCACATGTTGTCTTCATCGTTAAACAACCACCATTGCAGATAAAATAATCTATCTGACGTGAGGCGGTGAGAACTCACCTGGTCCAGTCTGAGGGCTCCTCCCTTGAAGCGTTGAGCCCGGAGGTTCTTGGCAATGGAGTGCAGGTTGAGCACAGCCTGATGGATCTCATCGATGGGGTGCTCGGGGTCCGTAGGTGGCAGCTCCTCAGCGGAGAACATCTTTTCAGGGGCCTCGATCATGCTCTGAGCATGGTCGTAACTCAGCTTCACGCAGGAACGGATGACTGAGCGGCCAAACCACTCGCTCAGGATCTGGGGAGGTGAGCAGGTGAAGCGGAACCATGAAGATGAAGCACAAAAAAAAACAAACACCCCAAGAAATGGGGGGCCAATCAACCAGCCATCAGACCCTTTACTCCTCTGTACCTGTGAACTTAACGTTCATTGTTTGAGTGCAGCTGTAACAGCGTTATGAATTTTAAATGGCCGTACCTTCCCCTCGGGTGTGATTTTCCAGATGACAGAGAAAGTCAGTCTGTCGATGAGAGGATTCAGACTGCAGAGCTCCTCACACAGCAGCCTCGGCAACATGGGGATCACCTGGACAGGGACAACACACATTAACATACTGACTGAGTGCTGACGAATATTTCAAAAAGGTATGCTCATTTTCAAGTCTGACACAATGTGATATAGGTCGGGGGCTCTCACCTTTTGAACCATGTACACACTAGTTGCTCTTTGGCTGGCGACGGCATCCAGAGCGTTGTCCTCTTCCACAAAATAACTCACATCAGCAATGTGGACTCCCACCTCAAAGTTACCTGTGATTAAAAGACAGTGTATAACATGACCTCCCATCCCTCAGGAGAAATACAATCTATAACTGTAACTAGGATTCATGCTCTTCATAATCATCACAGTTAGGCTGCATTCACATCAAATCATGAATTGTAGCAATTAGCCACAAGGTTGTGCAGCAGCGTAGGAGTGTCACTTAAATGGAACACTGCTGATGGAGTGGAGGGAGGAGACTAAGTTGTAGATGTGTCAAGGTTCTTTTGATTTTCGTTACTGTTGTATCCTTACTGGCACAAAAGACACATGTGCGAGCACACACACACACACACACACACACACACACACACACACACACACACACAGAGCGAGTGCTCTTCTTTGTAGGATAGGACACACAAGCTGTTAGAACATACATTACTTCTTTTACCCACTAATATTTAACATTAGAAAGAGACTGTAGTACTGTGGGTGTCTCTCTGGTCTGACTGCCGGTTATGTGACTGGACACCGCAGCTTGATGTCGGGTTGCATTTCTCCAAAAGTTGAACCTGTTTCAACTACACACATTCAAACGACCGCAATGCAGATTTGGTGCGAATGCAGCCTGCAGGTCATTACCATCAGGGAGTTGTTTACAGGACAGAGCATCGTCCAGGTCTCTGGCAGTAGCAGGGTCGATGGTGAAGATACACTCCTGCCTACGTATGAGAAAACACTGCTTAGTGAGTAATGAATTCTTAATTGAGACTTAATACGGGACACTTGTTTGCTGCCTTTGGATGACAAAATCTACAAAATAAATACAGGAGTCTTGTGATGCAGTTTGGGTCTACAGCGCTCATATCTCTCCTTTTGTGTTAAGCTGGATCGACTCATGTACAGTAGCATGTTCCCACATCAGCATTCATGGGCTTCATAGTCCTACCTCAGGTCCTTCCTCTTCTTCATCTCCTCAGGTGGAATGGTCCAGGGCAGGTTCTTGGGGAGGCAGTCTAACACCTCGTCTGAGAACTCAGAGAAGTCAATGTCATACTCTATCAGGATGCCCTCTGTCTCCGGCTCGATTTCTCCAGCCTGGCCCAGCGTCTTCGCAAGTTTACTAGAGGAAACATAATGACAGAGAGTCAGGTTGGTCGTTATACTGTTCAAATGGTTTCCCTGCATCAAGCTTTGAATACAAAACTCACCCTTCTGCAAAGTTGCTGTCGGCTGCCCAGTTGGTGATGCGACAAATGAACAAGGTATTGGCATAATCGCCCGGGCGGGAACAAAAGTCTTCGGGACAGTCAGCGAGGAGGACATTAATCCGTGGCACACGGTGGTCCACAGGGGAGAACATGGCAAAAGGCTTATCTGGCAGGAATTTCAGGAAGCCTGTCACAGCTCTGGAGTGTTTCTTTTCGACTATGTACACCACCTGGCAGAGAAATGATCAGGGAAGTGCAGTGACGACTTTGAAATCTAAGGCCTTGGTGTTTTTATTTTAATATCCAGAGCCAAAGAGACCAAGTGACAAAATGGTGCTGAATAAGAAGAACTTTTGTGATCTTAGGATATCGTTTATGCAAACAGTATTTACTGTGGCTAGTTTCTGTGGCTACTTAGTATACTTTCTTTGGGGGTTTAGACCTTCAGTGGAGCAAATACAATTAAGTCACATAAAACCTTTGCATCATGCCTTGGCCATTTCTTTATAATTATTTTCATCTAAAAGATACTTGATAAAAAATACAAGGGAAGGGATAGGTTAGAAATACAGCACAACTGACAGGGTGGGACACTCACCTTAGCTGTCTTCTGGAGTATTTCCTCACTGGGCCGTGGGGTCAAGGGGTCTTCCAGAGGCTCTGTATCCATCAGACGAAAGGAAAAAGTTAGATGTATTCTATGTCCTATCGCTTTCATTTGTTTTTGTTTCTGTGCACTCTCTTCACATCAGAGAGTATCCAACGATGGACAACATGACAGCTCCCAAAAAGTGAAGCCAAGACCTCTGAAACGCCCCCTAGTGGCTGGCTGCAGGATAGATCATAAACCTCACCCCTTCCAGGTTAGAGAGAAGGACATGGCCTAAACTGAAAAGAATTTTTTTTTCCAAAGATGGTTTCTGTCATTTTAGGTAGTTCTAACCACACTGATATTTGTTAAAGAGTTCATTTTTCTGGGAAATTTGGTTTTAATTATGTATTTGATGCTAAAAAAAGTGGGTGTGACTTCATGACTGACCAGCATAGGATGGCAGCCCCCGTGTCAGGGATATTTTGGCTTCATTTTTGTAAGTGGGAGGAAGTGGAGACACATCATCCATCTTTATATATGTCACCGCTTCAGACCAGTAAATAAACATTGAAACACACAGTTCTTCCCACAATATTCTCAAATAATAGCTTTGTCAAGAAAAAAGTCAGACAATAGTGAGTGGTGTAATTTCCCAGAGCCCAAGGTGACGTCTTCAAATTGGAAGTTTTATTAGACCAACAGTTCAATGATTTAAAGCTACTTAGTTTATTATCATGTATGGCAAAGAAAAGCATTAAATTCTCATACTATAGAAGCATGAACCCAGCAAATGCTTTTTTGCTTAACAAAATTGCTGGCACAACTATTTGAATATCAAAATAATAAATATTTAGTTGATCAACAAATCGGTTAATTGCTGCAGCTCTATAGTTACTGACCATTACCAAATAAAATAGCTGTAACACCTCCGTCACAGTACCTGCGTCAGCGAGGGAGACATTCTGCACTTTGCGGACGTGTTCATCCTGGTCACTGTACTGGTCCTCCACAATAACGTCAGGCCTGGGCGTGCGCTCCATCTTCTTCTGCGCTGTTCGTGCCATGTTTTCCTTCTGAGTCTCCGACTCACTGGCACCCTCACAGTCAGTATCTGACCTCACAACCTAAACACACACATCCATTTATTTTTATCTGCTGACACACTGATTTGCTGTCCTGTGGAGCTAAAACAGAGCCTGTTATAATAACTTTGAAAAGCTAAAGATATGGGCTTACAAACTTGAACCATACTGTTCATAGATAGGTAAGTGTAGTCTACCTTCCACTGCTCCCGAGGAAGAATCTGCACCACCACTATGTCAGCATTCAGTGCTCTGTTACGAGCTACAATCCCATCCAGGAATATATCCCGTGTGTCATCCTGTGGAAATAAAAAGAGATTGCTTATATCTTTGTAAACCTTTCAAGAGAGATGATGGTGTACTACCTCATACAATGAAATCACAGGCCAAGTTACATTTATCATACAGTACACGATAGACAACAGTTTAGCTATCAGGTGCTTTTATCAAAGGGTGGGTCCATCTGTGTTTTTCAAATGGAAACCACCCAGCCATGAGCAAAAAGCTGTGACAGGTTACAGCGCTGATACCACTCCCCTCGCTCACCCCCAACACACTCCATTCACTGAGTGTGCAAGCATGGAGAGTGAGAAAAGTTTTAGTACACTCCCTTGGCACATTCCCAGTTTGAAGAAGCAGACAGAGGTGGGGCCACAGAAGCTAAGCAATGTACTGCTGTGGACGCCAAGTTGGTTTGCTTCCAAAAGTCACACATTAACACCAACTAAACTGATCAGAGGCAGCAGTAATCCAGCAGGTTGTTTGAATTTTTGTGTGACTCTCACAACTGAACTAAGCAAAGTTTGACCAAAGTTTGAATTTTCAGTTATCAATACACCAGTAAGACTACTGGGAACCTATAAAATGATATAAACATCTTTAATCCTTTAATATATCAAATTCAATCTGGGTTGAACTTACAGGAGATGGGACGAAAGCTTCATGGTATTTCTTTGGGTTGATTCGCAACGGCCCCTGCAGAGAGAGTATGTACAATGTAGAATTTAATCCACCAGTTGACCACCCTGAGTAATGTCATCCATACTCAGTATAGATTTTATTACAGTGTCAGGAACAGAAATTCTGGGCTTGTACCTGAATGAGTTCTCCTCTTTTAAGGCCCTGGGAAACCTCTTCAAATGTCATGTAGGAATCAAACACTTGTTTCTTTGATCCTCTGCCCCCTTTGATCTTGCTCTTGTCAGCAGGAGAATTGGCATTTGGAGCTGAATAAGATTTAAGTCACTGATTTAATCCATCACAAACTATCAGATGTATATATTTTTACATCAAATAAAATGTGTGTACACCTGCTGAGAATTTACATTTCAAAATTGTCAATTTACCTCTGGGCTGCTGCAGTGTTTTGTCTTTACCATGAGGGGATTTGGGCCTTGGCATCTGAGTGTCAACCCCAGATTTTAATGCCCCTTCTCTGCTTCTCTCCTCTTCTGGGTACTTTGACGGGTTTTTCTTCTTCGCCTTCTTCATCTTCTCTTGCTCCTGTCCACTTGTGCCGGCTTTCTTCGGGGACTGGGGGCGTCCAACAAGTGAGTTAGTCTCTTTTGAGGTGACATCTCTGTTAGAGTCCTTGTTTTTCTTCTGCTGCTTCTGGTGTTTCTTTGAGTCACTGGGTTTGAAAGAGCTGAGTTCCTCACCAGATTCGACATCTCCATCTTGGCTGGTGGCTGTGTCCCTTCTCTGTCCCCATCGCTGTCTGTCAGACACACCCTGCTTCCTTTCACAGTCCTGCTGAACACCGCGGGTGCTTATTTTCTCCATGTATAAAGACAGCGAACTCTCCTCTCTGCTTTTCATGGAAGACGGGGAGAAGTCACTCGAATCTGAGAAATCATAGGGCACCTGGTCCCTTTTTCTCTGTGGTATGTTCTGCCTGTCACTCTGGGCTTTCAGCAACATGTTTGGCCCATTTGCTTCCCTTTGAAATGCTGTGTCCTTTGCATATTGCTCTAGATACTGACTGAACTTACTGCTGCTGTGCTGGCTGAGGAGCCTGGCATAGGCATCTTTCTGTGGAGGAGTGCTCGACTGATTCTGGCTACGCTTTGGCTCTCGACTCAGGTTTTTCGATTGCCGAGGGGAATCCATATGGCAATCCTTAAAGATGCTTTCTCTGGAAAGGCAAAAAGTGTTCAGTGTGAGTGCTGCCATTCAAACACGAGCCAATAAACATAACTCTCAGACAGGGTAGCTTTAATTAGGTAACACTGCTTAAAATTAATGAGAAGAAAATCGTAGCAACTCCTCAGCAGCTGACACGTTGCTGTCCAGTCAAGTCATCTTACATCATATGATTAGTCATAACTACAGACGTAAACATGCCTGGAAACTAACCAAAATTATACCACACTAACCTAAAGTTATATTAGGAAGATGGTTATCCGAGAAAACAAACTCTGTTTTATCTCATTATCTTCGGTTTTAAGGTCTCGAGAAGCTCAGAAAGCCTTTTAAAACACATCCAAGCCAACACTCAACAGTTAACTACCGTTAGCTAACAGTTATTAGCACTGGCTAGCATTAGCTAAGCTACGAACAACGGGAGGCGTCGGTTTAACGTTAAATAACCACTAGTATGTCAAACAGACCGCGAGCTTGACCACGACAAACGACTCGAAAATAGACGGAAAGACTGTCAAACTTAAAATCTTAAATATTACCTTGTTCGCTGCGTGTAAGTTATGTAACTTAGCTGCCGTTCAGAGCAAGATGCTAACTGATACTTTGATTTCCTCTGTCGTCACGAATGGGAACAGTCATGCTACATTTGGGTGCTGTCGGAAATTAGCTTCACTTGATACAAAAGCCACGGTTGGAAAGGCTCTGTCTTTAGGGGGTGTTTGTTTTTTCCATGAGAGGGAAGGTAGGGACATTCAGCTTAAACTGGTCGTATTTTATATTTATTTGAAATACCCTCAGAATCCCCAAATCCGTAAGTGGGTTTCAAAAGCATATTTTCGTCAATAAATGGCCAAAATTACACCATTTATAGTAGTGAAAACAGATATTATCATTGGGTTTATACATTTACGACGGTAATTGAACATATCATGCCGCACAAACGTTATGAAATCTGAGTTTAAAATTGTGAATTTCTTCAAAATCACTCTGTTTTGTGTCTTATTTAAAATGTTACAAAAAAGAAACTGTTTATAATAACCAGTTCCAACACAAGGCTTAATTCGGCACTTCTGCATACACAAGAAAGTCTTTTATTCAACATCAGGGTTTTGTTTTCGACCTTTAACTTGCAATCATTACAGGGTACTTTTTAAAAAAAAAATCTATTAAAACATACACTTTTGTGTATTTTATGATTTATTTGGGGAAACGATCATTACATGCACATGTTGCTATGAGATACATGATCATTTCTTAAATAAATTAGCTTTGTTTTGCTGCTAACCTGTTGTATTGACTCCAGTCCTACATTTGGTGTGAATATATGCTCATTCATGGTAGAAGGAGTGTCATGCGTTTTCTCACAGTCGCTCAGGGAGACTCAAGGAAAAATGTTTGTAGCTTCGAGAAGAAAGAAAAAAAAGTCACACCCTAGCCACACCTGTCCTCTTGGAAATTAAGCACAGTCCCTTAAAGAATCAGTGATAATACATACTAATATTATACAGTATTATATCGTCCTGTCCTCTCATCAAACATTACTCAGGGACAATCCTGTTGCTGCTGTAGTTGATTTGCCAGGCGGTACATTTTAGAAATGATCCACTGACTGAATTAGTGGTAAAATGTTTTTTAAAAAATGTTAACATATCACATTTTGCAAAAATAACTTTTTATATCTCTTCTATATTTTTGAAGATATAAGCCATGAAAATAAAATGTTAATACCATTAAACCCTCTGAAGTCAAGATTTCAAAATGTACATACTTAAATTCATGTATTCAAACTTTGAATTCACTAAGCATTTACACTCAGTTAAAACAAAATCTGAAATAAGGCATTCAAACAGCTGTAATGGTGGCAGAGTGTCCAGAATCAGACACTCCAGATACTGTTAACATTTTAAAGATTTTATAGCCTACAGCTTTTTATTTTTAATCTTTTCCATTTTTAAGTTTATCTAATTTCCATGTTCTCTATTCACTTTCTATATAATATGCTACAGTTTCTAAGATACAAACACCATGCCAATGTCCATAACTTTTTTTATTTTAAGGTTTCTGGACTATTAAATGTGAAGGTGCCAGTACTGCCTTCTGCGTCCCCCCGTAAATGACGCCCCTTGATGAGTGACTCCACGGGCTCATATATTTTTATGTGACACATTGCACCCACATGAATAAGGTTCCCAGTAATTTATCGTGATTTCTGTCATTTTTATTCACTGAGCAGCTCCATGACCTTTAGATGGACCTGACTGGAAGCACAGGAGGGTCACAGGCCACCTCTAGAGGGCAGCAAAGACTGAATATTTTGTTATTTGACTATATGGTGACTTCCTGTGTGAGTCAGTTGAGCAAACAACTCATCCTATGTGAAGAGAACGACGGGAGGAAAGTAAAGTTAACATTGAGTCAGACAGGAATGTTGGTGTGATGCCTGGCTGCGAGTGTGTGAAGGCATGTGTTATCTTACAGGATGAATATAGTTCTCAGCTATCGCCTATATTTGCTGGAGATTCTCTCTTCTCTCCTGACAAGCTGATTTCACACCTGTCTGTTCACGCTTGTTTCGCTCGCATAGGACAAGACAACACATGATGCCTCCTTCAAGCACACACACACACACACACACACACACACACACACACACACACACACGCACAGTTTCTCAGTATAATTCCCAGGGGATGATTTTTATAGGGATGATTGTTGGCTGGGTGTATGTGTGCAGTCAGATGGAGCTCTCAGACATCTGAGTATGTAATGTAGATGAGGTTGTCATGTCTCACTGTGAGGCCCAAAATATCCTGCAAAACTCACTCACACACATACACACACAGATACATGCCTTCACTCGGGGTTGGGATGAAACGTAGAGCTTTGCATGATTTAGGAGAAAACAATATTTTGTCTTACCTGCTGCTGCAAACTGTCATATGTCAGCAAAGATGCTGAATACACTGAAGTCCTCTGCACATACTGTTCTGTGACCCCTCTGCCAGTTGGCCTCACTGGCGACATCACAATGCACATTTTTCTCTGACACTTCCACAAAACCACTCAGACTGTCTGTGGAAACATCTGGTCTTCAATTATAACCCACCTGTGCAGCAGTGTGCATCAAACAGAGATGACGCGACAAGGCTCTAATTGGATTAATTGCATAATTTAATTATGTCTCAGCTGCTGTTGCACCAGGAGACAAAGACTGTGTCTGTGCCTGTCTGGTTTTAGATATATAGACCTGTATTGTCATTGCATTTACATTTACATTTACACAGTTTTAGCTACACTACACTGGCTCCCAGTATCTTTTTGAATAGATTTTGGGGCTCTTTTACTTGTTTTTAAAGCTCTTACTGGTTTGGGACTGGCCTACATTGCAGGTCTGTGTTATTTTATAATCCTTTACCAACCCTCAGATCTTCTACTGCTTGGTTTTTTATTACACACAATTATACACACAAGTAAATAGGCAACACAGCTACCCTTCCAAAAGCCATAAGAGATTATTGTTAATATTCTATATTGGTTCTCAGACTATTACTATTCTTACTGGTGTCTTTTTATAATTTCTTCATCACTGACTGTCTTTTTATTGTTCTAATCTCGTTGTCTTTTTTGCTTTTTTGTTGCATCTTTACTGTAAAACTCTGAGCAGCATCCTTGTATGAAAAGTGCTCTATAGATGAAGTTCATTATCATTATCATTTAAACCAATAAAAACACTGACTTTTATAGTTACTATAGTTATTACAAATCAGTGTTTTTCAGTGTGGATGGGTCAAACAAACACAGACTTTCACCCAAGACAGCAGTGTTCATGTCCTGTTTTAAGATTCTTGAGCCAAACCCTGTTCTTTTTTCCTAAACCTAACCACGTGTTTTTGTTATTGAAGGAAAAAAAACATCAATTCACTGTGAAAACTTAAGTGTATCTTGAAAGAAGACAATGCATGTAACAGGCAGAACTTGACACATAGTAGAACGTTAACAACCAACATACCCAGGGTACCTTGCATGTTGTATGTGGACGTGGAAAGTCCATGACCAAACATTGATATGTGACAAGGTCAGAGTGAGAATGTGTTGATTGCATATCCATTGGAGTGGACCCAAAAGTTCTGTCAGGCCGAGTGCACCCAAAGACTACCTGAGCGCACTCCATCTTTTTATTTCTAGTGGCATCTGCTGTTACCAACCAACTTCACAGCTTCACTTACATTGTGCATATGTCATACTCCATCATTGCCATTAGGTCAAAGAGTGTGTCCCAGCCTTCTAAGAGTCACACAGTTATTGTATTATATTTCATTTCTGCCAGTATATCCAAATGAATCCTTCACACAGGACCTTTAAAGGCACTTCTATTAATCTGCATGTTGTTGCTTTGGAGGAACTTGCAGAGAAAATATGCAGACCTTTGGAAATATTTAAACCACCCAGACAGCTAGCAGATTAAATTCCAGGTGCAATCTCCCAGGGAAGCCACCCAAAAAATGTGACAATTAGACATCCATGTTTTTGACGAGACACACAGGTGCTACTCCTCTCTGTCCAGCAGTGAGAGGTGCAGGCACAACTGGTGGATCCACATATTTTTAGGTGTTTCTGACTCCAAAGTCACAGCACAAATCAGTATGTCTACTCTATGCTACCAGATATTATAATTAGTTTGTTGTCTCTCTGCAGGTGGCTCAGTGATTAATACCGTAGTCATCCCAGCAGTTAAAAAACTTGAGCATAGTGACACGGCTGCACTAAGTTGTCCACTGGCGTGAATTCCAGGCTGAATGTGTTTGTCTGTTTGCTGTTTGGCTCGCGATAGACTGGAAAACTGTCCAGCATTTACTCAGGCTCCTGCCAAGTGTCTGCTGGGATAGACTTCACTCACCATTAACAAGGGAGACATGTGTCTATAGATAAAGAGCCACATGTATCGCCAACATTTGGTAATATACTATAACAATACACACACCGTTCATTTGGAACATTGTGCTGATATTTGCTGATGAAGTAGATGCTTTCTTCTCTGAGCATTAGTTGATAAACTGTCCTTCCTCTGGCAGACGGTGCCCGGGGAAATGAACATAGTTACAGTTTTCAGCAGACTTTTTCATCTTCATCAGGCAGCCAGATCATTGGCATTTAACACAGTCATTATTTTGAACCATTTCCCTACTTTGAGTCTTGATGGCCTGTTTCTGTTTTACAGCACCACAAAACTGGTGGATTTGACTCGGAATTCTGACGAGTGGCAAAGCGACTGAACGCTCAATATGAACTGCAAAATGTCTTTATTATTTACATTATTTCCCCCATCATTTTTCTTCATCACCTTCTGGTATCTTTCTGGAACCCTACAGACTGATCCGAGGTGAACTGTCAGAGGAAGAGATATCAGATATCAGAAAAAGTTTTCCTTTACATCGAGAGGTAAATTGTACCAGAGCTCACAGATGTCTGACACTGAGTGGCAGAAGGCTTTGTCCCTTTCAAATTCTGTATTTCTAACAAGATTAGAGAGGTTCACTTTAAAAAATTTGCACAGTTTCTACTCTTCGCATATGATGTTGTCAAGATCCACTGGGTCACTTTGTTTTTTGGAGAGGAAGAGATCTCTGCGGATAATTTGGCTCCCAATGAAAACCCTCCCGGACGTCTGGGATTTTAAGTTATCAGAGAAAAAAGCTGGGCTCACAGGTTTCTTACATGCCAAACAGCATGGGAGAAATACTTATTAGTAAAGTCAAACTGCTTTATTCAGTGATTTTACTGGTTCAAATTACCAGATGCACACACATAGAGGTATGAGTGCAGTGATGTTAACAACATGTGAAACAGACTTATCTATTTTCAGGCCTAAAGGGAGTATAAATGAGCCTTATATCTACAGAGAAAGCGGGTCCTCGTCCATGTAGTCCATCATATTTTACCATAGCCTAGAATGAACAAACCAAACACTGGCTCTAGAGAGCATTTTTGCATTGTCCACCACAGTTAGCAGCCCCTGTGTGACAAGCAGTGTCAGAAAAACACTGTTTTAAAAACATGAATCTGCTTTACTTAGTGTTTTTTACCTGTATAAATCACCGGGTCCATTTGTTTTAGAGAGGAAGAAATCTCTGCAGATACTACCAGTAAAAACCTCCTGAACATCTGGACCTTGAGTTGGTAGAGAAAAAAGTTGAGCACACACATTAGACTATTGGCCCATCTCTGACATGGTAAACAACACAGCAGATTGTAACAAGAAACCACTTTATTCAGCTTTTTTATTGGTTTAAATCAGCTGGTCCATTTGTGTTGTACAGGAAGATACCACTGTAGATTGTTCAGATCCCGGTAAAAGCCTCCTGAACAATGAACACTGAAGGAATTCTAAATTGGAGAAGTTTCAGCTGGTTGCCATCTGCAGTTCTCACTGCTACATAACACAAAATCATCCAAAATCTTACACACTGGACCTAGAATTTTGGACAGATTTAGAAATATATATTTTAAGAATACTGGTCACTCTTAAAAAAATAGATGTTGAAAAAAAAAACACTTTATAACTGAGTCAGGCCACATTTCTTTCCTGTTTAAATAAATGTAATGAAATGGATTTTATTATAAATCTCATTCATCATTATGAATAGATGATCTCTCCAATTACATTATTTTAAAATGTCATTTGCTTAATGATGATTTTTAGTCTGTCATTTGTCTTGACAATATGTGAACTCCAGGATGTCTGCCTGTGTATTAGTTATTTTCTTAATTTAAAAAAAAATCCATTCCCACATCAAACTGGGGTCAAACCAAGTCAATAACCATATAGGCTCCAACATTCTTGCTGCACTTTCACAAGCTGCACAGCAACCAAAACAGAAAAATATTTCCCACTTATGGAGCTTTGATGTTGTTGACAGCGTCTGCATTAGCACAGACGGAGAGCTGTGGTTGAAAGTGAAGCTTTTAACATCAGAAGCTTCTGTTATGACAGTAAACTGTATCTATGACAGGAGCACATAAACACCATAATTCATATCTATAAATACTCAAAACTTACATGAGTATGAAGACACGTAACTCTGATAATGAAGACACGCGACTCTTACCTATGGGGATATTTATCAGTAGATTATTTGAGTGTGAGTTGTCAAGTGTTGGAGATATTGGTTGGAGAGATGTCTGCCTTTTCTCCAGTGTAGTGGAACTAAATGACACTCAGCTTGTGGTGCTCAAAAAGACCGAAAAAAAAAAAACCCTCAACAGACATCAATACACTGTTACTCAAAATAATTCACAGACCTGTGAGCAGTTTCATGTAGGAACTATTTTCTGACTAAAAAAACTACACCTGCCAACCGTATCACTGTGCAGAAGGAAGCGTGGATCTACTGCCTCCTCCTAGCTTCCATTTTTTCCCAGTAGCCATTTGTGATACTGCAGTGAAAAAAATCCCTGCAACCACAAAAGCATTTTTCCCATTGACCACCATTAATAAGCGAAGTCTGTAAAACTGCTGACAGGACACCTTGAACTACAAAAAGCAGTTATGACTCTTTATATCATGAAGTTTTTATCCATTGAGGTTTTATATTTGTAAAACTTTCCCGAGCCCAGAAAGCAATTTAAAAATCTGTGAGTCGAGAGTGAACCAGTGGGCGGAGCTAATGGGAGGAACACTACTGTGCATATGCAGTGGGCTGCATACTGAGGAAGTAAACCCAGAAAGTAGAAACTGATATGTTCCTTGTTTCTGCCAATTGAGCAGTTCCACTAGACTGAATAGGCGCCATCTTGGAGTCCGGTATCTAGTTATTATTTTACATCTATACTACTCACTTGCCCAACAACATTGAGCCAGCTATCATTAAAATGCAGCCAAGGAGGACACTCATGAGTAGATGCACTCTTCCTTCTGTGCAGTGATTCGGTTGGCAGATGTAGATCAATAGAAAGAAAATAGTTCGTACATGAAACTGCTCACAACAAGGTCTGTGGATTATCTTGAGTAACCAGGTCATGATTTCTGGAAAGAGACATTGATGTTGAGTTTTTCAAATCAATTTTTTCTGGCGCTTTGAGCACCACAAGCTGAGTGCCATCTAATTCCATTATACTGGAGAGAAGGCAGACATCTCAATCTTCAAAAACAGCACTACAGGTAAAGCCAAGTTCACACCAAAGATTTGCGATGAGATGAAACAGGTGCTCCTTCCCTGTCAAGCCCTCTGTTTCTGTCCTCACGCCACGTCTGCCAGTGTCAGACAGTGAGTCGCTGCTGCTGCTCCCTGTATGTGCTTATGCTTTGCGCACACACACACACACACATTCTCACTGACTGTTTATTTATATTATTGTGGCGTATTCAATATGAATACAGTCCATCTGATGCTTGTTTTGTTTCTGTTTTTCTCTGTTTAATCATTACTACAAATGCAACTGTAGCCAGTATCTCACTATCACTATCCTCATTCATATTTTAAGAAGCTTCAAATTATATTCAGCCACAAAATAAGCCTGAAAATCTGCAAATCAGAGCAGAAGTACAGTCAGTTGCTGCATAGAGATGATACACCATCTCATCTAGTTGCATTGGTGTGAACCGGCAGGTTTTTAGAACGTTGCAGAACAGCACATTGCAAGTAGTTGCATGCCTCAACTTCAAGAATCTTTGGTCTGAACTAGGCTTAAGAGAGAAATATGTATTTTTGATTCGGGTGAACTCTTCCTTTAAGCTTCTGAAATTAGCTGCTCAAGATTCAGAGCATAAAAACACACATCCACACACTTGTGCTCTTGATGTCTTTATTACCATTACAAAACACCCTTAAAAGCAGTACATGGTCAACTTTTCCATCGAGCTCTTGTCACCTTGACAACTTTACTTGCTTCAGTTCAAAGACAGCTCCCTGCATGGGTGTGGCAGCAGGGCAGACTCCTGCATGTACAACACCAAAGACAGACAGAATCAGAGGAAATCCCCTTTTGCTCGTGAGCCTTTTTTCTTCCCCTTGCTCTTTTCTGAGGAAATTTTAACGGAACCTCTGGGAGAACAGAGAGCGTGGGTGACAGAACGGCTGGTACATCAGCCTCTCTACCACTGTTGCAGTTGTACGGACCCAAGTTGTAAAGCATGCAGATGAAGCAGCAAATGCCTATCAAATATTCATCGGGCCAGGGGAGGCAGTGCAGCTTGTAAAAGACGATGAAATAGAGGGGGCAGGAGAAGTCGCTTCTCTTTCCCTCTGATGCTCTCTCACTGCTTGTCTCTTTTCCTCCGCCTAATTCACCATCTCCACCACGCACACGGGGCCCGCAGGCTGCTTAGTCATTTAAGCCAATGTACAAAATGAATGAAGGAGCTGATAGTGATTTATGTGATTTACAGGTACTTTCCTGGCAGTATGATCTGTTCTATAATCCATCTGCTTATGAATATATCTCCTATCATGTCCCAGTATAGGGCTGATTTGGCTCAGATTGATCAGTGTGAGTGTGAACATCTGTGAGAGGTGTATATGTAGTTGTAAATGCAGCAGGGCTGCAGACAGGCTACCTTCCTCATCACCGGCTTCAACGGGCAGCATGGGGAGATCTCTGCGGTCATCACCTTCCACTGCCATGGCAACGGCCTGCGAGTCACCCCGGGCGGGCCCCGCGCGCCGCAATGTCCATTTACAGTCCAGGGCTGACTGCTGATGAGCCCCGGAGAATGTCAGAGCAGACCAAGACGGACACGTGAACACACTCACGCACGACATCAAAACAGTGCTTTCATGGCTTTTTTTAAATGATCAACAACAGATGGAGTCGTGGAGCATCTACAGGCAGCACAGAGTGGGATGTCCAACCTCCATCAGTGTGAATGAGTAAGAGAGGCAGGTGACACACAAATGTTCCACTCTCTGACTTCCCTTTGTTCACATTTTCTCATATTTGTTCATATGTGAGTGTCTTCTTAAAGGGACAGTTCACCTTAAAATCAAAAAAACATATTTTCCTCTTAGCTGTAGTGCTGTTTATCAGTCTTGATAGTTTTGGTGTGAGTTGATGAACACTGGAGATATCAGCCGTTGAGATGTCTGCCTTCTCTCCAATATAATGGAACTAGACAGCTCAAGATAATCCACAGACTTTGTTGTGAGCAGTTTCATGTAGGAACTATTTTCCTCTCACTGAACTACACCTGCTAACTGTATCATCGCACAGATGGAAGTGTGCTTCTACTCACGGATGAGAGGCTTGTGCTCATGGCAACACAAGATGTAAATATTAAAGGTCCAGTGTGTAAGATTTAGGGGGACATATCGGCAGAAATCGAATATAACATGATGAGTATGTTCTCTTCAGTGTATAGTCACCTGAAAATATGAATTGTTGTGAATGAGCTATTTATAGCCCAGTAGTTCAGTAGCCCAGAACATACCAGAGGGCCATTTGTGGGGGGTTTTTTCTCCACTTTTTTAGGTTTTGTGGTGGGTTTTTGTGTTTTTGCATCAGCCAACGTGCTTACAGTAGCAGCCCCTCTGTGATGAACGTGTCCGAAAAACACTGACTTTTTTAACATGAAACTGCTTAATTCAGTGTTTTTACTGGTTTTAATCACCTGGTCTGTTTGTTTTGGAGAGGAAGAGATCTCTGCAGATAATTTCACTCCTGTAAAAAACCTCCTGAGCAATGAACACTGAAGGAATTCTAACCTGGTGAAGTTTCAGCTGGTTGCAATCTGCAGTCCTCACTAGATGCCACTAAATCCCTCTAAATCTTACACACTGGACCTTTAATGGCGTCCTCCTCAGCTGAGCTGTAACATTAGCTAGCTCAGTGGTGCTTAGCTAGCAGTAGATGCACACTTCCTGCTGTGCAGTGATACAGTTGGTGGATGTGATTCAGTAGAAAGAAAATAGTTCCTGCATGAAACTGCTCACAACAAAGTCTGTGGATTATCTTGAGTAACCAGGTCATGATTTCTGGAAAGAGACATTGATGTTGAGTTTTTAAAATGTTTTTTTTTTTTTCTTGTGAACATCACAAGCCGAGCGCCATTATATTGGAGTGAAGGCAAACATGTCTATGGCTGATATCTCCAACACTCGAAGAGCAGCACAGTGAGGAGCTTTGACATCAATTTTACATAGTGGCCAAACATGGATGCTATGGGGCCCAGAACTACTTTTTCCCATTGTCTTACATGATAAAAGAGACGTCTGTAAATCAGTGGATCCATTTTTTGAGCGTCACAACGACCACAAAAATGATTCATTTCACTATAAGGATTTGATTCACCGTAAGTCTTGCTCTATGTGCCCCATGCTGAGAAAGACCTGGGTAATTTCATACCGCGGAAATCAAGCTTTTTCAGCTTCATGCACCACTGAGTAACTTTCATAGGAATGAACATAGCCTCCAAAGCTGTATCCAGTTCTCTTCATACATCTATGACTCAGCAGCTCCCACCAAAACCACCTGGATTAATAAATAGCACTACGGGTAGGAGGGAAGATGTGTGGTTTTCAATTTGCGTTGAACGTGTCCCTTTAACTGTATATATGTAAACAATACATATGGTAACACTGTGGACACCTCTGTACTGTGCACTTTGTTGTGTGCTAGGCTCCATAGTTCCATTAAAGAAAGGCTTTACATACAGCGATGTTTTCTTTCTGGGATGGCCTGAACAGAGCGAGTCTTGTGATCCCTGTTTGAAGTCAAATTTGCATATAAATAATGCTGGTTTGTAGTGCTCACTTTTATGAGCTGTACAATAAACACCTTCACTCGATGCATCAACACGTAATGATGCAACAGAAGCTATAGGAGCACTCCCACACTCCTCACCTCTGATATGCTACAAACATGTGCTGTAATTGTCACAAGGTTTTGACGTCTGTCATCTACATGAAAAAAGCCATCAACACTAACAGCTAGGTTTCTGATCATGAACGCCTTTACTGTATATGTAACTCCTCCACATTCTGTCATATCTGCAGCAACTAACATGAAGGTGAATATACTTTGGTTTCTGGCTGCCTGAACGCTGCAGCATTTACAGTATCATCCACTGCTGTGTTTACACAAGCCTCTCCATTTGATCGCCTTTCGTGAAGGACGAGACAACAATACAATTTATCCTCTGCATTGCTGACTTAATGACTGTCTCAGCAGAAGGGTCTGAGATTGCCATTAGCAGATGCAGCAGAATGGGCTTCAGTGTAGGTCTGTAATGTGCATCCTATGAAAGGTGTGAGAGATTCACAGAGAGGAGGGCAGAGAATGTTTGATTTCTACTTCTATGGAAGCCCTCATTTTCAGCCACACAATGCTGAAGTGCACCACTACCTCATTTTCTGAGTATGACTAAAGGCATTCGTGCTTTCTTTCAGATGAGTTGTAATTTCTCCATGCACTGTGAACACAAGTATATTATGTTGTGTGTTAGCAAGTTATGTAACATCACTGTCATGTCTTTATTGTTTTTGGCTAAAATGTATGCTGCCCTGCGACCCAGGCCCAGATAAGCAGATGAAAATGGATAGAGGGATGGATGGATGTTAATTTGTTCTAATCTGCCATTAGAAGGGATGCACCGATCCGATATCTGGATTGAATATCGACCCCGATATCATCAAAATAGATGGATCGAGTATCGGAAAATGCAACCTATACCTGAGGCGATCCATTCCCTTTTACTCTATTGCAACATGGGCTACATCATATGTCATGGAGTGAAGGAGAGAATCTGCTGTGTGGAGGTATTTCACACTACTCCAAGTGTGCTGCCTCGGTTGAAAACGCAGTGCTAAAGTGTCCTCTTGAATGATGAAAACGAGCGGATGTGCCCTATCAGCTGCCTTCTTGTCCCTATGTCATGCAGTAGGTGCCCCTTTTTCCTTTTTGCCCCTGCCCTTCAAACATCCTGAGTCCGTCAGTGGTTTATAGCTTTTTTTGGTCACCTCTTTTCAGGTTGAAAAATAAAAGTGGCTCAAAATTTATTTTAATCTGAGGCGCTGGTGGCTTAGTGGTAGAGCAGGTGCCCCATGTACAAGGCTGTCGCCACAGCGGCCCGGGTTTGACTCCAGCCTATGGCCCTTTGCTGCATGTCACTCCCCCTCTCTCTCCCCCTTCACACTTGTCTGTCCTATACATTAAAGGTTAAAAAGCCCTAAAAAATATCTTTAAATAAATAAATAAATGCGCTAATCTGCCATTAGCTATAGTGACATTAATGTTTCTTACTTGCTTTAAGTAATAATAATTAAAAGAAACGCTACAAAACCTTGTACACCTGTCTGTACAGATGAAAAAACTTAATGTAAGAAACTGATCCTGAGAAAACTTTTTTTTTTACTTGGCAAAACTGAAACAGATTTAAAAAAAAGTTTTGCAAGGTAACAAAAAAGGATAATATCGTGCTGTAATAATATACAACAAACACTTTCAAAATAGTATTTAGACACAATACATAAATAATAAATCACCTTACAAATCTTTTTTAGACCTGCCTCTCGGGGCCTCCGTACACTTCCATTTGCATTTTCTACATACTGACAAATGTTGCTGACTCCAAATTTGAATCAACCACAAAGATCCCAACACAAATTTTTGAAATGGTTTAGTCCTCTGTTACTGTAGTGTAGTGGTACTAATGTCTAGTTACATTTTCAGCCATTGCTGCTTAATCCTCCTTTGTCTTTGTACATCTATTCCCTGACTGATTTTGTAGCTATATTTTTTATCTGTGAATTTATTTATTTATTTATTTTTAAAGATCTTGTGTAGTTGCATTTCAAATGGGAGCTGTGTATCACTGTGGTATTTATGTGGTATATGTGTAAAGATAATGCAGTGCAGTCTGAATTTGGTGCCCGAAGTTTACTTTACTGTCAAGTCGAGTCCCTTTTAACTACAAAGCCCAACCTGATATCACAAATCTCACATTTGCTTCAAGAGGCTTTGCAGTCTGCACAAACATATGACACCCTCAATCAAATATAAGTGCAATGTTTAGATGTCCACATACTTTTGGCCATACTGTACAAAGGAAAAAATATATTCCACCTTTATATGGCACAGTTATCACACTATTCTACTTTTAGCTTTAATGTAATCGACAGACTGCTCCTTCGTCCTCCTCACTGACAGCCCTTCATCATCATCATCACCACCATCACCATCCTCGCTTTCCTTCCTACGGGCGCTACTTTCAGCACCGGACAGCTCCCGTCTTCCCCACGCTCCGCCCACCTCCGGCAGACTGGCAGTAAGAAACAACCACACACACCGGTGGGCGACACTTTCGGTGGCCTATTAGGGTTTTATTGGGAGGGACGGAACTTCAAGAACAATTTGCTCCGTTCCTCGTCATCCTACTCCTCTCACATGGATCTCTCCGGGAAGGAGTAAGAAGGAGGCGGCGAGGCGCTCGGTCATAACGTCGCTACATGTGAATGGACTGCGGACTGATGAGGAGTCAGTGTTATTTCTGTGTGAGTTAGGAGGCTGGAGGCTGCGTGGATCACATCGTGGTGCTGTGAAAACGCAGAAGAAGAAAGGGGGAAAGTGTGGTGAAGATGCACACGATGAGAAGTGGGAAGCCCGTGTCGTTTCCAGCATGAGATCCAGGACAGTCTCTGGTGCTTTGGTTATGCTCGCCACACTTTGCCAAGTGCTTTCTTCTCTGTGCCTTTAAAGAGGAACGATATGGCTCTCCTGGTCGTCCCGCTGCTCCTGCAAACAGGGCTCGTGTTGGGATCAAACTACGGGTATGTGGAGTGGTCGGATAATGACCGAGAAGAGAAGCACCCACCGGTGTTCAGCACCCAAAACATCCACAGGGAGCCGCCCCACCACCCGACCTACTACCCGGTACCATACACCGAGCGCGCCGTGGTGGCGCACAAAATTGAAGAGGACCTGCCGAGGGTGGTGACCGCTTTCCTGCACACCGGGGACTCCTCAGCGCTGAGGCAGGTCAACTGCTCCCGCAGGTACGAGCTGAGCAGCCTGCGAGGCGGCCTCCACGTCGCCTCTCACTACTCCCTGCACAGCATCCTGGACACTGTAGCGCACGCCACAAACTTCCTGAACATGATCCTGCAGGCCAACAGGTCCCGGGAGCAAACCCCGCGGAGGGACATCCACTGGTACCACGCGCTGGTCCAGAGCATCCTCGAGGGGGACCCTAAAATCCACAGGGCGGTGGTGACCTTCCACGCGGACGCGCCGACGCCGGGCCCCCACGTTTTCCTCCAGGCGACCAGAACCGAGAAGGAGGTGGTGCTGCAGGACCTCTCCGGCTCCGCGCACCATCACCTGAGGAGCAGGAGCCCGGAGTCCGACTGGTATAATGAGTTCAGGGACGGGAGGAGACCGCACACGCACAGACGAGTCGGGAGTGGGAGCTACCTACTGGACAAGAACCAGATCAAGTGGTCGGCACCGTACCTGGAGTGTGAGCACGGGGCGTTTGTGCCATATTGGCTGCTCACCTTGTCTGCTGGCTTCTATGGACTGAAGAGCAACTCTGCGCCAGAGTTCAGGTGAGAGGAAGAGAGAGGGAGAGAAAAGACATAGAGTTTGTGTTTGATAAGAACTCTTTTTGTCCTCAAAAGTACATTCAAATGTTTCTATTTGATATCGCATATATTAAGGTAGGCATATTACAAATGGCAGGACCGTATAGTCACTTATTTAACATCAAAACTTTTAAAAATTCTTTTTTGAAAGAAAAAAATCAAAGCAAATTTAAATATAAAGCTCCCTATGATATACCAAGTTTATTCAAAGTGCTTTACTGGCAGAGGATAAGAAAGAAAATAGAATAATGAATAAAATAAATGAAAGCACAGTCAGGATTAAAGACCAAATAAAGTAGGCCTACCATAAAACTGATAAATAAAAAGCTATGGGAAATAGAAAAGTCTTTAAAAAAAAGTATTTCACTGCTGGAATGATTGACTTAAATAAAACTGGGCTGTCTGTGCAGGAGAAAGATGCAAAAATCTTTGACACTGATGCTACTTGACCAGAGAAAGCAGAGAAAAAGGGGCTGTGGGATTTGCTTTTGCTCACAAGGGTAGAAAACCTACATCTACCAGAATGCACTGCACTGGACTGAACCAGTAAGGGTTTTCTCAAAGAAAGCCTACAAGAAAAAACTTCTGCCATGTGCACAGTTTTCTACAAGAAACAAATATGGCGGCCGGCAGGTAATAAACAATCTCTATTTACAGTTAAGCCGTTTGATCTCATGATTTTCAGCCTTTGTTTTTACAATACAGGAAGCTGTGTGGCACCCAGTTCCTGTACACAAAGTCTTTTGTTACAGCCAAACAGTGCACTAAAATATATCTCTGAAGACATTTTACAAGAAGAAGAAGATATACTTTATTGATCCCCATGGGAAATTCAATTTTTCACTCTGTTGTCATAAACGCACAGGCCTGAAATACACACACATGCACAACAGCTTCCAGTTCACGCTTCATGCTTGATCTGGACAGAGACTTGAGCCAGCGATCCTCTGGTTCTAGTCCCTATGGATGAGCTACTGCCGCCCCAAGATGAAAAATAGCCAGTGAAGTAACATAATCTTGGTTTATATTTGATCAGCCTTGCCTAGATTTAGAGTTTGATCAGAGATTGCGGGGGAGAGAGCCCTCTCGATCCACTTTCATAATTAATTAGTTCGGGGTGGCAGGCATATGAAAATGCAGGAGTACAATCTGTAGTTCAAGCAAGTGAAAATCTGGTTGAGCTGAGAGATGAGCAGGGAGATCTGGATGCTGGTAAGATGGAGGGAAGTTTACCACCGTTCATTTACACATAATACCCACACTGTTATGATACAAAGCTGATTGAAAATCAGCAATGTGTCCCTTCAAGCTTAGTTTTAAAAATAGCTACAGCAAAATGGCTAAAAGCCATTTCACCACATATGGCCTGAACTCCGGGCACCACTAACTGACCGGTCCCTGCAGATCTGAGAGCCCTACCTGGCTTGTACTCAGCAAACATATCTGCAATATATTTTTGGCTCAGACAATTAGATGGTCACCCCTCAGACCAGGGGTCCTCAAGGTTCTGAAGACTGAGTGCTATTTTAGGGAGCTAGCATGTGATTGAGGGCTGCACAGGAAAAGGGCACCTTTCTTTTTTCCCTCACTTTTTCAAGACCTTTTTTAAAAAAATATTTTTTATTGATTCACAGTTCCAGTAAACAATACATCTGAAGAGAGTTCCATTTTCATTTTTCTGCATAGTTGATGTAACCAAATAAATTTAAATAATAGTGAGTACTTGTAAAAAAAAAACAAAACAAACAAAAAAAAAACATGAGTAGATAAATACACACAGTTAAATAATAAGTAAAAATAAGTAAACAAATAAATTAATAAATAAAATAAAATAGAATTTAAAAAAGGGAAGGAAAGAAAGAGGGGGTCACGTAGGTTGTTTGTTTGCTGCCTGCGTCTCTGCATGTTCAGCAGATCTGCCCACTGTTCTTGAACCAGTCGGAGTGTAGACGGTCATACCTAGGGGGTCGGTTTAGAATCATGGGGACATTATGGTAACAGGGAGTTTTATTTCAAGTAGTGGTTTCCGGTGTGAATAAAACTTTTCGGGACGGCCTCTAAGGTTGAATTTGATTTTCTCCAGCTTCAATAGAAATAGTAGGTCATGTAGCCGGGATTTGAAGGAAGGTGGCTGGGAGGATTTCCATAAGAGAAGAATTTTCCTATGTGCAATCAAGGACGCAAAAGCTATAACATTGTCCTGCATAGATGTGGTTACAAGTTCATCAGGAGGCACCCCAAAAATAGCTATCTGTGGCGATGGACTAACAGAAATACCTAGGATCTCAGAGATAGATTTAACAAATGATTGCCAATAGTTAGACAATTTAGAGCATGTCCAGAACATATGTGTCAGATTGCAGGGCGTCTGGGAGCATCTGTCACAAGCTTCGGTAGTTCTGTCTGGATAAAGTTTGAAGAGTTTGTCTCTACTATAGTGCAGTCTAAAGAGTACTTTAAATTGGATAACAGCAAGTCTGGCACAGCTAGAGGAGAAGTTAACTGCTTCCAACGCTTTTTTTCCATTGAGCATCAGAAATG
Organism: Epinephelus cyanopodus; assembly: GCA_026686955.1. Lineage (NCBI taxonomy): Eukaryota > Metazoa > Chordata > Actinopteri > Perciformes > Serranidae > Epinephelus > Epinephelus cyanopodus. Next base: position 19,203,538 of record CM048926.1, on the reverse strand, counting down.
CTTATTTGGAGTTTGGTTTCCCAGTTGGCCCTGCACTTATTTACGGCTGAGTCATTTGTTGGTGATAAGAGATTACAGAGATATGAGACATGGCCCTTAGGCATAGATTTAGTCTGGAGCACCAAGTCTATACCAGTGTGGGGTGGAGCCTGGGGGAACTGAGGGAAGTAGGTCCGTGCAAAGTCGCGAAGCTGGAAGAAGCGAAAAAAGTCTGTATTACCTTGTCCGTAGGTAGAATAGTTGAAACTAGCAAACAGTCTGTCTATGTACAAGTCTCCCTGGCACCTCAGGCCTTTATTTTCCAGACCTAAGCGAGAGTCAATCTTGGCTGGTACAAACAAATGATTGTTACAAAGGGGTGTACTTTGGGGAAGGGAGAGCAATCCAAACCGCCTCCTGATTTGCGTCCATATTTTTAATGTGTTAGTTACAATGGGGTTGGATGTGAAGTTTGCGAGCGAGAGGGGGAAGGTGCTACATACTAGTGCCTGGAGGGACGTGGAACATGAATTCGCCTCTAACTGGCACTAACAACTTTGCGGTGAGGTGAACCAAAGTAAAATCTTTTGAACGTTAGCCACCCAATAATACCCAAGGAGATTGGGCAATCCCAGGCCACCCAATGATCTGTTCCTCTGGGGCAAGGATTTATTTGCCCAGGCCCGTTTAATTGCCCAGAGAAATGTGGATATGATGCTGTTGATAGAATTGAAAAATGATCGAGGAATGTAAATTGGTAGGCACTGAAAGAGGTAAAGGTACCTTCCATTTTTGAAGATCTTGTTTGACTGTTGCCGTCAGTACAGAGAAATTTTGCTCCTTCAGTGTGCACATAGATCGTGTAACCATTATTCCTAGTTTTATTATTAGTTTTCATTATTCCTCCTATTTTATGCCCACCACAGCGGTTTTGAATGGTAAGAGGTTTGCAGGAATTTCTGTTGCCAATTGATTTATTGGGAGACACTCACTTTTGGAGACATTCAATTTATACCCGGAGAATACACTGAAAGATTCCAAGAGTGAGAGAAAAGGGCTTGACAAGGGGTCGCTTACATACAGAAGTAGGTCATCGGCGTACAACGAGACCCGATGTTCTTCTCCATGTCTCCGTACTGCTTTGAATCCTCCTTCTGATTTTAATGCTATGGACAACGGATTGATGGCAAGCGCGAACAGCAGTGGGGAGAGGGGGCACCCTTGGCGTGTGCCACGGGAGAGGGGGAAAGGATCCGAGCGCTGTGTGTTTGTGCACACTGACGCCTGGGGAGAGGAGTACAATAGTTTGATCTAGGAAATAAAACGGGTGCTAAACCCAAACCGCTGCAAGGAAGAGAAAAGGTAGGGCCATTCCACCTTGTCGAAGGCCTTCTCAGCGTCAAGTGATGACCACCTCAGGATCTGTAGGGGAGGGTGGAGTGTGAATAATGCCGAGAAGCCTTCTGACATTGGAAAAAGAGTGCCTCCCACCAATGAACCCCGTTTGGTCTTCCGAGATGACTAAAGGCATAATAGGCCCCAAGCGACAAGCTAAAATTTTCACATCTACAGGTAGGAGGGAAATTGGCCAGTATGATGCACAGTTTAGGGGGTTGAGACCTTTTTAATGACATTACTAACATTTTACAAGAACTATAACAATTTACAGTGATACAGCCTACACAACACTATTACATTCTAGTTACAATACATTTAAAAGAAATGAATCAGGAAGACAGCACAGTGTTTGACATTGTTTGTGCCCACAGCAGTCAAACAATAGCTTCTGCTGGTGTACAGCAGCACCACTTACACAAAAAACACGGAGATCTAGGTTAACACTCACTTAGGTAGGTAACGTAACCTTAGATTTGCATGACCAATTAAAAAACACAATGTTAGATTAAAGCTGCAAGCAGCGATGAACAAGCCCTCGCACCCTCGCCCACGTTGGGGTTACAGGCAAGATCTCGGCTGACGTGGCTGTTCATTTCTGTGAAAGTCAGAGACAGATGGTATATCTCTCATTGATTGTGGGTGCTGGAATGATCTATTTCACATTTTGAACCACTTCCTGCGTCCACTATGTGGCGCTGCAGAACACACTAATTATGTGCTGAAAGTCAGTGGTAGACCCCACCATGTAAAAGTCATGTAAATCAAAGGATAATTGTCAGACAACTCTTACCTCCTGTTGCCAGTAGGTGGCGCAGTGATCATGACACCTTATTTGCATGTTGATGCCTTCAGGCCGGGAGGCTTATAAAACAAATGAAATTTGGGGCAGATGGGACAAGGTACACAGAAGTCACAACAACCTCCTGTTTCATGGTGAATACGGCATCGCCATAGCAACCTCCCTCAGTTTAAAATCACAATAGTGGGGGTCTCAGGGTTTTGTTACTATGCTGACCAAATTTGTGGATGATCTCCTGTTGTCAGTTGGGGGTGCTGTGACTATAACTAATTATTGGCATGAAGATTTGTTCAGGGCGGGACTCTCGTCAAACATGTAAAGTTTGGGGCAGATGGGACTATGAATGCTGGAGTTACACACCACTTCCTGTTTGGTGGCAACTTGTGGAAATTTGGTGTGTGCAAAGTTTCATAAGTTTTTGCGCACCATAAGCCCCCCAAAAATGTGATTAATTTTTGGGAATAATAGTTGCTTAAGTTTCAACAGGGTCCTCGCACTGCGTGGTGCTTGAGCCCTAAATATGTTTTTCTGGTTAATGTTCACTCACAGTTTAACATTAATGCTACACATAGTACATTAAACATTAAACATAAACTTCAGCTAAAAAACATTACAAGGCTACTCCTCTTATATGTAATATTTACAAAGTTTGTATGCAACTAGCTAATGTTACTAATTTAATTCTAATTCTTTTCTCTAACATTTACCTTGAATTATGGAAGCTAACTTTGTTAAAGCATGCACCCCCCCCAAGATGGTGCCAACCAAAATGCCAAACTAAGTGGCAATATCCAAGACTAAGAAATGAAGCCAACAGGAAGTGCCAAAAACTGCAATTCATCAAATGGCCACTTGAGGCTGGCTCCAGAACAGAGTAAACCCCCGCAGACCCCCATGTTAAAATGCATGACTTACCAGCCAAAACTAAAATGTTTACAACCTGGTACAAAAACCACTTATGGTCATCGCTAATTTCCCCCTTCATGACAGCTGTACAGGGGGTAAATCTTTAGATAACTCATCTGTTGACATTTTATTAAGGCTTAAACTTACACATATTTAACGATGGGGCTGCTTGAGTGACAGGCTTTCTGACGTTAGTGTCCTTGGCTTCTCAATCAGATACACTCCTTGCTCCTCCACAGCGCCAGCCTCTTGCCCAAATATAGTCACTGCTGGCTCCAAAATACCAAGATGGCACCAGCTAAAATGCCAAACCAACTTCTAAGCAACTTCTAAGGCTGAGAAATTAAGCCAACAGGGGTTGCCAAAAACTGCAGTTCATCAAATGACCACTTGAGGCTGGCTCTAAAACAGAGTAAATCCCCATAGACCCCCATGTTGAAATGCCCAACTTTACAGCCAAAATAAACATGTTTACAGCCTGGTACAAAAATGGTTTTGGTCTCTATGGCTAATTCAAACATTCATAACAACTGTACAAGCAGTGAATTTTTTTTTTCAGCTTGATTGACAGGCTGTCTGCGAGGTGTCGTTATCGGTCGCAGCTGTCTGTGAGTCAGATCCACCCCTTGCTCCTCCGCAACAACAGCCTCTCGTCCAAATATAGTCCATTTTGGCTCTAAAAAACTAAGACGGCAGTGGCCAAAATGCCAAACTCAAGGCTTGAAAACGGTCCACGAACCAATGAGTGATGTGACAGAAGCTACATCCATTATTTATACAGTCTATGTGCCAAACTCAAGGCTTCAAAACAGTCGTCGGCAAATCAATGGGTGATGTCACAGTGGGTTCACACTTAACTGTAACACCAGAACCAGTATTAATAATTAAGTTTATTAGTGATTATGATTACATTTGCTAACGATTACTTCAGACTGCATAGTTGCCTTTTATAGCATGGCAAACTACTGCCTAGCCGCACCACTTTTTAAGGCAACAACCAGACAGCGAACTTATCATTAACAGTCAACTAGAACAAAGTTTCCTTCGTCTGACTGACAGTAATCATCTATGAGACTGAATGTAAATATGAATCCTGATGATCTGCAGCCTTGATGCGAGTAACAGATGGTGTAAAAGAGGCTTCACAGACACAGGTAGACCTTTCTCATTTAATATGCTCGGCTGTCAAAGCACAGCTGTGCATCTCTACTGCTGCAGCCTCCCATCTAATGAACACTGCAAGCTTTACACTGTGTGATGGTTGGTGAAGGGATCTATAAAAGCTGGCATTTCTCTGTATGTGTGTGCGTGTGTGTGTGTGTGTGTGTGTGTGCGTGCGTGCGTGCGCGCGCGCGTGTGTGTGTGTGTGTGTGTGTGTGTGTGTGTGTGTGTGTGTGTGTGTGTGTGTGTGTGTGTGGGCACAGCAGTTAGGTGCATAAAATCACCCAAGGATCTCATATTTCAAGGCTCCGAAAAGATCAATTTAATCATGAATAAACAATGAAAGATCCCAAACAGCAGTATGAAGCCACTGTGAATTTCAGGTGTGCTCATTCCTTAAAGCCGTCAAGTGGATATATATCACACACATACACACACACACACGAAGACATCCTGTACTATCATAACTCATTAAGTGCATGTACAGGAAAATCCAAAACTTAACTTTTGGAGCCAAAATTAGACCACAAACACCCAACACACATCTTACACTGCCAGGAACACGTTCAGCAAAGTCTACTTTAACTGCAGCTAGATGATAAATAGGATAAATGAATGTGGGTGACATTTTATGTGGAAGAAATAGACACGTAGCTCTGTGGTTTACACGCAGCAGTGTGTCGTGCTGGTGATTTGGGCCTCAGGTTGGCAGCCGTCCACCCCGCTGACGTGTCCCTGAGCAAAGTGCTGCATCACTACCCGCTACAGGGACAGTCACTCTCGGGTTATGGAGCTCGTGATGTGGCCGGGAGCTGCTCTGGAGTTACCATGGAATCGGTCTGATCAGAATCATCATTCATTTTTAGCTTGCCGAGCGAGATATGTAGTTTCAATTTACTGTAACAGCTCACACATTTCTGGCTGTGATGCTCCGTTTGTCTCCAGAAACGACTTGTTGTCCGTCTGAGATTGTTGTCTGAGATATTACAACCATCAACATGCAGTGATGAGGATGTTTAGTCGAAATGAGAAATGGAAGATCTGCTTGTGCCAGCTGCCCTGAGTGTCTGTTAATGTTAAGTTTCATTGAATTAATTCAGAGGATGAATTCATAATTAATCAACTGACTACTCAAGCTCAGCCAAGAGGCCTTTTGAGTGAGTGTTAAAATGATCGTGACATTTACAAGTGACTGTGATTTGTGATGGAAAGAGAAAAGTCAGATGCTTAAAGGATCTGTATCCGACATTCAGAGCATTAATGCAGCAGCAAACAACTATTTGCTGCTTGACGATATAGTGTAGTAATGGCCTCCTGAGCAGAGAATCATGCTAAACTCTCTTTGTTGTGTGCATATTTCAATCAGGAGAGACAGAAGAATGAAGTAAAGATAATATTTAATACAGATATTTTGTGCTGGTTCTCCCCAATTAAACACTTTTAGCTCTGTCAGCACTGTTGCTGTTCGAACTGTTAGCACCATTAGTGGCTCTGCTACCTCCGTGTTGAGAGCTGTGTGCAGATAACCTGAGTCAGTTTACGCATTAAAAAACCTGAGTGGAAACACAGAGAAAAAAAAAAGAAGAAAAATCTCAGGATATAAGTTTATATATAAGTTTTTATGCTTGGAGGATGTGGAAAAGTTGGTGTTGATAAAACAGCTGGTGGCTTAAAATGGTTGTTATGAGAACTCCAAGACCTTTCACAGCACAAAGCTGTTCATAAGTTGTTCAAAACTTTATATTCCCATTGTCCAAGGTGCTCTCTGTTATTATACATCCATTGTTTTTCTTGATTTGAGATTTGATCTGCGCTCTTCCTCTGCAGTGGGATAATGACGCTTGAGTGGAGAATTAGAACCTCAATGAACCAGCCCTTAATATTCACACAGAAGTAGTGAATGGAAAAGTACGTGATTTTCTAAAAATTCAGTTAAAATTCGTGCTACATGTGGATGAAAACCCAACTGTAGATCTGCTCTGAATGTCACATACAGCTCATTTAACTTGTGCATCAAATCCCATTTGTGATATAACCAGAGTAGCACCCGCCACCTGATAAATGCAGGTGAATTTGGCTGGTGGCGGGTGTTTTTTTATCAGTCTTCTCCGTCTTCTTGCTTATGTTTACTGGAGGACCGCAAACCATCCAACCAACTGCTGTAAAAGAAGATGAAGAAGAAGATTCACAAAGTTGAGTAGCGTTAGCAGATATATAGCACGGGTGCATTCGTCTAATTTGATGGAGTATTTTGAGGAAAATGTGGCGACATACTGGTACAAAGAGAGTGGCTGATGTCATAGTTTTTGCTTGGGTGTCTGCATTTTGTTTCTGTGTTTGAAGTGTGACTGTGTGTCTCTGTGAGAGATATAATTAAAAATTGATAAGCGTTAAATGAAATATTAAGCTGATACTTTTTATGATAACAATGTGTATTAGTTGTTTATTTTTTATTTTTTGTACAGACAAACATAACACTAAAGTTAGTGAGACACAAAAGTGTGATAAGGGAATGGTGGCTGGTAGAGTTTAATCCCCAACACTGGATATTGCATAATACTCCATATTAATTAAATAGGACTACACGATTCATTGTTTCTGCATCAAATTGACGATGTAATAATCACATCACACATCATGCTACAACCTTTTTTAGTGTTTGATTAAAAAAGAATTTTCCTGACTAATGTCACCGGCCAAGTTCAGGTTTCTGTGTAAAAACTGTAAAAATGGCCGCGTTTTCTGTTCGCTTCACAAAATAAGTAAAACAACGTTATTGCGTCGTTTCCCAACATTCTTCGCCGGAGAGTTGCCGGACTACAAAAGCAACTTCGCTTGCTAGCCTGAGCCAAGCTAAAACTAATGGAGTTAGCCTGAAGAAACTATGGATCTTCCATCAAGGGTTTTAAGCCAAGAGGCTGGAAAGGTTAACACTAACATTAAGCTACAAAAGAAGTCTGCCTGATGAAGGAGAGGAACAGGAGGGAGCAACACAACGCATCCCTATTTTCAGGGTAAGCAACATGCATCATTAATAGGACTATTGGTGATGGGGGAAAAATCAATACAGCACAGTATCATGAGGCAATATAATACTGATACACAGGCACCCAGTATCGATTTTTAAACATGTAAATTATTAATATTGCAAATACATATTCAATTATTGGTAGACTGCTTGAATAATAAAATCAATTGCATTTTTAGTCGATTTGTTTTTGCTGCTATTAAAATGGAAGATTGACGTAAGATGAACAGACTTATCAGAAAAACAAATGTCGACAGTTTTACTTTGATGACATAGTTTGCAGTTGAAAAAGGGAAAAAATCACAATATATTGGCATATTGCAAAACATTTTAATAATATAAATTATGTTGTATTGTGACTGGAGTATCATAATGATATCATATTATTAGGCCTCTCTGGTGATTCCCACCACTTATTAATATGATGTTAGATTATTGACTTTAGCCTAGATTGACAGAAGAGTATTTGTTTAGGACACACACCTTCTTTTGGTCACTTTCACTTACCGAAGTAATTGGCACAGGTGTGGGTGTGGTTTCAAATTATTTTACCTGTTCATTCACTGGCGTGGCGGCTTTTAGACAAAGAGGGATAGTTTTTGGCTCTGTTATTTTCTGTTGACAGCAATCACATAATCACAGAATGTAATCGCATCATGTAATATTGTTTCATTTCATTTTGCTTTATTTATCTCAGTTGTTTGTTTAATAAACTACCATAAACGCGTCTTTGGACTTCAGTATGGATTTCTTTGAACGAGTCACAGTTAAGAGCCTACTCAGCCTCTTAACGGCTTTTTTCATTAACAGTAGTCGCTGCAAGAGTATTATATGAATAAATTGGTGTCACGGTGAGTCAACCAGTCAGTGTATTAAACAACCTAATCTCACCTTCCAAGATCAATACAGAGGATAATACACAATTAGAAAAAAAGTCTTAAGAGGAAAAACACTTTCACACTTTTCAGTCATTGCTTTTTATTGTGTACAACAACCTACACTGTGACACATAGAGTTTATTGTACATATAATAAAAGATGACAAATGTAAATGTAAAAGTATATTGAAGACCACATTATTCATAAACATGAAAGAAAAGAAAATAAAAAATAATGAATTAACAACATACACTGACACAACAGGTTCTCTGTACCTACATATATCTCCGTGATCTGCCAAAAAAAATCACCCCACTAAATCTAGAAGGCTTTATTAGTCCCAAAAAGAGCTATGTTAGTCATCAGATGAAGATTCCTGTATTTTCAGCATTTGCAGAAAAGAAAAAGGAAATTGGGCAATGTCAGTTGTTTCCTAATATTCCAATACACAGCCCTGTTATAAAACTTTATTTTTGTTGATGGCTGTTTTGATGATGGACATTGTACATATCACCAGAACCCTTTTTCCCCCGCATTCTTTTTAGGGCTCTCAGTCACACCCCATGGTCTTCATCAGTGGCTGGAGTTTGCTCAGTTGTCATGAACACTGATCCAGTGACATGTGAGCGCAGCTATTATGATTTCATCCATACACTTTAAGGACTTTTAGCCCATGTTGGCTCATATTTGAGCTTGAAAATAATAGTTTGACATGATTCAAACTCAAGATCCACTTACTTGCTTTTTCGTTTTTTTTAGCATTTATGCCTAACTTAAAGCTAACACCAGAGAAAATTCCTAAAAATGTTATGAAATCCTAACAGCTACTGAGCTCACATGTCGACAGAGTCAGCCTCTGATGAGGAAGACCATGTCTTGCAGTTGAAAGCTCCAGAAAAAACTTAGTAAATGGACTTTGAGTTTGTCTTTGACTTTGTCAGCAACAGTAGTGATGTCAGCAGAGAGCCAAGCTACAGGGGAACATTATAAAGTGCTTGTTGGACCAGAATGTGTCTTGTACAAACATACGCTCCCTAATTGAGTATAACAATTGGCTGCAACTTCACTACTGGATGCATGCTGCTTTCCTCCTCACTCTTCCTCTTGTCATGTGAATTGTGGTCTGTAACTTTTCTGCGACTTGTCCTACTCATCTCAGTCCTGTGATGACATTTCTAAAAATAGAAAGCCAGTTGGTTCTGAACAGAAAAGCATAAGCTAGTGTAGATGATGGAGTCAGTTCCACCATGTCGGCTACTTTTACCTCAAAGCAACCTCTTTCTCATCTTTTTGGCCTTATTCACTGTCCTTCAAAGGTCAAATTTAAAACTCAGTCTGTGGCCAGTGTAGATAGTTCTTTAGTAGCTTTCCCACCGCAGAACGGAGGCCATTAGTTTTTGTAAACCGAATCAAAATATACACAAAGATTTGAATCAGAATCAGGAGGAAAGGAGGGAGAGTGAGGCTGCTGAATTTACATTCAGTCGAACTGTTAAAGGTCATAGGAGTATTTCTGTGCCACTCTACGGCTGCTGTAAATTGCAACTGGTTTTAAAGGCGGAACAACGGTTAATCATTTAATCATAAATTGGTTAACCACCAAGAATATTATTGACCTGTGATCCACAGGTCAACTTTGCTACTCTTCAGTTTACTGCACTGCATACCACCCAGATCTGGTGCGAGCTAGCTAGCAGAGCAACTCCCTTGGCAAAATTACTGCTAATAACACTTTCCTAGCTAGCTAAATTTAGCGCTCCATTAACTTGAATGGGGATCACATGATTTAATCGTGGGGCATCTGTGGCTTGGTGGATAGAGCAGGCGCACCATGTACAAGGCTGTTGCTGCAGCGGCCCCGGTTCGACTCCAGCCTGTGGCTGGATAACAAGATAATTAAATCGTGCGGCTCTTCTAGACTCTCCAATCGTAATTGACCGGGAATGGATTCTATCCTGATTATGAAATGAGTCATTTTATGTGGGTTGTGGCTTTAAAAAATAGGTGTCCACTGATTTACAGAAGTCTTTTTAACATTGGAAACACTGGCTTCAAATCCAGGTGCACTTCCTGGGGGGATGGTGGAGACTGAAGGATGGGTAGTGGGCACTATGTTTCCGCATGTTAACCTGGCTAGCTGCATGTCTGTCAGTGAAGCCAATGGAAAAAATAAATTCAAGACATTTAAATCACAACACATTAAAATTTTACCACGTCTAAATGGATGGCGCTTTGAGGTTGGGCACTAAAACTCACTGAGTCAATGGAGCGCCAAACTAAAATGAAAGGCCTCTTTTATTGAGTTTTATATTAGGTTTTTTTTTCTTAGAAATGAATTTAGTAGTTACCAGTTTATTGGGTGTCTGGCTATCAAAATCACAATGAACTGAAACAGACATCCTTAGGTGGAACAAATGCCCTTTTGATATCTGTAAATCAGAACCAAAATAATGTTGAGACAACACATTTCAACAAACGATGACACCATCTCTATGAAGAATCAGCCTCCACTAGTCTCACCTTTGGCTGGATTATGCAGAAACAGCATAAATTCGAGCACATGAAGCTGATGCTGTTGACAGTTCTGTACAGCAGGTGGTGGAAAGACTGAATGTCTAAAGACCTTTTTTTTTTTTTAACAAAAACTGATATATTTAACTTGATCTTAAAGATTATCAACAGCCCCAGACTAAAAATACCACCAAGCATCTACTTGAGCTTTAGTGTTGTTCAAAATGTGTGCCTTGTGTTACTTTCAACGGGCCCACAGATGGTTCTCAGATCCGCCATCTACTGCATCTCTGTGCTAGTTCTACTGATTTTATTCTCTATCAATCCTTGACCTGTAAACACAGACTGGAACACAGACACACAGACACACACACAAACACACACACACACACACACACACACACACACACACACACACACACACACACACACACACACACACACACACACACACACACACACATTCTGTCACTCAGAGGTATCAACACATTTGCCTCCCTCCCTTTCTGCCTGGTTGTGTACTTGAGGAGAGCTGTTGGCTAAAGCCTCTCCCCATGCTTGTTTGTTCCACTCCCCAGCAGGCAGATGGAAGTAACGGGTGTCGGGGCCCATCCACTGAACCACAGAGGAGAGATAGAGGATGCATGTAAATGTTTGGCTTGTACAGTGGTTTAGGAATCGAGGGGGGGGGGATTAAAGAAGACTAAGCATGCTTTACATATATGTGTGTATAATAGTGAAGGAGCAAGCGATGGCTCTACACATTAGGCTATAGGCTATACAACAACAGCAGAAGCAAACTTTGCCCCACCGCTTTAAGTCCTAGATACTTTTCCTCTAATGCTGTATTGCAGTCACATCCCTGAACAGTATTTAAACTTATTCTCTTCACAGTGTGGATCTGTGATGGCTCACTGCTGCATAGGCCAGCAGTCTCAATATATTGAACTGCACCAGCCTCCTGCAGAGATGTTTGGGTCTGCAAGGAGAGAGAAAACTCTTTCTCACCTTAGGTGGGAAAATACCACATGTCTGCAGTGTTGATAACCAGCACACGTCTAATTGCTGTCTTTAAAAGTTTATTTTGAAACTAGGCTTGGGCATTATAGTGATATCATGATATAAGGATATCTGAAGTTTTGTCTTTTTCGAGTTTTAAAGGCTGCATTACAGTAAAGTTGTGTAAGTTTCTGAACTTAACAGACTTGACATCAAGTTTGTTAGCTGGAGGCAAAACACGACTCTCCACCACAGGGCTGTAGGCTACACAGGAGTCATCGTCCTTTGTAAGATTCGCATAGTAATCAACCACAATGCCTGTTAAAGGGGTTTTTTGGGGAGTTTTTCCTTATCCGCTGCGAGGGTCCTAAAGACAGAGGGCTGTCGTATGCTGTAAAGCCCTGTGAGGCAAATTGTGATATGTGATATTGGACTTTATAAATAAAATTGATTGATTAAATTGAAAGCTTCCTGTGACCATCCATCCACTGAGTGAGAGCATACGGGTCAGCCAGTCTGGTCCCGATGGTCAGTGTTTACTCATTCAAGAAACACTTGTGGTCCCAGTGAGTGACCTGACATGGTGCGTTCGTAAATTCAGTCAGATGCTCTACACTAAAATGCGTTATATTTCTATGTGAATTAACAAACGGTTAAGTTGATCACACATTCACTCCACTCGGCGCTCTGCTGCTCCGCCTCCCCAGACAGAGTGTCCAGAGTGCGCTCTCCCACTCCGAGAGTGCAGTGCTCTGGATAACTGAACAGCGCATTCAGACAGTGCTCTGAATTTACTATCCATCCAGTTTGTGCCAGAGTGCTCTCCGGCACTCAGAATGAGTATTTCTGGATGCACCACTCACAGAATTATTTTGTGCCCAGCTAAGCTCCACCCACCAAAAAACATCATACTGTTACCCAACAGACTGTCCTATCTAACAATGGGTCCTTTTAATTGGTACATCCCTGATGACAAGATTAAGCACAGGTGCGCTCTGCACTGAGGAGGTAGGGGAGAGGGCATTACCTGGAGAGAAACACCAGAGAGACCACAAAACGCAACCCTGCAGCATGTTACAGTTCGGTCTTAAAAACACCATGGTTTGGCTCAAAGTAAGTAGACTTGCTGCGGCTGAAATACATGGGACATGGCGGGACACGTCTGTCGCAGCTGAGCAAGTCCATTAAAATCAACTGAAGCTGCTACAGCGACCACGGAAGCAGCGCTTAACCTTGCAGACACTGTGCTGCTCAATGATGTTTTTTCAAGGGTGGCCTTTTTTTTCTCTCTACATGCGGCTCCAACAGTTCGAAACGATTCTAAACTGTGTAAAAACAAGTACAATCTGTTTAAAAATGATTCAGATGAATGCCTCATTGTACCAGAGGCAGTGTGAAGCAGCAGAGTAACCTTGTGGGTGTTTTTACATTTCAGATTCAAATAAATAAATCAATGCATCCTGCAGTTAAAATGATTCAGTTAATTAATTCAATACAACTATAGTATGTGTTTTCCAAGCTTACACAACCAGCTGCAGTATCACTTGGTAAAACTATATGCACACAGTGAAACTGGCAGCGACCACAGGCTGCAAAGACAGAGTCTGTGTAGCATGTATAAACATGAGGCATCGTGTCAGTGCCCCATGTATTTCAACTATTGGTAAGGTAACAAAACTACGACGTACTACATTACGTTCTAAAAAGACTTGTTGACTTTTGGTTTCACATAGAAGATGAACAATGGTTTCCTGGATGAAAGTCCTGTGTTTGTCTGTCCCATCCACGTCCCCTCCTGCCACCCTTCTTACTGCATACTGACTTCCTTGTTTGCACCCGTCACAATAAGTACAGATACAAGAGATTGCTGCCTAAAAAAAGACGTAAATATGGGTCATAATTTCTGGTTGTAAAACCAACCTGTATGACCACAGTCTCAGATATTGGGGTATTTGGTAAAAAATATTGTGAAATTTGATTTTCTCCACATTGCCCAGCCCTAATTGAAACACAAAACACAGACCACTGATATTAAGAAAGCAAGCAAACAAAACCAATGCCTTTAGGATATGTCTGGTAATGTTCTATGTATCTCGTAACAATCCAATGAAAATACACAAACCAACAATGAATTGATCCTCCTAATAAGTCTAACAAGTATTGCCTGTGGAACCAAAGCCCGACATGTCATATTCCTCTGTGAGATGGCACTCTGTTGTTTCCCAAAAATGCTTAAGAACACAATAATGAGCCACACTGTTGCACTGGATAACATGTTCTTTCATTATTAATCTGCAGCCGAAAATAGTCCCCAAATAAATGCACTGTTCACTTTATGTTTGTTGTAAATGACAGGGCCCTGCTGTTTTGGGAAATTGCACTCAGCTGCCAGTGTACTAGTACCTAGCTGAAACGAATTCTGTCTCAAACCAGAGCCCTGCAATAAATTTTGTCTTCATGATGGTTATAATGTTCAGTTGTACTTCATTCAACTGTGGCTTGTGGTTCTGTTGAATTGACAGGTGTTTCTATTATTTTGTCCAACCCATCTATATCAGTGTCAGTAGGTTAAGTAACAGAAACACCTCTCTCTGTAATGCAGTATAGTCCAGAAAGCAACATTCTTTTGGTGCTGTGTTTTTAGACACCTGATGAATCTATGTCCAATATTCACTCTCCGTTTTAGCTCTGTTTGGGTCCTCACCAACTTCTGAGTAAAATATGCGGCTCTGTAGCTGCGAAATCTTACTATGCTCACCAGTTGGCTGCTACCCTTGTCTGTTTGCTGTTTAGTGTTGGACAGGTAGAGTTCAGTGGGTTTGTATGAGCCCTTTCTATTGAAAACACTTTAAATATATATATATTAATAGCAGCTTTTAATTATCTGTCACAAATATAGTTTTTCAATTTCAAATGTTTATGTTGAACACAAGTTTCCAAGTTTCCATGTTTTCCAGTGGCCAAAGTTTCAAGCAATGAGGTAAACATATGTAAAAGGATCCCAGTGAGCAAAAACCTCAGGCTTTTGGCTGGTCTGGATACTCTGTAGCCTACGCTTTTTCTACTTTTGGACAAGATGTAGGGTTGCAGTGATAGACCGGTTTTAAGGTATACCGTGATATGAAAATTGATGGTTATCATTACTGTATACATTTGCTTATCTGTGATATAAAAAATAATGCAACTGGATGAAGAATATCACCTTCATTTTAGATACTTTCCAAAGGGAGACTTTTTACACATAAAAAATGTGTCCAACATTCAATTACAGTAATAAAAAGTTTGTTCAACCAAATATAACCCACCCATTTTAATTCTTTAAGGGTCATTCTGACTGATAGTAATATAAACTAAACACAAAAAGTAAGGAAATTTGTATTTGGTAGATTATTTCTTTGTTGTCACAGTGCTTCTTGGCAATAAATCTTATTCCGTTTGAAAGCCTGTTTATTTCCCTTTTAAATGGTACCACATTTCTAAGGAACATGCATTTGTGGGATGAACAGCTGGGTTGTGCCCATGAAATTTGTCAAATCTTTTCTGCCAATGACAAACAGCTTTTTAGTTTAAATTCTGTAATATTTATAGTAACATGAAACTGTGAAAGCTATTGTACCGTGAAAATTTCATATAGTTGCAACCCTAAGAAAACTACAGCTCGTGACGGATTCCTTTGTATATGGTCATCTGCTCCAGGCTACTCTAAGTGTTTACATCACATACCCAGCTACTTGTAGCTACATGCTAACATCAGGGAAAAATGGCAACTTGGATGCAGATGTTGTTCATTTCTTCCTGATTTTCATTTTCCTGCTGGAACATGTCCAGTTGTGAAGATTTTGGTTTAGGCTTTTATTGGGGATTTTTCATGATAGGTAGGGCTGTGCGATATGACACTATATATGGTGTGACGAGAGAAAAATGTTGATCGTTTCATATTTTTGCTGTATCGTTTATATCGTTGTGATGCAAATTACACTTTTTATGGCAATATTTTTCGTCATTTGGAGTCTGTCCATCTTTTACATGGATCTCATTGATAAATTACTCTTCTTGGCTTTTTACTTTGTGAAGCTTTTACGGCACTTACAGTAACATAACGAGTTTATATAAGTCCACCGTCTCTGCTGAGCTGCAGCTCCGCAGCGCTGAGAAAGAGCCGACAAGCGAGATTGCGACAATAAATGACAGCAAAACCCATATTCAGACCAAATCAGGTGGTGCGGAGTACAGCCTCTGCGTTGAGCGGAGGTGTGGGCATGTTTGTGCTTTAGAACATAACTGCTGTGAAACAAACAGAAAATAATGTTTTATTGATCTGATTCACCAGACTGAACTCGTGATGAGTTCCTTTTTAACCCTCAGCAGCAGTTTGTGGAGTTTGAGTTGCCAGGTAGATGATAAATCACTTGGTCCGATCGGAGCAGCTGCTGAAGAGTCGAGTGAATGCAAACTTTAAGGCCTAGCGCAATGAACAGTTTCACTCTCACTCACTCTGTCTGTGCCCAGTGTCGCTCTGTGCTCTGAGAGTATTGTACCATGAATATCCAAACGCTAGATATAATCCAGCAGCGCTTCTAATGAACAGTCGAGCTCCAAAAATAAAAAATCAATACATGGAAGCAGATGTTGTTATCATAGCCACAAATAAACGAATGTGTGGGAAAGCCTGAGGTCCCCTTTGACAGCGTTCATCCTCTGTTATTGCAAATTAGCACTGACATTCAGCATATAGTATTAAAGGAGGGTTTGAGAATGAATGATAAAATGTTACAACAAAGTCTTTATTCTTTTTTTACGGGAGGGAACTTATTAAAAAGTAAGAAAGCTGGAGGCAGTCTGATATCCTCCTGATGTCCTGCGTTGACCAAAACAAGACAATCTTAATGCATCTTTCGGTGCATCTCTAATGTGGGGCAAGTAGTAACCTTGTGCAAGTACTTATTGAAATTTTAACCTTGCTTCTGTTTCTTCTCTTTACTCCCTCTCCTCTCTGTTTCGCTCCCATCACTCTTAATTTCTTTCCCAATTTCGATCTATTTTATTCATTCCTCTCTATTACCACCTTCCCTCTCCCTGCTTCGTCCACTCTTGACCTTACTTCCCCTGAGCATCGCTCTTCCTGTTCTTTTTAATTTTCTTCTCTCTCACTCTGGCCTTCTCTGCCTCCGCTTCCTCCTCCTCCTCCCTTGTCTCCATCGCACCAATTTGCTTAACCTCCTGCAATCTTGTCACCTTCCCCCTCTCTTCCCCTTTCTCCCATGTCTATCATTTCTACATGTCCCTCTTTTTTATCCTGTCTCTCACCTTCCTTCCCTTTTGATTTTGCTTCTCTTATATTCTCACAAATGTATTTCTTTTCTTCTTGTTATCACTTATCCCAATCTACTAATTCTGCATCTTCCATTTTTACTTTAATTTTTTGCCTCACCCCCTCCGTCTAATTTAATTTCGCCTCCTTATCATTTCCATCCTTTTATCTTTTCACTCTCTCTTAACTTCCTCTTGTGATTGCACCATCTTCTCTCATGATTTCCCTCTCACTATTCCCTCTAACTCTACTCATCACTACTTCCTACTCTTCATTTCCTCCCTCCTTTCTCTCTGGCAGGGGTGTGGTTCGTGTGGACGTGAACCTGCAGGACGTGGACATTGACCAGTGCTCCAGCAGTGGCTGGTTCGCAGGGACTCACCGCTGTAATCTCACCAGTATGGAAGTGAGTCTGCTCTGCAGTGTGGTTGTCTTTGAATCAGCACTGACAGAAAAACACCCCTCACATCAATTCACTTTTCATTTATTATGTCATTCTCGTGTTACGGTGTTATTTGTTCACCCATGCACACTTCAGTCTGATCATTGTTTCATTAAAAATAGAATCAAACACTTTGATCAAAGCAATCAAATTTGCATCAAGTGAATAAAACAACACTTGTGTAATATCTAAAGCCTTAAAAGAGGCATTTGACAAGCACCTTTTTTTCTGTTTGACATCAGAGTTGTTCACCTTTTCCTCCCACAGCCATGCTCCTTATTATAGTGTCCTTGATCTGCTTACTTACTGTACGGCTCTCTCATTGAGAGCATCAGCTAATTGACCAACCTGTCTATTCACTCAGCCACAGTGTATGAAATATGTGAAGCAGAAGTTTGAACAAGACTAAAGGCCTTTTGTCACTGGGGATGGGACAAATAATGAAAATGTGAAAAACTTGCCTGCAATTATTTCGTGTTCATACCAGTGGCGAAGCAAATGTGCTACAGTTTCAACAGGTTCGCGACTGTCACGACTTTGTGACCTGACGTTTGTTCCACACAATGTTGCTGGTTGATGCCCTCATTCCTAGTGCAAAGACCTCATTCAAAAAATCACGGCGCTTTATTGCTGTTCAATATTTGCATTTTGTGCAAAAGTACTCATGACAAAAACAACAGTTTGAAAAATGTATTAGTGCGCAAATTGATCACACGAAATAGTGTGTAAAGGTGTGAAAGGATAACTTCAGTATTTTCCACCGTGGACCCTATTTTCCCATGTTTTGTGTCTAAGTGACAAATGGAGACAACAAATATTGTATTTGGTCCAGTATTAAGCAAACATGCTGCAATGTAACCACTCAGGGTGGTGTTCAATGTCTGAGTTCCTGTCTTTGCCACTGACAGGCTCAGATTATTCTTCTAAGTGTCTGACAAAATCATGGTAAGGATCCCTACAGAGATAAACATTTTGTTAAAGACTAAGATCCTTTTTGTTTAACCCATAAACAGCCTGGAAATCTCATCGCCAATCCCACCAGACTCCATGTAAATAAACAGTAATTCTAGCATGTACAGAGCCAGCATATTTTCACATCTAACTTGGTGGATTAAAGGTTTATTTCAAGCAAACCAGAGTTGGTGGTTGTTGGTACAGTGGAAAGATGAACCAAAGCAATTTTTGTGTGTTTTGTGATGATAAAATTATTTAAGTTTATGAAATAGAGTCTGGTGGGTTTGATGAAAGTGATTTCAGAGCTGTTGCTGGTTGAACAAAAAGGTTCTTACTCCTTAACACAAAGGTCTATCTCTGTAGGGATCCTTTCCATAATTTTGTCAGACACTTATGATAACAATCTGAGCCTGTCAGTGGCAAAAACACTTTCAGTGGATGTTAATTTATGGGGCGAAATTGCCCATTAACATTACATTGCAGCCTGTTTCACTGCTGCCGCCTGCAAAGCTCTCACTCGATACTGGACCAATTTCAAAAATCAGACACAAAAACATAGGGTTTACCCTTTAAGAGTTTCCAGCCATGAGGTAAATGCTAATATGAGTGACAATGGTAATATGCTGATGTTTAGCAGGTGTAATGTTTCCCATATGAACAATCTCAGTTTAGCATGTTCACATGCTAACCCTTGCGAAGTACCACTTCACATCAAATGCAGTTGAGGCTGATGGGGACGTCATTAGCTTTGTAGTACTGGACAAATCAAAATTGACTTGGTGATGGTGCTACATGAAAAGTTAAGCAACCACTTAAATTATTATGATTCACCCTGAGAGGAACATAAATGTCTAAATCAAATTTCATGGCAACATTTCATTAATGTCACGGTGGTGCTAGAGTAAAAGGGGGGATCGCCATAGTTATAAAGATTCATTGTTAGTAACTATTAATGTCTTTACAAAGTTCTGTGCTAATTGATGCAATAGGTGTTGAGATTTCTCTGGATAAGTAAAACTTTGACCTGTCAGTAGCGCTAGATGAAAGGTCAGAGGATCACCAAAGTGGTTGGGATTCATCAATTAAGTACCATGACATCTGTACCAAATTACATTGCAATCATCCAATAATTGTTGAGACATTTCAATAAAAAACCCAAAATATAACCTCATAGTGGTGCTCGAAGAAAACCAGGGGATCATCAGTATCCATAGGCTTTATCGTCTGGGGACCATGTATGTCTGTACAATATTTCATGGCAAGCCATTAAATAGTTGAAGAAATATTTCAGTATAGACTAAAGTGGTGGACAGACTGACAGTCTGACAATCCCTTTCATAGAGCAACAACACTAGTATGAGGGATTTTTAAATCCCTGACAAAGACCTACAGTGGACAAACTATGTTGGCTCTTTCGATAAAAGCTTTTTAATATTTCCTTCCTTGTTTATATATTGTTGGAGCCCCTTGATTGCCTTCTTGTGTACCCAGTTGTTGACCTGACCTTATGTTTTGATCTACATTTGTTCACGCAGTGCGACCGGTCATCTCTTTTACCAAGTCACAGAGATTGTTCTCCTCATTTCATGGTGGATTGTCTGAAACCCCCAAACCCCCCACAGTAGTCCAGTGTGTGTAGCCCTCAGCGAGTGTGCTGCAGGGTGTCTGTGATGATGATGGCGGCTGGTGATGGTGGTGTAAGTTTCTTCTCTGCGGCGTAACACGCTTTTACCTGTGTGACCGCTGTGACGGAACTGGCAGCAGCCATACATCATGCTTGTATCTATTAGAGCCCCTGCATGCTGGTTGCATGTGTGTCAGTGTGTGGTGTGTTTGCTGCCTCGCTCATGTCAGTGCCAAAGCGTCAGTTTTTTGTGATGTATTGCAGGAAGCCTCTCTTTCTCCAGCAGGGGAGAGTGGCTGCTCAGGCTTGCGTGGCATGTCGCTGGCCATATGATGTATAATAAATGCAGTGTAATGGATTGCAGCAAGATGTGGTGAATAATTGACCATGCTCTTTGTCTGTGTGCCCCCCCCCCCTCGGTCTGTCATGGCAGTGGGGGGGGGGGGCTACAGAGGAAACATGTTCGTTTCCGTGTTCGTCTTGATCTGTTGTGCTGGTTCCTCAGCATTGTTCCATTTTTTTAAGCAACTCTCTCGTGGCTGCTGTCTGGTAAAATCTGAATGGTGCTGATTATAATAATGTAGTTCTTCTCTTCAGGTGTGTTTGAGTGCTGTGTGGTGTTTTTCTATCATCATCACAGTGGTGGGCAGATACAGCCTTTTAGTTACCGAGGCCATTCCAGCCTGTCCATCTAACACCACTTTAATGGAAATGCTTTGAATTATCTGAGGTATCTCCTGCATGTGTGTATTTCGGCTCTAATTATGTACATTAATATGTGCATAGGTTTCCCCTTCTTCTCTCTGTGCAAATGTTTGCTCTTAAACTGCTTACTGTATACGTTGTAAATAAAATTAAACCTGAACAGGGAACATTATGAGAGGAGATTTTCAGGGGATCATTACAGAGCTTACCGCTCATTACTCTCCTCCTCTGATGATTCTCCCTCACACACCATATTTGGCCAGGCGGCAGTCAATGATTCAGTGCCATCTTGAATCAGCAGTGTTGTTTGTCTCAAATGTAGAAATGTTGGAAGCAGGAATTAAGAAAACAGCACAGAATTTAAACTATAAATTATAGTCATTCATTGCAAATGTTTTGTTCGAGGGGACAAGTATTGAACGTGAAAATCTATGTGTTTCTAACAACGTCATCAATCTTGTCCTTCTGCCCTATTTGTTATTTAATTTAGTAATGAGACCAACAATAGGAATTCATGTTACTTGCGGAATTAATTTAGATCATCGTCCACTGAATGTATAACGTCGGTCTCTTTGGATTTGTATTTGAGCTTTTGCATTGTACAGCTATAAGAAGACTTTCCTGGTACGATAACCATCTAAGAAAATATCACAGTATCATGGTGTTAGAGCCATTTCTAGCCAGTCCTTCTCTTTTTCTGTTATGTTTTTTGAGTCACTTTAACGCACCACCTGACCTGGCATCTCAGAAACCTTTAATTTAAGGCAGGTGTGCTGAAGTGAGTGTGAAGCGTCGAAGACGCCACAGGGTTAGAGTCTTTAACCACCTGCATTTGGTTAATCTTATTAAATTGTTTAATACCTTATTGATTTGGACTTTGTTTTTTTGTAAAGGCCTGTTTGTTTGAGGTTTTTGTTCTTGTTTTACTGCATGACAGTCAGGTTGTAGCGTTATCCTGCAACTTGTAAACCAACCAAAGCATCCTGGATCATCAAACACTGAGTACGGTTAAACCAAGACAGTGAGTTGATCATATCTCCTGTCACGGCATCTGTGGGCGACTATTTTTTAACTTATTTGGAAGCTGCAATACACGGCATTACGCAGTCATTATTACCAGTTACAATGTCCCTTAAACTAATGAAAACGGCAGCTTGTTTTGGTTGAACAAACACTGTGTTATAGTGTTATAGTTAACTATTTCTAAAATGAAAGTGTGTATTGAAAGTCTCCCTTTTGAAAATGAATACAATAAAGGTGAGATTCTCCGTCCAGTTGCATTTTTTTCCCATAGCAAGGATAAGCAATTGTACGTGGTATGATAACCACAATTTTCTTATCACGGTATAGCTTTCCATGAAACGGATAAACCACTGCGACCCTAGTCTTAACTCACAGGGGCGTGATGAATAAACAACACAAAAATATGGAATATGTTACATCAAAACTATTCATATTTATATTTACCTCTGTTTCAACAGGTCAGCCTTTGTTGTCATGTGATATCTTTTGTGCACAACTTGACTGGTTGATAAGCAAAAGAAATCAACCTTGTTCCAGACAAAACAATTAAGCTGCCTTTTTGTCATGTAGCTTGATATTCGTGTTTCGTGTAAAAGTACTCATGATAAAAAAAAAAAAAAAGAGTTTGAAAAAAGCCTTCATGAACATGAACATCATGAACATACTTCATGAACTGAGGTAAACGGGGACCACGTTCAGCAACAGTAAAACCTTATCAAAACAACCCTCACACAACTTGGGCAGTATAATCCAAGTCTCATTTATCCAGTCGAATGCTCAGTACTTTCCAAACACATGCGTTTTACCAACACATTAGGATTTAAAACACGTCAGCCAAGCAGCGTCCCTGAGCTCATACGCACATGCTTGCTGAAGGCGTGCCACTTGTAGACAGAGTGTTTTGTATTGTAATGTCTTAACCAAAATGCATGTGTTTGGGATCTACTGAGCACACAACTGGATAAATGAGACGTGGCTTATGCTGCACGAGTTGTGTGAGAGTTTGTAAATGGGTGTTTTGATACAGTTTTGCTGTTGTTAAACACGGACCCCAATGACTTTAATTCACGAAGGATGCTCACTGTTACTGGATTCTCTGTTCACCATGGAGGCATGCGAAAATAAACAAAGTTTTCTTCACAAATTCAACATAACTCGAGGTGCGTGATTGATAGGTATTTGGTCATTTTGCGGATGAAATATCCATTCTAGAGTCTGAAGCCATGCAGGCAGCTGTATGCATGAGCTAACATGCTCATGTTTAACACTTTTTTGGTATGGTTGTCTGTACCAGATTTTGTGTCACTCCATTCTGTAGTTTTCCCTAAAAAACAAAAAATGTCAGTCTCTTTGTTCGAATAGTCAGGGGATCGTCAAAGTCATTATGATTCATGGATGCCTGCACCAAATATAACAGCAATCCATCATATATCTGTCGAGACATTTCAGTCTGAACTAAAGTGGTGGACCAACTGTCAGACCATTGTTGACATCTATAGAGCCACACTGCCAGGATTACTAAAAACACATAGTAGCGGCAGTAGCTCAGTCCACAGGGACTTGGGTTGGGAACCTGTTCAAGTCCCCGTCCGGACCAAATATGGAGCGTGGACTGGTGGCTGGAGAGGTGCCAGTTCACCTCCTGGGCACTGCCGAGGTTTCCTTGAGCAAGGCACCAAACCCCCCAACAGCTTGTAACGCCTCCTCACTCTGACATCTCTCCACTTTGAGCATGTATAGGTCCTGTTTGTCCATGTGTGCATTTTGTACCTGTGTGTTGATGACAGCGGAGTGAGAAAAATCGAATTTCCCCTCAGGGGGATTAATAAAGTATATAAAATTAAATAAAAATTTAATTGAATTAAAAAATTAAATTAAATCCCCTCAAAGCAAAAGTTTCAATGAAGCAAAAATGCTTCCATCAGCTTTTAGCTACAAGGACTTGGCGAGGCATGAGAGTCGACAGTTTACTGATAGTGTTAGAGTCACTGTAATGTCACTTAACTTGCTGTCACTTAAATTGCTGTTTTACAAAGAGAGATGAGAGTCAGTTATTGTATATAACTGTAACAGATAAAGAATTGTCATGATCTTGGGGCGTCATTAGCGTAGTTGATATTGCCGGCACCCTATGAACAGAGGCATTGCCTCATTGCAGCAGTTGCAGGTTCAAGTCCAGCATGCGACCCTTTGCTGCGTGTCAGTCCCCACTCTCTCTGTCTCCCCATTTCACACACTTTCCTATCAATCAAAGGCAAAAAGCCCAGAAAAATAATCTTTAAAAAAAAAAAAAAGAATTGTCATGATCTTGAAAAAGTGAGTGAATTTAAAGTAAATATAATGAAACAACAAGCTGTAAAGAATGATAAATGCTACTCAACAAGTGGGAATACAAGCAGTTTGCCTCATGATAACAGTGCTGTATGAAATTTGTATTTTGTCTTAAATTTAGGATGAAAATGTTCAGTGTCTTGCTTCTTTCTTCCCTTTCTCAATTTGTCCTGTTGTGCTATTTCCCTCTCAATAATTCAGTCTTTTCATTTCTTTTCCCAGCTTGTTCCTACTCGCTGTAATCAATTGCTTATTGCTGTTGTTCAGGCAGCCCATTCCCCACACTTTTGTGTAGTACTTTGGGGACTTCACCTCAATTTCCTTGTTCAAATCAAAGTCTGAAAACAGTGCAGTCAAAGCTTCCAGGAAAAAATGATTTGGCTGCTAAACAGTATCCCAGAGACCACCCCCCCCCAACACACACACACACACACACACACACACACACACACACACACACACAAACACACAATACTACATTTAAGTAAAACTTTAATAAAAAGAAATGAGAGGTTTCCTTTGACTTGTTATCACAGTCCAAGAAGAAAAGAAATGCCTTTTGTCCCAAAGTCCCCATTAAAAAACAGTTCATTTCTAAATCTCACTAAATACATTTTTTGGGAAATGGGCTGTGGAAAGTCAGTGTGAGGCTCATTGCTTTCTCCATTGAGAACAAACACACCCCGAGGCTCTGTCTCACAGAGAAAGATAATAACGAGACAGACTCTAGTAATGTGACAGAGCAGAGCATTACCACAACCATTCACTTCTCATTGTTACTATGATGTAATGACTCAGTTTGTAGCTGACCAACTTTTATGTTAACACTTTTCAACCCTCTTTATTCTGTGTGATGAAGAACAACCTGTTTTGTGAATCCTGAGGAGGTTTGGTTGTGCCTGGCTCTTTATACCTCTAACTGTATATCTCACTTTAAAGAAACACTTTTTTAACACCCATTTAAAAGTTATGACTCCAGTAAATAGACGTTAATAGTGGTTACCAGTGTTACAGATGTTGGTTAAAAGGCTCCTGCTACATTGACTAGTTATGTTCAGAATGCTGTTAACACCTTATTAAATCATTGTTGGAAAGACTTTACATTTCTTTACATTACAACAAACAACGCTGTGGTTATCATGTTAAGGCACAAAAACATCTTAGTTGAAACAAGGAACGGATAGTGTTTTGGCCAAAAATGCCTATATTTGGCGGCACAAAAGCTGGTTGAAATGTAGTGACTGGCTACTAAAACACATCTGTGTTTAGTAATACAAATGCCGTTAGAGACGCCTCAATGTGTTGCTAATAAACACCCATGTTTGGGGGCACAAATGCAGCTGGAAATGCCTCAATATGTTGCCAGAAAAAGCCCACATTTGGTGGCAAAAACGCTACCGGAAACACCATAATGTGTCACTAAAAAACACCCACGTCTGGGGGTACAATTGCCATTGGAAATACCTCAATGGGTCGCTAAACTAACATCCAAGTTTGGGGGCACAGTTGCCGTTAGAAATGCCTCAATATTACGCTAAAAAATAACAACAACAACAAAAAAACCCTGCTGGAAATGCCTCAATGTGTCAACACGAAACACCCAGGTTGGGGGCACAAACACCTCAGAGTAACCCCTCAATGTGTCGCTAAGAACAAGCAACACATTTTGGGGCACAGACTTTGCTGGAAATGCCTCAATGCCTCACATTAGTAACAACCAATGTTGTAGTTTGTTGGCCCTCAACAGTGGTCTGCAGCTTGCCAGACATCTTGCCTAGATTTCAGGCCATCCACCATCACCTCCACCTCCCATTGATCAGTCAGCTGATAGCTCACATGTTTGCTGCATAAAAAAATTATCTATAAAGCTGATAACCACTACTAATGCCTGTTTAAAGGTCCAGTGTGTAGGATTTAAGGGGGATATATTGGCAGAAATGGAATATAATATAATAAGTATGTTTCTTTCATGTATAATCGCCTAAAAACAAGAATCGTTGTGTTTGCGTTACCTTAGAATGAGCCGTTTATATCTATGAAGGGAGCAAGTGCTCATTTACATAGATTGCCTTGTTGCACAGCCATGTTTCTATAGTAGCCCAGAACAAGAAACCAAACACTGGGTCTTGATACGGCCTGGAGAAGTTTCAATTGGCAGCAGTTTGCAATCCTCACAGCTAGATGTCACTTAATCTCCCTAGATCAGTGGTTCCCAACTGGTGGGTCATGGCCAAACGCAATCTGGACCCCATTGATGGACCAGTTGGGAACCACTGCCCCAAATCTAACACACTGTTCCTTTAATAGAGTGATAACATCTGAATGGGGTGTTCCTTATGGGATTGAGAGGATCATTTTGGGACTCACACATGCAAAAATGAATTTTTTTCGGCAACTTGGGGGTGACACAAAAAACTGCAAACGCAAAAATATTAACAAATAGTTTCTTATTTAGACATCCTGTAAGTAAGTAACATCAGTATTAATTTGGAGTTTTTTTACTGACCACATGATAAATGTAGGTTGAGTATTCACTCTACTTTTTAGCTCTTTTTTGGTCTCCACCAACTCATGAAAAAAATAAATCTTTCTCTTTAGCCGCTAATTGCTCCACTATACTCACCAGCGAGCATTAGTTGTTAACTTTGTCTGCTTATCCTTTGGTGCTGGGCTGGTCAAATTAATTCAGCTTCTGCTTCTGGAAATTGAGTTTATGAAAGACTTTTTGGGCTGGAAAACCAAAATATGAGCTATGAGTTTATGTTATGTTGTCTAGACTGTAATTATGGTCAGCCAAGTGGGAAATATGGCTCACGTAAGCCTCCTAGTTGTGATTCCAAGTCGTTGTAGTGAATTTCCAACAGCTACAATCCCTCCCAGTTGGCGAAAAGAACTATAGAAGTGTCAACAAACCTGTGGCAAAATGGCTGCAAAGCCATCTGTTATGTCCTCGGTCCAGGGGAAACCTAGACATAACATGCTGTGTGACTCTTCCCACTCTCTCCCCTTCCAAAAAAGCCAGCTACACAGTGTGTATCAAAATTCAAAGACAACAATTTAAAACTTCAGAGTTGAACAAAACCCAAAACAACAGAGAGAGATTCACAAGCCAAAACCTTAAACTTCCTTAACCAAAAAACAACGTTTAAACAAATGAACAAGTCTCTAACCTGAGTACCCAAAAACAAGAGAAATGTTCAGCAGCAAACAAAAAGGGCTTCTCACTCCTACCAAGCTGCTGCTAGGTGTTCCATATTTACAGAGTACAAATCAACAGATGACTCAGAAATTGGCAGAATTGCAACTAACACATCTTAACAGAGTTACTAAATTATAAACACATTACTCAAATTTGCCAAATGGCTTTTATGTGGTAACCCACTTACACAAATCTGTCATAACAATACACAGTACTAGATGCTGACTTATATGGTGCCATCCATTTGCACTGAGAAGTCAAAATTTACAAGTTCCTCGTCAGAAATTTAAACTGGAACACGCCTAAAGTCATATTTCCGACACCACATCAACTCTGATCAGCAGTAGTGAGAGCTGCAGTATTATTCTGTTTATTAGCACTTCAGTCTTATTTGCGTCTCATTAAATCACAGTCATACTCAAAGTCAGGGGTGCAAATGTGTCACCTTTTGGCAATAATTGCCGTTCTGAATACAAAATATGTCATTTGTGAGATTTGCGTAGATCTGATCTGAGTTTTTGAGGTGGCGGGGGATCTGGGTGTCTGAGAAAAGAATCACAGGGAGTTAAAGGAGGCCAGTTTTTGTCTGCCCGCATGCTTTAAAATAAGAAGAATCCCTTACATTAGCGTTATGATAACCTTACTTGGTTTACTGTATATGATGATGTGTCAAGCTGTTAATCAGCCTGACTCGGCTGAGTTGTTGTTATTAAGTGAATGCTAGCCAGTGTTTCCCCTCACGCCACTGCTATAAAATCTCCCCATACGCAATTAACTCGCCATGTCCACTTTAAGCAGCCAGAGTCAGGGACGAGTAAGGATTATAAACAGAGCACCCAATAGTTTGAAGGCTGATCAGTAACTCTGATAATGCTACAATGTGAACAACAAATCTGTGTTGACATCAGCAGGAGGAGAGCTAGTTAACTGCTCTATGCAGAGCAGGTCAGCTGAAACTAACAGATGGAGGTTGCATTGAGTTACAATATGATGCATTCAAGCTCGATTCAGTAAAAATGACTGTTGGGCGAAGGTAAATTATAATTTTTCTTATGTTGAGCTAAATGTTATCTTGTAAAATGTAGTTTTGGGCAAGAAAGTTGAATAAATACAGCTGTTTGAAGGAGCAATTTATTGTATCTAAAACAGATATGAGAAAGGGAATTGTGATATATTATGTTTAGTAAAAAGGGTTTTGAAGCAGTTATGAAAAAACATGCTTTTCATAGTTATTTTAAAGGTTGTGTATGACTGAATTTGTGCTCATTCAAAGGGAGTGTAATGAAGGGCTGAATGACTTCAAAACTGTTTGGTTATTTTTTTGTAATGATTTTTTTCTTTCCCTGGCACAAAAGGATAAATAAATAACAAAATAAACAACAACAAACTGGGAGAGTGGCTCCTGCAGATTCCAGGTACAACATCTGAGGTCTCTATCCAACAACCTGCAGTCCTAGAAACAGCTAAGATACTGTGCAGAGCCCGCAACCTCCCAGGCCTCTGGTAGAGAACCAGACAAAAACATGGTGCATTTGCAGTGGGCTAGTTATGAATATTTGATACTTTAACTCAAACAAACACTCAACTCAATATCAAATTCTCTATTTTCTTCTGAGACTTTTACTTTTTTTAAATTTGGAATCCATAGCTTACCTAGCTAGAGTCAAGGCTAGGCACTGCTAATGGGGGCTAAAAGTTTACTGGGTGTATGGGCTGCACATTTTTACAATTTGAGAATGCAAGAATCCCTTCAGACCTACAACAATGAAACATGAAAATCAAATTGTTAAAAAATAACTGCTATTCATTTCCAAATCATTTTGTGTCAAAGCCACAGGGAGCCACTTAAGAGGAGATTCAAAATAAACGCACTTCGTCGGTACAACACTGAGAATTGGCGTTTATTTCCTTCAACAACAAATGTACGTGGTTACATTTCGCCAACACGCTCATTGTTGGATTTAGAAAAAAAAGAACAGGGTTTGGCTTTACAATCTTACGGGAAGTGAATACTGGCCTCCCGGGTAAAAGTCGGTGGTTGTTGGACCCATCCACACCTCTCTTGCTCGCCCTTCTCGAACTTCCGCCGCCTTAACTTAAAGTGCTATATTGTAGGCAACTGGACGTGCTTGCGTTTCTTGAAGACATTTTGCCTCTCATCCAAAAGCTTCTTCAATTCTAAATGACTGGTACGATACGATACGATACGATGGCTTGTACCTGGTGGGATAGTTCAGGGCTTGTTCATGACTGGTAGGAAGTTGCAGGCTATAAACCCTGTGTAGGTGGGAACCCTTACAGAGTTGTAGGGGTCACGTGAGCTCTTAGTTTTCAGAGTCGTTAAGGTCACAATGTGAGTCGTTGACCCACCTGGCCACCATGTGAGTCGTTGGGGTCAGGTGGGACCAGGGGTGAATTGGAGTGAAGTCGCCTGGGGAGGGATCCCAAGACTGCATTGTAGGTGGGGGATAAGTAGTTTCGTAACTTAACTTTCGGCGTTGTCCTGCCGCATTCTCCTCTGACACCACCTGGTGCTGTTAAACTATAACAGCAGCTGGCTGCGTATCATTCCGGTGTGAAAGTGTTGCTTTATTTGTTGATGTCTGAAACAGGAAGTCACAGACCAAGTGCTGATTTTCGATTACTTCAAAGTGAGACCTTCTCTTGTATTCATATTAATTGGTTACCTTAATTTCTCAAAAGAACTTAAGTTTACTGGAACAATAATTTTGGCATTAAAACCAAGTGAGCAAGGAATGAGTTGGTTTTTAAATTTCCGGTATACGTAAGAGCTCCCTTTTGCTCAGCTTCTTCTTCTTGGCCTTTTTTCAGGTCTGCCCAGATACAGTGAGGCTGTGGAGGAAGGTAGAATGTGTCACCATGAACCAAATACAAGACTTCATGCATTATGGATCGACAGTCGTAGGGGAAGCATCTTACATAAGGAGCCACTGCTTATATAATTAGACGAGGACTTGGGAATGATTAGTGTGGGTGATTTGTGACTGGATGCATCTGAGTAGGTTTATATGTTTTTCTTTTTGTGTGCTTTTGAAATGTAAGTAGCCGAAGCATCAATGTGTGCAGTGTGTTTGCATATGCATGTATGTGTGTTTTCTCTCCGCCCGTCCTGTGAAACGTGTCGCTGGAGATAAAGGGCTTCAAAGGAAGAGCTCTGCTAATGAGTGTAAACTGCTGTGACAGCCAAGGAGGGTTACCCCCTCTGTCTGTGCTCTCACTCGCTCGCCTCAATCAGCTACACTTCTCCTCTTGCTCCTTTCCACGCTCTCTGTTTCCATGGCTATTTACACCCTCCCAAATCTCCTTCTATCTTTGTCCATCACTCCCTCCTCATCTCTCTTTTACTCTCTTGTTTTCCATTCTTGCCTTCTCCGTCACCCTTACTCCAGCCAGTGTGTCTCCATTTTCTTAGAGCCAATTAACTCCTCTGAGGAGGGCACGAAGACAAGCCAGAATTATCCCTCCATCTGTCTACATTACATTACATTTAATCATTATTTAACTGAGCAAGTTATAATTAGAAATACTCTTTACCTTATTCTGCTGCTTGAAAGGCCTCATCCTCCTCGGCATCTATCAGTGACCTTGGCTGTTACCATTGCAGTATACAAACTTTAAAGGAATAGTTCAGATTGTAAATGTGTGTCTTATGAGGTACTTGTACATAATCAATATCAGTAGCTCGGGCTACTATTTACTTAAAGGTATAATATGTAGTTTTTCTGCATTAAATGTCTAAAAACAACTAAACCAATATTATATATTTTGTTTAGTTGTGTACTTTGATTATTAGAAATGTTTCCAACAATTTTTCAAACCCAGATAAATGTGAAATATTAATAACAGTTACGGACCGTGTCATTAGGTCGCATGTCAATGGCAACGTAACTCCAGTTACCATAGCCATTAAATGAAGGAAAAGAAGAAGAAGCAGACCGGATGAGACGTCAGAGAATGAACGTTACTGTTGCTAGACTAAGCTAACTCGTCATGGATCATGATTATGCATTGACGGTTGCTGCACCTTCTGACACCAAAGCTGTCCCAGTAAATAAGCTGGTAAAACGGACACGTACAGGTCAACCAAGCGATCCCAGAAGAATGTGGGATAAGAAGAGAGCTAAATCCAGGATAAATATTGGTGTGTGCTTTCCAAGATAGAGAGAGCTTCGTGAAAATCTAGGACTACAATTCGACACCAACCTCGCGTGTGTTCTACTAGACGGGTAAGCAAACATCTGGCTGATGTTATCGAAATATTAATCATTTCCACCAGTGTATCGCAAGCACTGCTGCCCGCCGGGGCACCAGCGCTCCGGCCAGCAGCCTCCGCTGTCATGGTCGGTTTTGGTTTCACGGAGTGAGGAATGTCAGATCTGTATCTGTTATATGACTACAACTCCCATGATGCCACGCTACTTTGTGACGTCATCCAACTCTGTCTTCTGTTATTGTTGTGGTTTGAGACCCCTAGCGACAGAAAATTACATATTGCACGTTTAAATATTTGTATCCATATGAATATTACTTGTATAAAAGATAGGAAGGAAAGGAAACTATGCAGAGCCGGCACATGCTTAGTTGGATCCCTACATGCTAAAGGAATATAAATAACTTAAGAACAGAGACATATTTTGACTTTATAACAGCTCCAAAGGTAACAGAGGAAGTCACCACTTGTTTTTTCGTCATGTCAGTAAAGCTGAATGAGTTACGCTATTCTCTGGTGCTCATGGTTTCAGTTAAATAAGAGCAACCAAGCAAACACCACATATTGACAAAATTTTAAACATTCATATTTGTATGCCCAATTACCGCAGCTAACTTATGTTAGCTCAAGTAGGTAGTCAACAATCCAGTTTTACACATCCAAGGAACTTCTACAGAAAAAAGGTGACACTTTTGCACCCCTGACTGTGAGTATGACTGATTTAACGAGACACAAACGAGACAGAAGTGCTAATAAACAGTATAATACTGCAGCTCTCACTACTGCTTATGCATGAAGCAGCCATCTTGGATCTTGTGGTCGGAGTTGGTGGGGTTTTTCCAACTTTCCAAGTCGGAAATATGACTTAAGGGGCGTTTCAGTTGAAATGTCTGACTAGGAACTTGTAAATTCCCAGTGCAAATGGAACGCACCATATAAATCAGCATCTAGTGCTGTGTATTGTTAGGACAGATTTGTGTAAGTGGGTTACCACATAAAAGCCATTTGGCAAATTTGTTGAGTAATGTGTAACTTTGTTAAGACGTGTTAGTTGCAATTCTGCCAATTTCTGAGTCATCTGTTGATTTATACTCTGTAAATATGGAACACCTAGCAGCAGCTTGGTAGGAGTAAGAAGCTGCTGAACATTTTTCTTGTTTTTGGGTACTGAGGTTAGAGACTTGATCATTTGTTTAAATGTTGTTTTTTGGTTAGGGAAGTGTAAGGTTTTGGCTTGTGAATCTCTCTTTGTTGTTTTGGGTTTTGCTCAACTCAGAAATGAACTACTTGTCAACCAGACCAGGCTTCTAAATGAGACAGGCCTTTATTTATCAAAGTGTGTAGCTACACAAGGCGAGTAACAGAGACTGGGTGTTGAATTGGGACTAGGCTTTTAGGATTTTTGTTTTTTCAGTGTTAACAGATTAGAGTAGACAGTAGACACATTGCGGCTTGGCTGCTGCTCAGCAGTGGCACATCTAAAGGACAGGAGTCTCACCTATGTTTTCTGCAGTTTACAGCAAAAAAAGACAGTGAAAATGGTCCTTTTATGATCATTTTGACATGATACTAGGAAGCTAAAAAGGAAAAAATAATTTTTTCATGTCTGTTTCATAGACATGAAAAAATTATTTTTTTCTTTTTAGCTCCAACACTTCCTTTCTCCGTTTCAACATAAATGCCCTGCAACAGCATTTCTGTTGACAGAATCCCTTCATTTATTAACGCAAGGCTTTTTATTGTGAAGTCTTTGCAGGACCATCTTTACCTTTTCGTCAGACAGGGAAGCAATGAACAGCTTGCCATTCTCTCGTCACAGTAAACTCCGCATCAACTCCATTGACAAAAAGTAATTACAGCTGACCGAACACAGGAGCTGTTGGTCTACTGCTGCTTTAATCAGTTAGTTTGTGTGATTGTTTGACTTCAGTGGATGCAGACTAACCCTTTTAAACACCAAAGCCACACAACAACACAAACTCACTGTTTTAGGCAGCAGTAGACCAGCAGCTCCTCTGTTCAGCAATGTTACATCAGCTTTTATCTCAATCGAGTCTGGCTTTGAAGAGAGCGATATAACGGCAGAAATCTCTTGTTTGACATTTAGGTAATGCGGGGACAATATTCTAAATAGTGTTCACTTAAACTGATATTGATAGCTGAAACACATTTTGTTGCTGATCCAT
The DNA here is from genome assembly GCA_026686955.1 of Epinephelus cyanopodus. Taxonomy (NCBI): domain Eukaryota; kingdom Metazoa; phylum Chordata; class Actinopteri; order Perciformes; family Serranidae; genus Epinephelus; species Epinephelus cyanopodus. Next base: position 19,169,873 of record CM048926.1, on the reverse strand, counting down.
CCACAGCTCTAGATTGCTCAGCTTCCTTGTCGGACTCTGGCCTGCTTCACCAAACTGGTGGCATGCCAACTGACAACTACTGTATGTAATAAACTGACTCTGGGTAAGTACCCTACATAGCTCCACTTCAAAAACTATAAATTATCTCCTAAAGAACTCCTAATTTGTGGATTTATGCAAACCTTGAATAGCACAGCCTTAAAAAAGCAAAGGCTGCAACACCATTATTTCTAGCTGCAGCTCAGCTACTCAAATAGTGATGTGTGAGTTCTGAAAAATTAATTACCTGGACACATGTGGCCCTCCTCTGCAAGAAACCAGGCTCTGCAGTCTCGGACTGTATGGGGTGAAAAAAGGGACATAAATTATTTGTCTCTGCCTTACTGTGTGCCTTTTTTTTTTGCAATCCTTATCGTCCCTGGCACATTGCGGAGAAAGAAGAGGATTTAAGCTTCAAAAGTCTTAAAGTCAGTATAAATACTGCATGTAAGGAAAGGGATACCCAACTGAATAAGACGCTGCAAAAGCCTGTGCAGAATGTTCGCAGTAATGGGTGTTTAGGTTGAAGGAATATGCTGGATGTGGGGTTTTTGCTACGATATGTCATTCTGTATTTGTCAGGGAGGCAGACGCTCACAAAACCAGTTTTTTACCTGCCTTTTCTCTCCAGCAGGTAAAAAAAGTTGACTTGAGGAGCAGAGGAGACAGAAAATAACCTGTTCTGCTCTGTCTTTTCCTGTTTCACTCTCTCCTCTTTCTGTTTTGTTCTGCCAGAGGCTCTCCGTCTCTCCTCTGGGAGTTTGAAGCTCTACTGCTAAAGCTTGGTTGAAGTGTTTCAACTGCATCTGTACACCAATTGGCAATGCATGTGTGTGTTTAAGGATCTTTTTCATCATCAAAGAGACCATTAGTGTTCATATTCAGAGCTGCATTTTAAAAAAGGTCAAACAGAGGTAAATAAACCCTTGACTTAATGAGGCGAGCTTTACTGTGCAGCTGTGAAAATGTATATCTATATTGAAAAGGACTTTTCTCTTCTGGGGGCTGCAGGAATACACACATAACAGAGCATGAATTCACATTGTGAATTAACACAAAGTAGCGTATCCAATAAAGCCTATTGCCATCTGGAGTGATCCTATACACCACCATGACTGTGACACTGAGGGGTTTTTTTTTTTCCAAATGGGCCCACTCATGCAAAACATGCATGCCGCTGCAAGTGTTTGGTATGAAAGTACCCGACAAAAGGTGTGTGTTGGAATTCAGGGTCACCGAATACAGATAGATGGTACAAGACACATGGACTGAACACATGGTCCAGGTGAAAGCGCTGAGCAGCACTTTCACCATGAGAATTTTATTGCTTGACCTTTGTTAATATAAAAACCACATCAATAATACAGGACCACACATAGTTGAGCTTTATGGTAGTCACTTGTGCTGGTGCACCGACTATAAACATTTTTTATTAAAAAGAGATTTTGCAATATCTTTTCATTCTTTAATATCATTCAGTGGAGAGACACTGCAGGCAAATGTATCAGCTCCTAGTGTCAGTGAATAATTCAAAGTTAACAGTTGAGCTTCACTAATCTTTGACAATGACAGTGATATTTTAAGTTATAAAAAATGACTTTAATTATTTATTAATTGTATAATTACCCTAAAGAGACAGGAAGTTATTGATGTGAATATAACAATGCGGTTGCCAGACTAATGTTGACATTGTACACATCTACAAACCACGGCTATGTTACATTTGTATGTTATTATTTAAAGAATACATTGAAATTTTACATTTGTTTGCATTTTAACAATGCTGTGGTTAATGTTTGGTCAGGTTTAGGCACAGAAAAACACTTGCTTGCGATTTGGAAAAGATCATGTTTAGGCTTTAAATACCCACTTTTGGTGGCAGAACCCTGGCAAGAAATACAGCGATTCCTTGGTAAAAAAAAAAAAAAAAAGCAACCACTTCTTGTGGCACTATCCTGAAAGGAAAGCCAGTGATGTCTCCGTTAAAAAACAGCTTTTTGCGGCACTAATGCGGCAGGAAACCAAGCAAAGTCTCTGTAAAAAAAGTTTTTTGTGGCACCATACCCGTAGGAAACACAGCAATGTTGCCGTAAAAACCAACCACTTTTTGTGTCCCTGTCCCAGCAGGAATTTAACAATGTCAAAGTAAAAACCAACTGCTTTTCGTGGTACCATCCGGCCGGAAACACAACAATGTCTCGGTAAAAAATAACTACTTTTCGTGGCAATATCCCGACGGACACCCAACGATGTCTCTGTAAAAACCAACCACTTTTCTTGTCACTATTCTGGCAGGAAAAACAGCAAAGCCTCGGTAAAAATCAACCACTTTTTGCATCACTATCCCAGCAGGAATGCAGTGATGTCACAGTAAAAACCAACTGCTTTTCGTAGCACCATACTGGCAGGAAACAGCAAACAACTGCTTCTCTTGACCCTATTCTGGCCGGATACACAACGTTGATTTGCTAAAAACAACTGGTCACATTAACAAAATACACAAATTTAGCACATCAAAAACTCAGTATTCTAGTGATGGGCAGTATTACATGGCCAGAAAAAAAATGTAGAATGTCCTTTGTGTCTGGAGAAGTTTTTAAAGTCTGATGACATGACCAGGGTTTTCTGCACTCAGACTTGGAGCGTCATATTTTCCACAGAAGGCCTGGGTTACAAACTGGGGGCATGAAGTTTGAAAGAGATGGCAGGGAGGGCGGCCACAGCCAGCTCTTCCAGGTTTTCTTTTGCCTGGAGTCCAGTCAGAGCACACTTTAAGATGCAGTCTGCCTCCATGTGAAGCACAAGGCTCAGCCATCAGTCACCTCTGCATTATTTCTGTGATGTTCTTGCTTTAGGATTTTCTGTTTAACTCCAAGGTTGTGATCTTGTTAAATGAAAAAATGCCCTCTCAGGCATTTATTAAGAAATTCCTCAACCCTTTTCACATCAGCTTTGGTTTTTGCATTCAGAACCACACGACAGGATGAACGTGACATTGCTGTTAAGCAATATATATGGCTGCTTTTAGGCTGTATCGCTTGGGCGTCCAGATGTTTGGGAAAACACACTCCTTGCTGAAAATGCTTCTTAAATAAGTGATGTTCTCGGAGAATGTAAAGGGTGCAGTCTGCAGCTCTAATTCAATACACTTAATGTGAAATTCAGTGAAAATGTCCTCCTGGTTTGCCAGCTGTCCGTTCTGTGTGTGCAAAAAAAATCCGGTGTTCATACACAGTCCTGGCTCTGTAAAAGTGGAAACAAACAGAGAGGTATAGGCTGAGTTATACACAACACTATGCCAGCTACTCTCCCTCCTCTTCGTCCTGCCCAGAAGGAACAGCCCCACACCATGGTAGCAATGAAACGTAAATAACATCTGAGATATGAGCAGAGCTTCTGAGGGAGCACTGTATTTGTTTGGTTGTTGAGTTCAAATATCAACAGTCTTTCTCCAGAATTGCTGACTTCACTTCTGTAGGTGGCTCAGTGTTTATTAAAACTGGTGCTGGAGGTGGTCTGTATGTAGCAGATTGGGGTTTTTTTTTCTTGACACAAACTAGGAACTGAAATGATTTCAACCACTCTTATTTAAACTTGCCTCTTGGAAGTGCCCCTACTTTCAGGTTACTGCTAAATGTGCTGTTAAATATACTAAATTGCTAGAGTGGCCCTTTCATGCCTGCTTTCTGGGAAATTCTTCACATTGGAAACTTAATTAAAACTTAATTAAATCAAAATATATGTCTCTCCCCTTAGCTGCAGTGCTTTTTTAGTCGAGGGTTTTTTATGTGAGTTGCACCACGGACTTATGCACAGGAAGCACAGAGTGGGATGTCCAACCTCCATCAGTGTGAATGAGTAAGAGAGGCAGGTGACACACAAATGTTCCTCTCTCTGACTTCTTTTGTTCACATTTTCCCATATTCATTTATATGTAAGTCTGTTTAAAGGGAAAGTTCACCTTAAAATCAAAACCACATATTTTTCCTCTTACCTGAACTGTGTTATTTATCAGTCTAGATTGTTTTGTTGAGCGTTGGAGATATCATTTGGACATGTGAATTAGCCAGTGTGCATGCTTTGCAGTATTTTCTGGCAAATCCAGCATATTTCTCCTTTGATCTTTAATTAGACTGATGACGCATGCATTGTAGCATGAATTGAGGAAGGAGAATGGAAGGACAAGGATGCATATAGGATGGAGATCAGGATGAGACAGGGAGGGAGGGAGGGATGAGGAGTGACAGTGGAGAGGGGCAGTCGTTAAGGAGGATTCATCCTTCACAGAGAAACACCATTCACTCTCTAATCTGTTGCCTGCAGCCCAGTGGCTGCAACGGCCAAGTGTAAGAGCCTGTCAAGTCGGCGGCAGCAGTTGGATCTTAATTGAGCGAAGCCTCCCAGTCGAGTCCATGTAGGGAGCTGGGGACCACCTGTCCTGATGTCTGTGTGGGAAAACTGAGGGTTCATCTCATAAGTCTTAAAATGCCAAGAGAGACTGGCTTTTCACTCCTGACATATTTTCTAACCCTGCACAGCCAATCAGGGGTAACATTTTGAACATTTTTCCATTTTAGCCAACTTTAATATAAATCACAGCCCTGAATTTCTGAATTTACAATCTCATCACCTGTATTTCTTTCAGCTCCAGTGGCTCCCAGTTGAGGATAGAGCACGTTATAGCCAACTATGGTCCATAGGATCCTCGCTGGCAGAGCCCCTAATTACTTTAACTATTATTTAAGTCCATAATCACAAAACCAGAGCTAGGATAGGTAACTTGATAGATTCAAAACAATGATGTGTAAGGTTTCTTATCGGTGCTACAGAGTGGAACAAACTGCGTCTTGCAATAAAGGAGGTGCAGAGCCCACAAGCCTTTAAGAAAAAGGTCAAACCGAGGCTGCCAGAAAGCACCTCTAAGTAAGATCATGGTCGTTTTGCAAATTGAAATCAAGTTTCTTAAATAGAAAGAATATATTTATGTGTGTTGTTGTTTTTTATTGGAATTTAATGTATTTCAATAACATTTATATCTGTGGGTGAGTTGCAGTGTTGATATGTGACACATTGTGGTCGAGCGCTTTGGCCGTTGTATGTCTGTCTCCATCCCCAGGTAGCCAGCATTGGCCCAAACTCTGCAGCCCCAAGAAATGATTTGGGTTGCATCCGGTTGCAGAACTACGCTGAGACTTGAGATAAATAATGCCCCAGACTTGGGCCAAATAAACTGGCCAGATTTCGGCTGCCCTCACTGCCATCACTTGACCGTTATCAAAAATGACCTGGCCCAGCATCGACCCAAACTCTGCATGCTGGAGGAAATAAGTTGAGCCGTGTCTGGTGGCCCGACTTAGCTGATATTTGGGCTGAGTGATGCCCAGAATCAGGCCAAATAAACTGGCCTGTTTTCGTCCGTCATTTGAATTCTTGTCAGATAAGCAAAACTAAAAGATAGGCTGTTGCCGTATACTCAATTAAGTATCCAGTACAGATAATGTTCTTTTAACAAGTACGAGTATCATCCAAATAACATTTTACAATACTCGTACTCGTGGTTAAGGAAAATCCTCATTTGGGTTCCAGGTTAAGTAGCGCCCACTCCTCATTTAAACCCTGCCTGCTCCAATTACAGCTATGGATACGGATAATTTAGTTGGCTAAACAGATATAAATACAGATACGGCTAATGGGGTACTCGCTCATCCCTTCTAGAAAAGCTAATGTCCTTTAAGGATGCAGGGAGACCAACAGCCGCACTCAGCTCACTCCTCCTGGTGACTCCATCTCCAGTCTCAGCACTGTAACCACGACAAGCCACCAATCAATAAGTGGCTGTATAATCGCAGTTTTTTCCTCTTAACTTGATGGAGAAATTCCAGACAGGCTTAAGTCCAAGGTCTCCTCTGCTCAGACATCCACTGTTTCAGTGGTTGGTAGTCTTGTGAAACAGCAGCAGGCAGATCCCATACCCAGGGGACAGAGTGATTGTAATGCTTTTAGGGTTTAATGCTTTCAGTGTATTTATAGATCTCTGAGGGACGCAGAGTGCTCTCTCTCCCTCCCTCCCTCCCTCTTCTTCCTCTCTTGCCAACTCCCATCTTGGTGTCGTGTTCACAGCTTTTTATCAAATTGTACGGTGAGAAACCTGAAACAGGTACCACAGGCTGCAGTCCAAACATGAGGGACCTCGATGTGAACGTTACAGATAATTCATTTTTAGGTTTCACACTACTTCAGTCTGTGGAACACGTTGTATTGGCTTTCATGTGAAGTATGTTTTTGCACTTTGAGTGATAGTATCAAGAGATATTGTTACATGGTGTTGTGCTGAGGGCTCTGTGTTAAAACCTGTGGTTTTGTACTTGTTAGACGGATTAGTAAGTGGTTGCTGGGTTTTAATGGGCTGTTATGTTGTGATTGTTGTTTTCATATTTCACTGTACAGTTTAAACGTGAAGATTAGTTCTCAGACTTTTTCAAGGGGAAAGTCACCCTAAAAGACTATCTTTAAAACAGCTGGGTCTAATTTGTTGTACTGTACCAAGTGTGGGTATTACCGATAATTAGCCACAATGGACTTTAATTGTAGGACAATTGGAACATTTGCAGTGTAATTTAGGCATTAATCTGCCCCTCAGAATCAAAGAGCAACGAGTTCTTCCCAGACTCATCATTTTATAGCGACATTCATTTATTATAAAAAGAGAAGTCCACCCTAGAAAAGCAAGAACTGACAGCGGCCTCATAAGTCCGTAATGCAATGCAGCAAGTAGACTATTTTTGTGCTCCGCTAATGCAGTAATGCAATTTTAACCCAGTTTGGTTCCACACCTTTGAGTTACTTTCAACATTCCTAATTTATTTTCACAGTTGGAGAAAAAGCAACCAATCAGAGTTTAGGTGCCTTTGAAGTGATCATTTGGATCTTTTCGAGTGGGGTTGTATTAGATATTTATCCATAGTCAATGTAATACATACAGTAAATGTCAGTCAGCATGATGCCAGTTTGGAGAAGCTGGCTGGCGTGCCGCCGTGATGTACTGCTGTGGATAGGGGCAGCAGTAAAATGTATTTTAGCCACCAAATAAAATCAAAAGCATTTTAAGTGTACGCTACATTGAGAATAATCGGTTACTTTTTATTTTATTATTATGTGATCTAGAAATAAATATTAAATTATGACATTGTAGACAATTTACAACATCGACAAAGTTAAATAAACCCAACAAGAGACGGCAGTAGGTATCTCACATTTACAATGTCACCACTTCAGGAGATCACAGAAGCAAACCAATAGAGCCCATAACCTAGGCTCGTATAGGCTGTATAGAAAGTGGAAGTAGCTACTGTGAGGTGACCCAGTGATTTGTGGACTCCCTTTTCGAAGCCTCGAGATTTGTATTTCAGCTGTCGCCATCTTGGTTTTTTGGAACCAGAAGAGACCGTATTTGGACTGTATTTTGGCAGAAAATGGCAATTAAAATGGCAGCAACCATGGATGAGATTGACAAAGTTGTTCGTTTTTAAAGGAGCAAGCAAAATTCATCCTTTCTAGATTGAAGGAATTAAAAAATTGCTATGTGAAGAACTACAGGTGTAATTTCATCTGGAGTATAGCGTGACCTCACACACCCTCTCTGTGTGTTGATCTCCAGCCACTTGTTTACAAGCTGGTCCGGCTGCACGTTCATGTGAATACATTATACAGTGTTTTTAAAATAAAGTGGCCGAAATCAGTTGAAAGCTTAGTGGTGGTGACATCAAGAGTCATGTGACCGTGGAGTAGTCATGTAGTCCTAACATTAACATTTTACTTCTGGCGATCGCATTTAAGCTTCAAATGCAGTATGAAAGGTGTTCATATGTGGAGATTATCTCGCTGAACAAAACCCGTAAGTATCATAAACTTGTGTTAGCCACAGAGCTTATTTTCTGACATAATCCAAAACGCAATGCAAAAATCACATTCACTGTCTCTTCTGGGAACCAGCGCGATGCTAAACTTCCGGGTTTTGACGTCAGCCCTGGCACACTCTGTTAGCAGCTCTGTCCCAGCAATGGGTCAGGCATTACCGTTGTGTTAGGTGAGCAGCCTGGCAGCCCAGCTAACATTTGCAATTAGCATTGTAAAATGTAGTCCGGCAGGCAGCCTGGCGGGCTGTGTTTAGCTATTCCCCTGCCTACTTCAATGATGATGGTACATGTAATAAATGTAATATATTTGCTGAGATGGAGGCGAGGCTCAGTGACTAGAAAAGCTGATAGAAGTGCTCCATAGCTCTAAGTTACTCCAGTAGCCGTAGTAGCTCTAGTGCTAACTTCAGAGGCTAACGCTAACATCCCTACTCTGCGTGAGCTGGAGCCATGAGCCGCGGGCTCACGGGCTCATGGAGAAGAGTAGGAACGTTAGTGTGGCAGCCGACTAGTGCTAACGTCCCAACTCCTCAGTAAGAAAAGTAGCCATTGGCTGTCCTAAAAGTCGCTAGAAGTCGCTAAATGACGTCATCGCCTAATTTGCATAATTGTCCATATGCATGTAATTGTAATGGCTGCTGTAGGAGAGAGGAATAACATCGTGGGAGAGACAAAAACTTTATACTTTATATAAGACAAAGAAAATTTTACATTTACATCCCGTCCTGACTGTAAACCAGATCCGGATCAGCCAGCGCGGTTCCGCGCATGCGAGATTCACTTGCAGTCTGGACATGGAGGGGTTAACATTTCCTGCTCTGACTGCAACTGGGAGGGAGGACTGGGCCGTCTGTGAGTGTTTTGGGGCAAGAGAGGAGCCCACGGCAACATCCGCTGCTCGTTGAGAAGAATAAGAATGATACGTGCTCTCACAACAGAGTCTCCAGAAGTCTTCAATAACATCAGAAAAAGTCTTGTTGCTAGTCACTTTTTTGAAAAAGAGTCGCTAGAGGGGTCTGAAAAGTCGCTAAATATAGCAACAAAGTCGCTAAGTTGGCAACACTGGCCTGGCGGGCTCACGGGCTCACGGCTCCGGCTCACGGAGAAGAGTAGGGACATTAGCGTGAGTTAAAGACATCGCTAACTGCTAAACTAAGTTGGCTGTTTAGGTTTTATTTCCTCCCCCCTGTGGTGAGTGAATCTGCCTGTAGTGAAACCAGGGCTAACCGGTGCTTCCTCCTCAGGCTCCACTTCACTGTGGAGCCTGCGGAAGAAACACTGGGACCGTCTGGATTTAATAGTCCGTGGAGGTGCTGCGGTGCTCGCCTGCACAGACGAGGCGAGTGGGGTGGGGGGTGGAGAGCAGAGGTAGAGGGAGGTGTGGCTCATGACACACTTTGTTTTGGTCTACAGGCAGTGCACAACAGCAAACCCAGCAGTGAAACGATTTTGCTTTTTGCCCCTTTAAGTCGACTAAGAACAACTGGTGAATCAGCATATTTCTTTGACATTTATTGCTCTTCACAACCTTGACTAATCAGTAAGCACAAAATATAACTTACAACAGAAACTGGCTAACAAACGCAATGTCAGGCTGAATGAATAAAAGGAAACAAAATGGAAATTCAGTCTGATTTTCATTTTTTTCTCGTTTGTGTGTACTCGGAAAAATAGGGCACCTGTGTGTTTTTTCCCTCAGTGCTTAGATTTAAATCTAAGACCCTGTAGGCTGCTGGCATTCCTTGCCAACTTTCCTGTCTGAGGCTGTACCATGCTAGCTTTTCATGAAGGAGGTTAAATAACGCTCCGTAGTTAGGCTAAATTTTTGGTGAGGGAAACACAGCATGGCCATTCTCACTGGGGTCCCTTAACCTTTCACCTCAAGATATGTGATTGAAAATGGGTTCTGTGGGTACCCGAGTCTCCCCTTTACAGACATGCCCACCAAATCTATTATTTTCACCTCTTGTATTTGGATATTTCTGTATGCTGGAGTCCCTGAACACTCATGAATTACATAAATTGGGTATGACTGGAAAGCTGAGACTGGAGTGGATTCATTGTGCCCATTTTATATTCATGTGTTATGATGTTAGTCCGCATAGTCCCTATGTCACTGAGCTGAGGCCATTTTTGGAAACTTTACATCACTGTATATGACCTGTTGTGACCTCTGGGATAATCACAGCCTCATGAAACTTGACAGCCACAAACTGCAGACCTTCAGTGGATGTATGGCTGTCATGGGTTTATTGTCAATAAGCGGGATTTGTGAGCAATCTCGAGGACAGAAGTGCTCGCCATCCAATCGCAGAGAAATGTAATTCATACAGAAATCTACAAATGTCAAAAAGTTTTTGATAACAAATTACAGCATGGATTTTTCCTCGGTGTTCCTCAAAGTCTTGGTGTTCATAATGCTTATATTTAGCACCAAAACTGTGTAGCCAATAATATCAACCCAAAAACTAATGTTACATAATTGAGCAAAGGAATGGCATATACTGCCATCATAATGGTCTAAGCCCCTACACACTCTAATCTTTCAAAGTTTTAATAGGTGCCTATCTGAAACATATTGTCTGAAACATATTACAGTTTTTATAATGAGAACATTTTGACACACAGTGCTGAGCTGCATCTCAAATTAATCTTCAGGTTTCCAGCTTTCGGATGATGTAAACCACTTCCATGGGGCATGTAGTGTTGGCCTGCTATTGCCTGATAAACATCCCAGGTCCCCCCCAAAAAAAGACAAAAATGGGTTGATGTGGGTCACAGAGGGTTAAAATACACAAACTGTTAACATTCACAATCACATTATCAAAGTATGCTCGGGTATTCTCCCCCCATAAATTTATTCTTTAATGATCAAGTGCCATTTATAAGCGAAACAAGGTCTGAGAAAATGCAAGGATCAGGTCTTGGCTCTGTGATAAAACATCCTCTGCCCAGGCTGAAAAGATAAGTCTTTTGCACTCCCTGTGATTGACAATGCAACCTTGAGCCCTGCCAGCCAGGTGTTGGAAAAAAACTTGGAATTAAAAGCCCCCACTGCATCCAAAGTAAGGTGCAATTATAAAATACTTTCTCACTTTCAGCCTGCGGTCTGATGAAGGTGATCCATCAAACAGAGACACGTCAAACGACCGTTTCATAGCCCTTTCATAGTGGCTGAGGAAAAGCGAGGCTGGCCTTGGCACCGCTAAACCCCCTGCCTTTAGATGTGTGTGTGTGTGTGTGTGTGTGTGTGTGTGTGTGTTGCTGCATGAGTGTGTATATTTTGCTGGAGAAAGCAGCAGTGGTGATAGACGACATATGGAGCGGCGTGCTAGTGAGGCAGTTCAGGGGTATTGGGTGGCATTAATCTAGTTTTGATGGTCCTTGTCAATCTCCTGTGCGACATGCATGTTTCCTGTATTTTACTCGTGAGAGCTGTACTTGAACTAGTTCTGGAGAGACGCAGGGGCTCAAGTAATGTGGCCGGGTTGGAAACAACAGTGTTACTCCTCTCACACAAGGTTGAAATTAGAGGGGGTATTAAAGTCAGGTGCACTTATTTATTTGACACTCTTATTTGCTACATTTTAAAATGCACCTGGGAACCAAAAACTGTTTCTGCTGCGATAGCGGGGACAGGTTTAATAAATGCAATGAATCGGATGCACACAGCCCAAATAACGGTCTAAAATAGGCATCATATTTCATCCTTGCCCACCTCAGTGGCCCTGGGTATGTCTTATCTTAATGAGTCTCCACTTTCTTTGGAGTAAGCAGAAAATGGGTTCATAACAAATGCTGGTGGTGTATGTTTACGTCTGTGTTAACGTGAGTACAGTCAGTGTTGTGGTCAGGGAGTTCCTCAATTTGTGCTATCTATCTATCTATCTATCTATCTATACATCTATACATCTTTTCATCTGTCCATCTATCTCTCATCTTTTCTGCCGAGCAGATGTTCAAAGTTTCAAAGTTGGACTCCAGCTGTGTTCAAGGCTCTCGGGGAGGCTGAGTCCTCAGCTCGCCACCTGCTCCTCCACTCAGAGAGGTAGAAACATCCTGGCCTAGATCCAGGTTCATTCTTGTTTGAAGGAATAAAAAAATGATCAGGCTGCAGCTCAAATCAGTGCCCTCGTCCTGTGTTTTGTAGACTTTAATTTCACAGGTATGCTTATCTCCAGAGACAGAGTACGCACAAATACTCACACACGTGCACAGGTTTGCTCCAGCAGTACATGAGCTGCAGCTTGCTGTGGCTCGGTTTCTGTTTTTGTTATTTTAATTTATTTTATTTTTTTTATACTCTCCAGGTTTTTATTCATGTTGTGTCATTGTATGTTTCTGCAAACCACAGATACCTTACATTTGCATGTTAATTAGAGGCAGGTACGTTGAAACTTCAAACAATGCAGTGTTTGTGGTGTAGTTAGGGTTATGCACAAAAACCACTTGGTAATGGATAGGAAAAGATCATGTTTTGCATGTCATGCGGATCATGCAGCAGTGTCTCGGTAAAAAAACAACCGCTTTTCAGGCCGCTATCCCGGCAGGAAATGCACTGATGTCTCTGCAAAAAACAACTGCTTTTAATGGCACTATCCCCGCTGGAAAAACAGCAATGGGTCGCTAAAAAACAGAGCTGAAAAGCCACTGGAAAAAGCCATGGGGCACTACAAAACACCTGCTTTTGGGGACTAAAATGCTGCAGGCAGCTGCTTAAAGAAATAGGAATTTGAGGCCCAGCCCGGCGTCATCATATCAAAGCCTTCTCTGGCACAGCCAAACAGGCACCTGGAAAATAAACAGGCAAACCGGTGGCTATGGAATAAGGGTAGAGACACCACCTGGGCCCCGAGATGTCACTAACAACAGCAGGGTTTCAAGGGAATAAAAGCAGAGGGGGGCGCACCTGGGATGCCAGGTGTTGCCGATGAGCCCTCTGGAGGTGTTGTGGGCCTATCATTGAAACACCAGGGAAGAAGAGTACCCACCTGATGACCCCAGTGACACTTTTACCCTCCCTAAACCCCCACCTGTGCCCCAAGGATGGCTCCGACTATCACTCATAATCTTAATTATGTGCAGCAACAAGGAATTGATCAGTTAAACTCTACCTTGATTAAAGTTAGGTAGGTTTTTCTCCTGTTAGTTTCATCTCTCTTCCCTTATCAAAATGAAGGAGTAGGGGGAGGTAGAGTGTACGGCCCAGTCCGGTGGGGGAGAGTTCCGTCCACACAGACATCTCTCTTTGGCTCTGCCTTCCTTTTGTTCCTCCTTATTTTTCTGTCTAACTGTGCTCTTTCCTACCTTTCAGTCCATGTAACCTTAACCTTTTGGCTCCAACTCAGAAACCCCCAGACAGCACTATCACTCCCACTCATCTTTTCAAGCATGTGCATCAAAGGATTGTAACAGCTAGTCCTAAACTGAACAGTGACGGGTTGCTAAAAAACACCCACATTTGGTTCCTAAAAAGCCACTGGAACACAGCAATGACTTGCCAAATACCAACTGGTTTTGTTGTGTCTGGCTCTTGAGCAGTGGTCTGCAACTTGGCAGGTGACTAACTTAGGTGACATGCCATCCACATGCCCCTCCACCGCTTGATAATAAAGCCAGCTCATATATTGTGTCACTGTAAAAAACATTTATGTTTCTGAAAACATCAGAGTGACGCACCAGTAACCACAGATCAATTGGACTGGACTACTACCGCTGTAAGTGTACTTAAAAGTAGGGTAGCTCATTCTGTCAGGAAGGAAATATCCTAAAATGTGCTACTAACTCTTTAAACATGGTGTAAAATATGGGTATTTCCTCAGGAGTATATTTTTTCGCCTCTTAAATGCACTGCAAATGCTCACATCATGTTTGTAGGTCATTCTGAGCAGTGACTCTATTTTTGTCAGCCACTTTTGCCCAGACTAAAATATACAAACAACTGGGGCTGGCCCCCGACTAAGAATTTTCCTTGCCAGCTAATAGTCATCATTTAGCACCATTAAAGAACTTAAATCTTTACAAGAAGAGGCAGCAAAGTGCTCCAAAATAACCAACCTGTTTGGCCGTGGCATTGGTTGACAGGCTGAGGCTGCTGGCGGTGCTAACGACGGAGATGGAGCTAACATTCGTGAGTGTGTAATGGGCAAGGTTGGCTTTGGCAAATTGCTTTTTTCTTCTAGGTGTCCGTTTCAAGAGGCCAACTAGCCTACTAGGTATTGCATAAGGTCATTATAATTTAAACCTGTACCAAAAGAAAATATGTGCTTGCTTTTTTCCTGCGGATGCACACAATTACTGTTAGGTGGTGCTCCCAGTCCAATGGACAACGAAGCTGAGGGACAGACTAACCCCAGTCATGATGATGAGGAGGATGAGACCAGAAATATGACAGGTGCAATGTGAAGGTATAGCCTACTATGCAATACATTTTAGCCAGAGGAAAACCTTTTGATAGTATTAAGTGGGATTTTTTTGTTGTAGTAATAAGTTGACTAAAAGGGCAGACAGTTATATTGTGCATAAAATTAGATGCATTAGTACAGAGTCATATGCTTCTGTTTTAAGTTAAACATCGCCATTTGTGGCCAATTCATTATTGCATTTATTTTATAGTCTGGAATTAAACAATAACTGCTGATTTTCTTATGCAGTTGATTCTGAGGACAGCGTTTGTGTAGTGTGTACAAGCATATGGAGGATTGTAGGTAGAAATGTGTGGGTCGGTGTGTGGGCCGGTGTGTGGGCTGCTGTATTGGCTGGTGTGTGGGCCGGTGTGTGGGCCAGTGCGCCTGAATGCCCCAGGCTGATTGCCTCGGGTTGAATTTGTGCCCCAGTCAGCCCCTGGTCTCGTCTCTTATACAACATAGGTGAACATGTAAAGATACTTTATTTGCACTAAGTTATACATTCATACTTTTGTTTTTGTGCAATCTTGTAATTCTGCATGTGACCACCACTAGAGTAAATCTAAAAGAAATCAGATATGAGCATTTGGAAGCTCATCAAGATCGAGGAGCATAACCCCAGGACCCCCTAGCAGGTGCCGGGTCTCGTATCCTTCTCACCTTTTTCACCCCTGACCCATTTTCATGCCCGGACATGACACTTCCATAACTATGAACTGACACGGTCATGAACCTGTCATGAACATTATGTACAAGTCATAAACATTTATGACTGTTGTCATCAAGTGTCATTCAGTTTTTGTAATGACAAGTTGACATTGTTTGGGACGTTCCTATAATGACAACTTGACATTAACCAGGATGACATAACCAGAAGATGTCTTTGTCATAACAACTTGACTTTTACAGTACAAGAAATGCACCTCTTTTTGTGTTTATGACAAGGTGACATAATGATTATTATTATCATTACAACAAAGACATCTTCTGGTAATGTCACTTTAATTAATGTCAAGACACTTAATGACAGCAGTCATAAACGTTTATGATGTACATAATGTTTATGACAAGTGCATGACTAACATATGTAGTCTTGCTGTGTAGTTGATTATGGTGTAAATACACAAACTGTTCGGTAGCATCACATTGTCTGTGTCATCAGGACATTGAATTTCAGCTGCCATTCTAATGGAGGTGAAAGAGGCAGAAAAGTTCAAGGGTTGATAAAAAGAGATGAAACGCACAACAGGATATTTTGTACATTTCAAACAATACGCTTGTATTTTTGTCCTGTTTTTTGCCTGCCCTTTTGTTCACAGCTAAACCCAAAATAGCTTTAGGGATCCCCATCCAACACATTTTACATCTTACATACCTCATAAGAAAAAAAATTAAAAACAAGAGGTGGAGTCTCTAAGGTGTGACATGAATATTCTTTCTTCCAAAAAGTGGAAACATGCATCATAACTCCCGGGCCTGCTTGTCTTCACTGGAGCAACACTGGAGCAATGATTTACCGCATCTGTTTATTCTGTCAACCATTTGCACTTCAGTTCAGACACTTATACCCTCTGCAGCTCATCCCTCCTGCTGCTGCTTCCCAGTTTAGAGATTTGGGGCTGTTTGTCAGCTTTAAAAAACAACTGATCTGTGCAGAAGTTCAGCGGGAGGCTTTAGCATTAACTCTTCCACTTGAGAAAAATAAAGACATAAAAATAAGTCTTATCAAAAATGACATGGAGTTAAGGGAGAGTACCGCCGAAATACCAAATTCAGATATGTTTTATATTGGATTTAGGTTTTATTGGTCACATTTCCTGTCCCTTTTTTCATGGTATACCAAAGCTCTGCAGGCAATGGATTGCAAAATATCAGTTTAATGTATCATGCTGCAGGCAGAAGTGGTGAGTCTGCTATGGTGGGGATATTTTATGGTCAAAATCTGTTTGTTAGGGTTTAGGGATTATGTAAGATACCAACCATGACCCGCAATGTCCTCGGCTGGAGCCCGACTAGGGACCTTTATTGCCTCTCTGCTCTTGCTCTAGTGACACTAAAGGCATAAAATGCTCCCAAATATAATATTGATATTTTAAATAAATTAGTTTAGTAACATTTCCTTTGCAGCAGAGTCTTTTTCTACAAATCTGCACATTGCAGTTGATTTCAAATCCCCTCAAAGAGCAATCGTGTTCTGTTTTTAGATAATGTGTTTGACATTTTGAGAAGGACCCTTATTTACTTTGATGCCAGGAGTTAGATACGAAGATCAATACCACTCTCATGTCTATATGCTAATGCTGCATTTATGTCCTATTGTTTAGACGTAATTATGAGCAGCCAACTTGGAAAATGTATCTGACAGTGATGGTATCTCACACTTAGTGAAAACGACTCGAGCAGTGTCAAGAAATTGATGGCAAAATGACTGCAAAGCCAGCGTCTCTTTCTACAAGAACATGTTCATGTTTCAGTGTTTAAAAAACACTTTATTTTCCTCCTCATCAAGTTTTTTTGCCCACAATTCAACGCATTTAATATTGAGTGTCAGCCGATATCTTCTGGCAGCATGTTGGTGCAGTGGTTGGCATTGTCGCATCACAGCAAGAGGGTTCTTTTGTTCAAACCTGAGGTGCGGGGTTCAAACCTTGGGGTGGGGGAGCGTGTCAGTGTGGGTTTACTCCGGGTGCTCCAGCTTCCTCCCACAGTCCAAAGACATGCAGGTTAACTGGTGACTCTAAATTGTGTGTAAGTGTAAATGTGAGTGTGAATGGTTGTCTGTCTCTGTGTGTCAGCCCTGTGATAGTCTGGTGACCTGTTTAAGGTGTGAACAGCCTCTTGCCCAGTGACAGCTTGGATAGGCTCCAGCCCCTCCACGACCCCAACAGCATAAGTGGTTAAGGAAGATGAATGAATGAACATCTGCCAATACCAAGTCCTGGGGCCTCATTTATAAAACTGTGTGTAGGAAAGATCACTACAAACAGCGTACGGAGGAAACACAGGAAATGCGTGCGCACAAAAACTACCTGATTTATAACACAGTGTGCACGCACGTCCTATGCCTGTTTCCAGTTATAAATCACAATCAACTCTAAAGTTGGCGCACCTGAGGGAGCGCCTTGCCCCGCCCATATGTGGCTATAAAATGTCACACCCTTGATACATATTCATTCATACTGAGACTGAAGATGGCCCAAGAGGGGAAAAGAGCAAAGAAACAAATTTTCACGCAATGTGAAGTGGAAATTCTTGTAGATGAGGTGGAAAAAAGAAAAATTGTGTTGTTTGGTGGGCACGGCGTGGGCATTATTAATGCCAAAAAGGCAGAAGAGTGGCAGCATGTGGCAGACGCTGTCAATAGCGTTGCCTGAGAGGGCTGGACTGCGGCCGAAATAAAGAAGAAATGGTCAGACATAAAAGTGGAGGCAAAAAAGGGGTCATGGATGACATTGGCCTCAGGTGGTGGCACATTCTCCCTCTGTGCCATGTTGTGTAGCACAGCACAAGCCCTCATGTTCTTACACACCTGCAGGACAAAAATTGTTTTATGCAAAGGTGTAACAGCCTAACATTTTGGTGATGTCTTTTTTTAATTGGAAAGATCTTGTCTGTCTAGGAAATGGAAATAATACACTTAATACATCTTTACACACCGTTGCAGGTGTGTAACACAAACGCCCTCCTGTGGCATCGAGGCACCACTACCTGCCTTTCAGCAGCCTGATGGCCCGCTCCACAACAGCACGCGTCTGGCTGTGACGCACGTTATAACGGCGTTCTTCTACACTCTGTGGGTTTTGAAACGGGGCAAGCAACCATCGTTTGAGGGGATATCCACTGTCACCTGCAAGGTCAGAGAATGGTGGATTAGGTACTGCAGTAGAGTATAATTGCAATATTTCAACATGAACAATCCTTACCTAGAAGCCAGCCGTCCTGCACAGCTCCAGCCTCCAGTCTACGCCCCACACTGCTGTTCCTTAAAATGAACGAGTCATGGGTCGACCCAGGCCAACGAGCCACTACATTTGTTAGCACCATGTTCGAATCACAAATGATTTGAACGTTTATGGAATGAACATACTTACGGTTAATAAAAGCAGGTTCATTCTCACTTGGTGCCCTTATTGCAATATGAGTGTATTCAATAGCCTCGATTACATTGGGGAAATCAGACATTTCTGCAAATTGCATTTTTTTGTTTGCCTGTTCACCCACAGTGTAAGGAAAGTTAATGTACTGTTGTGACAAACCAATGATACCTCCTAACACGTCTGGCATATTGCGGCTGAAGGTAGGCTGGGATATCCCCGACCTGTCAGCCAGTTCCCTCTGGAAGGTGCCGGTTGCCAGGAAACCGAGTGTTGTTACCACCTGCAGAGGGACTGGCGTGGTTCCTGTGGGTGGTCCTCTGTAGTGCCGGGCCCAATGCATCACAGAGGTCCAGGATCACAGCGCGTGGCAGTCGAAACTGGCTCATGAGCCACTCGTCAACATGGGCCAGTGGATCTTGCTGGAGCCGCTCCCCCGAAGTCTCCCGTCCGCCACAGCCTTGAGCAGTGCCAAATAAGCCATTGTGCGTCTTTACACATTGTGAGTGTGTGCCTTTTTATATCTTAATATTTTATTGGCTTTATTTACCATCCTGAATCATGTGTTACGTGCACGCTCCAAGGAGTATTAATAGAACAGTTTAAAAAACAATATTTGCATGAAAGCCGGTCCTTAACGTTTTATGTTTTTGTTTTATTTTATTATTACTGTAACACAATAACAAAATTTAAGATAACAAACCATCTTAGTAATCTTATCACCTCGTTCAAGGGACCATGCGCCAAAGATGACAACAAGATGCAAGAGACTCACACTGAGCTGAAATGAAACAATTGCTTATAACTTCGGTAGTTAACATAAACAGTCTGTACTGCATTTTTCTGTCATTTATGGCATGTGGTGTTTTTCCATGGGCGACACACACGGGAGCTGAGAGCGCAGAGTGGACGAGAGAAAGACAAGCGTGAATAATTGCTCCCCGTTAAACAATTCAGCCAGTAAATTCTAAATAAGTTATATATTGTTTGGTTGAATCTGTTTCACATGATACCAAACTGCTCCAAATAACAGCAAAAGTAAATAGTGTGACTACAAGGCTAGCGACAGGGGTAACATCTTGGAATTGTGTCCCAAGTCGGGATAAGGGGATGTTCTTCCCATTCTGCCGACATTGCGTAAATGCAACATTAGTATAGCTGGAGAAGGTTAGCTTAGCAACAAAGACGTGAAGCTAGGAAAAACAGCTGCCGTATTATATATCCACCCAACAACACCTCTAAAGTAACACCTTGTTTTGTTTGTTTCATACGCCTGCAAACAAAATGTGAAAATGACAAGACACGTGTTGATTACTGAGCTTAAGAGGTGCCTTTTTTAAACTTTGAAGAAAGCTAGCCTCGCTATTTTTATACCGTGCTTATTGTTTCCTGGCTCTACATGTAGCTTCATAGCACAAAGTGGCATCAATTTTCTCATTTAACTCTCAGGAAAAAAACAACTGTGTATTTCCCAAAACACCAAGCCATCCCTTCAACATGGGCTCTGCTTTGAAAATCAGAAAAATAAAATGACTCCATCAGTGACTATCACAGAAGCATAAATATAGCCTTGCTGTTCTCCACAGCAGCCTTCCCAGAGGAGATATACTGTTTTTACTGTACGCATGCAATGTAATGCACTATTAATGAATGTTCATGTCAAATTTATTGCAGCTTTATTTTAGTACAGGGATATGTACGTTCACATGAGGGTACAGAATCCACACTGGTGCCTGTGTGTGAGTGTCGCTGAGTGTTTTTTTGCTCCAGATGGCACGTAAGCCCATGTAGCTCCCGCAGTTCTCCATGCAAGCTGGAATTATGCAGACGTGCTTAAATTCTGCAAACAACCCTTAATTCTTAATTTAGATATTAATTAGTTTCCCTGTTACTTGGCAAAGCCCCGTGATTTCCCCTGACACCATACATGTTTATAACTGGGGCGTCTTTTGCTTCACGCTGCAGAGGAGCACGATGTAGGAGACTCAATAACATGATTGAAACAAGTTCATTAGCTGTGCTGTCAGTGATTTCAGTGATACATGAAGAGCCTGTAAAACACTGCGGCCTTTATTTAGTCTGTTATGAATGTTACATCACTCTTCACTGGTAAACTGTTGTAATCCCACTGTTGGGTCCTGTGAATCATCCAGATCTTGACAATATTTCCCTGCAAATGCAAATATTTACTCAAGAGGCATTTTGAAGCGTACTGTGGAGCCAGAAATGCTGAAATATTAATGAATGTGTGAAGAGAACAATCAACACAATCAGTGTTTATGTCTTTGCAGCAGCTGTAATTTCGACCTCATGTTTACTTGATGTCCATTGTGGTTCCTCTTCATTTCTGGATAGTATAATTGTCTGTCTTTATTACTGGAGTGCTGCAACTAACAATTATTTTTTATTAATCTGCAGAGTGTTTTCTTGAATTTGGTCTGTAAAATTCCAGGAAATATTGCACCATTCCCAAGAACCTGAGGGGACTTCTTCAAATATTCAGGTTTTTTTTTTTCTAACATTGGGTCTCATGCAAGAAAAAATATAAAAACAAATTTTCTCCTAATTGTGTTCGCATCCATTTTTTGTTCTTTGTTAGTACAAAGATCAAATAAATAAATAAAGTAAAGTAAAATTAGTAAATAGTAGAACACTCATAGCAAGATAAGAAAAAAAGCTTGTTTTCAAAGTCCACAAATTGTTGTCCAATGCAAAGAGACATACATTTTGAATTTGAGGAACATGCATGAATTTCATAACCAAACTATCAAACAGGAAGGTCAGTCCGAGGGGCACAGGCGTGGGTATCCAAGGGCAGTAGGTTTAAGCAGGATTAAAAATGCAAAAATCTGCTCATATCCAATGAGAAATACTACCATACCTGATCCACTGATCCCAATTAACTGTAATGTCAGTTACTGTGCGTCCTTCTGCTGACCAGAGCTGGAATGTCACTAAGTACATTTACTCAAGTCTTGTACCAGAGTTGAGGTACTTGAGTATTTTAATCTCAGGCCTCTTTCTCCTTCTACTCCGCTACTCTCCAAAAGGAAATATTGTACTTTTTACTCCACCACAATTTTTAATAACTTAAGTTACTAGTTACTTTATAAATCATGATTTTTTTTTCACAGAAACCATTTGAAAATAAACAAGTGCAGCTGAAACAGTTAGTTGATAAATGAAAATAATTAAAGCAATATGAGAAAAAGCAGTAAGTCTTCATATTTGAGAAGCTGGATACTTTTTTGTATGAAAACTTTGTATATTTTCATAATGTTTGTGAGCAAGAATTAAAACATTGTAGTGGAGTAAAAAGTACAATATTTCCCTCTGAACTGTAGTGGATTACAAAAACATTGCATAAAGCAGTTTCACATTACAAATCAGTGTATCTCCGACAGTTTTTCATCTCAGAGATGATCGGCTCGCCCACTACATGCTAATGTGTGCTCACCCCTTTTCTCTGATAAGTTAAAATGTGCTCACCTTTTTCTGATCCAAACATTCAGAAGGCTTTACATATCAGTCTCCATCAATGTTTGGCATATCACCGACGCCGTCCCGTTCACTGCATGCTAACCTTTTTTTCCTCCAGTAACTTAACGTCCCGACGTTTAGGAGGTTGTCAGTAGACGTTGAATTACTCAGAGAGGTCTCTTCTTCTCCAACACAAACAGACCCTGTGATTGAAACACTGAACAAAAAAATATGAATGAAGCAGTCACACATGACAAATCAGTAGAACTTCAACGCTGCTCATTGAACGTGGGCTTCTAACTACGGTGGCCAATGCAAAAATGTGACAACGTGAATGGCCTTATCTAGAGCCAGTGTTTGGTTTGTTCACTGTGGGCTAGTGCAGAGACATGGCAGTGCAACATAGGGATCTCCATAAACAAGGACCCGCTCCCTACGTAGGCATTTAATGGCTCATTCTAAGGTAACAGAATCACAACAATTCT
Organism: Epinephelus cyanopodus; assembly: GCA_026686955.1. Taxonomy (NCBI): domain Eukaryota; kingdom Metazoa; phylum Chordata; class Actinopteri; order Perciformes; family Serranidae; genus Epinephelus; species Epinephelus cyanopodus. Next base: position 19,147,452 of record CM048926.1, on the reverse strand, counting down.
TATTATTAAGTGATTATACACCAAAGAAAGCATACTAATTATTTTATGCCATTGCTGGGTTTTTGATTTTACTGTAACGCCAGTTTAAGTTTACTTAACAGTATGTCAGTTTCACCACTGCGGATGTGTTTCTTCTTTCTTCATTTTTTGGGTGGCTTCTCTCCAGTTTGTAGTTAGTTATTGGTTACTCATCTACACATGGCACCACAATTGTCATCACAGTGTTAAGGAGGCATTACCTGTGCTAATAGGTTACTTGTGATTAAGTGGGATTCATCATTCAACACTGCTGAGTAAGAGCAGATTGGGATGGTTAAGAACATTTGGTGCAGTTGTCTTCCCTAATTTAATCTCTCAACAGAAAATTAAGAGAAACTACAAGAGACATTTAAGAAAGTGTCGCTGCATGAGGCCCATTATTGCAGACAGTGTAGCTGAGAACACTCTGTTGTTACTGTGTGCTATGATATTTCATTCTGCGTCTGAAATCCTAAATACCAGAAAGGATTTCATCATTTTACTCCCACTTGCTTTTGGATTCAAGAAGCAAAACAAAGCTGCGTTGGCTGAGTCACACAATCACCCCCCTCCATCTCCATCTCCACCCCGTTGTTGCACATTCACGTATGATTTCCTCTTCAGCTTCTCACTTTTGCCCCCATACAACAAACTCCTGTGATGTTCTTGTTGATAGCAACCAAACTAGGTAAACACTGAGGCTTTTTTGTTAGTGATAACCTGTCTGTCTTTGCATTTCTCTCTCTCTTAGTGCACTCCCATCATTGGCCATGGATTTGTGTTGGACAAGTACAAGTGCCAGTGCAGGAGAGGATTCTACCATCCAAGCCGAGTGGTGCTCAATGGCTTTAAAAGTAGGTTACAATTCCCTCCGTGGTGTAAAAATACATATTGCAGAGAGCTGTCAGATCAAAACTTTGAATTTTTCAAAAGCAAGCTTTTGGGATTTCCAAAAAGAAAAAAAAAACATCTATTATGTTTTTCAGCTGACAGCCACACATTTTGTTTGAAATTCTTCTTATGTCTTTGAATGGGTATCCTGGGGCCTGTGAGGTTATAAAACTCAAGCTTCAGTCAAAGGATTTTGCGGCTGTTCTTATTGTGGAAATACTATGTTTCTATTCGGAGCTCTTGTGGGAACCACAGGTGGCACCTGAATCAGAGACCTGTTGGATTGTAAGGTGGCTGTGTAGACGGAGAACACATGTTGATGGAATAAACTTGAATAAAAGATTAGTCACACTTTAATTGAATGTTCACTGAGCCCCGCAACCCTCAGTTCCTGTTGCTATGCCTGTCAAGCTTTCAGTTCTCACATGTCACGTACAGGCAGATTTTCCATTTGAAATTCTCTGTAATTTTTGAAACAAAGGTGGTTTGATTTCACCCAGAAGTAAACAAAACCCAACAACCATGGATTGTGTCGGCTGATATGACACATGTCTCAAGCAGACTTTGCCAGCTGCAGCTAGCTAGCTTAAGTCAATACTAATGCTAAAACTCCAGCTGTTGTTTAAATGTTTTTAGCTGAACCCTATAGAAGACATGGGAATGAAGCAGCAGTAGGCTGCTGTTCATGCAGGGTAAAGCTATTTATCATGAGTATTATAGAGTATGTGAAGGTCTTAGTTCTTGTGAGGACCATTTGGATAAACTAATCACGAAAGTAATGTATCACACCAGGACTCTTCAAAATTTTCCAGACCAAGGACCCCTCAACTGAAAGAAAGACAGAGCACAGACCCCCCTACTACATACAGTATATTGTGTAACATTGAGTTGCATGTTAAAGAGGACCTATATTGACATGTATGGCAGCCTAAAGTGCCAAGTATAAACATATCCTTTTATGGTGCATTCAGTACTAAACTATTAAAATAATAATTAGCATATCTTATGTTTGTTTCTGAGGTGGACGGTGTTTCAAAGTCTCTTGCTCAAAAAGTTCCAAAACCATCCACTGTGGTTCACAAGAATGTCTTTGCACGTGGAATAATAATAAAGCTAACTGGCCAATATCTTTCAGTAGTACATAATTGTTACCTCCACCAACGAGGTTATGTTTTTGTTTGTCTGCAAAATAACTCAAAAAGTTCTGAATGGATTTTGATGAAACTGTAAGTCAGTTTTTTTTTTATGCCTCTGCGCCAGCGATAGACGTGGCCGGGGGCCATTATGTTTTTAGATTGTCAGTCCATCCCATTCTCGCGAACACAATATCTCAAGAACGCTGTGAGGGAATTTCTTCACATTTGGCACAAATGTCCATGGTCATAGTGTAAAGGCCATGGTCACTGTAACCTTATCTCTCTCATTCTTGTGAATGCAATATCTCAAGAACTCCCCAAGGGAATTTATTCAAATTCACAAACATTCACTTGGACTTAACAATGAAGTGATTAAAATTTGGTGGTCAAAGGTCAAGGTCACTGTGACTTTGTCTGTCTCATTCTTGTGAACATTATAGCTCACAAATACCTTGAGGGAATTTCTTCAAATTTGGCAGCAATGTTCATTTGGACTCATGGGAGAAATAATTACATTTTGGTGGGCAAAGGTCAAGGTCATCGTGACCTTGCATCCATCTCATTGTCATTAAAGTGATATGTCAAAAACACTTTTAGGAATTTCCTCAAATTTGACACAAATGTTATTTTAAGTACTTTAAACAGAGTTATGCATTACTTTCCCTGCAGAAAGTAATTTGTTACACAACTGCCTCAAAATACAACTATATTAATACATAGCAACCCATGATACAAACATTATTTGCCTTAAAATAATATATCCATGGGCCTAAACAAAGGCTCTTTGCCTTTGGAAATTTTAATTTTTACAGCTTACATTAGAGCAGATAAACACACTGTTTAATCTGTTCCTTACACTTTTGCTTTTGTATTTTAAAACTAATATCACTCTTTTTAAAGCTCTATGCATACCACTGTGTCTGAAGCAAACCAAAGCTTGTACCTTGTAATCCAAGCTGTGACTGGACAATCATTGTTTGGGTTGTTGGTTTAGTGAATGGTCAGCTGATACTATCTGTCCTACATATCTGGCTATCACACAATAGACACATTAAGGCTGAAAACTTAAAAATCTGAACATGTACACATGACTTGGCTTTGGACCTTTCCTTTACTGATGTTTCTCCTTCCACCCCTGCGATTTTCAAGTATATCCTTACCTTTACCTCCCTGCTCGTGCTTTGGATTTGAATGCCTATTTTCTGACACCTTGACTGAAAGCGCTGCAGTGTCCTCGGGCAGAAAGCTTGGCCCTGATGAGCGAGATAATCAAGCAACTGTGGTGGTTTTCATCCCTGACTCCAACAATATAGCACCCCGAGGGGGATGATATGCTAAGCTGGAGCTTTCTTGTAATGCAGCGTGATGAGGCCTGTAGTCAAACAGCTCAGGCTGTGAAGAGACTCATCTTCCAAACCCCCATGCAGACCCCGTCATTAAAAATCTCTGCGGCTCAGATTGGGTTGTAGTAGCTGGCGACCCTGATTTTCCCCCCTGGAACCAGTCTGTTCTTCCTCGTGCATCCCCGAAAAATAGACCAGACTGGAAACAGATTTTGTATTGTTCCCTAGCAACAGGCCAAAAGGACAGATATCAAAGGGGAGAAAGGATGGAGGGAGAACAACACAACCTGTAATGACAAATGAATTATTCTGAAATGTGCAGTAGGACCTTATGAAACATGACATTTGATTTGAATGTCACAATCAAACTTTATGATCTTAACAGCTGTAACTATACATAACCAAGACAGATAGATAGATAGATAGATAGATAGATAGATAGATAGATAGATAGATAGATAGATAGATAGATAGATAGATAGATAGATAGATGAAGTTCACGATAATACCAAAATGGCAGAGCATAAAGGTCCAGGTGGAGAAAAAAATAATAACTCCGTCATTTAGAATTTTACAAAAAGGAAATCACCTGTTGATTTATATATATATATATATATATTTATATATCCCAAGGAAGCTGTTTAAATGTGTAATTTGTGGAAGATGTTATTTTGTTGAACTATTAATATTGTATACAGAATCTGAGTTACTGTTGTTGTTCACAAACTGAAGAAATGAGAGATCATTTTAGTTTTTACTGAATATTTGAAGGCAAACTGTAAAACTATATGACTTATCTTGTTGGATTATGTGTTCTTGAATTAATATATTTGTAAAAATGATATGTCATATCGACAAGAATATTGCTATTACAACAATACCCTGAAATGTCGGGATATTATTCTAGGGCCATATCACCCGTCCCTTTTACCCATCACTTTTTAAAAGCATGAATTGTAAGAATGTTCTGATAAATAGCTTGCAATAATAACATATTGAGAAAGGTTTATTTTCACAGTAAGAAAACATATAATGTAATGGAAATATAGAAGAAACAAATGCACATTGTCCCAAAATAAAAAAATCCCCCCAGTCCACTTATTCAAAAAAGACCCCTCCGAAAAAAACGTGTATGCAACCATGAGTAACCATATATTATTTATATCCATTGGGATAATGGATGATCAGGACGTCATTCATTCCGAGTCGCAGCCAAGATGGCAACCTGACGTATTTCCTCAGGCAAAGAAAGTTTGGGCTGATGCTGGGCCATGTTGTTTTGGCTACCTGGGATATAAACTATTAGTCCAGGGGTTTTGACATGGGTGGGCGCCACACGCATGGCACATTTAAAAAGTTACTTCCCCAAACATAAGACACAAAGGAGGACTGAAGAGTGAATCATACCCTCATGTGTGTTGACTCAGCAGGGATAACATCAAATGAGAAAAGTTGATCCACGGGAGAATAAATATTTGAAAGCAGTACAGAATACCTGAGAGCCTTACTGCATTATATTCCATTATATTTTAATATGTTGAACCTGCTGTGTGAATTATGTGTCTTCCCTTACATAAATAAGATATTTCCACCATAAATTGGTGAAAATTCACCAGAACGCAGGAAATGAAGTGCTTGATCTTCAAAATTGGACAAATTTGAGTGCAACACCACTGAGGGTAGGATGATAATTTATTTGAGGAATTTCAGTCAGAGTGCATCATAGCACTGAGACAGCACTAGTCAAAATTACAAATGACCTTCTGATTGCTTCAGACAAAGGACTCGTCTCTGCACTTGTATTATTAGATCTTAGTGCAGCGTTTGACACAGTTGACCATCAAATTCTGCTACAGAGACTAGAACACTTAATTGGCCTAAAAGGTTCTGCACTAAGCTGGTTTAAATCTTACTTATCTGATCGTTTTCAGTTTGTTCACGTTCATAATGAATCATCCTTACGTACTAAAGTTTGTTTTGGAGTTCCGCAAGGTTCTGTGCTCGGACCAATCCTATTTACTCTATACATGCTTCCTTTAGGTAACTTCATTAGAAATCACTCTGTAAATTTCCATTGTTATGCGGATGATACACAGTTGTATTTATCGATGAAGCCAGAAGAAAGTAATCGATTAACTAAACTTCATAATAGCCTTAAAGACATAAAAACCAGGATGAGCACCAACTTCCTGATGTTAAATTCAGACAAAACTGAAGTTATTGTTCTTGGCCCCAAACAACTCAGAGACTCTTTATCTGATGACATAGTTTCTTTCGATGGCATTGCTCTGGCCTCTAGCTCTACCGTAAGAAACCTCGGAGTAACATTTGATCAAGATCTGTCTTTTAATTCTCTTTTAGAACAAACCTCACGGACTGCATTTTTTCATCTGCGTAATATTGCGAAAATTAGACCTATCCTGACCCGAAAAGATGCAGAAAAATCTGTCCACGCTTTTGTTACCTCAAGGCTGGATTACTGTAACTCTCTATTATCAGGTAGCTCTAGTAAGTCCTTAAAAACTCTCCAGCTAATTCAGAATGCAGCAGCACGTGTACTAACAGGAACTAAGAAACAAGATCATATTTCTCCTGTTTTAGCTTCTCTGCACTGGCTCCCTGTAAAATCCAGAATTGAATTTAAAATCCTACTGTTAACTTATAAAGCTCTAAATGGTCAAGCTCCATCATATCTTAGAGAGCTCATAGTGCCATATCATCCCACCAGAACTCTGCGCTCGGAGAACGCAGGGTTGCTCGTGGTCCCTAAAGTCTCCAAAAGTAAATCAGGAGCCAGAGCCTTCAGCTATCAGGCTCCTCTCCTGTGGAATCATCTTCCTGTTGCGGTCCGGGAGGCAGACACCGTCTCCACATTTAAGACTAGACTTAAGACTTTCCTCTTTGATAAAGCTTATAGTTAGGGCTGGCTCAGGCTTGCCTTCACTAACTCGGCTTCTTCTCCGGAGCCTTTGTGCTATAATAAATATTTAGAAACTTAATAATAATGAAATGCATAAAGATTAAAAATAAATCATTTAAAATCATTAGAAATTAAAATAACATATAATAAAAGAATTAAATTCTGTCCGTCCTGGAAGAGGGATCGTATACTGTAAAGCCCTGTGAGGCAAATTGTGATTTGTGATATTGGGCTTTATAAATAAAACTGATTGATTGAATTGATTGATGACTTAAAACAAGGAGCTGTCTCTACATTTAGAGACTCCTTTAATTTGGCAATATGGGTTCAAATTTTGAGCGTGGTTAGTATGAGTTCTCTTTCCATCGTTTTACTTTAAGCAGGAACAAAGCATGTGTTTAATATCAGGTGATTCGAATGCACGCTGTCCCTCCTGTCAGCAAGTGACATGCTGCCCTTTACCTCACTCTGCTCTTCGCTGGACTGTTGCTGTGCGTGCTCCCACAGCAGTAGGCTTTGTTGTTCCCAGCCTTCATTCCCACATAAAGAGTGCTGCTCAGTCTGTGCTGCCACTGTGGAGCACATATGGAGTCCTGTGATGCGCCATTACACAGTGGACATGGAACATTTATTATTTCATCTCTTGAAGTAGGTACAAACACATAAACACGGGGAGGTCTCCTCAGCTTTACTGCCTAGTTTAAAACATTTACCAGAAAAGTATTTAAATGTAATAAGTTACACTGATTTGTTAAAATAATTAAAGTAGTTACAAATTTATTACATTTTTAACAGGTCAACTCATTATCAGAAGTAATCTTCCCAACACTGCTTTACACCAGTGTTTCCTCCTCACCAACTATCCACCACATCCAGCTTATTAAAATCCACGGCTCTGACCAGGTCGCTGGAGCTAATAGCTAAATCTGCACTCTGAGCTAAGCAGAAGGTTTTCTTCTTGAGATAATGAATTTTTCACCTCTGTTTTGGTGATTCATGCTGTTTAAGATACAAAAACAGCTTACGTTGAGCTCCCAGTCAGAAGATCAACCTGTAAGGTGCAGTTCAACAGCTTACTTTGCACCCAGACAACAGTGTTTTAGGGGTTAGGGTTAATTGAGAGACTTCTGGTATCAAAACCTCAAGCTAAGTTCAGGTCATAAACCTACAGAGTATGCATGAAAAGACAAAAAACAAGCAACACAAGTTTACAATCTCCAGTTGAAAAGTATAAGAAGAACTGTGCAGCTACAGAGCAAAGCCACAGCAGCAGCTTGAAAGATTAGTTATCACTTGAGATGCATGATAATATTGGCACGTCATTGGTATCGGCCAATATTAGCTTTGAAATGAACTACTTGGAATTGGATATCTGCCAAACAAAAAAAAACCAAAAAAAAAAACAACAATATCATGCATCCCTAGTTATCACTCAACACTTTTTTTTTTAGCAATTATAAACTCACTGAAAGATTACTCTTGACAGGTGATCTGATGGAGATGCTACCTGCACAGCAAAACAACTGACCCCAAACAGAGAAATGTGGAATCACAGTGAACATCTGGCCCCACACTACAGGTGTGAGTCAAGAAATGAAAGCTTCACTGGAGTTTTTTCCTTCTGTGCTCTCTCCATTGATTGTGTCAATGATCTGACCCTTAAAAGTTAAATCAAAGAACAGACTGTGCGCCCAGATATCTAAAAGTAGAACCCTCCTTCATGTCTAATAATCACACAGACAGTCAGGAAGTGAAGTAATAAAGTATTTAGATATGCACAGATCTGAACTAGAAACAACTTTTTTTCAATGTTTGGCTGTTGGCTAAAACATGGTACTCAATATTCACACATTTGTTACTGCAATAACCTCCCACTTTCTCTCCGCTATTTATTTCTACCCAGGCCTACCGCCCAGTTACACAGCTAGGGAGGTTTTTACATCAGGAGCCAGGATCCGAGTGCACTTGACCACAAAGTTTAGTTCGTTTGCTAAGTGTGAACATTGTGTACCACAGAGTACTCACCCCATGCCTGGGTCTACTTGAAAAGGTCTCGAGTGTGGTTCATGTGGACTCGGGCACAGTTCACATCAGGTGTGAACACCAACTGCTATTTATCATGAGTTGAAGTTGGCAAGTAGAGTTGCATATCCTTTGAACTGATCAGCCATGGGTGATACAGTCGTTCTTGGCATTTTGCCCAAACGTAAACAGTAGGCGTAAAGCAAAGGTCAGTGCCATTGTATTGGCGTGGGATCTTGCAATTGGTGCTCTTTTCTTCACTGTAGCAGCAACATAAACAAATATGATGACATACGTGAACTTTTGTATGTAACACTACTGATAGGGATGCACCACTTTGTCAGCTAAACATCAGTATCAGCCAATATTCACCTTGTTGAGCGCCATCCGTCTATCGATAGCAGTGGCCGATGTTTATCTGTTGTGTCAGATCAATTTTGTGCAGGCCAAATGTGTTGAGTATTAGCAGTTGGACTGGGACAACAGTAGCGAGCATACCCAGCTTCTGATTCAGACATGACTCTGGCATGACATAAGAAGGCAACAGGTGAACTGTGCTCGTGTGGTTTTCATGCCACCACGCTGGCATCAGCCATGGCTTGCGGCATTATGTTTTTTCAGGCTTTCCATCCATCCTATTCTTGTGAACGTGATATCTCAAATTTAGCACAAACATTCACTTGGACTCAACAATGAATTGCTTCCTTTCTGGTGGTCAGTGGTCAAGGTAAGTGTGACCTTGTCCGTCTCGTTGTCGTGAACACTAGATCTCAAGAATGCCTAGAGGGAATTTCTTCAAATTTGGCACAAATGTTTACTTGGACTGGAAGATGAACTGATTTTGGTGGTCAAAGAGCAAAGCTCAAGGTCGCTGTGACCTTGCATCCATATGATTCTTGTGAACGCATCATCTCAAGAACAGCCTGAGGGGATTTATTTAAATTCGGCACAAACTTTCCCTTGGACTCAACAATTAACTGATTGGATTTTGGTGGTCAAAGGTCAAAGTCAGTGTGACCTTGCATCTGTCTCATTCTTGTGAATATGATATCTCAAGACCACCTTGAAAGGATTTCTTTAAATTTGACGAAACATCCACTATGACTGAAGAATGAACTGATTAGTATTTTGTGGTTGAAGGACGACAGTCAAGGTCACTGTGACCTCACAAAATATATAATTGACCGTAACTCAAGAATTCATACGCTAGTTATGACAAAATTTCACACAAATGTCAAAGAGGATAAAATAATGAAGTCATGGCATTTCATATTCAAAAGGTGAAAGGTCAGCTTCACTGTGACATGATAATGTTCCATAAAAAACACCTTTCTGGCCATTATTAAACGTCATATCTCAGGAACAGAAGGAGAGACATTCAGTCAGATACTGAATTGGTGACATCTTGGGTGTCCATCTTGAAACTGAGCTGATTGTATAGATCTTCTGTGCTGCCGAGGGGAGGATGTGTGTACAGCATCCATGTTTTCACAGGCATGGATATAAACTGTAACTGCAGCTTGACAGGTTCATGGAGGCTTACAACCACGGGGCAGTAATTCTATTTTTGCATATCGTACAGCCCTAAATGAAACTCACAATGTGAATGTCAGTGCATGCATGAATCCCAGAGAAGATAAACGGCTTCCCTGGGATTTACAGCAGAAAAGACAGTGAGAGGGTGGATCACCAGTCATTTTGTTTTCACGGTCACCTCCTTCCCTTCTTTTCTAAACCCTTTAACACAGAGACAGAATGAAAAGACAAAACCACTCTGTGTGATTTCTTACATCAGTGACTGCATGATTGCTTGATAAATTGTCTATAATGTCTGTTATTATGTCTATAAACGTACCAGTCGATTCATGCTTAACTTGTTTAATCACCACCCCAGCACGATCCGTGCATTCTCTCGCAATCAAGCTCTGCTGAAGCACTGTGCAACTTCAGCATAGAGTCTGCATGCTGTATGAGCTCTGGGACTGACAGAAGAATTACATGCTTTTCAAGAAGAGCTCCATTGTGTGTGCGTGTGTGTGGTGAAAATGGAGAATCTGGACTCAAGATTGACTCATGTCGCTGAAAGAAGAAATCTTTTTTTTTTTTCTTGGCACCGTCTGTTCTTTCTTTACATATAATTGATTAAATTTGGGTTTCAGAGGCGCTTAACAGAACACATCCAGTCATGCTAATGTGAGCACTCTCAAATGAGATGTTAGAAAAAGTAATTTAGGGACTCACTTGATAAACCACAAATCCAAGTGTGCCACATGCTGGTATAACAACAATTATGCAGACCGGAGTGATGAAGGGAGCGGTGTCACACTATTTTATCCTCCCCTCCTTCATTATTCCCTCATCTGCCTAATTAAAGGCTGTATTCTTGTAATTATCACCCCGAAGGCTTTGTGATTTATTGGATTGATGATTTCTACTCCTTCAAATTGATTAACTGAGCGTTTAATGAGAAGTCAGTGTGTGACAGCTAAACCAAATTAATTACATTGATAATCCTTGAAAACACTACAGTAAATCAGACCCGTATTCTGAGTTGTGATTAGATTTCATCTGTCAGAAGAGTACAGATACTTCAGCTCTGCAGTAGCGCACACTATGTGAGTGTACCCAGTCTGATTGTCAACTAAAGTGCCCTCCCGTCCTCCTTCAGGTAAGGAGCAGGGCTCGAGCAGAGACGAGACCTCTGACGTGTCCACGAAGTGCCTGCCGTGCCGCGAGGGCTGCCCCTACTGCCGGGATGACACGCCCTGCCTGGTGCAGGAGGACGGGGCACTGCGGCTCGCTGTGGCCTCCTTCCAGGGCCTGTGCATGGTGCTGGACCTGGCCAGCATGGTGGTGGTCTACCACTTCAGGAGGAAGAAGGTGAGTGGTGGATGCAAAACAAATGCACTTCATTTAAAGGAGAACTTGTCAATTTTCAAAATCAGGACCATAAAGAAAAACTTTAGTCAGAAACTGCAGGTCAACTTTTTCCAACTGAGCAACAAAAAGCTAGCCAACTTTTATTGTATTTTGGCTATACTGAAGATGCAGTGGACCGTTGGTGGAGTGGCTGTGCTGTGAATCTTTGTACTGGCTACACCTGCAGCGCTCATACGGTGTAGGGTTGTGTGAATCACAGGAAAAACAAGACAATGAGCCATCGTTTTGGGATTGTGTGGGATTGTTTATTCAGTTTTTGGACACAGCACAGCTCTGTGAAACTTCAGTTTGAGTAGTATGGTTAACATCTAGAGACTGTGTCAGAGATAAGGGTACTAAACAACTGCTAGCTTGTACTTGTAATAAATGCTGATAGGGTCCGTGACTGAAATTTGCAAATAAACTAGTTACTAACACATTACTAACACATTCTCACTCCGACCTCATCATGTATCGACTTTTGGTCATGGACTTTCCACAACGAGATACGACGTCCAGGGTACCCTGATGCGTTGGTTGTTGACGTTCTTGGACACCGTGTCAGGTTCTGCCTGTTACATGCATTGTCTTCTTTCAGAATACACTTCTGTTTTCACAGGAGATGTTCAGTTTACATACAGTCTCTGTCAAAATAAATGCGCTACGTCTGCACAACACCGCAAATTCATGTTTTTTTCCTTCAACAACAAGAGCACGTGGTTAAGTTTAGGACAAAAGTACAGGGTTTGACTTTACAATCTTTAAGGAAGCAAACACCAGCCTCCCGGGTGAAAGTCTGTGGTTGTTAGAGCCATCCACAGCCCCTCCCACTCAACCTACCCAGACTTCCGCCCTGCCGCCTTAATTTTCGTGGTGTCCCACCACATTTCTGGGTGCTGTTAAACAATAATGGCTACCGGCAATGTATCATGACGTGAAAGGACGGCTTTTTTCGTCTGTGTCTGATGCCGGAAGTCACTGACCAAGCACCAGTTTTTAACGACTATGGAGTGAGACCGGGTTGACTAGTTGTTACATCAAGTGTCAGCTGAATATAAAGTTCAGCAGTTGTAATTCAGAAATAACTGAATGCTAGCTAACATTACATTCATATTTATTCATATTTCCTTCAGGCAAAGGAGGTGGAGAAAAATCCTCCTCATACATTAGAGTGACCGCGATCGATGTTCATGCTAACATCCATGCTATTGCGTTGACATGTAGGCTACAATGGTAACCTGGATGCCTGGTAATGGTTTACATCTGACTATTAACCACACCTCCATTCTCAGTTTGAGAAAGAACATTAGCTGAAAAACAGGAAGTCACAGGGGCTTAAGTGGGACTGTCACATCAGCAAAACTATCAAAACATCCGTTTACAAACAAGCACAACTCTTGCAGTTTAATCCAAGTCTCATATATTTCGTCATATGCTTAGTACTTCCCAAAACATGCATTTTCACTTATACTTCATTTAAAACACTTACAACTCATCTGAATAGAATGCAGGAGCAGAGTTAAAACACAAATGGATGTTCATATTAAAAGCATTTGCCTTTTATGCCAGTACATCCAGAATTTTCTCAATTTTTGGATTCTTCTTTCACTATGGAGATATGTGAGAAAAACAGTTTTCAGCCTGAGTTAAATGTAACTACGGTGCTGAATAATGGCTTTACAAATGATCATTTGTGGGTGAAGGATTCCTTAAAGGTTTCTTAATTAGGAGTACTACTGCTGAGCTAGTAAAAAGGGTAATATAATGTCCTCTGTGGCTCTGGGGGGAGCTTAAATTTAAATGGTGTCATCAGGGGTTATTTTAAATTGGAGGAGACACTTTTTTAGCAGAACTTAGGCATTTGAAACTGGGGGCTATGGAGTTTGAAAAGGTGGGCATCTACCAGGTAAAGAGGGTAAATGTGGTCATGTTACATGGACTGATTTAAACATGCATCTCCTGCCCTGCCACACCTGGCTGGCTGTGGCAGACTCACAGTCCACCTTTGTTCAACTTTGACTGTATGTAGGTGTACAGTCTGCCCATAGAAACACTTGTGTTTGGAAATGTAAAGGTTGGTGCCCATTCCCAGTAGTACAATAATACATTACCAGACTACAGTCTGCAGTAGCTCCGCTTAGTTTTCATTTTTATTTTAACCATGACATCAAATCCTTTTTTGGGGCCAAGAACGGAGCAGTGTCATATAACAGAAAGCAAATGTGGCCGTGCCCAACACTGTGCGATTACGGAGCTGCATTTATGAGAACTGCAGGTTAAAAGTTTTTGGAGCCTAACCCATACAAAATACTGAATACAGAAAATCTCACCCTCTGCTGCTTCAGTTTTTGGGCATTTCTTCTGTCATTCATGAGTCCCCAGAGTTTAGAGGAATACACTACTAAATCCCCAGAGCACTCTTTAAATTACTCAGCTAACAGTGGCTGGAAATATCCCGTCGGTGTGTAAAATATGTGTACCCATTTAACTGGGAGAAGGTGAAGGATCAAAGGTGAAAGCTGAGGTTAATGGCAGTGATAACCATTGTGCAGTGGCTCACCTGACCCCGCCACAGGGCTTGAATGGTGCTAGAAGCTGTTACAGACAATCTCGACATTAAACCAGACTTAATTACAGATGAAAGGCAAACAATCCCTCCATGCGCCAGCTCACACAGTAAACGGTGGTAAAATTAGACAAGTTTCAGCAGTTCTATTTCACACAGGGTTGCACTCTAACAAAGGGCTCCATGGATATAACACTCACTGGATGTCAATGAAATAAAGAAGCAGGTCAGATAAATAAGTGTTAATTTGCTTTAAATCTGTGTTTGAAAATATAAATATTTTCCAGCTGGGTCTCAGAAGCCCTTTTTACACAGAGATCGCTTTATAGGGCTGCTACGAAGTCCCTCCTGTATGCTGTCTTTGTATTTTTACACAGAAGCAAACAACAACAATGTAACATAGCCATAACAATCATTTGACGTCCTCATTATATGGAGGCTGATCTTGTGCTTACCTCGGATAGTAAGGAGCTCCCTGATATTGTTGTCTTCCTAATTGGCAGACATTTGACTGCTGTTCTTCTTTGAGTTAGCTGCTAACTGCTAGCTACTTTTTAAATCTCCCAGCTGTGTGTCCCATCTTTAAAATGTCACACCTGTCCCATCCTGCCCGCTGTTCTTTTGCACCTCTGCTGCTGGCTTAAAGGCGAGACAACTCTGTCCCCTCATTCAATGATTGTACTAGGTAGTGTAAAAGGCTATAGAAATACGTGAAATGGATAAAAAATCTAAAGAGTGCATTACGAGCTGGTGGGCACGAAATGTGACAAATTGCGTGCTGGCAGCACAAAAGCAATGCTAGTGCAGTTTTGTCATGGTGGACACAAAGAACAAGAGTGTCCACGTAGGGCAGGCAGGTGGGCAGGCCGGTGAATGGGTCAAACAAACATGTGTTACGATCAACAAGGTGAACCCAAACACAGAACACAGACTCGGAATGAGAGTGGTAACAAATGAGGTTTTGATGCCAGGATAATGAATATGCCCGTAGAGGAAAATCCAGAGGGTGGACGCTGATGGCAGGGAAGCAAATCAAGGTTGGAAGGGTTTGGCTGGCTAGGAGCGTGGCAGAAGGTCAAAGAGGCAGGCAGGTGGTGATCCTATGACAGAGAAAAACCCAAGGTAAGTATCGACAAAAAAATACACAAGCAAATGTCTAAGTTGAAATCACAATTCAACAGCAGCTTGACGTATGACTGTACCACAGTGGTAGACACAACAATGTGGTGAGGACTGGAGAGGAGAGTGTTTTATACTGTAGGGTTGCTTACTGGATTGTTCTCAGGTGAGCAGCAGGGAGCAGGTGAGTTGAATGAATGTAATCAGGAACCCAGGAGAGTGAGGGAGACGCACAGAGAGACATACGAGGGGAGGGGAAACAGAGGAAACCAGAAACATGGCCAGGGCCGTTACAACATGGACTTTCAACCAGTAGACCACTGTTTGTGTCCATAAACCAAAAGTTTGTGTAGTCAAGTAACTTTATAGACTTATAGACTTAACTAGGCAAAGCATTTTACATAGGTACCTTACCTTAAGTTACTTTAACTGAAACTGTTTTTCTGAACTTAACCAGTTGGGTTTTTTTTTAATTCTGTTAACCTAAACAAATGATTATCTTTCTGCAGACCTCACCAAACTACAACTATTTCACAACAAAACTGTGACCATTCAAAATAGACTTTGCACCAGATTACTTTTTACTTTTTTTTTGTTTACTATAGATCAGCTTGAGAGTGACAGGTAAATGGAGATGGAAAGAGGGGATGAAATGCTGCAAAGGGCCGTGGGTAGGAATCAAACCTGGGCTGCTGCCAAGGATGCAGTGAGCCACCAGCACATAATTTGAACTTAATTGATGGCCACCACCACATAATATGTTGCTTTAAGTTTGTGTCTACTTCACATATTTCCGTGAGACTTTGTTGTGCTTTGATACTGCACACAGGGGCCAAACTCATTAATGTCTTTAAGATGATCCATCTCATCCTTTATGTTTGTTTTTTTTAAACGGTGACATAAGACACAATTGTACCTGAACCCTCAATTTGAATCCACACAGATTTGCAGCAGAGTGGTTACATAATATCCACACTGCTAATAGAATAAAATGAAATAAATATGAGATCCTCACTGTGTAGGATAATTACAACCTCTCTTCAGGCAAAGTTCAGTCGAATCTTTCCCGGTGTGCTATTTATAGACATTGTGTTGTTGCTTCAAAATCTCCCACATTTCTTCAGTTCACAAGAAATGTCCCTGGAGCCCTTTGAATTTCCATAAAAAACATAGAAAATCCTCCAGGAGGTAATGTGGGTAATTAAATCCAACCTAGAAAAGGTGCTGTCGTCACTTATATTCTTGTTTCAGGGGAAGGCAAAACATTAGCGCATATATATTTATATATTGAACCGCTCTTTGTGTTTGTTTGCTTTGAAATAAGCACTGATTTATTGTTTGCGTTTGCCTGCTACTCCTCACAGTGTTCACTTTAAACAAACAGTGATGTCAGATTTACAGCAGCAGGATTTGATGTATTGTTTTGACATGGCGCCAAATCGCTAAGCTGAGCAAAGACCTTCATCTGATAACTTCAGACAGACTATAATATTTCAACCTCCATCAACGCACCAACCCACACATAAATCACTTTATCTCTGTTGGTGATTGATTGATTGGTTGATTGATGTTTTTTTCTGTTGTCTCTCTTTCCCCATCAACAGAGCATCCGCACATCTGGTCTCATTCTACTGGAAGCCATCTTGTTTGGGGCTTTACTGCTCTACTTCCCAGTAAGTCTGCCGTCTGATCTGAACTGACACCCACAATTTACTCAGTCTTTTACTGCTTCAGTTCCTGTTTCGTCCACATTAAAAGGTACACTACACAAGAATTGTTGGTTACTTTTTGTAAACACAACACTGAGTGTACGAACACTGTAAGCTACTGTTGTAGGAACGTTACATTTGTTGTAATGTAAGTTGACACTTCAGCAGGCTAACTAAGCTAACCGCCGGCATCTGCCTGTCCAACAGAAAATACACCAGTTCCTCCTTATGGCTCTTTATCCTCATCCTCTCCTTCAGTGCTCGCCAGTGAAAATGAAAATGAAAGTCAACCCTAGATTCGCCCTCGTTTTGGAAAGAGCTTCATCTGCTAGGCGTTTCACCTCACTATGTTTGCGTTTTTTCAGTATGTCCATGATGTTCTTAGCTTTCTGTTAAATGCGTGATTTAGAGGACTGTGTACAGGAACGTAATTTCGTGACTTATTATGTACAGGTATGCATATCTGTCTTAATGCCATCATAATAGTGTATCTGCCTTGCAGGACAGGAGATGACATAATGTATTGAGAATCAGTCTATTATTCAGGCATGTATGGTGAGAGTATTTACGTGTGAGGGCCGGAGCTGACACACACCTTGCAGGAATGTGCGGTAATAGATAATACTCTCTGCAGGAGCGAATGTTAATGGTCAGAAATTCAGTGAGAGCAGAATTAGGATAACAGTCCCACACAGGGCTCTGGCGTGATGCTTTTGGTCTGGCACCAGTCGCACAGTAAGAAGAAAATAATAAGATACAGGTAGAGAGCAGAGTCTCTGCAGAGAAAAGACACACACACACACACACACACACACACACACACACACACACACACACACACTAGCAGGTCATACATAATGAGGGATTACTTTTGTATGAGTCAGTCTATACAATATTTTTATGAAAATTCAGCATATTATACCTTTAAAATTTCATGCCTGATTTAGTGACATCAGTGGTTAGTGATGGTCACAGTGTGCTTTAGTACTACAGGCCTCAGAATTCCAATTCCACGAATGCTGTCAGCCCTTAACCACGGTCACAAAAACATTGCGTATCCTGTCGCAGCCTCACAGTAAAAGCCATGTTTCAGCAGTTAAGTGGTTTGAATGTGAGGCAGCTATAGAAGGAAATGTTGGGTTTGCATACAGCTCTGATACAGCTGTTGGAGAGATTAATTTACATTCATGCTTGATCACATGTGCATTATTTCCTGTTAATCCCTGCCTGCGTGTGAAATGTGGCAATGGGGGACTCTGCCATGACTGATGCTGGCTACTGCAGAAAAAATGGTCACCTTGAGTAATATCAAAAATGGGGCTCAAGTTCATGAAAATCTTAAGTGTTGTATCTTTAAAATGAGGGAGAGGTCAAAGTGTACATTTTAAATTTTTTCCAAGAAAATGAAGCCTTGTACATCTTGTTGAAAGGTGATTCCTGGGGCGCTGAGCAGCTCACCTGAGGTCTGTACTACGAAGCAGGATTTGGAGTTAGTGAACTTCAGGGTTAACTCTGGGTTTTCAGTACTGCGAAGCTGGTTCTCTTTTATTGGGATAAATCACCATGCTGACTGATGCTGAACAGCTAACTTGCTCCAGCGCAGGTTAACTTGAGAGTATCAGATCACAGGCTGTCAACAGCCTGAAGTCTGACCAATCAGATCACTGAAGAAAAAAGTATCCACGGACAAAACAGTCCTGAGTCTCAGGTAAAATAAGAGTGAACTATTTGTTGTTATAGGTCAGTAGAATCATTTCATTGTTCCAGGGCTCTATTTCCTCTGGTTTTAAACAGAGCTCCTAACAAACAGATTGTTTACACACTGAACACACTTTTTTAACTATTGCAAAGTTTATTTTAGTCCACAGTGACAGTGTTGATATTTGACACTCTGATTCATCACTGCAGCTCAAAATAACATGAGACACCTGTGTGATGAGAACTGGGATAAAACAGATATCTCATTAGTAAAATAATCCACACTGTTAATTGGCTTGTGTTATTATAAATGCCACATTTTGGTCAGACAGACCTCGTCAGTCATCAACTACTTTTACACTCTTTACTTCAGCAGCAGCAACAGTCTGGTGTTACTTTAAAGTGTTTTATGTGGCATATTTAGAGGAGTTTCATCTTCATCCAACTAAACAGCAAAAAAATACTGTATACTAATGTCACAGATAGCTCAGTGACATCTACATGTAATTTAAGATGAGGCCGACGATGACTTTTTGGATAGCATTTTCAACATTTCAACATTTTCCGTTATAAGATTACAGAGTGTCGTTTACATCCCACGCCGCTGACATTTTACTGTCTTACAGTCCCACACACTTTCAGCACTGTTTCATCTCATATTATGTGAAGCAGCCAGCTTCACTCATGATTGTGATGATGTCGCTCGTAATTAACACCCCCATTTCTCTCACATGAACGTGCTCGTGGCTGGATAGGAAACCCAGAGTTGACTGAACTGGCTGATAACCAGCTTTGTAGTACCGGCTATCCAGACGGCTGACGTTGGGGTTAGTCAAGCCAGATAACGAAAAGATATCCTGGGTAAATTGAACTGGCTTCGTAGTACAGGCCTCTGATAGAGCAGGTGCCCCATGTACGAAGGCGGTGTCCTTGCCAAAGCAGCTGTAGGTTCGGTTCCAACCTGTAGGCCCTTGCTGCATGTCATCCCCTCTCTCTCCCCCTTTCATTCTTAACACTGTTCTGTTAATTAAAGGCAAAAAAACCCCCAAAATAATCTTTAAAAATAAAAGAGAAAGACATTCCTGCTCCTTCTGTTCATAATAAAACACAGTACTCTGTAAACAGGACAGTAAATCCTGCCTCCTACTTCTTCAGTTGCAGTTGGATGTTGTTACAGTCCTGTACTTGTGATCACTGTCTGGACAAAAACAAAGAGTTAGACATCACAGTCAGTGTGCATGTACAGTACGAGTTGGTCTTACTGTGCATGCTGCCTGTGGCTTG
This sequence comes from Epinephelus cyanopodus, assembly GCA_026686955.1. Classification (NCBI taxonomy): domain Eukaryota; kingdom Metazoa; phylum Chordata; class Actinopteri; order Perciformes; family Serranidae; genus Epinephelus; species Epinephelus cyanopodus. The sequence goes on along the minus strand of CM048926.1, from coordinate 19,127,827 downwards.
GCAGCATTTCTGCTATCTGTATGTGTGAGCGGGTCCAGGTGGGAAGGTGCCAGCGTGCATTGTATAGGTGTGTATTTACACTTGTGCTCGCAGCCCACAGTGCACCTGGGGTGCCGCGTCTGAAGCCCATCTTTAGCAGGGAAACAGATGGAAGAAACCTGAGCGCCATATAACAAGGAGATCAGATGTAACCGGGGAATTCGCTCCCTTCAAATACTTGCACAGACTGCCAACTGTGAGGCAGTGCTCTGCTCAAACACAAGGCCCGATGGCTGGATGTTAGCCATTTTTAAGAAGGAAAAAAAAACAATCTGTTGAGAAGAAAAAGCTTCAGAGCGCTCGGCTGACTCTTGGGATAAAGGTTTTTGTTCTTATTCTAAAGTTACTGGAGTGTTACCGAGAGAAAGACATTTGCATTAGAATAGAAAGCCTGGTAGTTTTGGTGCAGCAGATAAAGAGCTGCAGGTATTGTAGGTTTGTCCTTATGTGACCACACTTTGCATATATTTCTGCTGTGGTGCTCAGAAATGGATTTTGCATCCACCCTCTTCCCCCATTCACCCCAAGGATAACTCCAGCACCAAAAATAGCTCCCCAAAAATACCCTGCCACTCTCTTATGTTCACACACACTTGGATACACTCAAGGGTCCCTTCCTCCCTTTGCTCTGCCGCATCTCCATCTTTCTTCCTGCATTTCTTAGCACCTTGCCTGCCTGTCTCTACCTTTCCCCTGTCCCCCCTCTTCCCCCATGTTTTCCTTTCATTACCCCTCTGCGTGTTCTCTCGCCGTCTCACCTTTGTGTCTGTCTCCTCTCCCGCAGTCTTAACGTTTGTTGCTGCTGCTGTTTCTTTGTTGCTGCCACCACAAGCTTCCTCAGCTAAGCCTGGTGCAGCTGCTCCGCTCTGGTGCTCGATGCATTTTTAAACAGTCCATCAAGTTCTAGCACAACTTGTTTTAAAAATACATCTGCTGATTAATTGATGGAGGAGGCATGGGAGGTTGGATGCGAACCAGGAGGGCCACCTCCTCTTCTGAGCGGTATAAAAATGTGGCTTTTTATTGTGCAGTCCCCTGTGACTTTGTAGTCCACATGGGTAGCACTGCAGAAAGGGTGTGTTTCTGTCTGCCTGTCTCTGTGTATGTGTGTGTGTATGTGTGTGTGCATATATAGGAAGTAAAGAGTTAAGTCCTGACATTTTCCTGCGATTGTGTGCATGTGCATTTGTGCATGGATTTGCATTTCTGCATTTATGCACGTGGGTGTAGGAAACAGTGTGGCCTACTTTTTACCTCTTATTTGTGGAGGTGATTTATTGTTTTCGTTCATCATGTAGAGACCAAAGAGCTGCAAGGCTGGATGTTTGCTCAGGAGGCAAAAAGACAGAGGTGCCAGGGAGGATGCTAATCCTAACCACAGGTTACCATGAGAGTAAGACACGGAGGGGCAGGAGCAAAGACACCGAACGAAAGACAGAGAAAGCAAGTGTTTGGTGAATTGTTACACTCTTAAGGGTTGGCAACATTAAATCTGTCTATTGTTCTCTTCATCTGTGCTAACCACCATTTGTCTGCTTTGTCGTATCCTTTTTTCCACCAAAAATAGCATCTATGCAGGTTCTTTAAACACAGGAAAACACTCTAAAAATAGGCAATAGTCTCCTTTCCCATGGCCAGCAGACGAGTATGCCTCTGTTTTTTCTGGTGTGTCACGTTCAGTGTCATGAACAGGCTAGAAAACAGGGTTAGTAAACAGTCGAAAACCAGCTTGTAGGCCAGTGAAAACATTACAGCTGTTGCGTCTTTTTTATATCTGCTGTTGATTCAGTCTCTGGTAAAGTCGATGCTGACTAATGTTGAGCGATGTTCTAGCGCTGCTTTGACGGAGGCAGACAGAATTTGTGGCCGATGTGATAAACAGTCACAGAAGTCAGTGACAGTCTCACTGGATAAAAATTGTCCAAAAAGGAGAGAGATAAAGAAAGAGGTAAAAGAGACAGAAGAGATCAAAAACTGTGTGGGGCACTACTCTCCACTTGTCTGACTGCCCTCTGTGCAGAGTTTGCACGTTCTCCCTGTGTCAGTGTGGGTTTTCTCCGGGTACTCCAGCTTCCTCCCACAGTCCAAATACATGCAGGTTACTTGGTGACTCTAAATTGTCCGTAGGTGTGAATGTGAGTGTGAATGGTTGTCTGTCTCTATGTGTCAGCCCTGTGATAGTCTGGTGACCTGTCCAGGGTGTACCCTGCCTCTTGCCCGATGTCAGCTGGGATAGGCTCCAGCGACCCTCAAGAGTATAAGCGGTTACGGAAATGAATGAATGAATTGACATATGAACTTATTCATTACACATCAGTTAGTAGCTAGGTAGCCAAAACATCAACAAACAGCATTTAGGCTCCTACAGACATAAAACTGATGTCATATGATTCTCACTTAACTCTTTGAAAGAAACCTCGTAACCATATTTCCCAAAATGTTTATCCGTCCCTTTAAAAAAACAAGTTATTATTCCCTAAAGCAGGTTATTGGTATTAAAGCTATGAGTCAGACTGTCTTCCACGAAATCCCTGTATTCTGAAAAAGTGTGTCTTTCTCTGAAATGTGAAGGGATTCATTTTGGTAGCAATTTCTTTCCAAAATTGATACATAAAATGAAACTCTGTCTCATAATACCATATACCAACTAATTTATCAGATCCTGAGCCGCAACAGTGAGTCACAGTCGGTGGTGGAGCATTAAAGAGGAACAGCTATAATTCCTGTTCTTGGGTATAAAATGGACTTGGCTCCCCGCTCTCTCATGACCAGCATACCAATGACAGACTTTGGCAGTGCGAGGTTTTGATGAGGATTGTGGATGGAAGGAAACTGTTGCTTCACCTCTGCGTGACACATACTTAATCAGGAGGTGAGAGAGATGCCTGTGTGCCAGAGCGGAGCTGAGAGTGGACGGACTGACGGCTGGAAATAGGGACGTTATGACAGTTTAATTGCACATTGAGCCATGTTTCGGTGGAATGGGAGAAACTGATCTTGTCAGTTTTCGATTATACAAACAAACATGGCAAAATTATGATCATTCAAGCAAGAGACAGATTTTATATTGTTGTCATTTTATGTCTTTGTAGCGTACTGTTTACTCGCAGAGAGTATACACTATCATCCATATTCCCAATCACACATTAGTTTCCCTTTTCTTTTTAACACGTCTAATAGGCAGACTGTTACAGCCTCAGGGTCGGCTGGTTTCTTGAGTTTGCCACAGATGTTGTGCTTCTTTTCTGGGGAGAAGAGGTTACAGGTGCTGTTGTTGCTTAAGCTTAATTACTCCGGATAGCTGCTGTCTCTTGAATGCCAAGGCATCGTAAGGAGCTGGGATGAATCACTGGCTGTTCTCCTCTGGGATGCGTTTATACTGCGTCTGTAGTGATACACAATACTCTGTCTGAGGCTGTGTGGTTAACTGTAACCTCCAGCTGATGGATTTTGTAAAGCAAACATCCAACAATATGAATAAAATCCCACTGTAATGGATGCTGGAGTCTAACACAGCAGTCTAACACCGTGGACAAATCACCAGACTATCACAGAGCTAACACGTTTAGCAAAACCTTGCAGGTGGATATTAGAGGTGGAGGAAATCCTGTATCGTCACTTGAAAATTAAAGAGTTGCAGTTTTTGTGACTATAGTATTAACCATTTATATCTACACAGGGGGCGGGTCCTCATTTATGGTGTCTACAGTAGCCCAGAGCAGACAAAACACTGGCACTCAATGGTGCCATCAGCCACAGTAGTTAGAAGCCCTTCTGTGACTAGCAATGTTGGAAGAAACACTCATTTGTGACGTGAAACTGCTGCACTCTGTGTTTCACCAGCCTCCGGTGAAAACATCCTGAATGTCAGGATCTTAAATTATCAGAGAAAATAGGTGAGCACACATTAGCATGTGATGGGTGAGCCACCCGTCTCAGACATGCCAAACAGCGTCAGAGAATCACTGATGTGTAACGTGCAACTGCTAACGGTTTTAATCACCACCTCCATTTGTTTTGAAGAGGAAGAGACCTCTGTGAATAACTCAGCTCATGGTAAAAGCCTCCCATACAAAGACCACAGAAGGAATCCTAACCAGGAGAAGTTTCAGCTGGCTGTAATCTGCAGTCCTCACCGATGTATGCCACTCAATCTCCCTAAATCTTACACACTGAATCATGAACATGTGGTTATGTTCATGCACAAAAAAAGACTTGGTTATGGTTAGGAAAAGGTCATGTTTTGGCTTTAAATACCAGGTTTTGATGCCACAATCACATCTGTAAATGCCAAAATATCTCTCTTAAAAAAACCTGGTTTAGTTGTTTGTTAATAAAAACACTGACATCAGATATATGAAACCTATGAATGCAACATATCTGTGGTTTGCAGAAACATACAATGCCAAAATTTCCTTCTGGTGACTGGGCAGCTACACCTCTTAGTGCCATGAAACTTGCACCATTTAGGAGCTGGTATAAAAGTCGTCAGGATTAATTCTCATCCTGGAAGCTCTGCCGGCAGAGCTTGGCAGGATTTTAATAAATGTGTCAAGTATTTTCATTAATATCTTCACATATTTTTTATCATACAAGCATGAAGAAATATTGACAGAAACTTTATAATTTACACTTTCTGGTGTATCCACTACTAAATATCATAAGATTTTAAAGTAATGTGATTTAGATAAACACAAAGTTTTTAAATTAAGTCACAGCAGAGCACTAAGTATCAACCATCCCTCCATCCCCCACTATTTCCATGATAACCACATGATAATTGTTCTCAGTTTCTGGTTTAAATTGGTGTATTTTTGGGGGGAAGCACAGTGAAAACGGTCACAACACATTAGAACGTCATACAGATTGAAGCATCACTCAAGTGTTTTACTTCAGATATTCAGTAAAAACGAAACTAAAATGATCCCTCATTTCTTTAGTTTGTGAACAACAGTAACTCAGAGTGAGATTCAGATTCTGTCAGAGTATTAATAGTTCAACAAAATAAAATCTACCACAAATTACACATTTAAACAGCTATCAAATACAAAAAATGTCCCCTTGGATCTATATATATAAATCAACAGGTGATTTCCTTCTTTTAGTAAAATCCTAAATGATTGAGTTGGGGGTTTTTTCCACCTTGACCTTTATGCTCTGCCATTTCTCCTCTAATTATCACGCTGTAACCTGTGACAGGCTGTTATGATACCACAACTATCACACAGTCACATATATGTAGTTTTTTGTTGAGCCATGAGCGTCATGTAGGTTTACATTACCAAAGCTTTATGACACAATCACTTGACAACACCAGGTGAGGGAGAGACACTGTGCTGCTGCAATCATCTTTATAGAAACACTGTGAGAAAGGAAACAGATTTGTAGTGTTATATTTGTCATTCATGAGGTGACTTAGATGTAGAACAATGAACTGAAGCTTTCAGCAGCCTGTAATCATCAAGGTTAAAACTCGAGTCCCCGTGTATGTTGTGTGTGATTCAAACAGCAGGCTGACTCAGGAAGGAGTCATACTTTAACATCCTGGATGGTGTGTACCCACCAGGTGAGTGAAGCAGGTTTTCTCCACTTCAGTTGGAGCGAGCGCAGAGTCACTGCACCGGATCTTCTGCTCCGCTCGGGTCGCTGGAGATTTGACATGTGGCGCTGTGCCAATGTGCAAATGGAAGCTCTGATCTTTCCAGCGTGGAATGTGAGACCTCAGCCTCCGTCGCAGCCTCGTCTTTAATGGTAATAGGCGCGAATAAACCTCACACCAAGCAGGAAATCGAACAGCTGACATTTTGTGAGCCACTGGCAAATCTTCTGTTTTATTCCCAGACCCAAAATGACAACCTGGGCCACACATGTGAACGTCCACGCGCTGTAAATACAAATTAACATAATCGTATTCGGATGCAGTCGCTTGTTAAATACCAGCAGCGAGATAAGAACTAACCCTTCAGACTCTGGTATCTAATGTGTTCTGGCAGCTGACATATGAACAACATACAGTTAGGAGATGTCAGCAGGAGCTCTGGAGGCGGAGGATATCAGCGAGGCCAAATCTGCCTCCAGCTCTGGATCTCGAATGGCAGAGACTCATGTTCATTTCTGATTCCTTCTGTGTGAATATGAGAGGAGTGTGACAGGAGAAAGATATATATATAATCAGTGTGTGTGTGTGTTTCTGTGTGAACGCTAACACTGCTGTACCACTCCACAGGTGATGATTCTGTACTTCCATCCCAGCGTGTTTCGCTGTATTCTCCTGCGGTGGGTTCGCCTGCTGGGGTTCGCCATCATGTACGGCACCGTCATCCTCAAGCTGTACAGGTAAAACTGTCAACTCAAAGTTAAAGCACTGGAGTCTTGATCAACGCATGACATTTCCTGTACAACATGTTCCCGTCCTATGAATTATTCCTGTCTCTAATGTAGGACAGAAAGCTAAAAGAGATCGTCCCTCCTCCCTCCTCTTCTACAAACCTCTTTGCATCTCTTGCTATCTCATTTTTATTTCCTTGTTTCCTCTACTCATCTCATTTTGTCTCTGCTCCTCTCTTCCTCATTTTCTTTATTCCTTATCTCCTCTGCTAACCTCCTTTACTGCACCTTCTCCTCTCCTTGTCTGCTTTCAGCACTCCTTTCCTTTCCTTTCCTTCCTTTCCCTTTCCTTTCCTTTCCTTTCCTTTCCTTTCCTTTCCTTTCCTTTCCTTTCCTTCCATCTCATCTTGTCTCTGCTCCTCTCCTCTCTTCCTATCTCCTTATCTTTCATTTTCTTGACTCCTTATCTCCTCTGCTAACCTCCTTTCCTGCCCCTCCTCCTCTCCTCTCTCCTTTCCTTTCCTTTCCTTTCCTTTCCTTTCATCTCCTCATCTCATTTTGTCTCATATTCTCAGCCCTCCTCTCCTTTATTCCTATCCCCTTATCTCTTATCTGCTTATCTTCTCTACTTGTCTCCTTTACTCCCCCTCCTTTTCTTCTTGTCTCCTTTCCTACTCTCCTACATTGTCATGTCCTGTATTTTTCTCTCCATCTCCTATTCTCTTTGTCTCCTAACCTCTGTTCTCCCCTCTTTCTGAATGGTCTCCTCTTCTTATGTCTTATGTCTCCTGTCTCCTCTCTTCTGTTCTCTCCTCCTCTCTCCCTGTCTCCTCTGCTTTATTCCTATCCCCTTATCTCTCATCTCCTTGTCTCCTTATATTCCTCTCGTCCTTTCTCCTCTCTTCTCATTTCGTCCCGTCCTCTTGTGTTCTCCTCTCTCCTCTCCTTCCCTTGTTTTTTCCTCACCTCATATCCCCCCCTCCTCTCCTCCTATATCATCTTTCATCTCCTTGTCTCTCATCTCCTCTGCTTGTGTCCTTTCCTGTTCTCCTCCCCTCTCATGTCCTTTCCCCTCCTCTTCCTGTCTCCGAACTCATCCTTGTTTCCTCTACTCTGTTCTCCCTTCTTCCGCCTGTAAATCCTCTTCTCTCCTTGTGTCCTCCTGTCTCCTCCACTCTCCTTTTTCTCTCCTCACTTCATCCTCCACTCTTTCTGTCTTCTCTCCTTTCTTCCTTCCCCTCCTCTCCTGCCCTCTCATCTCCTAGTTTCCTCTCCTCTCCTTATATTCTCTCTTCTGCTTCTGTCCTATCTTCCTCTCTCCTCGTCTCCTAATCCCTCCTTGTCTCCTCACCTCTGCTCTCCCGTCTTCCTCTTGTAAATCCTCTCCTTGTGTCTTCTCGTCCATCTCCTTTTCTACTCCTCACGTCATATTCTCTCCTCTCCTTTGTTCCCCTCCTCTCTCCCCTCCTGATATTAACTTGCCCTGTGAGTTAGCCTCTCTCAGTTTCAATAATTCAGCTCCCTCTCAGTCTGCACTCACACATGTGCGCAGTCAATAAGCACATTTGAATTTCACATCAGGTTCCATCTATCTGCCAAAGTATTCATCCAGACACACTCACTTCCTGCTCATCAGCTCTGAGCAAGTGTTGCCGATATGGTAGAAGGGGGTCAAAGGCCGGCCAGAGTGTTCCCTTGGCAAAATTACCAATTAGATTTTTTCCCGCGCTCGCTGGGTGTGAAGTGTGCCCTGGGGCCAAGCTCTTACAGCCCAGTCCCACTGAATATATCAGAGATAAGATAGATTTGTCACAGTCTGGTCGGGAGAGAGCAGATGAGCACCGTGCAGAGATGATAGTAAACAGAGAAGTGACTGTTTGTGTGTCTGCATGTTGATATTTATATAACTACATGCTGTCTTTGTCCACATATAGCTCTCCTTTCCCAGCATCAGATCACTCTAAAACTATTCTGGCTGATGTGTTGCATTTTTAATTCCCTTTACAGAGGCGGTATTGTCTTGTGTGCGTGCGGTGGAGATACTGTACTGTGCAACTTATAAATAAACTGCCTCTGCATGCGTTCAGGCGAGTTCCAGCCGTATTTGTTGAACCATCTCCAAAATCAAAAATTAAAAAACTGACACCCTCGAGAAAATACCAAGTTGTTAAAAAAAAACAAATTTGCTTTCTCAGACATGTTCCTGCCCTCTGTTCATGTCTTCTCTCAGCACATGAAATATTACAACATGATTTAAGCCAACATGAATGAATTGAAATAATAGTGCCTTTCTCTCCCTGATCCTTTTAATCTAACCGTGCATGTTAGTAAGAGCAACAGCCGGAGGCGTGAGCTGTCAATCGCAGGCAGAGCATCTCTTACTCACCTACACTGCTCATCATCATTTCACCCAGCAGTCTCAAGCACTCAGGCTCCTGCTGTCCTCCTCCTCCTCCTCTCTCCCTCCCCCAGGGTGTTAAAGGTATTCCTATCCCGCACGGCCCAGAGGACGCCTTACATGACCAGCTGGCGGGTGCTGCGGCTGCTGGTGGTGATCCTGGTGGTGGTGCTGTGGTTCCTGGTGGCCTGGACATCTGCGGTGTGCCAGAACCCCGAGCTGAGTCGGGCCCTGATCGCCGCAGGCCTCACACCAGAGGGGCTGCAGTTCAGCATGTGTCTGCTGGATCGATGGGACTACATGATGGCCGTCGGTAAGTTTGTGTCTTTGTATTTATGGATAGCCAATGTGTAGTGATGTCTTTACAGGATGAGAAACAAGTGAGATGTCTGCCTTCTCTCCAGTATAATGGAACTAGATGGCACTCAGCTTGTGGTGCTCAAAGCACCAAAAAATGCATTTGAAAAACTCAACATCAGTGTCTCTTTCCAGAAATCATGACCTCGTTACTCAAGATAATCCACAGACCTTGTTTTGAGCAGTTTCATGTAGGAACTATTGTTGGTGCTAGGTAAGCCAGCAGCAGATGCACGCTTCCTTCTGCACGGTGATACAGTTGCTGGGTGTAGTTCAGTAGGGAAAGAAGTTCCTACATGAAACCACATGTAGCTGAGTACCATCTAATTCCATTATATTGGAGAGAAGGCAGACATCTCTACAGCTGATATCTCCAACACTCTGCAACTCACACCAAAACAATCTAGACTGATATATAGCGCTACAGGTAAGAGGAAAACTGTGTTTTTTGTGTTGTTATTGTTGTGAGCTGTTCCTATAACTTTAGGGAGCTTTTGTTTGATTCATGCACTGAATATCCTCAGTGGTGGAATCTAATTACATGTACTTAAGTACAAATTTAAAGTAAATGAGTATTATAACTTAAGATTATCTTTGGGGCTTTTTGTGCCTTTAATGATAGCACAGTATATTGTGAAAAGGGAGAGAGAGAGAGAGAGAGAGAGAGAGAGAGAGAGATGGGATAACATGCAGCAAAGGGCTGCAGGCTGGAGGCGAGCCTGCGGCAGCTGCAGCAAGGACTAAACCTTTGTACATTGGGCGCTCTCTCTATCCACTGAGCCGCCAATGCCCCACAAATTAAGATTTTTACACACAAAACTTATTAGAGCTGCCATGATTAATTATTAGTAAATTTGTTGTTGAAATCTAACCTGTCTGATCAGTCATCAGCTGATTTGAGAATAAATTCATTAGTTTGAGTACTGAGGGTTTTTTTTTTAAGGAAAAATTTGTCAAATTCCAGCTTCTTACATTTGAATGTTTTTTGTTTCCTTTACTCCTCTATGACAGTAAGCTGAATATCTTTAGACTGCAACACATTAACTGTTTCTTATTTATTTCACCCCAGTCTTTCATATTATGCCAACACCCTTTATTTTGATTTAGATTCATCCATAAATTATGAAGCCTACCTACCTAACAAGCTGCACATAAATGTTTTCTTTTGAGAAAATTTTAGGGACTGTGCAAAAAATATTTGGTAAACCTTATTTTTGACTTAGAAAAACATTACAGGACCATTAACATTTGCTTTAGACCCTTCACTGGACTTAAAAAGAAACTGCAACACCCTCCCTCGTGACTCAACCACAATTTCATGCTGAATATTAATGAAATTGCACATAGTGGAATCAGCACTTGCCCAAATTGTTAGTTGACGCCCTTAAACGTATGGAAATGTGCACTTGTGGCTAAAATGATTTATCTACTGACAGAAAGTTATTCAGAAAATCAGTAATAAGTCACTTTTCATGCAAAAATATTTCAAGGTTCCAGCTCTAAAACATGAGGATTTGTTGCTTTTCCTTTTGAGTAGCATAATTATTTTGGTTGATCAAACTGTTTTTAATTTTTCTGCATTTACTACTTTTACTTGAAGTATTTTTTTCTGATTGTACTTAAAAACAATGTATGGACTCAAAAGTACTTCCTCTCAGTCATCACTTATCACCTACTCTTAGTTTGTGGCTGTGTGTTTTTCTGTAGAGATTCTGCCCCCTGTCTGTATTTTCTTATTTCCTTCTTATTGTCTGTGATCAGGATGTTTGTGGGTGTGTACCCCCACAGCACTCAGGTGAGGTCAGGGCTTTATAACAAGGTAGGGACCATGTGCCAGACAGTAAGCAGCAGGCATCCAAGAGACATAGCGAGGCGAAACTCCAACCGAGAGTGAATCTGGGGTTGGCTTTTGCTGTCATTTTCGCTGGCGAGCGTGTTTACAAACAGTAACTGACAATTCTGCATAGTATACCTTTAAGTAACATTTTCAATGCAGGACTTTTACTTGTGACTGTTTTTTTAGAGTGTGGTATATGTACTTTAAGTTAAGTATTTGAATACTTCCTCCAGCACTGAATAATCTTTAGACACACATTCCTAAAACTGTTTCAAATTCTCTTATCTTGTATCCTGTGAGTGAGTATCTCATTAAACTTAAAGGTACCCTGGGGAGTTTTTGACTGGAGCAATGTTTTTATGAGTGGGTTTAAAGTCCTGAAGCTCCAATGCCAGCATGGTCAAAAGGTAAACAGAGACGGATGGCTACAGGAAGGCAAAAAGAAAACCTCCCTGACCTTACAGAGCTGAGCTTTCAGTAGCGAGGCTGCACCATATCTGACTCATTTATTTTTCACAGTGCAGTCCTCTCTTCTGCTTTATAGAAGCTGATGGCACTGACAGCAAATGGATTGCACACAAATAGAGAGAAGTGTTTGAAGTCGTTAAACTGCATCTTGAAATTTCCAGCAAGTCTTAAGCACAATGCATCCATTGTTGTTCAAGTGACAAATCATGTCAGACAGAAATAAACAGGTACGGGCCGGGGAATCTCGTATAAATGTGATAAACTTCTCTGCTTTGACGGGTTTCGTGTTAAAGATAAATAGAGCCACCTCCTTAAGCGAGGCATAAAGTGCTCCAAAACATGCCGCCCGCTTGCCAGAAGACATTATTGTGCTATAATAGGCCTGTTTATTCAGTGCCCTGCCCCCAGAGCAGCATTTTGAAAAACCTCTGCTCTGAACTCGAGGTTAAATGGATGCAGTTGTGAATTTTGATGATCATGTCCATTGTTTGATTCACCTTTGCCTGATGGGTTTGCTCACAGCAGTTTAATGGACGATGCTGTGCATGAAGTTAACAAAGGGATGCTCTGATAAACAAGATGGAGTGCCCCTCTCTTACAGTGTGATGGGCTGCCACCAGCATTAAAGCAGAACACCTCCAGAGGGCAGGAGGTGCCACCAAGGCCCTCATTTATTTCTCCAGTGCTCCACCATGAGCGTGTCTCTAAGGACCTTCCAGAGGACAATTTATTTGGTTTATCTGGACAATAATCTATCACAGGATACAATTATATAATGTGTTGCATTATATTATTTGAAAGCAAATCTAGGCACAATAGCAGACGACTCGCCACAGTCTGAAGGTTTTATTATCTCAGCTGAAGTGAAATGAATTGCTTTACTGTATTGTTTCTGAATGTGCATCTCTTACTTTGTTGCCACCGCAACTTCACCTTGACTGTCCACATTCTGTTCAGCTCTCATATATTTCATCCCAGTCCAGTTTCCCTTTGTTATGATTCACATTCATCCATAGATCATAAAATATAAACAGAACAGCCGATAAAACGTCAGTTAAACTAGAATAAGAATTTTTCTTCTGAGAATGAGTCCTCCACAAAGGTACCAGTTTTGACCTGTAGGCAAGGCGAGGCAGCTTTGTTTGTGTAGCACATTTCATACACCAGGGCAGTGCTTTACAGAGCAATAAAATATGAAACACAATAAAAGATACAGTTTTACAATAAAAGAGTGAAGAGACAAAGGGTATGAAAGGTAAAATGAATTACTAAATGATTTACAATTTTTAAAAAAATCACCATTGAAAATAGCAAAAATGCAGACAAGAGGTGCAAAGATAAAAAGATTATTTAAAATTGAGTTTAAAAATAAGTTTGCAGTCATTACCATGTTTTGTTCTGACTCTTGAGATGGTCAGTAGGTCGGCCCCAGATGTCCTCAGAGTCTGAGAAGGTTCATATGTCACAAGCATGTCAGAGATATATTCAGGCGCTGAGCCACAGAGTGATTTATACACAAGCAGCAGGATTTTAAAATCAATTCTATGATTGACAGGTGGCCAGTGTACAGATTTTAGACTTGGAGTAATGTGGTTATATTTCCTAGTTTCTGCCAGGACCAGAGCAGCAGCATTCTGAATAAAGTGAAGTTGTCAAACAGCTTGTTTAGAAAGGGCTACAACCAGACCACTGCAGTAATCTAATTCACTGGAAATAACGACGTGGGTGAGCCTTTAAAGGTCTTGCTTTGACATTATTCCTCTGACTCTAGCGATGTTGTTTGAATGATAGTAGGCAGATGACGTTGTGGATTTGATGTGGCTGTGGAAATTTAAATCTAAGTCCAGAAGCCAGTTCAACTTACCCAGGATATCTTCTCATTTTCTGTCTTGGCTAACCCTAACATCGGTCGTTCAGTCAACTCTGGGTTTTCCTATCCAGCCATGAGAGCGTTCATGTGGAAGAAGCGGGGTTGTTAATTATGAGTGACATCATCAGAACCATGACTGAAGTCGGCTGCTTATTATGATATGTGATGAAATGGGACTGAAATGTGAGACAGTGAAATGCCAACGGCGTGGAATGTAAATGATACTCTGTAGTCTTATAATGGAAAATGTAGAAACACTGAAAATACTTTCCAAAAAAATCACCATTGGCTTAAATGATGCGTAGGTATCTCTAGGCTGTAAGTGACATTAGTATAGAGTATTTTTTGCTATTTAGTTGGATGATGATGAAACTGCTCTGAATATGTCATATAAAACACTTGATGATGCCACACTGTTTCTGCTGCTGAAGTAAAGGGTAGAAAAATAGTCAAGTTAATGACTGATGAGGAGTCATTAGTACAACAAAACAGACAGTACAATACATAACACACAGTATCCAGTATCACACACTGTTGAGGGTAAATCATGGACATTAAGGGTCAATGTTTGTTAAGATAAGTGAAAGCACACGGGACAAAACATGATCTATAAGGCTTTGTGCTGCATTTAGGGAGGCTAAACCTCTGCTCTGATGGAAGCATCTGAAACTCAACGTGGAGGGGATGTTGAGAGTCTGAGACAAGCTTTAGAGGTGATCCTCTCTTCATACAGACACACTGTGGGTTATTAAGAGTAACACCAGTGGTCTTACAGAACAACTTGATCCCTTTTTAAAACTTGTTCTTGTTTTCAAGGCTCAGATTACCAAACCTATAGATAATAAAAGCAGAAAAAACTATTTCATGATAGTCCTACCTACATCAAACTCCTCAGCTCCTTAAAAAAATAGGCGTTGGTTTGCCGAAGCTCTGTGTTAAAACCAGTGGAAAGAGCCCTGGAACAATGAAATGATTCTACTGACCTATAACAATATATAGGCTACTCTTTTTACCTGTCACTCCAGACTTTGACATGTTGGGATACTCTTTTCTTCAGTGATCTGATTGGTCAGAGGTTGGGGTGCTGACAGGTTGTGATCAGATACTCTGAAGTTAACCTGCTCTGGAGCAAGTCAGCTGTTCAGTATGATTTACCAAGGTGTTTTATCCTGATTAAAAGAGAACCAGCTTCGTGGTACTGAAAACCCAGAGTTAACACTGAAGTTCCCTCGCTTACTCCAAATCCTGCTTCATAGTACAGGCCTCTGGTTACAAAATGGATCGAGTGCATGTATCTTTAGACTGAAGAAGTTTTGGTCTGCTTGGTACTGGGTTATTTCGGTCGATACCTTTGAGGTATTGAGTACTGGGGTGCCCTGTAGCTCACCTGCTATTGGATGCACTCCATCTACGAAAGGTCCTTACCGCAGCAGCCTCTGTTTTGACCCTTTGCTGATCGTCGTTCCCTCTCTCCCCTCTTAACTGCCTATCGCCAACTGTCCTATCCTATAAAGGCAAGAAACCCAAAAATGAACAAAAAAAGAACAAAGGTATTCATTATAGTATTAATATCCAGCCCTTCAGTCAGGCTAACAAGCAGTAACAGTGATTGTATTGATAAGAAGTTGCAGGTTTTCTGCCTGATGTTTCTGGTGAGTTCCTGGAGGGCCTTTGTTGTGTGTGTGTTACAGTAGCTTCCTAATGACAGACTCTTGAAGCAAGAGGCAGTGATGGGCACCTCACTGAAGCCAGTCTGACAGCAGGGGAGACTAATCCTGTTTGGAAAGAGGCAAAGGATGGCTCCCTAAAAGAAGCCTGGTCTGCCTCTGAAAACTGATGGACAGGCAGACACAGAAAGAGAGAGACGGAAGTTGCGGGGAAAAAGAAGAGTAGAGCCTGTGAAGTATGAAGCTCTGAGGGATGTGGGAAACGATGCAGAGAGAGTTTTCCACCAGCTGGGGAGGGAGGAGGGGGGGAGAACTTGAGAGGAGGAGAAGAAGAAGAGAGAGGACAGCTAAGGACACTCTGAAGAGGCGACAGAGGAACGCAGCATCTTCAGAGGAAGTGACGGCGTGTTTGTGTCGTTACAGCTTCCCACAAACGCAATAAATGGGATGAAACACATAGAACACAGCAATCCCTCCGTTTTGCATCCGTTTGTGTCGGTGTGAATTTGTGTGGACGTTCAAGACAAGATAGGAAATGAGGGATCCCTGCTGTTCGCTGTGACAGCCAGTGAGAACACGCTGTTGTGCGGAGGCTACAGTGAAGGACAGGAAGCACCCTGCGAAGCTGCCGTGGAGGATTTTAACAGTGCATGTTGTGTTTGTGAAAATTAATCTAATTGCTTTTTTTGTGTTTTCGCTTGTTTTGTTATAATGCTGACAAGGGAACACATGTTGGTCTAAAAATGAATAAATCATCCTTTTTTGTCTGGAAATGCAAAACAAAGCAGAGTTGAAGCAAAGCAGTATTGACAATGTCAACAATAAGCAATTCATTTGAATCCGCAATTAATCTGCATTAGTTGGAATTGTTATCCCTTCCCTCTTGCAAGCAACTCTCCATGCATCCTGATTCAGAGGCTAAGTACCAAGTAATTAGTGATGATTTATAGACTAGGCCTATTCATGAATATTAATGGACTGTAATCACCGTAAAGACTTTATGGGCTCATATGCCAACACAGTCCTTGGCACGGTTCTTGGTGCTCTTTGCTGTCTGCAAACAAAACAACAAGCTCGTATAGCTCACATCTGACCCGCTGATGCTTATTTGGAATTACGATAACAAAAAATATTTTTTATTTGAAAACATGGTGTTTTCCACTAGTAGTAAAACTAGCATCATCTTTTTATTGCACACTCTTAGAGAGACGGGTTCCAAAAGGCTTCTTCCTGTCATGCTACCCAGAGCCATTTACTTCTGAAGCATGGGGGCTAAAACATCCTCATCCTCAAATATTAAAATGTTTACCCATGTTTTAAATGGTAGCTTTAAATGTAGATTCATCTGGAATTTCCTTTATCAATTCATTTCACTTGTGCTTATCCCATAGTTGATATCTCTACCATCATTTCATGCTATACTAAAGTTAATTGCGTACCTGCATTGAACAGACACTATATTAATTGGTTAGTGGGTGGAGATAATGTCACTCCTCCACTGAGCATTCTGGTAGAGTTAAGATCCACTGTTCTATTTAAATACTCAAGCCAGTAGTAGTAGTAATTTCACAAAGTCTTTGTATGTTTTTATTCTGTGAAGCACTTTGTGCTGCATTTTTAATGCATGAAAAGTGCCTTATAAATAAAGTTTGATTTGATTTGAAAGTCTCTGCCCCCTAAAAATGTGATTGTTGTTGGTTGTACTGGACCACATCAGCTGCAGCCCTTTAGGAGCCTCATGAAGACCAAGGCTGCTTGACATGGTTCCCTTGGCCCTGGACTAGAACCATAATTAGTGGAGCATAAACGTGATTTTGGTAGAACCCCTTGTGTAGGCTCTAGATTAAAGCCTTGGAATATAAAAGGGTTCATGGTAGAACCCCTTTGCTGGGTTTTGATGAAACCCTTGGATTTTAAAAGGGTTCATTGTAGAACCCCCTGGGTTGATTCTAGATGAAACCTTGAGGTGGATCAAAGGTAGAACTGCCTCGGTGGGATCAAGGTGAAACCCTTGAAATATAAAAGGTTTCTCATTAGAACCCCCTTGGTGGGATTCTAGACTAAACCCTTGGATCTTAAAAGGGTTCATTGTAGAACCCCCTGGCTGGGTTTTGATGAAATCTGTGGAAAATAGAAGACTTCTTGGCAGAACCCCCTCGGTAAGATTCTACATAGAATCCTTGGAATACAAAAAGTTTCTTGGTAGAGCACCCTGCGTAGGTTCTTGCCGGTGCCCATAGAAGGTGAAAAGGTTCTGGATAGAACCCCCAGATACCCCCTTTCCACAAAATTAGCTCTGGTTCTTGAACTGGTTCCTTTCAGGTTTCTTGGAACCTTGATGCTATCAAGCAAACCAGCTTTTGTTTCCACCAGTTTTGAGTAGAACCATTACCGTTATCAAGGATGCATCAGCAACACAGTGTGTTTCACAGTGCACAGTGCAAGTAAATGGTAGTAACACAATGGCAGATCATATTGATTACCTGCAATTTCTGTTCTCTGATATTTGATTTTATCAAAAAGTTTGGCATGAACCAACTTTCCAACTGGGAACCAACTTTTGGGGTTTCGAAGAAATTTATTTTTGATTGAAATGCTTGGAATGGTCAAAATTAGGGGCGGGAACTGAAATCCGTTAATTGTTGGAGGAGAAGGGGTGAGAGAGGGTTCTGGGTTGAACCATAACACCATAGAACGGTTCTACATAGAACCTCTTGTAGGGGCTCAACGGTCAAACCTCTCACAGATGGCTGTAGGTATAACCTTTTATATGGGCTTCTAGATAGAACCCTGTAAAGAGTTCCAGGTGGATCCTTCATAAAAAGCTCTACTGGGATCCAAAAAGTGCTCTTGTATAGTAACAAGTCGAAGAACTCTAAGGTTCTAATAAGCACCTAAGCACCATAAGAGTGTACACCAAATTTAAAATCTATTAAATTCGCTCCAAGACATAATTTCATACCTCCAAAATGCAGCAACCCGAAAGGAATCCTCCTCATCACCTTCTAAATAATTAATATTGATTTTTTTTTTTTCTTTGCAGTTCTTTAAAATGTCGTTACACTGACAAGATGATAATGAGCTATCTGTGCACACATACTGCGAAGTATATGACCAAAATACATCTTCCCTGTAACTGGCAGACGGACTGTGTGACCTTGGTGTGATTAGGCAATAGCGGAAAAGGTGTCATCACACTGTCGATGAAGCAGCTGCCTCACTTCGGGGAAACACTGCAAACGTGAGGAACTCTTGCTAAATTAGGAGCTGCTGAATTTGAATCTTCATTGTTGTCGTGAACGCTATCAGCATCGAAGCGTCAAAGCTGGGTCAGGCAGTCGAGGAACAGCTTCTTCCAACTTCTTTGTTGTGATGAGTAGCAGTAATGCTGTATTCTATCTCGTGACTCTGCATCTACATTTTGCATGTTTTCCACACTGAGTCAGAGCAACATTGCTGCTTTTATTTAAAATGCAAATAAAACACAGACTTAAACAGTGATCAAAGGAACAGTTCAGCATTTGGAGAGATACATTTTAGGGAAACGTCTTTCTGAGAGTGAGATGAGAAGATCGATACCACTTTCATGTCTGTATGCAGAGCTGGAGTCAGGAGGTGATTAACTTAGATTGGCATAAAGACTGTAAACAGGGGAAAAGACTAGCCTGGCTCTGTTGAAAAGTGAAGCTGCCTACCAGCACCCTTAAAGCCCACTATTTAAAATGGAGATAGACTTATAATTATGAAGTAAATGTTGATTACACAATGAAGTGGCTGTAGAATAATGACACCGTCTGCATTTAGATTACTTCCCTATAAGCCTCACTTTCACCATGCAGTTCTGTCTGACAGAAATGGGACCAAGTCATAGTTTTTCAAGTCACAAGAAAGTCTCAGGTCTTTTCAACCCCTAGTCAAGTCCATGTTGCTTTTGTATGTAAACAAAACTATCTTTGGTATGACTGCCGCTCAGTAATGTAACATTAGTTCTTCATCTCCTGCAACTTGTCTGGATGCTGTCGGACTGGTCCAAACAAAGAAGATCATCTGGGGAATTAAGTGTTGACTGTCTGGGATTGAATAGTGTCAGGGAAATTCTGCTCTCTGAAGAAGTGACAGACTTGGTATGAAGAATCAAGTCTCAGTTTAATTCATGCAGCATGGAGAGAAACCCCAAGTGTTCTCTGCCAACCCTCAGAATGTACTAGGGCTGCCTCTGGCTAAGAATTTTCCTAGTTGACCAGTAGTCGTCATTTAGGGCCATAAGTCGACTAGTCGCCCACATGTTCACGATATTAATTTAATTAATATGTTAGATATTTTGGGCGGGGCAACACAATGGTTTGAGTTGAAGGTGTGAGAAAGAATAGTATCAGTAACATTGTTAACACTGTGATACAAAACCGTACTAATGAACCTTCATTAATATAGGCCTATATTTTATCTACAAGTGCACGTCACACACTGAGCAAGCCGCCTGTTAATGACGCTGTCGGCAAAGCAGTAATGACTGTGCTAAGTGGCTAATGGGCATGTAGCTACTGACATGTTTCAGATGATGCGTCATGTTTGTAGTCGACCAATGAAGATGAGTTTACATATCACCTTGGGTTTGTCCTTCACCTTCTCAAAATGATCCCACACTTTGGATTTCCTGCCCGACATGTTATTAACTAGTCTGTGGAATAACTGCAGGTACCAGCCCTGGAAATTAATCTGACTCCTGTCTGACTGCTGAGCGTGGCCACTTCCTGTGTCTGTCCTTTAATTAAATTCCCACGTGGTCCAGTCATATAGGTTTTGATTTATTTTGACAAGGCACAGCTCCTAATAGAGTTTCAGGTTGGTTGGTTTGTTTGTTTTTCTGTGACTGAGTGACCAATGAAATCTTGCTGACTATTGACCTCTCTGGTTAATTAACGCTTGGTCAACTATTAGGAGGCAGCCCTAGAATGTACATAAGTATTTTCAAGTCAAAAAGGCCAAGTCCAAGTGAAGTCAGGAGTCTTTGGTATTAAAGTCCAAGTTGAGTTCCAAGTCTTTTATGATTATGTCGAGTCTAAAGACATCAAACTTGTGACATGAGTCCACATTTCTACCGTCTGCCATCTAGTATGAAAATGAAGACTCGATTTACTGCACAAAGAAAGCGCGTCAACCGTTGTAGAGCCAAAACAGGTAAAGGATAGCACTTCTGTTTTTCCTGGTAGCTATGGGGAGCTCTCCCTACTTTCCAAAGATTATCAGTGTAAATTCTTTGTGGTTACTATCCCCGGTAGTGGAAATGGCGAACAGATGAACAACCAAAGTAACTGTTGAAAACAAAATGCAGGTCTAAGGATGGAAAGTGATTCAGAAATGTAAAAGTTGTCTTTTTCCACGTGGTAACAGATGCAATGAGACAATGAAGTGAGTCAGTGAGTCAACAAGATGCATTAAGGCATCTAATATGAATAATTTGTAACCAAACCAAAAAGTAAAATAACAATTTAGTCACAGTCTGGTGCCATCGTTGTGCCTGTACAGAGCCCTGCAGTCAACTAAAATACGTGCTCACCAACCATTTTTGGTTAACTGGTTTTCACGTTTCTGTTTGTGTATTAATTAAACAAAGCAGATAGAGCTTTTTAATTCATGAGCTTTAGAGGTGCTGGTGGACATGTTATTTAACTTTGCCGACAGTCAGGCTAGCAGTTGACTCCAGCATCCCGTCTTTACGCTACGCTAATATAATGGCTCCCAGCTTCAGCTTGGTGTGTCCCTCAAGACATGAGAGTGGTATCGATCTTCTCATCTCACCCTGAGGAAAGAAAGCAAATTAGTATGTTTTCCCAAAAGTTGAACTTTTACTTTAAAACTTTAGATTGAGTTTGGTACTTTGTAAAGAGACAAAAGTTTCAAGCCTTCAGGGAAGCATTTTATACTACTTTATGGATTATATAGGCTTGTCCCCGCTGGAGGGGAATACAAAGAATTACTATAAGACTCTTTTGTCTTTAATTTAATGTTCATAATTAGGTTTAAAGACTTTAAATCAGTCCTCTAACTCTCCTTGTGTTCTTTTTGTTTCTTTTGTCTAGCGGAGTTCCTGTTCCTGCTGTGGGGAGTGTACCTCTGCTACGCTGTCCGCACCGTACCCTCAGCTTTCCACGAGCCTCGTTACATGGCTGTGGCCATCTATAATGAGCTCCTCATATCGGCCATCTTCCATATAATCAGGTGGGTGAGGAAAATGGGGTGGAACAGAGGCGAGCGGGCATGAACGGTAAAAGATGGTGGTCAGAAGAGATTTGGCTAAATTATCCTCTTCTATGCTGACTGAGAGAGAGGGAAGGGAAAAGGAAACATATAGACCTAAAGAGACCTAAAACAGAGCTGAGAGTGTAGAATAATGAAATCATCTCCGTGACAGTAATGAGGAAATAGCAAGAGTAGTGCAAAGGGGCTTAGACGACTTCATCCCTTCTTGCAGCACAAGTTGTTGTTTAATTATAATCATAGTGATATTTGCGTGTTAGCGCAGGGCATTACAAGTGCTGAACATGTCAGATGAAAGGCAGAGAGTTCACCCGCCCCCTTCATCAGGGAAATGAACAGTGTCAGCAGAGCGCCTGGGTAAGCCGGTTGAAAGGAGGTGAATAAAAAATGTCTTCCCCAGGCAGAAACACAGCACAGGTTTACTGTGCCAGATCCCCAAAATAAACTCTCTGGTCCCTGTAACTCACTGTCTGTCTTTCCGTCACAGGTACCAAATAACATAATGTACTCAGACATCTTTTAAATGTCTTTTGTGTTTGAGTTATCATCTTTGGGGTGTGACAGTTCATAAAATTAATGGTTTGGTTCGACATAACACAGTGGTGTCATGGTACAGTACATTTTGGATACTACAAAAAATCCAGAGAAATTTCCTTGATTTTTAAATTCATGTCATTTTAATCAATTTATTTATTAAAACTAACATCATACAGTCTGTTCTGTTTTACTTTGAACAATGATGGAGTGATATCTGAGTGGCCCATCTTCTGGGGCGTCTTCTTAGCAGCTTATGAAGCAAAAACAGCTCCTTATAACATAAAATGCAGTATAGTAGTTATAAAGGAATACAAACAAATGATCAATTCTCTCTCTGAAATGCCAGATAGCCTACTTCCTTGTTTTTGAAAAATATTTAAAAACTAGCATTTAAAAACTAACATTATAATTTGGGCTTTTGTTTTATTTTTTTGTGCAAATTAGGAATTACAGTCTGTCTGAAATGAGCTTGTGAGGGAATAAAACAGGGCTTGAATCGTTAAGCATGTTCATAAAGCCTCTGTTTTCCACTACTGAATTCGCAGCTACAAACGTACCAGCCACCACAGCGATTTCCTTTTCTCTGTCTGAATCATAAAGGAATGGCTGCATAAATGCTGCAGGGAGAACATTAGCTTGTAGCTTGTGCTGACGCTTGTCTTCATGTAGTTCCATCGATTGACACACTGTGGTGATGTCAGCATAAATGAGTTGACATGTTTGAAGTATTCCCAACCTGCTGTTGTGTAGCAGATGCAACATACGGTTGTTTTTTGTCCAACACTCTCCCTCTCAACATTGTCTTGATAATTCACAGCGAAACCGAAGTGGCTCCAAACACCAGACCTGTAGGTTATCAGAGGATCTTCTATTTCTGGTCTGGGAATGCTGGGAATACTAACCATATGCCATATAACCACATTGCAATGGGCTAGCTTAGCATAGCGTGCCTTCCAGTATGTCTCACTGGAGTATAATATATTTTTTTGGAGGTGGGAGGGGCAAACAGCATGTCACTTGTTCTGTCCTGTTGGCTTCCTTGTTTAGCGTAGTGGTACTGAGAACATTATATTAAACACAGCTTAAACTGTATATTTTATTTACCTAATGCAATAGGATTGTTTAACATATTGCTCCATTTGTAATGCGTACCGAACAGAAAGCCTCTTAGTAGGGATACACAATATTGGATTTTTGCTTGTATCTGTCATATATTAGTTCAGGAAGGACCCAAATGAGAAGCAGCAGGCAGGTTTAAGGTTTAATAAAAATAGAGCTTTAATAAAGCCAATAAAAAACATCCAGAACAGGCAGGTAACTGAAATCCAAATGAAAGAAGAGTCAAAACCAAGTGAAAACTTACCGTGATAACATAGACACAAGACACCAGGCAAGACACCAGGCAGGAAACAGAGCAGGGATCGACACCAAGAACACAGGGATGAATGCAGACAAACTGACAAAAAACAAAGTGAAACACACAGGTTTATATATACTGAAAACGAATCACAAGAATGAGACACAGCTGGAGTAGGAGGACATGCACCAAAGGACGGAAATAGGCTAACAACAAGGGTGTGGAGGGGAACACTAGGGTGGAGCAAACAAGACTAATACAGAACAGGTGTGAAGGGAAGACTCTGGGAACAGGGAAGGACTAACGAGACTGGTTGAAGAACCAGACACGATGCATGAGGAGAAATCTACAAAATAAAACAGGAAACAAATAAAACACTAATGAGTAACAAAACAAGGAAGAGGAAAAACAGAAACCATAAAACAAAGTCCACAACATAACAAAAAACTCAGGTTTCTGCAAACCTGAATTCAGCTGTTACTTACAGTACTGACGGACAGCGATACCTTTTGTCCCTCCACTTTGAGAGGTATTATGGTAGAGAGGTATAGTGGTGCCACAGGTGTCACAAGTTTGTGGCCACACTCCCTTGGCACAGTTTGACATGGGACTGGATCCACCTATGCATAATGTGGATGCATTTAAGACTGTGATAATCATGTTTATCACATTCGCTACTTTCACACCTTTAAATCACAGAGCTCTCCCGTCATGACACACTCACAGTCACAGGGAATTCTGTAGAGAGTTTTCCTTGGGGGAAACTAATTGTTGTCAAGGACATTGGAAAGAAATTATTTTCAAAGTTTAGTTTTGAAAGCTAACAGTCTCTATCACTCATGTTGCTTATGATCATAGCCACACGTCAGCTGTATTATATTTGAAAATGTGCTGCTTCAGGTGACACTCTGGCCAGCCTCATTTAGAAAACGATGACGCACACAGCCATTACCGTGGTTACCTGGTGTTTCAGGATGGAGACACCAGGTGAAAGACTGACAAGAACAGACAGTCCTGAGGGAGTTATGAGCAAAGTGAGAAGTTTAAAGTGATTCACAGTTGTTTTTTTTTCGTGGAGCTGCGTGAGCTGTTTTCAGTGTGTCGGCCTCCAACACGCCCATTGATGTGCAGAGAGAATAATTAATCAAAACAACATGTTTGATGTGCACATAAGCCCTGGGGGATCTGTGGTTATTTTACAACAGTCTGATGCTGGTTACACAAAATGTAACTGTAAATCTGCCGTACTTAATTGTGGTTTGACAGTGCGCAACATCTCTAGTTGGAGACTGCAGATGGAACAGATACCTGCTGCCTTCAGATGGCTGTGAAGAGTCGCCACTGTAAAGGAAAGGCTTTCAGTATATAGTACTAAGTGCTGATATTTACATATTGAAAGAACCCTTAGTAGTTACCAGAAACAGCCCAAACTCGCCCACTGTACACCACGTACCAAACTGCAGACTGATAAAGCTGGCGACTTAGTGAACACAGAGGAGCATTTGGCAGAAACAGAGCCACTTATTGGGTCTCATTCATGAAACGTGAGCAGAATGAATTTGTGTGTAAACTGTTCACAGAAGGAAATCTACGTGTATCTCAGCATTCATCAACATTTCAGTAGCTCCGATATTTCTGTAGGTACCGACAAAATCTACACCTGCCTCTGACTGCTTGTAGTGCTTGTGTAAATAAGATAAGTCACATAAATGTTGCTTATCATTATTTGAAATTACAGTTTTAATTTGTATTGTGTTCTGATATGTTCACAATATGCAGATGCCTTTGAAACATGTCAGTTAAACATGACAAAAGATGAGACAAATAACATGTTTAGATAAATTAGTTGGCAACTCTGGGTTTTCAGTACTACGAAGCTGGTTCTCTTTTTACCGGGAATAATCACCATGGTAACTTATACTGAACAGCGAACCTGCTCTGGAGCAGGTTAACTTCAGAGTACTGAATCACAACCTGTCAACATCCTGAAATCTGACCAATCAGATCACTGAAGAAAAAAGTAGCCATGAGAGAAAGTCTTGAGTGACAGGTAAAAAAGAAGAGTCTATTTAAGCAATTTTTTTTTTTTTTTTTTAAATCAAGGCAAACCATGGCCTCACGGGGCTAATTGCTTTTATAAAACGATTACTACATATACCTGGCTGGGTTTCATAAAATAAACACACATTACCCCGTGCCCCATTACTGACATGATTTCTCTCACCTCTAAGCCAGCGTCAGAGAGTTTTTGTGCAGTGGTGCTTCGCAGGCAGTGGTTGGTGTATATGGTCTCGGTGCTGGCTGCTTTACAGATCCGAGGCAACATGGAGCCGAGAAAGTTCACCCCCATGGGCTCTCTAGCATACCAAACTGTTAGGAGAGAGAAAAATAAGTCCCCTAAACATTTAAAAGTAACTAAGCTACACTGTAACAAAACAAACAGACGTTACATGTTAACTTACCATACATCGTCGGTGTAGTTTCTCCGCTTTGGATGGAGATAAAAGGCCGGTGGATTGGGTGGCAGCAGTGACAGATATTTCTCCAGTGAAGCGACAGGACACAGTGGGTTCCCTAGCTGCTCAAACATAAATCCCCACAGATTCTCTTTGTTTCGTTTGCCAGCATCCTGGTGGTTTTTGGTGCATTCATTAACTGACAGCGTTGCATATTTCTGACCGTTTTCGTCCTGTCGGATGGTAGATGAGTCAGGCTTCATTTGGCGGTTGTCCTCCTTAGCTCTGCGTCCCATATGCAGCTGCACATCAAACCAAACTTTGCTGACAAGACCCTCTGGTGTGTTTGGATTCAGCGCCCGAGAGAGTTTGATTTTCTGAAAGTCGGCCTGTGTTAACACTTGGTGGTGGGATGTTTTCTCGCAACTTTCTCTGCGAAGTTTCTTCACTACTCCAATGAAGACGTCGTTGCTGATGGTGACCACGGTATCGTTCATCAGACACCAGGATCGACTGATGGGCGGATCATTAATGTGACGGTTAAGCCCCGCACGAAGGCCAACATAACTGCTGAAACCGTAAGCTTCACCTTTCCCGTTTTTTCACAGTTGCATAAAACTGGCGGAGAACCTGGTTTAGCTCAATCTTGGTGACAGTTTTAAAATCAATAGCCACCTCCTTCTCGGCACACCAGGTCTGAAAACAACGAACTGACCACAGAGTCTGTGTAACGGTCCCAGCTCCACTTCTTGCCTTTTCCAGCTCTTCAATCTCTCTTTCATTAATTTCAGCGTGTCTCCTTTCTTTTTTCTCTTCCTTCTCGATCCCGTCCATCTCCTCCAGCCACTCATCCATGCTTAATCCACCCAGTAAATCAAAATTCACAACAAAGTCCGACATTGTGATAGGTGACAAAACAGGTAACAGCTGCAAAAGGTTTAACAATTAAGTAGGCGGAGTAATGCGGTGATGCGGTCACAGGTGTATGGTTATAGTGGTTTTACAACGGCTTCCAGCCAATCACAATCAAGACTTGGATCAATCCCTTTTATAAATGTTGTTATAGATCAGTAGAATCATGTCAGTGTTCCAGGGCTCTTTTTGCACGGTTTTGAAACAGAGCTTCTGACAAATGGAGAGATCATTTACACACTAAACACATGATTTTAGCACTATTTGAAATTATTAAGGTTATTTTAGCTGCATCCGCCTCCCTCAATACTGAACCAATTTTAGAACAAGTAGTACCTATGAATCATACACACACATACACATAGGGAAATAGGGCCCAGGTCGAAAAATACCGAAGTTATCCTTTAACTACTTTTACGCTCTTTACTTTAGCAGCAGCTGGTGTTACTTTAGTGTTTAGTGTTTTGTGACATATTCAGAGTAGTTTCATCATCATCATCCAACTAAATAGCAAAAAATATTCTATACTTATGTCACATATAGCTCAGTGACACCTGTACGTAATTTAAGTCTTGGATGACGATTTTAGATAGTGTTTTCAATGCTTCTGGATTTTCCGTTTTCAGATTACAGCTTGCTATTTACATCTCATGCCACTGACATGTTAATGTCTCATCTACAAAGCACTTATGCTACTGTTTCATTGCATATCATATGAAGCAGCCTACTTCATTCATGGTTCTGATGATAATGCTCACAATTAAAAACCCTGCCTCTTTTACATGAATGTGTTGTGGCTGAATAGGAAAACCCAGAGTTGACTGAACTAGTTGATAACCAGCTTTGTACTGTAGTACCAGCTATCCAGACGGCCTATTTTAGGGTTAGTCTTAGTCAAACCAGAAAACGAGAAGATGTCCTGGGTAAGTTGAACTGAGCAAACGGGACTAATGCAGTACAGGTGTGAAGGGAAGACTCTGGGAACAGGGAAGGACTAATGAGGCAGGTGTGACAGAAAACAACTAAACAAGTAAAACCACGTTGGCCATAACAACTTTTAAGAATGATAGTAAGCCAATGTTGTGTTTTCAGTTTGTTTAGCTGCCCAAACCTGATTAGAATTATCTGTTGCCAATGTTTTTTGTCATGCGTCATTTCTTACACAGAACAAAACTGCAACAACTTAGGCCACAAGTTGAAGTTAAATGTCTCAACATTTTCTGGTTCAGATGCCCTCATTTTATCACGCATTTGAAAACCTGTGTCAAAATCTTTGCAGAGGAGACCTGAGGCTGGTTTGATGAATGGGTTTTTCCTACATTCAGGCAGCCCTTTCATGTTTGTGTCGCATTGAAATCAGCTTGCAGTGACTTGAAACTTGATTGAGATGCATAATGCCTCTTTTCATCCATTTTAGAATATACGTACATCTGAGCGTTCTGTGAGGTAGTAACACAGCTGAAGGTACGGACTGTTTGGAAAAAGAGACACGTCTTTGTTTAGCATTAAACGCATGTGGGAGGTTTGGAAGAAAGAATTACTGCCTCACCTGAGAATGATATTGTAAATGATTGAATCATCGTGTTGGACTGTAAAATCCAATTCGACTCGGTGAATTCTGACAACTATGCGTTCCTGTATGCCTCCTAGGGGCTTATTTACAGGCAAGCTGTTTTTTTATGTGCCTGAGGTTGGGTTGAAAAAACGCAACTGTTCAAAGAATCATGATAATACACACATTTTTAAAACACTCCTAAAGCAAAGAATACTTTGTCAATCCTGTTGCAGTGGGAATAAAACCGGTCAGGTGTTTTTTACAGTCCTCCCGCAGGAGCCTGGGGCTAAAAATTCCATTTGTCACACTTTCTCCGATAAAACTGTTGGTGATTGAATATTCTGTCATTTTAGCAGTGGCCTATTGTGCTCAGTTGGATAAAAAGAAAAAGATCACATCCTTTTAATCTGTTGAGAAACTGAAAAGTCCGATGGGTACACCTTCATCAGTGGTGTGAAACTGTTATAAATCAAGCTGTTCTCGCTTGCTGAGGAATAAAACAGAAGCATTTCTTTGGTGAGCTGACAGAGTCGGTCTGCGACTGTGGCCCAGAGATAAGGCTGGACTTATGTGTGTAGAAGGGTTGATGAAAACACACACACACACACACACACACACACACACACACACACACACACACACACACACACACTGTGCTTTTGGATATCCAATGTGAATTATGAATCTGAATATGATTAGTGGGAGTGATGACAAAGACCAACAACCTCTGAGCCACCTTGATGGATTTCCGACAAACAATGAGAAAACAACTCTCTCTCTTACAAACACAGACACACACACTCATCCTTGTACTTCTATCTTTGTAGGGACCCTCGGTGACAAAATGTATTTCTAATCCCCTATGCCCTAACCTCACCTATCACAACTAAATGCCTAACACCAATGGTTACCCTAACCTCAACCTAAAAACCCAAACACACCACACTGACATAAACTAAGTAGTGGCGTTGAAGGCCAAATGTTGCGTCACCTCAAGTCATTTGTGCCTCAGCAAAAAAGTTGCAAGCAAACACAATGAAAAGACTACAACCAGAAGCATATATGTTCTGCACCTGCGTCAGAGAAAATAAAGTGGCAGTCATTTAAAAAGCGAAACCAGAAGACCAACAGGACAGATTCAGGCTAGTTAGCCAGTTAGCACATTAACAACACAATCTGATATTTAAAGAAATAATTATATTTACCGTGCAGTAGCGAACAATAACACAAACAAATATGAACTGTTTCGGTTAAAGAGCTTGATGGCTAAAAACATAATCTTACCTAATATAACAAGTTTGACTTTCGCAGTTTGTTTCCTTTCCTTTAGAGCTGTATCCGAATTATGTAAGTTGAATCAGATTTGGCTTTTCAATATGTATTTCTAAACGTTCATTCCTTTTTTAGATATAGAGTTTTGTGATAATGGCATGTCTCATAATGTAGCAGCCATGCTAACTATGCTAACAACAGATTGAAAATGTGCAACAAGATTTTTTGCTGACACTAAATATCAAACGAAAGCCAGAGACTGTGTCATATTAAGAACAGTTGAGCTGTGAATTCACCACTTCAAAGCAGGAGGCAGAAGATAATGTTATTTCGGAGCCTTACGAGGCAAAGCCTCTCTTCCCACGGGCAGCTGCCTCTGTGTACGCAGCTGCTTGTACCGAAGACCTTTGTGAAAACAAGGAGAGCTCACTCTGCAGCTAAATCTGAAGACCAGAACTACCCCAAAAGTACACTGCATATTGACTAACAAAAAACAAACAAACAGAAATCGACTGCTTGACTTGAAGGAATCTCAGTCAACTGAAGGATGTCTGACTGATGATTTGCACCTCTGACTTTCAGTGGGAAGCACTACTTTACTTATTTCCATTCTCATGCACTGAGCTGAAATGCAGTTGGAGGGAATTCGTTCACCAACAGGCTCTGCCATCTCTGACGCCAGTTCAACATCCTGAATCAGCCGAAAAACAGCTTACAAGAGCCCACTAGTGCCAACGGTGCGGGCACTAGTGAGGCAAAAAGTAGGGCGACAGATGGTCCAACATTGAACGACAGCCGACAGTCAGGGCCTTAATTCAAACCTGAACCTTAAATCCAGGTCCTAACACTCAAACAGTTCTTTAAAGAGGTGAGGACCTGCCAAAATGTCCCCATTTTCCAAAAATGTCCTCACTGTATTGGTTAAAAATGTGTCATGGTCCTTACTATGTAGCAAGTACAAGTACACATACACACACACACTCACACTGAAGCATTTTGGCACAGAGGAATCTTTTCACAGACTTTGCACAAAATACACAACCCTCAGTTTGATGCTGCGTAATAATTGCCTTGATTTATCTGTCATAGTGCCTGGATTTTGCCAAATGCAGCCACTCGTTAGAGCCCATTTAGGCTTTTGTGTACTTTTCACATTCTGCAGTAATAATTGGAGCAATTATTACCTGTGCTGGCACTCGTGAGCACAATACAAAGCGTGATTCAAAAGTGCTACAATAATGGGAAAGATGACAAGTGTTTAGAAGAAACCACAACCTACCAAAGTTGCTGCTGTGAGCTTTGACAAAGATTCTGTCTGGACTGAGTCGGTGAGTGGTGACAGAAATGGGACACAATTCTTTGGTGCAGGATTACATGATTGGGTGTTTTGCTGATGGTCGCAGAAAACTGTCTTTGCTCTGCTCTTTTAACTTTTTTTTTTAAATATGTAGCACTTTTTTTTAAACGTGACAAATAGCTGTGCAGTTTCAAAATAAAATAACAGCAACAGATGGTTAAAATGAAATGAAATAATTAAGGTGACGCAAAAGCAAGTGGATGATTAATGATTAAATAATGATTGGAAGAGTGCCATAGATTAAAAAAAGTGTTTTAGAAGGGGACACATAATTTTTCCTCTGCCTACCAGAGAATTTCAATCAGCCATCGGGCTCAGAGAGAGTAAACAAAACTAATATAAGCAGGAGCCTAATCGTGCCGAGCTTTAAAATAACAGCAGTAAAATACATTTTTCTAAGTGAAGTGTGGCAAGCCTGTATAATATTGCATCAATCTACATTCTGTATAGAGTCTGCATGTGGGCGTATGCAGTCTGGGATGGTCTTTGAGGTAAATAAAGTGAAATAAAATGAAATATCTCAGCATCTAGCATGGCTACATTCCTCCCATACAACCACATTTCGATTGTTCCTACCCTCTAATATAGGGGTGTCAAACGTACACCAGAACTGTTCAGTCTCTGATGTTGTGTTCACACCAAGAGTGAACAAAACAATTCACATGAGTGGAATTCATGAAAAAATGCGATCAAATGCAGATTCCCGCTGGGCGGCGCAATGAACACAATTCAAAAGCCACAAATTAAACGGCAGCAATGAAGCTAGTAGCGTGATTTTGCATCACATGTTTATTCGCCAGAGTTGAAAAATCTGAACTTAAGCAACTGATTCACACCACGATAGCCAATCAGCATTGACATCCTCTGGGGACGTATGACATCGAGGATGGTGAAGGCATGACCCACCCCACTCTCCCTCTAAATGGCCAGTAGTCGTTGCCTTGGTTGGTTGGGTTTATTAGGTTTAGGCAAGGGGAGTGAGATTTGTTAGGGTAAGAATGTCAGGGTAGGTCAATCAGAGGCAGAGTAAGGCAGAGCAGGTTGGTTCTTACCTTTGCCTTCTTAGGAAGATCAACTTTCTTACCAGTGAGGTTTACAGATGCATCCAGAGAACAGGATACAGCGCTGGGGTTGGGTTCCCATTCATTCCAATGAAAATTGCCAGCGGTGCATAAAGCCAAAGAACGTTAATATCCACGTATAAAATTACCTTGACCTTCAGCGTCCATGGGCCATCAGAGGAGGTGCACCAGAGAATTCAGCTGGACAAGCAGCTAACTTCTGGTTTAGTGCTTCACTAACTTGAATTGGATAAAATAATTTTATTGTGGGCTACTTTGGACTTTTAAAATGTTATCAGACAGAATGAATCAAATCCTGAGATTGAACTGGTCATTTTGCAGGTGTTGTGATGTTAAAAAATGTTAATCCACTGATTTTCAGATGTCTCTTTCACAATGTAAGTCTATGGGAAAAAGTCTTTTGGGGAAGAAGTTGTAATTCACAGTTTGGTCACTTTTAGTGTCACACGGGACATGAACAGTGGTCTTAAGGTCCAGCTTTTGTTTTACTTATCTATCCACCCCAACTCACTCACTATGTGGACTTTGTTGCTTTTTATACTGTGTCACCTGACTTCCTGCTTTGCTCCAGTCAGTATTACTACGGTCACTAGAGGTAAGAAGCTGCTTGTACAAATGACCTACGAGGCTGTTTTTAAGGGGAGGACCGTCTCCTAAAAGTACGTCTTGCGTTCTCAGGTTTATTTTGGCAGCTACGTGTTGCTCCACAGTATGAGGTCGTGCCATTCATAGTCCATCTTGCCTTGTCACAAAGAAACTGTACTACACTTAAAATCAAATGTAGGTGAAGAAATCCTTCATAACCTTTATAGACTGCCTGTCTAAAGGAGCAGTATATTGGCTCCAGTAAACTGCTACTTTTATTATTTCCCCTCCATTTTACTGTAATGTTTCTGTTTACTGGTTTTGAAGTCGAGACCGCCTCGGGGTTGTAGTAGAACATTCTGTTCTCCTCGTCCAGAGAATCACACAAAGGCTGTTTTTAATGTGTCTGTGTGTGTCTTAGCTTATTTCACAGGCACACCAAGTGCTCTGTTTAACTGCCTTTCAAATATTAATTTTAATAAAAGTGCTGGTGAATGAACAGATGTGTTTTTCCTCAGGTTCTCTCTGGTGCCGGGGCTGCACCCTGACTGGATGCTTATGTTGTTCTTTGCTCACACTCATCTGACTGTGACTGTGACTCTGGGCCTGCTGCTCGTTCCAAAGGTAACACTCCATACATGCAGTTCATGAACCATGTCGGGTATTAGTACACTGGGCTGTCAGTCAGCGGCTGGAAGTCACTGAGAAGATTTACTCAAGAGTTGCACTGATTTACTTGTACTTTACGAAAGTATATCCAATTTATCTTGACCCTTAGGATGAAATCCACTGGGCAAAACTACCTAACTGTACAAAAGTACAGGCTCCATCTCAACCAGCTGCATCAGTTAAATGCTACTTAAACATGGATGCATCAGTATTAACTACCTAACAGTGTAATACATAATAATATATCAGGCATAAGGGACATTTTACTGCTTACTTTAATTTTAAGTATATTTTGTTGATATTGCTTATGTACTTTCACTCAAGTAAGATTTTAAATGTAGTACTTTTACTTTTAGTGGAGTATTTTTACATTGTCTAATGGTACTTAAGTAAAGGATCTGAATTACACTTAAATAACCACCACCAAAGTCCTCTGTGTTTTTTATGGAATTCATGTGTGCCTAAACTCTAAGTGTGCAATAAAACATTTTTTTGCAGTCGCATTCAATTTATTTCATAGCAGTTGTTGCATAGAACACAGTTCAAGACCAGTAAATGGCAAACTGGTTGTCTTTTAGTGAGTGATTGCTGTCCTTCCAGCAGAGTTTTAGCCACTAGATATGGTTGTTTTTTAATGACCTGCCGCTGTTTTTCCACGGAGAATATTACCATGAAAAGCATTTGTATTAACTGAGACATTGATACATTTCCTGCCGGGATAGTGCCACAAAAAGGGGTTGTTTTTCTTTACCAAGACATTGCTGCCTTTCCAGCCAGAAGAGTGCCACGACGAGTGGTTGTTTTTTACAGAGCTGTGTTGTGTTTCCTGCCTGGATAGTGCCTCCAAAAGCAGCAAGCTTTTATTGACACATTGCCACGTTTCCTGCCGGGATAGTGCCATTAAAAGCAGTTGTGTTTACCAAGACATTACTGTATTTCCAGCTGGTATAGTGCCATGGATATTGTTTTTTTTTTTACCAAGATGTCGCAGCTTTTCCTGCCAGATTAGCGCCACGACAAGTGATTGTTTTCTAACTGAGACATTGCCGCAGTTCTTGCTAATATAGTGCCATGAAAATTGGTTATTTTTTACCCAGACATTGCTGTTTTTCCAGCT
This sequence comes from Epinephelus cyanopodus, assembly GCA_026686955.1. NCBI lineage: Eukaryota > Metazoa > Chordata > Actinopteri > Perciformes > Serranidae > Epinephelus > Epinephelus cyanopodus. Next base: position 19,093,707 of record CM048926.1, on the reverse strand, counting down.
GGAACAGTGCCATAAAAAGTGGTTGTTTTTTTACAAAGATTTTCCACATCTCTTGCTGCAATTGTGCCACCAAAAGTGGATATTTTAAGTCAAAACATGATCTTTCCCTAACCATAACCAAACGTAAAGTTGCAGCGTATTCACTGCACAATAACGGAAAGGGAAATAATAAAGGAAACATATCTGTGGTTTGCAGAGGCTTACAATGCCAACATTTACTCTGGCAATTGAGCTTCATAGAGGTTACCCTGAGTACAGAGAGACTTTCATAATGGCCACTGCTGTACTGTAGCCTGTGCAGAGAGAGGTCCATTAATCATCTTAAGTTCATTTGATATTAGCGATGTAGAACACACACAGATGCACACAGGCACATTTGCTACCATTACCTTAAACTCGTTCAAACTGGGTTAGTGGTTACTGTAATTTAGCTAAGCGCTCCCGCGGGTATCTTTATGTGCAATCTCTCAAGTCTGATGGAAAACATTTAATTCTCCTGCTGTGAGAGAAATGCAATACACCATCAGCGCTCTCCGTTCCTTCATTCTTTCTTAATTAGGCACCTCAGAAGTGCGAGTCAGTCGAGTACACTGGGATAATTAAGCACAATGGGAGGATGTTAATCTCACACAGCGTCTGTCTCTGAATCTGGGCTAAATATTTGCTTTCTCCGTGTTCCCACATTTGTTATTTAAGCAAAGCTAAATAATATGGCCATGAAAAGTCAAAATCACTTCTCAGTTTAATGTGTTATAATACAACCTCATCTCACCTTTTGTTTCTCTCCAAGGAGGAGATTAGTGTCGGAGAAAACTGAGCTGCATAAATTTAAATTTGTTTTACACAGTTTGGGTCGAAACAATCGCAAGAAACATTTATGTGAGAATAGCATATATTTGAATGTATTATCTCAGCTTTCACCAGTGATTTCAGATCCTTAAAAGAAGAAATGAAAACATTATACCTGTTTATACTGTTGGGTTTCACCTTGTTTCCTCCAACAGTCAACAGATGGAGAATGAAGAACACTTGACATTTGAATTAAACATGCATTAGGTGGTAATTATTCAATGCAGCAATCAATAATATAGAAAAATATAAATCTCCTAGGCTGTCTGTGTTCTGCAAGTGATTTTTTTCTGGCAGTCATTTCTTTAAGTTTAAAAACTTGGTCAGGAAAGTAACTTTTTCACTACTTAAGATATATATCAGTAAATATTTTGCTGCAGGAAAAGGTTTTTGACCTCCAGCTCACCTCCAGTGACCCCTTTAGCCAACATATTTATTCTGTCATATAATAAATCTAATCACAGGCGTCCTATTGGCCATAGTAATACTGTTTGAGAAACTACATCTCCAATTTTACATCATTTTCTCACCTTTCCAGCAGGCACGCTGATGCCATTCTGTAACCTTTGCTCTCCATCTGTCTTAGTTCCTGTCCAAAGGGACTCAGGCCAGGGATGACATTGCCACCGAGGCCTATGAGGAGGAGCTGGACATGGGGAGGTCTGGCTCTTACCTCAACAGCAGCATTACCTCCGCCTGGAGCGAGCACAGCTTGGACCCTGAGGACATACGGGTAAAGTAGCATTTAGAATCACAGCAAGTAGGTTCAGGTTATTCAAATGCTGCAGCACATTTACAGTTTCTGTCCTCTTTTAGGATGAGTTGAAAAAGCTGTACGCCCAGCTGGAAGTATACAAACGCAAGAAGATGCTCGCCAACAACCCTCACCTCCAAAAGAAGCGTAACTCCAAGAAAGGTCTGGGACGCTCCCTGATGAAACGCATAACAGAGATCCCAGAGACCATGCACATACACCGGCAGTGCAGCCGTGAGGACGGCAGCGAACACGGCAGCAACCGCAGCACCTTGAGGAGAAACCCTTTTGAACCAAGCCACCACGGTAAAATCGTGATTCTGCTCACTTTATCTGATCAGAGTGACAGCAGCAGCATGAACGTTAAGATCATTTATCACTGAGTTTCAGTTTTGAAATACAGTATTTTTAAAAACAGATGGCTGACTTGTTAGATGACTTACGCCGTTCTGATTGGGCCCAAAAACTCAAGCTTGACCCTACATGAACCCATCTCTGTCCAGTTTCTGTCCAAGCCCAGTCTGAGTCCAAACCACAGCAGCAGTTTTGGGCCCGAGCCCAATTACAAGCCAAAATTGCTACTGTGAAAAAGATATTATTCATTAATTCATTCATTATCCGTAATATCTTATCCTGGTACAGGGTTGCGTGGGGCTGGAGCCTATCCCAGCTGACACTGAGCGAGAGTCGGGGTACACCCTGGACAGATTGCCAGACAGGGTTGACACACAGAGACAGACAACCATTCACATTCACAACCACACCAATAGTATGTCATCTCGTGCACAACAGGTTTGGCAAAGTGACTGCACTCCTCAATGCGACTTCCATCACTTTCCATTTCGCAATTGCAGTGCCCCCCTTTTTTCTCTCTATCCCTCTTGATTCAATCCATAAATATTCCTGCCATTTCCGGACAAGAACTTACAGTTTCAGAAAAAAAAAAACAGGGGTAGATTGGCAAGAATCTGACCCAATTCAAGCTCAGGGGAATAATGAAAAATTACAGAGAGAATCAGAACTCTAGTTGGGTGCAACCCAATCACCACAATAAATGTTGGCATTGTACATTTCTGCACAGTTTCTGTACATTTTCCCCTGATATATTACAGTTGTGCATTATTAAGAAGCAAATATGTTGAAACTTAAAATTTCAACAACACTGTGGTTCATATGTAGTTATTTTAAGCCACAAAAAACACTTGTTTATAGGTAGAAAAAGATCCTGTTTTGGCTTAAAATACCTCTACAAACTGTGATACGTCACAAAAAAAAACATACACCATGACCAGTGAAAATGCTGCACAACGCTGTTGGAAATCATAAATGTCAGATAGGTCCAAATATTGTTTAACTATATATCTTTAAACTTTAGTCACGGCTAAAAAAAATGAAAACAGAAATAGTCAAGTTTGCCAGTTTCACATATCTCCGCAATTCAAAACCATTGATAATTGTCTACCTGAAAGTGATTGTTGTTGTTAGCTTGACGTCACAGTGATTCTTCTTACAGCCGTCTATAGTCAGTGGTTTTGAACACTAACATTATGATTATTTTGCAGGTTTGTTAACCATGGTACACATAGTGTTGTTTATCTTGTTAGCATACTCACACTTGCTAATTAGCACGAAACGCAAAGTACTCCTAAAGCTGGTGGAAATGGTTTTGCAGATATTTGTCCATAAGGCAAAATACTGAACACTTAAAGCTTAGTGACTATAAATGTCAGCCCAAAATTTTATGACAGTCCATCCAGTAGTTGTTGAGATATTTCAGTCTGAACCAAAGTGCCAGAATGACTGATGGGCTGAAATTGCCATCCTCAAAGCCACACAGCTAATGTGTCTAAAAGTGAATAAACTTGTAAATTATATGCAATTATGACATGACAGGAAAATAAGTTGCACCAGTTAAAGTATTACACTTTGATGTTATCTTGTTGCTTTAATCTTTCTTCAGGCAAACCTCGGGATGATTCCCTGAAGAACAAAGTCATGGGCTTGAAGAAGTCTCTCAGCTATGACCACGTTTGTGACCAGGATGAGGAAACCAAGAGCCAAACTGGCTCAACTGCAGGAGACAAAACAACTCCTGTTGGCAGTGGAGGGGAAGGATCTCTTCTGGGTTCCCTGATTGGCCGGAAACATACTAAGAAGCAGCTGGAGCCAGCTGCGACCCCACCGAGACTCGAACCAGCTGAGTCCACCGAGTCTGTCCCGCTGTTCTGGAAATCAGCCAGCGCTCACAATTTAACGCACGAGAAGAAACCCGTCCACCTGCGGACCTCCATCATGCAGAAGTCTCTGAGTGTGATTGCGAGTGCCAAGGAGAAGATGCCAGGGCTGACCAACAAGACGCAGAGCGTGGAGGACGCCAGTAAGAAGGGTGTGAAGGGACAGGAGGAGAGGATGCTGTCTGAAGTGGATGAGACACCCGAACATTACCCCAAGATGATCATCAGCCAGTCAGTGGAGTACTCCAAGACCCCCATGAAGATGGGCATCATGAAACAACAGGTACGCTTTTACATATTTACATTTCAAATGATGAATGCATTAACATGTTCATTATCTTTAGTAGTTTGATGAATTAGTCCAGACTAGGGATGGGCGATACATTGATTATACTCGATATATCACAGCTTATTACGTGTTGGATGTATAAAGTGACTACATTGCGAACATCAAGTATGAACTGTAATTTCTTTTGAGTCACCAGCATGAAACACGCTTTGATCTTTATGGTTCTCTCCCTCTAACGGACACATAACGAAAAAAAGACTCAAACATGAAACATCACACGCACTCCACCACCTATCCAGACCACCCTCTCCTGGGAGATAGTGTGTGAGCAGGCAAGGCGTGTGTTATGTACCTGCAGGGCTCCAGACTGTGACAATCACATTTTGCAACCGTGGAGCACCAGTGCAACTTGCAATTATTATTAATTGATGTCTAAACTAGAGAGCCATTAGTTTGTTTTCTGCTCACAATAAATAAATTCTCATGTTTCACAGTGCTGCTGTAAAAATTTAACTCTCCACTAACAATTTAGTCACATTTTGCAACCATGGAGCAACAGTGCAACTTGCAAATATCATTAATATCTGAAGTGGAGAGCTGTTAGTTTGTATTCTGCTCACATTGAATAAATTCTAATGTTTATTGGATCTTTTAATGGACATTTAATGCCCCAAGGATGGAGGAAATAGTCACATAACATGGCCAGCTTACTTAGTGTAAAACTCCATCATATAGGCCGGCAGTCCAAAAATGTATCCAAGGCAGTAGTTAAAAAGTCTTTATTGATTCATGGATAAACCAACATGTTTCAACTACAAAGTCTTCATCAGGGTATAAAATGCATTGGGTACAGGTGTGCAATATAAAAACTGATACATGATACATTGGTATAACCCACGTGAAAACAAAACACTTGAAAGAAACAAAAATTAGGTGAATATTACTATGAATGACTGACACATCCAGTAACAAAAAAAGAGGGTTAATCCTAAATAAAAAGAAAGAAAACATCAGTGAAATAAAATAAGAATTAATATATTCTGTGACGAACCTGGGCATTAAGTGGCATCATTTAAGGGGAAATATGACAAAAAAGACTAGAAAAAATACATATATAATAGTGTGAGCAGACGACCACCTAACAGCACACCTGAAGTTTTAATATCCACAAAGGGTTTAACACATGGTGACTAATATAAGGCCATGACAGTAGGAATAAAGTTCAGCCTAAAACTCAAAGGCAGAAAAACTTTATGGGCTCACAGGGGATCACCCTTCATGGCGTACTTACAAAGGCATGTCAACACTTAAAAGAGAACCTATAAAAATACTTATAAAGGTTCACCCTCACTAACGGTAGTTCAAAAGCATCACAACAATAATATCAGATACTGAGAGGAAGGTGTGATAATAATGGTGTCTTACATAACAGTACTTTGTATAACTCTTTATAACAGTTATTTATCTTTATTCTATTTATTCTTTATCTATTTCAACAGTAGCTTACTTACTTTGCAGTACTTTAACTTTATTATGGCACTTCTTTGTTTAACTTTATCATAACAGTACTTTATTTAACTTTATTTTAACACTATTTAACTTTGTTGTAGCACTACTTTATTTAACAAAACTATAACAATACTGTGTGTAACTTTATTCTTACACTATATACAGTACTTTAACATTAATGTAACACTATTTGATTTTAACTTTTGTAACACTACTTTTTAACAGTACTTTGTTTAATTTTATCGTAGCAGTACTTTAACTTTATTTTAATAGTACTTTATGTAACTTTTTTATAACACTACTTCATTTAAATGTATCATAACAGTACTTTATGTAACTTTATTATAACACTACTTTAGTTAACTTAATTATAATTCCATTTAACTTTATTTTAACAGTATTTTATTTAATTTTATTGTCGTAGTACTTTATTTAACTTTATTTTAACGTTACTTTATTTCAATTTACTGCACTATAACAGTACTTCAGCTTCATTATAAAAGTACCATTTTAGCCTTATTATAACTTTTATATTTATAAACTTAATTGTAGCAGTACTTTCTTTAATGTTCTTGTAGTTTACATTATGTAGTTTATTTAGTAGTAATGGTTATACTTCAGAATTATGGCTTTCTTTTCCGATGTGAGCTTACATTTGAAACACTAGTTCTTAATTAAAATCTTAACTAAAGCTCCAGTTAATAGCTTTTTCTGGAACTGTTGCAGTTCCATCTCAGTGGATGAAGACTCTCATACACAGAGTAAAACATCTTATTAGTCAGGAGGAGGATGAGAGATTGAAGTTAGTAAAGACAAGGAGTGGATAATGATCCTGCCCAGATTTTAGACTTGAGCTGATGGTGATAAATTAAAAGGGACTCCCATGAGCATCCCATTAAGACTTCCTCATGTGTCTGAGCTGTCAGAACGTCTCACCTTCAAGTTTTTGGCCCGGCTGATTTTTTTGGTCACTGGACAACAGCGAAACAAGCTGTAAATAGTCATTAATGCAATGCAGGAACAGAATCTTGATTTATACTTGATCAGTGCTGCCTAGTCTGACAGTTTGACCACAGTTCACATGATTGACATGATTGACAGCTGCGTGTGAGACTCTTCAGGTCTGACTGGTTGTTTGCATAATTCTTGTGGAAGCCATTAGGCACACTGCATATTTTTCTTTTACACATTATCTGCCTCATGTACAACTATCGGGATACAGTGACAGTCATACAAACTTACTCTTTGTCATATTTGCTTAAAAAGCTGCCGACTATAGCTTTAACACAGCAGTTGACTTGCTGGCCTCATATTTTATTGTTTGATTTTACAGGTGAGTGGCAGCCAGCCGTCCATTTGCTCCGAGACTGGCAGGAACCTTTACGACGTGTCTGAAGTTTGTCCCTGGGAGATGGAAGAACCTCAGACTCCCTCTGAAGCAAAGACCCAGAAACATGTTTCCATTGCTCCTGGAGAAACCACCACAGGCCGGAGAGGCAGCAGCAGCTCTGGAATCAGCAAAGGCAGCCGGTCCCAGCAGAGGCAGAAAGCAGGGCAGTCCCCTTCCAACAGACGCCGCTCCAAAGACAAAGGAGGAGAAAGAGAAGACGCCAGGGAGACACGGAAATCTCGGCCACCCAGGTCACCCCTCCCTCTCAAGCCAGACGTCTGTCCCTGGGAGTTTGATGAGCAGCCCATGCTGGGAGGAGATTCAGATTCCATCTCCCCAGACAGGATCAGGCGTAAGAAAAGTGTCACGCCCACTGATGGGAAACCCAAGGGGCTCCACTCAGACCACTCCAAGTCCACGGGCAGCCTTCTGCAGCCTCCATCCCTGATGGTGGAGATCTGCCCGTGGGATTACAACAGCCCACCTTCGCCTAAGCAGGAGAAGTCGTGCAACAGCCCCACCACACACAAGAAGAAACGGAAAGGCTCCTGCTCGTCCAACCACAAAGCCGAGAAGGAGAAAGCGAGGGAGAAAAACAAAGAGAGGCGGAGCTCCTCCAGCAAGCCGGCGTCAGAGAGGAGACGCGTCAGCCAGTCTTCGGAGTGCAGCGGGCCGGTTTCTGAGCGGCGAAGGAGCTCCACCAGAGACCCAGAGGTGATGGAGACAAGGAGGGCGGAGGTTTTCTCCCGGGAGATGGAGCCTTCCCACACCAGCTTTGCTCAGACTAAAAAATCACCAGAGAAGAAGAAAGAGAGCTCTTTGAGTACTAGTTACAAACCTGCAGTCATCAGCGGGGCGAAGGTGGCTGACGTTTGCCCCTGGGACTTTCAGGAGCAAGACTCTGGGGGGAGGGCGTGATGACTGATGTGAGGATTGTACTCTTTTTGTATTCACAGACTGACAGCACAGAGGACGACTGAACGATAACGATGTAACACTGCGTTTGATAAGAGTGTTTTTCTCAAGGTGACAAAAGATTTTGCAAAGAGAACATTTATCCTGCCGTCCACTGATGCAATCCAAACTATTTGCTAAATAGAAAACATCTTGTTGTTACATTGCAGTGAATGCAACCTTGAAGTCACTCTAGAGGAGTTTTTAGTCTGCACTTTTGCTTGCACATTTGTCAAACTTACATTATACGTATGTTTTTCACATTGAATACATCAAGGTAATTTAAAAATGAATCATACCTGTGTTTACCAGCAGATCAGACAATCATTTGTCACAAACACAGTAAGGTTTTGCCAATTTGGTCTGGTGTATGAGTTTAAACTGGTTTGATTTTGTGTGAGCTGAACCGGCATTTGTCATAATGAGACGTTCCGGTGTATTAAAAAGTAGCCTATATCAGCAAAATCCAGCTTGTATCTAATAGTAATAAACAATGCCAAGGTTATTAACATAATATTAAGTTTTTAAATGGACTGACAAAGCCACTAGTGTCTGACAGGCTGAAAGCCAAGCACTGTAAATTTGAAGGAGATCAAATTTCATTAGAGGTGGGAGGGGGGTAAGCGGCACATGTTGTGTTTGTTTACCAAAAAGTTAATGTAATTTTTGAGGTGATGAGACGAGACATGGTAGAGCTGGTCTCTCAGGAGATTTAAAACTGCACTGAAATGCCTGATTTCACAGCAGCTTTTTCGAAAAAATTACTATGAATGTTGCAATGTTCAAAGCTGTTTTTTGCAAAGACATTGCAGGGGCAAGTGAAAATTGCAAAAATAGTTGTGATGCTGTCTGGAATTCAGAGCCTATTATTCAGAGCATTCAGTGATTCCCACAGAATTAGAATCTAAAATGCAGAATTCACTCAGTGTGTTTACATGCAGCTTGAGAAAATCGAATTATTGGCTTAGTCCGACTGAGATGGGACTTTTAAATGCGTGTAAACAGCTTAAGGCCCTGACACACCAAGCCGGCGGTCGGCCGTTGACCAAAGTCGAGCCATCAGTGAACGTTTGTCACCCTAGTTTTTAGGCGGCTTTTCGGCCAATGGAGCATGTTGAACCGGCGGGGGAGCTTGTCGGTGAGAGAGATCACTCTGATTGGCTGTTCAGGTTTTATTTCCTCACCTCTGTAGCGGGTGAATCTGCCTGTAGTGAAACCGGGGCTAACCGGTGCTTCCTCCTCAGGCTCAACTTCACTTGCTGCTTCTTCCCACTTTAACCTGAATAACAAACTGGAGCTAGCTGGGAGTGGCTAGTGGAGCGTTAGCCGCAGCATGACCGGAGGGAAGCACAGCCAGTTAGCCTCCACTAGTCTCTGAGCTAGCCCCAGCTCTCCGTTGGGATCCAACTGGAGCACTGAGCCCTAGTTTGTTATTCAGGTTAAAGTGGGAAGAAGCAGTGGGTTTATCGGACAGCTTAGTCAAGTGGAGCTTGTGGAGGAAACGCCGGGACCGTCTGGATGTAATAGTCCGTGGAGGTGCTGCAGTGCTGGGCTGCACAGATAGGAAATCCCTCGGCTGACAGGATGTATCACTCTCTCACTCCGCTCTCTCTCACGCAGGCGCAGAACGTACGTGCTACTTGGCCGTCGGATGTAGTCCGTGTAGTGTGTTCAAATGTAGCTGACACAGGGCGACATGAGGCAATGTAGACGACGCAACAGTTGGCTTTCATTGCCGCTAGTTCTTTGATGTCGGTTTGGTGTGTCTGCACCTTAAGTCTGACTGAAATTGGAATAGCCGTAGCTCGACTAACACCTAGATAATTTGATCAAAAATGGAACTATTGCTGGATGTATCCACTCAGTCCGACTGGAGTCGGACTCTGCGTTCTGCGCATGCACCACTGTTTCTTTCGCAGACTTTCACCCAGAAGAAGAAGGAGATGATGTAGCAGCAGTGAAGCATATAGCAGTGCAGTAACTCCCAGAAAAACAAACAAACACCATGGCAACTGAGAAGCAGAAGACGCACTTCCAGATGGACGAGGAAACTACATTCATGCACCGCCATCTTCATTCCTTGTTAGTTTCCTTTTCAGGTCAACCGGAACTAGTTCAATACGCACTATTTTGAAAAGGACACAGTGCCGCCTATCGAGGCAGAGTCAGAAGTACTTGGTCAGAAATTCGATTTTCTTTTCTCTTCTGCATGTATACTCCGACGAGAGGAGGAGACATGCTATGAGATTAGCTCAACTACTATGTGCATGTAAACGTACTGACAGTGACTGGCTGAATTTGCATTGATTGTTGCGATCTCAACATCACAAAATCCTGGAGGGACTGGAAAGATGCGTCCTAACTGGCCGCATTTGAGCTGAACTTTTGTCTGATGCCCTGTTTCTATTTATTCCTGTCACCTGCCTTGAAAGCGCCGCAATGGAAGAGGAACTGCTAATTCAGCTGAGTTAAGGAATTGTCTCAATGATACATTCTTATTTTACTACAAAAAGCAAAATTGTCTATATTGTAAGTCATTTTCAGAAATATTACAATACAAAAGGTGTGTTCCCTGGTTACTGCGTTACAAACGTAGGAAGATAGCAACTTGCCCATCTTTTAAGTGGCTACGTCTCCAGTGATCTTGAGTGCACAGCTGATATCCTGAGTTTGTTCACATGATGTAAGTGCATATTTAACTGATTCTGATAGCTGTAAGAATGCAGTGTCATTATCTTCAATGTGGAAGTGGCTGCCATGTCAAGTGCAACACCAGTTAAATTCGATATACCGGTCCGGTCCATCGTTCTGGCTTTAAATCAAACCGGTTTGGACATTTTTACACCGGCCCAACCACTCGCTTTGAGCTTACTGAATATTGATGTGTGTCTTCCCTGTTACGCCGATGATATTCTACATTACACAGTAAGCCAGCAGAGACTTACTGCATCAGATGCAGATGATGAAAACAAGCAGGCAGCAGGGAAACAAGACCTAAGGAAAAATGGGATATGAGCTCTGAGAAGCAGGACCAAAGCCCCAGACACAGCTGTGATGCCTTAGCTTGAGGCCAAATGCATAATTCATGGAACGAAAATGATCTGTTTGATTAGTGAAACATGGGAAAAACAAAGGATTGTAGAAATGCTTCATTTCAAAAATGATAAACTATATGTTTCAGTACAAACACTCAATATACAGGATGTATTTTTCCTTTCCTTTTTTTTTTAAAAAAAAAAAAGGCCATCGCATGTGGCAGCCTATCGAGCATCAAAAATGTTCATTGGTTAACTTGTACTCAAATATGACAGTGGAACTTTTGATGTTGTTGCTTCTGGTATTTGTCTCCTTATGTACCACATGATGCTTTTGAAATTATGTGCATTGCTATCAATAATGTACAAACACATTTCAGATGGCTTGCAGTTACAGTTGCGCAGTACTAAAATATCCATGAGGCTCTCCCTTCTGTTGATATTTATTTACTGTTAACTCGACATTCATGCCCTGGATGTCCCGTCTCAAAGGGGCTGCAGTGTTTCCACATGTCTAAAATAATGCGATGAAGTCTTTTAAGGACCCAGAGCGAGCCTGAGGAGGGTGGATGATGTGAATAATGCATTTTTTTCTGTCACTTAGTCGCCCATTTTACATCTGCTTGAATGCACCTTCTGTCAAATATTTGCACATATTCAATCGCTGAAACCACGACTATGCATGACCAAAGCTTTTCTTTGCCACTTTCTCGCTAACAGACGATGAGTAATTTACCATTTCAACATCATCTCCAACAACAACAGTCTGCCTTCCTGTCCTGTGATCAGCCACCCACCAGTGACACCTAATGAAACGCAGTCACACACGGTAGTCAGTTCAGCTTCATTACGGCTGTGTGTGCATGACAGTGACAATACAGGAGTAATGTTACACTCAGATTCACCAGGAGGCATAAGAAATTATTTATCAAATTTTTAAAGGGTAACTTTGGTGTTTTTTAACCTGGATGCTATTTTTCCATGTTTTTGTGTCTAAGTGACAAATGAAGACAATTTCTGGAACTGGTCCAGTATTGAGGAGACTGCAGCATCACTTTACGTCCACTAAGTGTTTGTTTTTGCCACTGACAGGCTGAGATTGTTCTAAGTGTCTGACAACATTATGGAAAGGATCCCTACAGAGATAAACCTTTTTGTTAAAAAGTGAGGTCCTTTTTGTTTAAACCAAAACAGCCCCCAAATTGCCACCCACCAGACACCATTTAGTTAAACAGTAATTGTATTATTGTAAAATACACTTCATTCAAAGTCGACAGAAGCAAACTAAAACTCACAGAAGCCACCTTGATTCATCTTTACACTGTTTAAACAGTCACAACTCTGGTATGGTTGAAATAAACCCTTAATTCACTCAGTTAAGGCTGATTTATAGTTGTACGTGGGCTCTACACAGAGCATAAGCCTGTGTTGGATATATATGGATATGAAATGCTCTCGTTTATGACTCAAAAGTTCGCTGACAAATTATTTGTCTTATACTTGACATGTTTTTCCCATAAATACAACAGCGTTTGCGTAAGTTATTACCAAAAGCCTATGACATTTCCATTTCAGAAATTAGCCTAACAGTTAGTGGACTTTCCTTTAGGCTAACCATATGAAGACTATTTTATGGGGGTGTTATTGTCTTCACAGCTTACGGAGGCCACGGGGTCCAGATTTCTCCTTAGTTCAAGGTCCACATAGTTTAATACATTCGGCATCATACGCTGTCAATACTGGACCAGTTTTTAAAACTGTCCCATCGTCACAGAAGAAACGACAAGATACGAAAGTCCAGGTTGAAAAATACTGAAGTTTCCCTTTGAAGAGGACTTAGGAGCACATGGGATATATCAAATATAGATGTCAGATGTTGTCATGTATTTATCATGAACTTTCTGTGTAAAATAATAATTCAGAAAATCTATAAAGGCTTGATGAATAAACATGACCCACCACTCTAACGTTCACACGGTTTTCCCGATCAGATGGTTTTAGGCTGTATGAAAAGGAATGTTGTAACTTGCCCACTAAATGTATTCTATGCTTGTTATACTGTGAAAGTGTTGCTCCAAACTGTTGTAGCATCCACACGGGAGTATTTATATTGTACATCCATATTGTGTTGCATGTACATACAGTAAATACTCTGTTCCCAATTCTGGATTAAATCTTTCTATAAAACCCCAGTGTGCTTGTAGGACTGCACGTTTCTTTTATTCAGTGTCCAATGTTTGTTTGTTTGAAGGTTTTTAATGCTGACATTTACAAGGAAATGTAAATAACCAAAACAGAGCCAAAACATGCAACGCTACAGCCAACTTAAAGAAATATTCATGTCTTTTATAACAGAAAGCAGCAGACTCTGTGTTCTTTTAACTCTAAAACACCTGCTTGTTTCTGCCACACTTCCAATTTAGTTAAACATATTTTAATTTCTGCAAATTCTGATGTAGCAGACATTCAGCTGTCTGTACAACACTGCCACCATGTGGAGAATCAGACTCTTCATGTCCACACTCGACAGTGGGGTTGCAGGGCCCTCTGGATTTAAACGTTTTGAGAAAACTTTTTTATAAAAAAAAAAAAAAAACAAGGCGAAAACTAAATGAAATTTATGTTATTTGCGATATGAACTAAGTTATAATCACAGAGCCTTCACTCTCTGCTAAAAAGCCTCGCCATTTGTAGAGTACAGAGCTAAAATAGGCAGCTTTATTTCATTTTAATGTATTTATCTTTTATATTTTATTTTTATTTTATTATTTTAGTTTATTTTATATTTTTTATTTTATTTTTATTTTATTTTATTTGATAGCCAAAAAGCTAATAGAACAAAGGACAGGCTTCAGAGAGAAGACACTGAATTTGTTTGAAAAGAAGTCTATTGAATATGTAAAAAGCTTATTACAGCATATAATATTACAGACAGAAAATTGTACTAAAAGTTGCAAAAAAAAAAAATGTCACGATCTGCCCTGATCTCCACCTGAGGTCATGTTTTTTCCTTTGTGTGATTCTTCTATGATTCATTCATGCTTAGTGTTTCCTGTTTAATTTTGTTACTCACACCTCCTCTTGTTTCAGATCACTTCACTTCCTGCCTTTGTGTTTTCCCGCCAGTTTTGATTGTCAGCCCCGCCCTGATTGGTTTCACCTGTCCCTCATTAGTCCTGCAGTCAACTCACCTGTTCTCACTCCTCCAGTGGAGCTTTTGCACAGCAGACGTTTTGACTTATTGTAGCAGGAAAATCACCGAAACATTAACAATGGCTTGGCTCCATTACATGTCCCAGTAAACTATCCCAGTGAGCCAAGACATGTCATTAATATTATTAAATACACCTGTGATTCTCCTTCCATAACAAAATGCCTACAGTGAAAAGATCTGTTAGTGTTTCCAAAGTTATACCTGCCCAGTTCCTTTGCTCTTTATCAGTTTGTCTTCATTTTTTGGTTTAGAGTTCTGATTTGGGGACTGTAAGCCTTTTGGAAATCAATCTTTAAATTCCTCCAGCTACTTCATTTGTTGTCTGCAAGGTGCTCCACACCTGCTACCTGCATAAAGCTCAAGGTGTCGACCTGGCTTCTAAATTTCCCAGGTCCCAATCTGCTCAAGGATTCTTGTGATGTGCCGGTACCCCCAGATGTAACCCTAATCCAAGGTGGGGCCTCCTTGGATCGGACTTGGCTCTGACCTGTCGAGGCATGGGCACAGGATCTCTGGGAGTGTCCTGTGGTGTCTGGCACCAGTGCGTTGGCGGCAGATCCATTTAGTCCAGTGGGCACGTGCCACAGATGCTCATTCAGATTGGGATCTGGGGAATTTGGAGGCCAGGTTGACATTTTGAGGTCTTTGTGACATTCCTCGGGCCGTTCCTGAGCCATGTAATAAAAACTGAATTGTTTTCTGGTGCTGTCATTCTGTGTTCATTGCTTGTAAAGGGAATAAAGGACTTCTTATGTATGTTCCAACTGGTTCTTGGGAACCTAAATCAAAGCCAAGACAAGAGCAGCTCAGACTGTAAGTGTAATAGATGTGAGGCATCAGCAGCCTTCCTGCGTGGACCGACAGAGCGTTTGTTTTCCTTTTTATACCCAAATGAGCTTTATCTTATTGTAGTGTTCTCAGTTCTTAAACAGAAAGTGTACCCATATACTCAGAGTGTTCCCCTGGGTGCTCTCAGTGTCATCTAGAAAATCTTTTCCAATTCATTGTCTGCGGAGCAGCTCCAGACTTTATACTCTACAACAGTTTTTGGATTTGGGACAGAGTCGTTCATGTTCACTAATATTTTTTGGACTGTCTTAGACCCTTTAACCCTCTGAAACCTGGAGCAACGTCACTTTTCTTGTGCTGCCTTCAGACGCCTTTCACAAGCATTTAAACCTTTGAACCCTGAGCAAATGAGTGTGTTTTCTTTCAAAACATGGGGGGAAAAGGGCGCTGACGATTTAGTAAGAAATATCCCACAAATTGCAAAATAATAATAATAATAATAGCAAAAACAACTGCTACTAATAATAATAACAGATTTTTTTTTTTAAACTAGGGGAAAAGCCAGGGAAAACTACATTTATATTATTATTACATTTTGAAATTATGTAACAGAATTATTATAATTCCTAAGCACACTTTCCAGGTTATTTTTCTTGTTTTTTGTTTTAAACTTTCTTTTCTTTTTTTAAACAATTTTTTCTATTTTTAAATTTCTCTTTTTGCTAATTTTTTTGGATATTTTTTTCTTTCATGCTCATTGTCTTCTTCCCGCGATTTTAAAACTTGCATTTTTGATCAACAAAATAATTTTATTTTTCAGGGCTTTAATAAATGAATAAAATGACACATTACATCTGGGTATTATTTATTTTAGTTTAGTTTAGTTTAGTGTAGTTTAGTTTAGTTTAGTTTAGTTTTAGGCCTATTCTCATTCTTTTTAATATACAGCATATTTCACTCAGTTACATGGACACAAGAAATAATTCACAAACCCTCTGTCAGATAAAGTCTAACTATCCTTATAGTTGATGTTTAGCTCACAGTCACTTGCTGTGTTTCCCCACATCACCACATCACCACCCGCACCCAGCTCCACCCTACTAAATTAATCAGCGGCAGTGACGTCACCCTGCAGCACCGGACAGGGCTGCGTCCTCTCAGGAGCAGCCGAGTTGACACATCAACAGCACAGAAGCACAACAGCTTTCATCCGTCACTTCACAGCCGGACAGACTCATCAGGAGCAACATGGGCAACGTGCAGGTAAGACAGCAACTTCTGCAGCTCAGATTACGTCAGCTCTAACACTGTCTGCGGTGGTGACAAATCAGATGTCAGCCACTTTTACAGCGCTCAGAGCTCGAGTGTGAAGTGATGCAATGAGATAGATGTTAACTAATAACAGCCTTTGTTAGATATAAACCGGAAGAACAGCACTAAAGTGTCATTTCAAACCACAGAGAGCTTTTATAAAGAGCACAACAGCTTTGTAGTTGTGTTCAGGAGAAGGAAAGAAGAGTTAAAGTGTGTGAACAGAGGGAGCAGTGAGCAGCAAAAGTTGCGCAGTTGGGTTGGAGCAGAGGGAGTGTGCCTGCCAGCAGCTGCAGGAATTTCTGAGAAACGCTGATCAATAAGGCCGCATTGTATAAAAGGGAGGGTGGGCGAGGAGCAGAGGAGACGCATACTGCTGCTGCTGCTGCTGCCCCATGACTCAGCGATCACAGGCTGCGCCCTTTTCCTGCGGGAGAACAGGGCCTGGATGTGCTCTAATGTAGCAAGTCATCTCCACAACCTCACTCTGAACTCTGTTTGAATGGAGGGCATCATGACTGTAGCTGTATACAAGTGTTTTTTTTATATAGATATACATTTGACACGAGTTTTATCACCGTCTAAGATGTTGCAGGCTGCTCTGGATGAACAGTTTGTCCTCCTGAGACCCTGCGTCCTCATATGAGGACATGACATTTTGGGTTTGCCACACCTTATTCTTCATCCTGCAGCCGATCGTGACACAAAAGCTGACAAGATTCAAAACAAATTTTATGGTTAAATGAAGGATGAAGGGATGAGGATCGAGGGACTAGAGAATGAAAGGATAAGGGTGGAGGGAGGGAGAGATGATAGGATGTAGGATGGAGGGTGAGGAATGAAGGGTCAAGGGTCAGAGATGAAGGACAAAGGGTTAAGGGTCGAGGGATGTAACGATGAAGACGGAGGAATGAGGGACGAAGGGTTGAGGGATGAATGGATGAAGAAGAGAATGCATCAGGTGTGCTTAAATACTTTTGGGTGGAAATGGGACATGTCCGAGGCGTGGTCTTTCTTCCCGAACCTGCGGTGGTTTGTGGTCGAGTGTGAAGCAGTTGGGATGAGAGTCAGCACCTCCAAGTCTGGGGCCATGGTTCTCAGTTGGGGGAGAGTTACTGTTTGAGTTGGAATATCTCGGGGTCTTGTTCACGAGTGAGGGCAGAATGGAGCGTGAGATGGAGCGGTGGTTTGGTGCAGCTTCTGCAGTGATGCAGGCGCTGCGCCGGACCATTGTGGTGAAGAGGGAGCTGAGCCAGAAGGCGAAGCTTTCGATTTACTGGTCCATTTACGTCCCAACCCTCACCTATGATCATGAGCTCTGGGTAGTGACCGAAAGAATGAGATCGCGGATACAAGAGGCTAAATAGGTTTCCTCTGTGAGGTGGCTGGGCTCAGCCTTAGAGATAGTGTGAGGAGCTTGGACATCAGGAGGGAGCTCCGAGTAGAGATGCTGCTCCTTTGCATCAAAAGGGGTCAGTTGAGGTGGTTCAGGCATCTGATCAGGTGGTGTTTAGCGCACGTCCAACTGGTAGGAGGCCCCGGGGCAGACCCAGAACACACTGGAGGGATTACATATCTCATCTGTCCTGGGAACACCCTGTAGGCCCGCAGGAGGAGCTGGAAAGCGTTGCTGTGGAGAGGGACGTCTGGGGTGCTTTGCTCGGCCTGCTCCCTCCATGGCTGGATGGATAGTTTATACAGCTACATTTAATATTGCATACAAATGATACTGTTAATTAAAAACTACTAATTTGACATTAAAAATTGTCCTCATATGAGGGCATCATTTTTTTTTTCAGAAACTGCTTACTGTTCAAAGACTTACAAGTCCTACTAATCCTAAATAGCTCGGAGAAAATGAAAGTGCATACCAAACAAAAGCTGGGCTCTCAGGGTGATATGAGTAATAACACAGCACATTATCTTAGAAATGTGGTTCATGTAACGTTTGCTTCAGCTTTGTGAATCATTTTCATGTTTCTAATGTTCGTGCTGCTTCTCCCTCTCCAGCCCACCTTAGTCCCATGGGAGGACTTTGATGTCACAGCTGATATCAAGGCTATCAGGAAAGCATGTAAAGGTTTAGGTAAGTGTACAGTGTAAGATGTTTTAATTGTGTCTTTTTCCTCCTATTAAAGCCCCGTTTCAACCAAACACTTTCAGTGCGGTACCTTTGGAACCAACAGTAACCCTTCAGACATGGTACCTAGACCCTAGCGTTTACACTACAAACAGTAGCCTTAAATGTGGGCGGGGTTGTTGTCACTCACTGCTCCACTTTTAGTACCAGATCTGTGTGCTAGGTACCCCAACAGAGGGGGGACCAAAAATGGGGACGGTACAGAACAGCTCCATTGGTTCCATCCACAACTTTTCACAGTGGAAACTGAACAAAAGCGTATCGAACTGAACTGAACCGTACTGTACTGCTCAGTGGAAATGGGGCTGTAGTTATTTGGTTCCACTGCTTGTGTGTGACAAAGGCATCCATTATCACCTCGTTAGAGTGCATTTACAGTCGATTCATTCATAACAGTATCTCTCTTAAATCAGAAATTAAAGGAACAGTTCACCTCAACATCGAAAATACACATTTTTCCTGTCACCTGTGGTGCTACAACACGTTCTCATCCCAACTTGTCAAATACTGCCCCTTTGTCAGTCAACAAATGACGCTTTAGGTAGCTTCCTTCATCAGTTTTGGACGTATTTTTCCAGGTTGAAAAATACTGAAGTTTTCCTTGATGTACTTTTACTGTATTTAAGGATCCTGATGTGTGTGTGTGTACTGCTGTGTATTCTCCAGGCACTGATGAAGAGGCCATTATCGAGATCATGGCCAATCGCTCTGCAGCTCAGCGTGTGGAGATCAAAAAGGCCTACTTTGAGAAGTATGATGACGTAAGTACAGTACCTGCAGCCTGCGCCTCCTCTCTGTCTCACACACTCACACACACGTACATGCAGTTAATTGTGTGTTTGCTCAGGAGTTGGAGGAGGTCCTGAAGAAGGAGCTGACAGGTAGTTTCGAGAACGCAGTGATTGCCATGTTGGAGCCTCCTAATGTGTACTTCGCCAAGGAGCTGAGGAAGGCCATGAAGGGGGCGGGTACCGACGAAGCTGTGCTGGTGGAGATCCTGTGCACCGCCACTAATGAGGTCTGTCAGTATATGATGCTACTGTTGTGCAACATGTTTGTATGTTTTTCTCTTTCTTTCTTAACTATAATAAATTTAATAGGACTATTAGTACATGTTTTATTTACTCACTGTCAGGTGTTTTTCTATTTAAAGAACAAACTGCTAATAACATGGGCTCCACTTGGGTCACCACATTAATAAGACTTTTTAAGTATGTATCCAAAAAAAACAGACTCAGTGTGCGAAGGCCTTTAGTCAGTTGTGATAGAACCTGCCAGCAACCCTAAACTAGTGATGGTGAAATCGAAATCGTCAGAAGAGTGACATCTGCTGGCTGTGTGTCAGAACTGCATCTAAGTGGAAGGCCTGAAAAAGCCTCAAGACTGCCTGTAAGGAGGCCTGGCTCTCGGTAGTCACGTGATTGTGGGCGTGCTGAAGCAGGGATCGGAACACTTGCGCTTCAAAAGATCGACGCTGTGTCGAGCAAACTGGCTCGAGCGTAACATCACTACCCTAAGCACAATAAAACCTCTAGGCGTAACTTTGGATAGCTCATGATCCTGATCTAAACACATTAACGTTATTGTGATAAAAATAGAAAAAGGAATCAGTGTGACTAGGAAGTGTTCTGCTTTCATCGCTTCCTCAGTAATTAATCAGCCATTCATTCTTGGTTATGTCTCGCTGAGAATACTGTCGTGTAGTCTGGTCTGCAGCATCAAAATCCAGTCTGAAAAAGTTGCAGATTTCCCAAAAGAAAGCAGCTCTCTGGCACTTGGCTGCTCATTCAGAGCTAGTGTCAGCTATATGCATGCACCCCTGGCTTGGCTAATGGCTGAACAGTCCTCATGTCTCCCCTAATGTTACTGCAGAGTGTCATTAGTGCTAACAAACCATCCAGTTTGGCTCATCAGACACACATGGCCTCTGGACATGGTTAGAGAACAAGAGGTGCAGCCTCTGGTCATATGACACTCCCGTCACCAAGAAGGAAGTTTTGTAATTCTACCGTTATATACAGGTCAAGAGCAATCTGGAGTTCTCTGCCTATTGATATTATATCTATCGCCAGTGTCAAAAGAAATGTCTCGCCATATAACAAGCTATTTTAATGTTATGTTCTATTTTTATATCCTTGTTCCTTTATAAATTCATCTGTTCAGTCTGCTCGTCACTTGCATTTGTAGCGTCTTTTCTTTCTTCTGCTATATTGAATTATGGTTTCATCTGTGATTACATTATCCCTAATTTCAGTTTGGTATTTTGACTGTTTTTAGATCTTAATTTGTCTGGACTCCTGTTTTATGTTTGAACTGTATTTCAATGTGTAGGACACCAGGAAGACTAGAGGCAAATTCATGTGTTTCTAATGGGGGTCCTTGATTAAATAATAAACAATTCAGACATTCAGCAGATACAAACTAGCGCTGGTACTGATTTGGGATGGTGGGCGTGGCCACCTGATGAATGCAGGGGAAAGAGCATTCAGCTCTGAGGCACTAGCCTCTGTCTTTGTCTGTCTGCTGGGTGGATTTGTCAGTGCTTTTGCCTGCTGCTGCTGATGAGAGCGGTGAAAACAATAAAGTTGTGGCCTGTAAAACCAAAACAATAGGCCCAAAGCCATGAACACATTCCACAGAGCTTAGCTGTAAAGTTTGGGGAAGTTTTTCTGTGGTTATATCACTGTGAGCACCCCCTTCATACTACACACAGTTATTTGATCCATTTCTAAATATATTGGTAAGAGCAGCTTCAGTATGAGTCGCAGACTGAATCTCATCTCTCTTTAACTTCTAACAGGACATCATGAGCTTCAAGGAGACGTATGCTGCGGGTGAGTTTTCTTCCATTCTTCTGACTCATGCATAAACAGTTACCAGTTTAATGTCCCTCCCATACTGGAAAGTGTCCTTTAACCAGAATGTGGAACAGATACAGTGCATACCGAGTTATGTATTAGTCATCATGTCATGGGTGTTTCAGTTTTAGGAGTGAATCATGTGTCATGAGCCACGTTTTCCTCACTCGCCGACCATAAATACAGTCAGATTTCTACAGAGGCCCTGAGAGGCAAAGAAAGACAAAAAAATTCTCTGTGTTCTCCATTTTCTAAATCTGATCTCAATGGTTTCCTCCGTGGTGTTTGTGACTTAAGAACAAGTGAGGAACAAGCATTTGCCAGGATACTCTTACTGTGGTCCTTTAAAATAATTCCTTCTTGAAACAGGTTGGGAAAAATGTTTTGCCAGGATCATTTTTGCGCGGTTGCTAAGGAAACACAAACACTTTCAGTCCTGTTTAGAACACGGGTAGTGCTGCACGTCAGCCTCTTGAGGCCAAAATGAATATTACAACAACAAACACTTTGAGGTGAGTTTTAACTACAGACTGTTTAAAAAATGGACGTAGCTGCCGTGATGTCACCCTATGATGTTCAGACTGGTGTTTTGAAGCCCGCAGTTCAGCATTTCGGCCCTCGACATTTGTCTTTTGGAGTCAGAACTGACCATGTTTGAATGGGGGGCTGGAGCAGTGGAGGTTAGGGCAATTATGTTTTCACCTCTCAGCGTAGGCCACCCTAGTCAACAGCCAGATGAACGTGATATTCTGTGTTTTTACCGGTTTAAATCACCTGGTTGTTTTTTTGTAGAGAAAAAAACCTCTGCGGATAATTCAGCTCACGGTTAAACCTTCCTAAACAATGAACACTGAAGAAATTCTAACCGGGAGTTCGCGCTTAGCACATGAAAGAAGTTTCATCTGGTTGCAATTTGCAATCCTCACTTGATGCCACTTAATTCTACACACTGCTCCTTTAAGTGTTTTTGCTTTTGACCTTACAGTGCACGAGCGTGACTTAGAGGCAGACGTTGAGGATGACACCAGTGGAGATGTGAGGAACCTGCTGATGTCGCTGCTGCAGGTAAAGTCTCACAATTTTAGCTTCTTTTTTTTTAACAAACAAAACTTCTATAGTTACAAGAGGAGTTGCAGTACACAAAGAAAGAGAGTCACCACATTGTCAAGAACAATAAGATTTTGAGTGGAAGTCCCAAATCTGGATGGGAGCCATAAAGAGACAGAGAATAGTACTTTTCTCCCTGTAATAATGGCTCACAGAATTGTTCTCCATCCTGTGATTCGCCCACTGAGACATTCGTCACACATCACAACATTGGCATGCTTCGGCCTCCGTGCCAACTTTTTCAGCGCCCCCACCCATTTCTGCTTCCCCTCTCTTTTCCTTCCCCCAGAAAGAAAAGACAAATACAGCGTGACTCATGTTCTACAGCGACGTTTATCCAAAGAGGCCTTCGAATATTTCCTATTGATGTGTAGCAGATGATTGTTATCCCATTAAAGGCCCGAGATTATTTTTGTAATCCATCTTTTTGACCTTTGCTCTACTCACTAAATCTTTTCCCCCTCTGTCTCTACATGCATCGTCTCCTTTATCCATCCTCTTAAACCTCTCTTACCCTTTTTCTCCCCTCCATATTTCTCTTCTGTATCCCGCACTTCTTCTTTATCCCTCTTCCTCCACAGGCGAGCAGAGACGAGGGCTATGAAGTGGATGAGGGTTTAGCCGAACAGGATGCCACATCTTTGTTTGAGGTACGCTCTCAGATGCTGCGTAATTCCTTCAAATTAAAGGGTCTTATTCACAGTTTGCCCTTAAAATAACTCCAGTGTTTGCAGGGTAATGTGATCCTAGATTTAGATGGCTAAGCATGTGAGCCTGGGGTGACTGGCAAATCTCACAAGTACAGATTTGATTAAATCAAAGCACAAAGTTTTTGTGGTGGTGCTGTCCTGTGGCTTTTATTATAGTACAGGGAAACTATGTGGAAATTCTCAGCTAAGGTGAGTTTCACAGTAATACTGTACAAATATAAATGTGTGCAGAGACAGCGATGTGGTTAAGTCTGCAGGAATATATTTACCATATTATAATCAGGTTTTCAGTCTTACGCAACTGCTCCTCATGTAAAAAAGACCAGTTTGTTTTAGCCACACTAGCATCATGGCTCTCAGGATGGCAGTGTTTGTTGGTTGGTAAAGACTAAAATATCTCAACAACAACCAGTCATGGTCCAGAAGGATGAATCCTATTGACGTTGGTGATCCACTGACTTTAATTTAGCGTTATTTACTTTGTCGCTCTTAATGCTGCTTCACCTGACAGGCTGCTTCGCCACTGTGTGATCAAAGACAGCTTGGATCAAGACTTTTAGATATTACAAACACCACAGGCTTAAGATGGCGAGACAGAAATATTATTCACATATAGGGATATACATTTAATGGCAGGAACATCTTTTTTATTTTTGAAATACGTGCATCCAGTAATAATAAACGTTGGATGTGGTGTGGACGTATGATCACAACCATTTCACAGTCTCAAATGTACGAAAATAAGACCCAGCTGGTTGTAAAATTATCCTTAATACTCACGAGTGTTGAGGTATTATCTTCTCTTTTTGCTTCAGGCAGGAGAAGGCAGATTCGGCACTGATGAGTCCACCTTCACCTTCATCCTGACACACAGAAACTACATGCAGCTCCAGGCCACCTTCAAGGCCTATGAGTCGGTGAGGACTGTTTTCAGATGACTTCCTACTGGTCTCTAATCATTGTTAATAATAACTTCTCATGTTAACTTATTGTCATTGCTCTGTAGCTTTCAGGGACAGACATTTTGGACACCATCAACTCTGAAGCAACAGGAACTCTGAAGGACTGCTATGTCACTCTGGGTAGGTTATACTGTAACAGGACTGTTGAAGAGCCAGGAAGTATCAAATCAAATATCAGTTCTTGTAGTAACTCCTGCTGCGTTTGTGTGTGTATGTTTTATAGTCAGGTGTGCTAAGAACCCGCAGCTGTATTTTGCCCGACGCCTTAATGCCGCCCATGAAGGGACTGGGCACTGATGAAGACACACTCATCCGGATCATTGTAGGCCGCTCTGAGGTAAGTGTCTGTGTGTGGCAGAATGTTTGGTTTCCAGATTACCAAAACTAGTTGTTGGTCTTAAAATGTGTATAAACCAAAACAATTTAGACTGATTAATAGCTCCTTTTAGAGTTTGTTAGCTGGAGGCAAAACATGACTCTCCACCACAGGGCTGTAGGCTACACAGGAGTCTTAAAATTCATATCAGGTTAGGGAAAAAGTACCAACCACAAAGCTTCCTGTGACATCATCCATCCACTGAGTGAGAGCATACGAGTTAGCCAATTTGGTCCCGTTGGTCAGTGTTTACTTATTCAAGTAACACTCGCAGTCTCAGAGAGTGAGTGACCTGACATGGTGTGTTCGTAAATTCAGTCTGACGCTCTACTAAATTAATTTTAAATTTATATAGAAATATATCGCCCTGCTTCTTCAACCAGGGCGTTGGTTGAAGTTGGTTGCGATATATTTCTATATAAATTTACGAACAGTTCATTTAATCACACTCACTCCGCTTGAGGCGCTCTGCTGCTCAGTCTCCACAGACAGAGTGCCAAGATTGCGCTCTGCCACTGTGAGGGTGCGGCGCTCTGGATAACCGAACAGTACATTCAGACAGTGCTCCGAATTTACACATGGTCCAGTTTGTGCCAGATTGCGCTCGGAGTGAGTATTTCTGAATGCACCACTCGCATCATCTTCCTCCACTGTATAAAAAAGCCAACAGAGCTTGCTAGTTAGGGCTAACTGATGTCTGTGGAGAATTGTTTTGCCTCCAGCTAAGCCCCACCCACCAGAAAAAAACCTCACTACAGACAAGAGGAAAAATATGTGTTTTTGATGTTGGGGTGAACTGTCCCTTTCAAAAACCAAAATAACCAGTGAAAAAGGATTTTGTGGTGACAGCAGTGTTTCGTTGCAGATCGACTTGGAGACAGTGAAGGACATGTACTTGGAGAAATACGACGTTACCCTGAAGGACGCTCTGGATTCCGAGTGTGGTGGAGACTTCAAACGCCTCCTCATCGCGATCCTGCACTAAAAGTTCTCGCCTTCTTCCTACAGGCCTTATTTAACCGACGTGACACAGTCTCTGTACCCACTCATCCTTCCTCCTCTTCTTTATACTCCTTTTACCAGTTACACTCATTCACTCTGTGGACCTCTCTCTGACAGTCAGTCCTCATTACAGCATGGACCAAAAACCAGATTATTACTCTACTATACAGTGTTTTACACAAGGTGAACTTAGGCTTTAAATACACAGTTTTGCCAAGAACATTTCACTCAGTGGAAATTTGTAGTCCAACATACAGAGGTGCATTTAATGTGTTATTCCTTTTGATAATATTACAGTGGCATTGTGAATCTTATATGGATCTTATATGTGCAGCTGAGCGTCATGTTAATTTATTTGTCCAACTAAATAGTTGTGCTTTAGTCACAATCAGCAGCTTTACAATCATTTGGTATTTCAGCTCAACGTTTCATCCTAAACATCAAGAGGCTGCTGCTGCTGCTCATCATAAATGTCGCCTCTTATTTTTGTCACCTTGCACATTGCTGTCATCATCATCCATTAACTTCGCCACCGTTTGCCTCAGAGATGCCTTTTGTGAGATGATAGCGATGTAATTTCCTTTCTTGCTGCAACACTCAACACATAAGTGCCGAATTATCACGTTTGATCTCTGATATCTGAGTACACCAGAGGATTAATTATACATGAATATGATATCAAAAGCGTCAACTCTTTTAAGTATGCAATATTGGCTTTTTGTAGTCACGTCCCTAAATGTTATGTGGGATTTTTAACTCAAGACGGTTTGTAGTCTTATCTTAAGTCACGGCTAACATGCTGCCTCTCACATTTACACACTTTGTTAGACTGTTGCCTTTTTTCCTGTTGTCACTCTGTCATGAAATTTACTACAGAAGTATAATCCTACATGATAACTGTGTAAAACTTTAAGATGATTTTGCATTTAAGCTCATTAGATGATGATAATATTTTAAAAAGACATACATTTTGCTCTGTAGCCTCTGTTGTACAATCAACACAGTGAACACAGTGTCTGCATCCATGTATGGAAGTATATCCTCACTAGTTACAGTGATGTATATGACTAAGATATGCAGTTGTATTGTCATATAGCAAATGAATACACTAAATTATATGAAAGAAGTAACTGTTAACCTGTTGTAATAGTGTATGCAGTGATCATAAATTTTAACTGGAACAAAAATGTGTTGTTGTCTTTATGTCCTGCAGGGGGCAGTGTTGCACCACAAGGATTATGGTGCATCGCAGGAAAAAAAATGACAGTTGAGTAAATCATAGTAAAATCCATGATGAATTGTATAATCTCTTACATGCTTTAACATACTGTATTATAAACATTCTGGTATTATGTATAAACAGTCTTTTGCTGTGATGTCCAAAAAGACAATTTATTAGGCTGCTTACTGTTGTATAATGTTTGTGGTGGTGGCCTATGATCCAAAGCCATGCAAGAGTTGTTTTTTACAGCATCTAGCCCAAAACATTTTGACTTACTACAGAGCCCAGAAACTGTGGGACGCCTCTGGGCGACTTATCGAGGGGGAGAAAAGTTCAAAACAAGTGAGAACTGCTTCCAGATGCACTGACACAGGAGCAGCCGATCTCTCACTTTCTTTCACATGGCTTCTCTTTCTCCCACTCTTCCCTCCGTGTCTCTCTTCTCCTTCATATTCCTTGATGTAATGGTTGTTTCAGTATCAAGGGCAAAGTGTGGAGCACTCTTTGCTTTCTGCACATTCTTTTGCTACCTGTACATCCACAGTCTGTGCGCCATATGTAGCCCAGTAGCCCCACCGGCCACCTAATGCTACACAACAGCAGCCCGCCTATCCCTCCCTGCAGCTGAGGAGGCCGTGTGCACCACACATGCTTGTTAATAAAAGGTGGGGGGTGCAGCCTAGATTCCATGAAGTGTGTTTAAAGTGTCAGATTCCCTTTTCAGAAACATTTGTCTGGATGTATTATAGTTTTTGGATGGAAATCAACCCGATTGCAACATTTTCCTGATTTATCACACATGCAGGCATTTTCGCTAAAACGTTACTATTTAAGACACAAATAGTACGCACGGATGAGTGACGCGCCTGCGCAGTTTAAAGCAGAAGTATTTTAAATGGTAAAGTTGAGGTGGGCGTCAGGAAGGATGGCGGAAATGGAGGAAGAGGAGTTTGAATGTAGAGGCAGGAGAACATTAGCGAAAAGAAAGAGAATGAAAATGGACGCGTTGGGTCACAGAGTGAACAGGAGAGAGAGACTTAGGTGCTTTCACACCTGCCCTGTTTGGTTTGGTTCAATCAAACTCAACTCTGTTTGCCCCCTAAGTGTGGTTTCTTAGGGCAGGTGTGAACACAGCAATCGCACTCAGGTGTGCACCAAAACAACCCGACCAAGACCTTTTTGAAGAGGTGGTCTCAGTCCAGGTACAGTTTCCATTTGTGGTGTTCCGACCTTGATCTGAACCAACTGCAGTCACATGACACATTGTTTGGGTTAAACATGAGCATGTTACAGTCCTGGAGGATTATTAATGTGCACCTCCTCCTGTACTGCCTTAATATGCACATTCAGCACATCCAATGCATCAAAACATTGTTTTCTAGTTGGAGCCGCACCTCGTTTTCAAACTGTATGGTTTGACTAAAATGAACAATGACAGCAATATAGTCCACGATGAGCAGCACTAAAATCAACCTGCGTAGTTGTCCCTCCATTGTGACATTAGAAAGTGTCACATTTATCTTGCAAGTGTACTCTTCTTCAACGTCTTGTTTACTTCCTGGATTTTTCACGCATGGAAATTCTGACCAATCAAGAGCAGCTTTCTCACACAAGGCATTTTATCTGGTTCGCTTGTTAATGCTGCCGTGAGAACATGAACCAACTCTATGGCAAATGTGCAGCTTTGTAATAAAATTAGTCCCTGATTCAGACCAAAGCAAGACAACTCTATTTCTGAAAGCACCCTTACATGGTTGGAATGAAGACTCAGGGTTCGATCGAGGGGGCAGGAAGTGGAGCACTGTCAGAGACACACTGTGACGAGGTGGAACCAGAAGGAAGTGCAAAAAGTCAAGCTGGTTGATGCCAAATGGTCTGATGGGTGGTCAAATGGATAGTTTTGGAGTGCATGTCAAAGAAACAGGTGGAAAAGGCACTGAAAGTCCACATTTTGTAGGGGTGGGATAGATATATATCCTGCAGCTGAACAAAAAAGCCCCAATCAAAGGTGTTGTTGACAGGGTTTCACACAGAGTGGAGCCTGCGTGATTTAAAGAATGTAAAGGTGTAACGGACAGTGTCAGGATAAAGAAATTTGTCAGGGATACTAAGTCCATCATGCTGCACTTTGATTTGGAATACTTGCCAGATAGTGTTGTTGGATTATGTGTCATATCCAGTGAGGCAGTATGTCCCCAAACTACTTCAGCGTAAGAACAGTTGGAAGTTCAGTCACAGTTTGTTTGTAGAAGCGATTCTGAGACCTGTGGTAAATGTGGAGAGAATGAATGGGGAGGAGAACCAGAGTGTGTTCTCCGCAAAGGCAAGTGTGCAGCATGGGAGGCTACCTGCCCAAAGAGAGTAAGACATAATAAATAAGATCAGATCCAGAACAAAGACATAGACATGAGGAAGTAGGTAAAACAAGCTGTGCATTCCAATCCCCACACTACCATACTATGGAGTATGCCAGAAAAACATTTAGTATTTCCCAAAACAAAGTAGTGGAAATGCAGCATGCCAAAAATACCAGGATGTTCGACTACACCCAGTCTGACTTTGCAGTATGCAAGTAAGCATGCTTTTCTGGCTCTTCTGACCCACAATCCTCTGCACAGCGGATGATACGTCAAATCGACGTGCATTCAAATAACTGATGACCAGTCAAATAGTAATAATAGGAATATTGATTGTATAAGTGAACTGAGTAAAGGTCTGTGTACACCTATCCAACATACCTGGTGTCTTTCCCTCAGTTTTGGGGGTCAATCTTTTCAATAAAACCCATTTAAAGAGGATAATCTGATGTACTATACCTGTATTTGGGGTACTGCAACCAACATACAATGGAAACAGTGGAAAATAATGGAGAGAGGACAGCAGGGTACTTGAGTACTTTCCATCACTGACTGAACTGATCATGACGGGATGTTAATAACATAAATGCCATTATCAACATCATAAAGTGGCTGCTCTTCAATGTATATCTGGTCCTACTTACATTTCTTTGATGTCAAATAACGTTAAACCTCGCCACATCTCGCGATAGCAGTGTGATCCCACTCCAGTGATTACAGCACTCAGAGTTGCTATGGCAACTTAGAGGGAAAAGTCAAATAAGGAAATATTAAAGATAGACTTTGCATTTCCAAACATTGATAACTGCTTGGTGGAAAAACAGAAACAGAAAAGCCAGAAGAAAGCCGACAGAAACAGACAGACATGATCCACATGGAGGAAACTCCAGCGTCCCTCAGGTAATGATATTATTCTGCTCAGTGTTTGAACAGTTTATATTTGTTTGGGTTATATAATGCACGGGACAAGGATAGTGGATGATAATACTGAGCTGCTACATAAGAGGGAAGGGGAGTAAAGGATATTATATAAGTAGTAACCATGTCGGCAGGAGCACCTGCTTAAAGCCACACCTCATGGTAACTACCACTGGGACAGTGTGTGGATTCTTGAGGGGAAACATAATATGTGTAACCCCTGGGTAAATCCCCAGAGCTCAAATTTTAAAAATATACATTGAAATATTTATATCAGTAAAAACATAATAATAGATAATATATAAAAATAACGGTTATATTCCTTTAAGAGTAACCAGTTTGTTTTGAGCGAACATCCTTCAACACGAGGGGGTGACAGACTACCGTCCTCTGATTCGTCCATATACAGTGATATCATGTTTCTGAACTTGTGATTGGTTGGTGGGCGGGACTAAGGCAGACAGCATGTAAGAGTGTGACGGAGGGGACACGGGACTACAGCTGTGGCCACTGTGTGTTTGTCCTCCCTAAAGTTGACTTGATACTAAAAGTGAGTCAAGTTAGTTTTTTGGATAGTAGTGTGTTATTCAGCTAAAAGTTTGTTTTCCCCTTGAGAAGCTGTCAACTTTGTGAGCTATAGTCTGCTGCTAGCATATCTGTTAGCACGTCGGTAACGACCGGCTAGCTAATTCAATGGATTGTAAAGGCCTCTAGGTCACAAGATGGCGCCCCGTGTGAGCGGGAAAGCATGGGTTCACCTCTGGCTTGAAGGGAGATCCGTTGCTGCTCTTCATCATCGCCATCGTTGCTGATTGTGATGAAGGTTCCTTCGTTTGCTAGCGGAGCACAGAGACAGAGTCTGTGAGTAATCCTCTGTCGCGCTGCTCCGATGAGTGAATACGGCGTTCAGACAGGTGGTTGACCCCACACACTGCATACAAGGTTTGCATCTGGGAGGTTCTTTATTTGCGTTTTTATTTATCTTTTGTCATATTATTTATTTATTTATTTTTTATTGCTGGCTTTTGTGTTTAATTTCCATGTGGGCCCTCCAAAGTAAAACAGTTAATTGGTTGCTGATTGATCCAAATAGTTATGGAAGAGTAAACTAAGTAATACAACTTGAATTTATTACTCATAGTGTTTATAGTGTCTCATATGATAGTTTATGCCAAGTTAAATGTGATTTCTGCCCTAAACTTTTTGGTTTAAAGTAGGAATGGAGGAAAAATCAAATATTTTGCGTGGCAATATTGTACTGATACAGGGAAGCAAGTAAGTATCGCTCCTTTATCACATACATTTTGATCCAACTCTTGATGCTAGAATAATTAAATCATATTATTCTCTGGCCCACTAGATGGTGCTGATGTTTTTTTCCTGGTGAATTCATCAAAACGAAGATGGAGACACCAGAGAAAGAAATCAGAAATGCACCATCGGCGTTTAAATCAAACATCTGTACATATTTTGGATTCTTAACACAGAAAGAAAGAGGGACATGGCTATGGCACAGGATTTGCAAGCAGTGTCATATGAGAGTAAAATACTCTAGGAATACCAGAGATGACGTTAGCCACTGACAGACAACGTAACGCTAAGTGAGAGCGAAGAAAATAACACAGTCCATCACTGACTTCATGTGCAAAGATCTGCGTCCATACAGCGTTGTTGAAAACAAAGGCTTTTGTGACGCCTAGTCTTCAAGGTCAGTGGATTCATACGTGACTATAACGGCACATTATCTCACAGAGGACTGGAGACTGTTGTCTTGCAGCACAAGAATGTAACAGACAACACTTCTAACATGGGTGTTGGCATTCAGTTAGTAGGATACCTGCATGTGAAGTGTTTCGCTCACAAGCTTAATCTGGCTTTACAGAGGGTGTTAAATCTGCCAGCAATTAGGTTTGTCAGGTGTATGCAGCATTTGTGATATGAGGTGTTATGACTGTTGGTCAGTCTGTCTGCTTTGTGTCACATTTTGTTGCAAATAAAAATGATTTAAGTCAGATGAACAGACTGAAAACTTATGCGCTACTTACATACAGTACATAGAAAGATTTCTCCTCAATTGTTGTGGTTCAGCACATGTAAATGTAGGATGTGACAGTTTGTTTTTCTTCCACTGGGATTGATCGGCCAAAGTGACACTGGCGAAGGCAGCGTTTTTATCCTAAGTTGAACATTTTTCAACTCTTGGCCCTCAGAAAAAAAAAATACAAAAAAAAAACAAGCAGTGCATAGCACAGAATTCACGCCCAGTGCCTTGTCGCACTGCCGACATTTGTAGCGCGGCACAAATACACAGCACTACCACTGCAAAACATTAATAAAATATGAGCACACCTGGAGGTTTGCAATGAAGTATCCAGGCTTCTTTCCTCCTCCTCCACGACCATTCATAATTTTACTCAGACATTATTTGTTGAAATATGTTCATCTTTGTGATGTAAAGGTTCTCACAATGAACCTCAGTGACCAGATATTTAAGTCCTATCAGTCTTGCAGGTGAGTAATAGTGTCAGGTTGGGCTTGATAGAACTGAAATGTCCCAGTTACCCGACTGTGGTCTTAAACCCTTTTGTTTATAGTAACAACTCGTGATCCCTTTTTTTTTGCCCTTAGTTCTGGAGCTGAAAATTCAGGCGAGGAACCAGCCAAAATTGCCACAGATGTTGAAGATGAAGTAGGCAGAAGAGAGACACAAAACAACTTTGTGAAGAGACTGCTATCCATCCAGCAAGTTGTCTGGGTCGGGATTTTGACAGCACTCTTCTGTGGTAGTGTTGTCTGCGTCCTTGTGGCTCAGGTACAACAGCAACAGCAGAGTCTGATAGTGGAGTTACAGCACATGGCAAAAAACACCAAGCAGCTGCAAATTAAAATCAGTGAGCTGAAGGAACTTCTGAACTCGACTCATCGAAACTTCACCCTTCTGGGAAGTGAGTATGTCTCACTGAAACTGCTCGAAAACGCAACACAGTACAACCTCGCCTTGTTGTCTGCTGAGAACACACAGCTGAGCCTGCTCTTGCAAGGAAAACCCCATATGCAAGTGGAGAACAAGAGCCGAACATGATTCTAAATTCAACCCTGGAAAACTGTGACCCTGTGGGAGAGGAGAACAGACAAGTGAAGCTGCTTCTGAGTGAATCATTGGACACCATCAACATGGTGTCTGCAGAAAGCAAACAGCTGCGTAGGCTGTTACACAATGAACAACAAACCTCCATCCTGCTGGAAGCAAAGAATCAACATCAGCGTTTACTCCTGCTCTCCAACAAACTGTCCTTCCTCTGGAGATTCTGCAACAAGGACACGCTGCAGTGTTCCCGCTGCCCGCCTGGCTGGGTCGAGCACACTTCACGTTGCTTCCTCCTGTCTCAGAAAGCAGAGAATTGGGAAGAAGCTCGCAGGAACTGTCTTGACATGGGAGGTGACCTGGCTGTTGTTTTGAGTGCAGAAGACCAGGCGTTCTTGACCAACATGACTTTTCAGTTTGCACAGCAGCACCCTCAGACAGTCTTCCATGCAGCGTGGATAGGGTTGCAGGACATAGTGAAGGAGGGAGTCCATCTCTGGGTCAATGGCAACAAAATCCAAACAGATGCCATTTACTGGGACCCCCTGAAGCCAAACAACGCCATGGCCCTCTGGGACACAGATGGGGCAGGGCCGGACTGTGTCGCCATCGTCCCACCGTCACACATTGGACAGGAGAACTGGCTAAACTCCTGGGATGACATTATTTGTGGTGACCAGAGGCACTACCTGTGTGAGACCATGGCTCTCACTTTGTCAGCATTAACGTAACTGCATCTGAACTCTCGGATGAATGAAGGCAGAATTTCAGAATAAATCTTTTGCATGCTGTATTTCTCTCATTTATTAGTTTTGATCTTTGATTGCTTTGTTTTCCCAAATGGTCATTTTGGGGATGAAGTATTCCTTGATTAGAAACAAATAAAGGATTATAGAAAAATGACCAGTGTGGATAGGGGGGTTGAATCTTGAATAAATTTTAATGTTTAACTTTTTCCCAAAACAATACCCTTAGAAAATCCCCCTTTCAATATCTCAAAATAACATAAGAGTAGGCCTATTGTTACAACCAAAAGAGAAAACAAAGACGCCACATAGAGCTTTGATTAGGCCCCACAAAATTAGGCCTGACCCTACAATGAATTTGCATACTTTCCGTCCAAGCCTGTCTCAAGCCAGAACCAAGGCAGTAGTTTTCATTCTGATTTAAAACCAAAATTTCCACTTTTGAAAAATTCTGTATTTACAAGCTAACGTCAAAGTCTTCAGTGCAGTAACAGACATTTGTGATGGGTGCATTTGTAAATAGTCACTTGCAGCGCCAAAGTGCACGTTGGGGCAAATTTGACTGTTTGTAAAGTCAGAGCACTGAGATGGAGCAGCACAGAGCCAAGTGCAGTGAAAGTGCAACTTAACCGCTTGTTAATTCCTATACAAACAGAGAGATCAGCGCCAACCTGACACAATTCAAGCCCTGGGGAATGTTGAGA
The DNA here is from genome assembly GCA_026686955.1 of Epinephelus cyanopodus. Lineage (NCBI taxonomy): Eukaryota > Metazoa > Chordata > Actinopteri > Perciformes > Serranidae > Epinephelus > Epinephelus cyanopodus. The sequence goes on along the minus strand of CM048926.1, from coordinate 19,059,192 downwards.
AATTATGGCCCGGGCCAGAAACCTGGCGGGTCTCATCGGGCCCAGTTGAGTTCAGGCAGAAAATCAAAGCACATTCAAAACATGTCCTGCATATCTGCATTTTCGAAGAAGTTGAGAATAGAGTTATAATATTCAGAGAAAAAAAAAGTCCTGTCCTATAGTCTGCTGTGCATTATGTTATAGCTCTTCAGACCGTCTGCCAGACAGAGCCCTGTTTGGACCTCTTTCTGGAAAAGACACAGTTTAGGGAAGCAGCTGTGCACTGCTCTTCATCACAGGTGGAAAACTGAAACTAGATCTAAAAAAAGAGAGGAGGAGGAGAGTTACCTGTACAGTTAGTATCTTGCTATGGAAAAAAGTGAGCCAGACACAGCTGCAATTCCTCAGCTGGGTCCCACTTTCTCTCTCTGTCCATAAAGCAGTGTTGCTTGCCTTTTTTTTTTAGATCACCACACTCAGAAGTAGGATAACTATCCACTGTCCTGATAAAAGAGTTGAGGGAGAAGCGTGCCCGAAGCCCCAAACCTCCTAATTTCTGTCTTTGTTGATTTGTTTTACCACTCATAATCACATTCACTACATTGTTGTTCCCTCTATCTTTGAAAAGCGCTGGTCAAAACCTCAGAAAAATATGCAAAGTTTTATTTTATTTTAGGTGATATTGTTATCTACTTTGAATCTGGATTAGGTAAGGCTTTATGCTATGGTCCCATTGTGTTTTCTAGCTAACAAGTCCCAGTTATAGTCGTCTGCAGCATCTGTTTTCAAGAAAATATTCAGGCTGAGATGTGAAAAAAAAACTTCAACTTGAGTGTGTTCAAAGTTATTATACTCAAAGCCAGTAGCACTTACAGTGATTCTGACAGTGGGGGAAAACTATGGTGTCATCTTTCAGAGGAACCATGCATGTACAGTTACTAAAAATAAAACAAGAGCAGCTTTCAGTTTACTTTGGGTCTGCCTTGGGTAGGTGTTATGGGTGAATTTTAAAGGCATTATTAGAGGATTTATGCAATTATGATTTCATTGTTGTATGTTTTTGTTCTCTTAACAAATAATCTGAAAGGAAAACGTGATATGAATCTAGATGCTTTTAAAGGCACGTTCCTGCTCTCTTAAAAAAAGTCAGACCACCCTCCTTTCAGCAGAAAGAAAGAATGCAAACATCCCCCCTTTTCTGAACCTCCTCATTCCCTTATAATTTCTATACAGTCCCTAAATGAACATGATGCACGACATGACAGATTAATGTATTTAAAGGTCATTCCTCTTATATGACATTAGATGTTATTAGCTTTATAGCATTTAAATTTAAATTGAGTGTGTTTTGTAAAAGCCATTAAAATAATGCCTCTGGGACCTAAACGCTAACATGTGTTTTCCAACATACATGTACACAAACAAACACATGCACTGCCTAAAGACACACCCATACCAGCTCGACACTCATACCCTTGTCTTTCCCTCCATCTGCACTCCATTAACCAGAGTGCTAATGTGTAAGGGCAACTAGTCCTGCCAGACGGAGCTCCACCCTCTTATACCGTGGGGCTCTGACCTTTACCTCAAACGTTTTATCATCGTCAGCCCACCATAACTCACCCAGGCACTCATCCATCAGCCTGGAGGTGGTTTCAATTTGTCTCAAGACATGCTTTCTTTCTGTTCTGTTAGCCGACTCCAATCTGCTTATTGTCTCGTTCCTGACAGAGGTTGTGCACAAGATTTAGGCTTAGTTCACAAACTGTGCTGCTCATGCTTTATTCATAGCAACAGTCTGGTCAAGCAACCTTGAACTGGAGAGAAGTAGACGATTGAAGTTGGGAAGCGGTCGTGCTGGCACTCTTTTGATCCCACCACCTTTAAGACACAAACCTACATATTAATGGCACTAATCCCCTAAAAGTCATGATTTATTGAATAATCTATAGCACACAGTAACCTGGGGGTCACAGCTTCAAAGGCTGAAATAATAACATCAGCGGGTCCACTGGTTTTCATAGAACATATGCCCGGGATCGTAATATGCTTTTTGATCTTGTGCCAAAGCAGAGCAGCACGCCCGCAATGAGAGGGGTTGATGGTGGACGTGCGTAGGAAGGCCGTTAGGAGGTTAACTACCCGGCTAATATAATTTCAACTGTTTAAATTCATGATAAAGAACCTCTGGTCTTTGATGTGTAATAAGAAACACCTGGCAGCTTCTGCCAGGAGCAAACATGTCTCTGACTGAATAGGTGACCAGTCTCTAAGGCTACGCTCAAACTGCATGTTAAAGTGGACCAGACAGTGGACGCACAGTGAGGTGTCAGACCTGCTAAGTATTTGGGGTGATAGTTATTAACAAGCAAAACTTAAAGGGTCTGTGTTTGAAAGGATATTGAAACAAATGGCCAAATAGAGTCACAGAAAAACATGGCTGCAGTGTCAGAGAAAAGTTAAGAGCCTTAAAGCAGAGTTTAAAGAACTTTTGCTCATGTGGGTCAGTTCAGGACTGTAACCAGTTCACACTGGAATCGGAATGGGCCACATTTATGAAATAATGTGAGCAACCAAACAAACAAATATACAAAAAGGATCCAACAAACATCCGAAATGCGCATTAAGACATTAAGCAGTGCAATGACTATGGAAAGCTGCAGCAGCATCTCCAGTCACTCCTGTGATGGATTGAACTATGTTACGAAGAATTTCCTCCCACCTGAACACGTCGCCTCCCAGCTGCAGAAAAGTGTAACTACTACAGCAAGGCACACTCACCAAGGCTTGCTGTGTGAACCCTAAACAGAGTACAGGAGACATACAAAAACAAACAGTGATGATTTGTGATATATTAAACAATAGAGTTTGTTGCAATTGTGCCTCCCTTAGAAAAAGAACCTCTGTCCTTAGATAACAAAAATGCATCTGCCATGAAAATATTAAACATTTATATTGCTTTCCACTTTCACTGAATTAAATCATTTAACCAACTTCAGTGCTGATAATAACTACAAATATTCATTTTCAGAATTTTAACCCTTAAAATGTCAATTTCTTTGCATAATGTCACTGTGTTTTCATGAAAAACTAAAAAGATTGAAGGCCTGATGTAGAATGTATGATTTTATGCTGTAATGACCATGGGATCCAGAATTGAGATTTTAATTGGATTCAATGGGGGACAATTTTGTTTGTATTTAGCTATAGCTATAGTTTTAGCGATTAATAAAAAGCATTGATAATATTTATCAGTACATATAATAAATGAATTGCCTGTTTACCCAACCACATGTTTTGTTGCTTAATCTCAGCCACGTATGAGTGTTGTAACCTTGTGCATTTGTTGGAAGGAAACAACAATTTGCAGATTCGTACCGACGTAGTGTGTTTATTTTTTAAGAGACAGTATGCGCAACCAAAGGTCATTTTGTGATGAAATTGGAGTAAAAATGTGTTGGCCGCGGGCCAGATTTGGCCATGGGCCGTAAGCTTAGTATCCCTGGTCTACAGCCATATCAAAGTACAAGTCAAATATTTTTTCCCAAAGATGGTTTCTGCCATTTTAGTTAGTTCATATCATATTAGATATGTTCGTATGCAGTCAATGGCGCTCTGGCTCCAAAAGCACAAGATGGCAGCACCCGTATCCCAGATATTTTAGCTTCATTTTTGCAGAGTGGGAGGAACTAGAGACACATCATCCATCTTTATATGCAGTCTGTGGTCCTTATACAGAGGCAGCAGCGAAAAAAAATCCAGCAAAACAATTTCATTTTTATTGGATTTTATATAAAACATCAAATATACACTTTATTACAGTTTAGTTTGAGTAAACAATAACTATGCCTTAAGGTGTTAATATTCAAAATAGCATGGTGTCTCTCCAGGGCAGTTAAATGTCTACAGGGCCTCAGTGAAACACACATGAATCTCTTTAAGTCCATAATATGCAGAAGTGGTCATTAAACAAGGCATGCAGTAGATATTCACATTAGAAAATGGCGGCTAACATGAAACACATGCTCTTAAAAAACACACTACTGAATGAAACCAGCACCAGCGCACAGCTTTTGGTGACAGCAGAAAATGCTGTAGTCACAGTGGGAATGAGCTGGGGGTCCTTTGGTGTCAACAGAATAACTGAATTACATAAATAAAAGACAGAAGTAGAGCACATGGGATTTCTAAACATATAAAAGCAGAAAACACAAGTGTGAGATCAGATCAGAACCACCATTTACTTAATGTAGAAGTCATTACACAAAACTAATACTTGCTTTGTTATAAATACAATTACTGATGTATGATGTTACATTTTTAAATAAAAGTCCATGTTTGAGCTTTTTTAAAAACACAAAATTAGCTGTAGGCTACTCACTACAATGTCAAGCAGCTTAAAGGAATAGTTCAAACTGTAAGAAATATGCTTATTCACTTTCTTGCAGAGTGAGGATATAGGTACCACTCACATATCTGTATGTAAAATATTAATATTAACTCTTGGCCTAAAACCACAAGTTGATGGTCTTACACTTTTATTATTGTGCAGCTTCAACAAACAAAATATAACATTAAAAGTGAGTTTTACATGTGCTAGTAGCTGTGTCTTGTTACTTTTGGAGAGAGCCAGGTTAGCGGTTTCTTCCTGTTAGCTGTAGTTAGCTTAGCTTAGCATAAAAGCTAGAGGCAAGGAGAAGCAGCTAGCCTGGTATAAAACCACAAGTTGTTGTTTTACACTTTTCTAAGGTGATACAAATGTAGAGTTTTGATTAGTGAGTTTTACATGTGCCAACAGGCATGTTTTGTTACGTTTGAACTGAGCCAGGCTGTTTCCCTTTTTCTAAAATGTATGTTAAGCTATGCTAACAGTTTGCTGGCTTTAACTTTAAAGACAGATATGAGAGTGGCCTAAACATTAAGCTACAGCCTGAAGATGGTTAGCTTAGCTTAGCATAAAGGCTGGGGGCAAGGAGAAGCAGCTAGCCTGGTATAAAACCTTGCTATTACACTTTTCTTAGGTGAAAAAAGTTTTGATTAGTGAGTTTTACATGTGCTAACAGGTTTGTTTTGTTACCTTTGGACAGAGTCAGGCTGGCTGTTACTATCTGGGTCTAATCTTTATGTCAAGCTAAGCTAAAATCTACAGCCAGTAGACATTAGCTTAGCTTAGCATAAAGGCTGGAGGCAAGGAGAAGCAGCTAGCCTGGCATAAAACCACAACTTGTTGCTTTTACACAGACGTAACATGTTAATAATTACCTTTTGACACAGCCAGGCTAGCCGTTTCCATCTGGGTCTATGCTCTATGCTAAGCTAAGCTAACAGGCTGCTGACTTTAGCTTCATATTCAACAGGCAGATATGTGAGTGTTATCAATTATCTCGACTAACTCCTGGCAAGAAAGTTAAAAAGTGTCTTTCTCAAAATGTCAAACTGTTCCTCTAAAATCAAACCAATGAAACTATTCCATCATATAAATGTTTTAACATCTGGTCTATTAAACAGAAAAAAATCACATAAAAAAAACCCCAACATGGTCAACTTTTCTTTTATGCTGCTACCCAGAGGACTGACACTCCACTTCCTGTATGGTAGCTGATCTGGTTGACTCGTCCACGTACACAGTCCAGTGTGAAGAACATCGCTGTGCCGTTATGAACCTGGAAGGATGCCCGCAGGCTAATACTGGCCCAACGGCTGCCGTCAGGCATCTGACCACCCACCTGCTGGGCCAGAGGAACAGGTCGTGCTCCCTCTGCCTCCCGGCCTCCTCCTGACCCCTCACTTCGCCTTAGAAGAGTCACCTTGACCAGGTTGCAGGAGTGAATGAGTTTGAGATCCAGAGCCACACTGGAGGTGCCACTCTCCCTGAAGACAAAATCTCGTCTCTGATCTATGGATCCCTTCCCCAGCAGCTCCATCTGGGACACCTGAGCGCTGGTCTGGCGGAAGAACAGTGGTTTGTTTCGAACTGCGCCTGAAGGAAGGCCAGTGTGAGACACGGCAGCAGACAGAGATGAAGAGATAGCTGCAGGGACCCAAACCAAGCTGAGGATACTGATGCCTGTCTCGTCGCCAAAGAAACGTACGTTGCACTGAGCAGGAGAGAGGATCTCAAAGCCAAGTGTGTCCCCAGAGTCAACTTTAGCTGCTCCAGACATTGATAAGGATGTGTCTCGATAGTGGACCCCTGGTTTGAAGGTACGACACAGCTCTTGGCCAGTTCCGTTACGATTGAGGTACGCCAACAGTTGGAATCCCTCACTCACACACGCCTGGCCCATGGAGTACAACGCCTGCTGAAACACAAAACGCACTGTGCCACTTTCTGCAAAGCGGATCCCACGACCGTCATGAGTCAGCCCCACAACATAAGGGTCAGAGGTGGAGTGGTGCGGAAGACCGGCCGATAGTTTGTATGGTAGTGTGCAGACACCATGGCCTGTGCTGTCATGGCAACAGCCCCGGTGTCATGGGAGAGCCAGAGGAGACTGAGCGGGGCTGCTGAGGGGTCGTACAGCTGCAGACCTTCACTGCTTTGGTTACAGTGGTGGTTCGCGCTCCTGAGGAAGATGGAGATCATGTGACCTGGGGCGACCTCTGCTACCCCACTGATGCTGACGCTCTGAAGCGACCTCGCCTCCTGCTGCTCGATCCTGATGCCGCTGAGGTCACGGCCTTCAGAGCTGTCTGTGCTGTTCATACGCAGACACAACTGGATGAAGCTACGACAGCCGTGGTTCACCGACAGATTCTCATCCAGCCAGACTAGACCGTGCTGCCTCAACACCAGGCGCCCATCCTCAGCAGAGACCAGAGCGGCATCACTTCTCCCCAGGATGTGAAGCTGCACGCTGGGGAAGGCATGAGCCAGGATGTGGCCTCTTGTGCCAGGCAGATTCACATCTCCAGCCCAGGACAGAGAGAGGGTGCTGTCACCTGACGTAGTAGGGCCAGAGCAGATGGTGTCTGTGATGAAGGTACAAGGTGAAGCCACTGGCTCTCCGTCACACTCATTACACGCCTGACACTCGTCCATGTCTGAGTTGAAAAAGTAGCCATGACCGCACATTCCTGAGTTGGCGTCCCGCTCTGTCATGCCCTGGCACCTGAATCCACCTGATGATCAGGGAAAGAAGTTGAGGGTCCAAAACTTATTTCACTGTCAGAAAGAAAGTCTTTACATATAAATCAGTCACTAGTTTAACAAATGTAAGACAGGGAAAATGTGGGAATGTTTTAAACAGTGGAGTGGTAAAGATGCAGGTAATTCATGTTACCTGGAGTATTGAGACATTTCTGTACATCTCCACACAGATCAGCTATTTCAAGGCACTCATCTCTGTCCTGTAATGACAAATCAGCACTTTATAGCAGGTACAATTAATACTTGTCAAATATGGCTACTTGAATGTTAAAGGGATTGCTCAAACATGATGTTTTCCTAACCATAACCAAGTACTTTTTGTGCCTAAACACAACCACATGTTAACCACAGCATTAATGAAACGTAAAGTTAATTGTGTCCACTACTTAATATTGTAGAAATGTAACACCTGTGGTTTGTAGAAATGTGCATTGCCAAGATTTATTCTGGCGATTGGGTTGCAGCCAGTCCTCCACAAGTTCAACCGTTGGACAGTAAAGAAGTAACAATGCTAACCTTTAGAGTTGGGTTGGTTTACGGTCTGCCGGTCCAGTCCGATATACGAGCTTAAACTGGTTTGATTTCATACAAACCGGCCAGTGTCTGAAATTAACTTTTTGACTTACTGGCCAAGGCGGCTGGCAGATGAAAAAATCCACCAGCTAAGCATATTTTTTACCAGCCAAAATAAGAAATTGCCTTTCTTTGTCATATATCCTCCTGAGACCAGAACTTTTGTTTGCTTTTTAATTTCTCCTTGCTATTTGGGATCAGTAGGACCCGATAAGTATAAAAAACTAAACATTGTCAACAACAATAAAGTCCCAGTGTCCTCAAATAAGACGATAATAACTTTGCAATTCCCTCAAATGAGTGCTTCCTAATTAACAGTGTCTTACATTGTTACTGTTGCTAAAATTGGTCAAATATGTTGCCATATCAAACTATAAACATTATTAATCATAAATAAACAAGTTTGAACCATAAAATGTGATCAGGTTTTGGATCTTGTCCACTTTTGTGTTCGGATCACAGGCAGAGATGGCTGCCATCTTGTTTTTACATGGATTAGTGTATTGTGCTCTTACTGCCACTAGATGGCACAAAAAGTGTCCACAAACGAGGACAACAGGTCTAAGTTAAGAAGAATGAACTATAAGGTCAAGTAAACCCAAAATATGATGTCCTCATATGAGGACACAGGGTCTCACGAGGATATACATTTATTTTAGTACATTTCATTGAGATATTAGGGCGCTGCATTGAATACAAACTTAAGGGAGAAGCTACAACACAATCTAAATGATTTAAATGTATTAAACAACAATACCTGTCTGGTTTACTCTGGTGTTTGGCTCAATAACAAACGGGTTTGAAACTTTACACACTAGCCCGGCCCTACTAACCTGGCAGATTCTGTCTGTGTGGACTGAACACTGGTCGACCAGAAAGAAGCCGGCAGGACAGATGGTACATTTCTCACAGCGAGGATAACCACTGCTGAAGCCACAGTACTCCTCAGGACCACAGGTCCCACAGGACAACAGGGAGCGCCCCACCTGATGGTATCAAACATGTTATTAGACATCACAGTCTAAGAAGGCTATGTAGAGTAGCTGACCAGATGTCAGATATCACGGATATATGATTTAATTGTCCGATCACATGCTGGTTGAAATAGGAAGAGTTTACGTTAGATCAGATTATATTTTGTTAAAACTATGATAAAAGAATATTAAACACTCTTGATTCTTGACTGAAGGTGCAGCTCACCTCCATCACGCTGGCCTCCATGTCCACCTTGTGCAGAGACAGAGCCTGCTGTGCTTGGTGAGCTCTGACCTGCCCACTCATGGTTTCCATGCGACTGTCCAGCTCCGTCTGGAGGTTTGGGAAAGATGTTTGTTTGATGCTGTCCATCATGATGTTGTACTGGGCTTTAACCTGGGAGGAGGAGGACAAACATTTCTGTGTGTGAATATGGTGATAATCATCATGAGTTATGACTCAAAGTAAACAAATTAAACTATACAATGTGTGATTATATTATGTGTTTTGTTAGTCTGCTCTGATTGTCCTAATTTCAACTGAATGTTGTGCAGAAAATGATTTTCCTCTGATCCCCAGATGAAATAAATCCTCCTCAGGGGAGGTCAGCACCATCTAACAAAACGAGACTTCTGTAGGTCAGGTGTTTTCCATCCACCAACGATCAGCATCTCCCCCATCAGCCTTACTTGCTCCATCTGTTCATACATCCTCCTCTGCTGCTCCAGGATTTCTCTCTGCTGGTTGACCAGCGTCCCCTGCTGCTCAGTGAGGAGCCTCTGCAGCTCCCTGACCTCGTCCTGCTGGCCCCTGAGGGCCTCAACAAGCTTCTCCTGGCTCTTTGACAGCTGCAGCTGCAGCACAAGAGCGTCCTCTGAGGGGAGCTCATTGGACCCTGTGGCAAAGAAAGAATAATATTACACAGCAATTTAGGTAATTATTTTCTGACTGAGGAGGCTGCAGTTTAAATGAGTTTATTTGTCTTTCCATTCAGTGACCAATCACTCACAGGCGGGCACTGACCTGGTTTCATGTCACATGTCAGCTGTATCCATGCGCCACGTTCCGACCCAAAATCTGGAAGCTCATCCAGAAACTGCGCCGCTCTATCCGTCACATGAACCGGTGAAGAGTGTCCTCTCCCGTCGTCTCCTGCATGCGTACCGCAGCCGTCTCCGACGCAGGACTTGGGCTTCTGGCGCATCCGGTGAGGAAGTTTACATTCAATCCCTTTGCACTCCCGCGTTGCACTGTCATCACTCGTCGAGCGGTGAGAGCCTGTGGTCGGACAGGTCCCACCGGCGCAGCCAGGGTGAAACACCTCCGCCGTGATGGTTCTCGGGTTCGTCCTCCTGGTGCCATCCGTACCCGCGTGTTGCGCATACCCTCCCTGATGAGGTTGGACGATGGTGTACGGTGCCAGCGGTGCGCTCTGGGCTTGGTGATGACTGTAATGAGCATCCTGTTGGTAACCCTGGTAGACTTGTCCTTGTCTGGATTGCGCAGAGTGGTGAAGCTGTCGTCGGGTCGCTGCTGCCTCCGTGCGCCCCTGGCAGTGCGCTCCGACGCACGGTCTGCTCCAGTCCTGGCCAGAGAAACAGCGCGTCCCCCGGCACAACTCAGATACGCTCTTAACTCCACTGAGTAAAGATGTTACACAGATGAACAATACAGTAGAGATACGTGCCATGTTGCAATACTGAAAGGTAAAAACAGAATCTGGCCACGTGTGAGTGGTGGCCCCTTTTGCGCATCAATTCCTCAGTCCTGTAGATCTTGTTTCATCTCTTTAAGAGCAAAAATCCCTTAAATTAGTTACTGGCCATACATGTAAGTGCCAACTGATCTTGAACAAGTGGTTTCACAGACATTCAGCATGTCTCCATTGCGCGCACCGCGGTTTCTGCCCCCGTTGCCCCTTCTGGAGATACTGTAGCTACGTCTAGCCCACATGTGGCGCTCACTGCTCCTAATTGGCAACAGGCTTTGCTCCTAGTCTTAAATTAACCCGTAGCTTTCCCGGACATACCACTCAGTCGAGTCACTCTATTCCTGTCGAAGCTGTGCATGTGGTAGATATTTGGACATTTCTAATGTTATTTTTATTCTCACACTCCTGTGGGTCATTCATGAGTAGTTTCGTACAGTTACCAGAACTTAGTGGGAAGCTCCAAACGGTCCAGAGGAATTTCAGATATTTAGTTTATAGGGTTTTTCACATGTAGCTTTATTATTCAAAAGGATAATAGCTTTCTTTCTCACCATTTTTCCTTTTTCTTTTCTTTTTTAATGACAGGATCAGTCTCTCTGGGGTTTAACAAGCACTGTCAGAATTAAAATCTCTGCTTTATATGGCATCAAAGCTTTGATCTCTTCTGTAGTACTAGATTAGGGTGCAGTGGTGGGACTCTGTAATATTTTAAAGCCAAAAGTGCCTCTTGTGTAAAATGCAAACTTTATTACAGTTTATTGCCACTCTCATTTCCCTTCCCTGACCTCCACATGGTTTTGATTAAAGCTTTAACCCACATTAGAAACACTTAAATGTTTTCCCCTCTTCTCATTTTCAGTGCAAAATGGACACACACACACACATACACAAGCCAGTAAATCCTCCACCTCTCAGAAGCAGCTTTTTTTTTTTATAAATCATGTGCTTGCAAACAGACAGTTAAAGGACACACATGCACGTATGCAGCAGGTGATAGCAGGGTCGCACTCAGACATGGTTACTAATTTACGCACTTACAGTGAGACCACACATGATTCTGAGTGTTGCTGCTGACGTCAGCTCTGTGCTTTAGAGATTAACAGACAAACAGCACACAAGGACTATGAGACAGTCAGAACTTCTGAGGCTGTTCATGTCTGTTAGCCTGACATCAGTAACATAAACTGTTTTCACACTATGGGACTTCACACGACTGCACTATACACATGGTGTTATTATCATCACTATCTTCCTCTTTCTGCTGCCACGTCATGAGTTAATATATTCTACACACACTGCAGTCACTAAAATGATCACAAAGGTGAATCAACACCTCTCTGAAACAGTTTAGCCTAAATAACATACACAATAAAACATTATTAACTTCATAATCACAGGATTTATTGCAGGGCTGTTATGTCAGACTGCATTACCTTTAGCTAGGAGTATCTAATACACAGGTAACTGAGTTTATATGTCCACTACAGCTGCTGTTTTTGTTATTAATTACAGGATAAATGTCTCTAAATTTGCTCCAATTCACTTGGTCCAATAGGACCAAGTGAATTGGAGCATTACACGCCAATATAATAAAATCCCCACAAATTCTCACTCCGACCTCGTCACATATCGACATTTGGTCATGGACTTTCCACGTCTGAAAGGTACCCTGGGTGCGTTGGTTCTTGACGTTCTGCCTGTTACGTGCATTGTCTTCTTTCAAAATACACTTCCGTTTTCACAGGACATTTAAAGTTTACATACAGTCTCTTTCAAAATAAAAGCACTACGTCAGTACAACAACGTGGATCCTCCAACAACTAACAGAAGTGGTTGGGTTTAGGATAGGGTTTGGCTTTATAATCTTACAGGACACTAACAGTCAGTCAGTGTCTAATGCCGTGAGTCATCCAAGTGAGACTGGGTTGAAAATCCTTGTCTTTGTAACAGACTTTTTCCACAGCAGACCTTTTGACTTGTCACAATATGAAAAGCACTGGCGCAGTTAATGACATTAAGGATGGCTCCATTCAGTCTGAGTATTTTAATTAGACGTGCAGGTGAGCCAGTCCACATTAGTAGGACCAAGAATAAATAAATAAATGAAATGTACTGTGCTTTTCTTGCATGTCAAAAAGTCTGGTATAAAAAGGGCCTGGTACTTTGTGTCTGTTCTGCTGTCTCTGGAAACTGTATTGTTTAAAATTATGCCTCTCTGCTGCTGTGACTTAATTTCCCTGCAGAGCATCAACCAAATTTATTTTATTTTAAAGGAATACTCCACCCACAAAACATCCACTTGTATTTCAATAACCAGTGGCGTAAGGTAGTTACAACGAGCCCCAGTGCTCGCTATTATGACGGGCCCTAAGGCATGCTAGTTACCTGTTGTGCACCTAAACTAGCTACTGTATAATCTTATTGTCATATAATCAAGTAGAGAGCTGAAAGGGGATAATGCCAACAGACATATCAACCAAAAATCATCACTGTTGCCAAAACCACCATGCATTAGTGTTTACACTACGTAAGATATATGGTCCAATGCGTCCCAGACCACCTTGACAAGTGATTTAAATGAATCATAATGCATCTTGGTGGTCATTCAGACCTGTATTTAGCGCTGCCCACTTGTGATTGGATCACCCAAAACTCATGTAAATACCAGGTCTAACAGACTCTTAGTTACATGCTGCATTACCTCAACTGACCTATGAAAACTCACACAAGTGTTTCCAGTTGTGCTGATTGATTATACCTCGTTAGTGTGTGGCTGGTTCATTAGCAAAGCTCCTTTCAACAGCATGGCAATGCAAAGTGCTTCACATTAAACAGAAAAAAAGCATTGATGCAAGATGTCAAGGAAACACAAGGCAAAATGAAGACACATATAAAAAGAGTAAAATAAAGTAGAAAATAAAAAAAATTAAGCTAAAATTGATCAAAACAAATTAGAAAAGAAGAGAATAAAAATTACATTCCAGTTACAATAAAGTGCGATATGTGAATAAATAGTTCAAATCCTTTTTTTAAATTAATTTTTAAGGCAAAAAAAAAAAGCTTTGAGCCTCAATTTTAAAGGAACTGTGCATTAGAAAATTAGAGCAGACCTCAACAGCCAAGCAAAAAGTTTGCTGATGTCTCCAAACTCCTTATACGTCAGTCAAAGGTGTAATATATTCTCTCCCAAAAGATGCAAATATGGGCAGTGAAAGGGAAAATTTGGTGCCAGTTGTCTAGCTGATATATTTTAAATATTAAGCTCACCTTACTCATATATATACACATATATGGATATGAGTAGATAAATAGAATAAAAAATACTGAAACAAAGACAGAAGTAAAAAATGGATAAATAAAATAAATAAATGTTTACAATATTTTCATATTCATTTCAGCATTTTATTAATTAATTTATTACTGCACTTATATATATACATTATTTTTGTTCTCCATAAACAATGTTTATATGATTTAAAAAGTGTCTGTCATTTAATATTTTGATTTAATATTTCGATTTTACACTTTTGTTTGTTTGTTTGTTTTACATATAAACAGGTTGTCTATAAGTACATCTAACTTGTTTTGTGAGTATTTCTGTCTCACGTGAGGAAAATAAGGTACATGTGAATAAGGGGGCTACATATTTACAGTATATCAGCTATAAAATTGTAACTGAATTCTTACATTCGCACCCCATACATCAAAACTACATCATGTTTTTTTAATTTTTATTGTTTTGTTTTTTTTTGTCTTAGTGACTCAAAGTGCAACACAGGCCAGCATTTACCCATTCACACACTGTGACAGATGCTGCCATGCAACAAACTGCCTGCTCATCAGGAGCTGTAACCATCCACACTGACTCACACACCAGTGGGACCAATTAGGGATTCAGTGTTTTTCCCGAGGACACTTTAACATGTAGACTGCAGGGGCCAGGGGCCGAACCCCCAACCTTAGTGGACAACTGCTCTGCCTCCTGAACCACAGCCAGCACCAATTATGTCCTGCACATGCCCACAACGTCCTGAGGACGGAGCTAATCAGCCTTATAGGGGGATCACCTGTGTGTAGCTCTACAACCGTGTGTAGGTGTGAGAAATGAAAAGAAGCAACACATATATTGTGGTCAGAAGCTGCAGAGCAGCACCACATATATTGTGGTCAGAAGCAGCAGAGCAGCACAGATATGCAGCAGAATTAGAAAAGCAAACCTCATTCTTCTTCATGTAGTTTAATCTACTTCCTGATTTCACAGGAAATTCAGCCAATATCTGCAGAGGCGTACGGGCAGAGTCACATGTTCAAGTGGTTACTAAAAGACTGACCTCTGAGCACTTCCACGCACTGTATGATGCTCCCATGTGTGAAAGAGACAGAGAAGGTAAGAACCTTACATGATAGTGAATGTTTTGAAAGATGTTTATGAGCTGTGTAGCAACTGTATAGTAAATCAATGAAAACAAATATGCTACTGTAAAATCTGGAGCTATTATGGTAAATACATATTCCTCCCTTCTGTTCATCCCTGTAAGAGTTAAATAGTTGAGCAGCTACATCAGCTTTGTTTAGGACAAACACATGTCCTCTCACAGCCGCCAATGGGTGGTTGTGCAACTAATTAGAAAACAGTAAGAAGCTCTCGACCACAAGAAAAGAGAGAGCATGTTGGTTTACTGTCAGCAGGCAATGCTTTCTGGTTCCTTTCATGCATATAAGTCTCAATAAATCGCTTTTTGTACTCAGGCTTTGGCCCATACGCCTGCTCGCCTGCCTGTCTGTCTCCTGGCGGTTCCCCTTGTTGTTGATGTGTGAGACCACAGTGGGAGACGGCAGCAACAATTTGACATGCCCGATGAGAGCATGGAATTTATAAACAAATGGGGTTTTGTAATGCATGCTTTGATGAGCACATGCCCAGGATGAGCACCAGTAAATAGGTATATCTCTGTATGAGAGAGAAGTGACTGAAACAGAAGTTGGGATTGACTTTCACATGTGTGAGGCAGAAGTCTCGAGGAGCCATAAAGGTAGAGTTCACTTTCTTGATTAACAAAAAAAAAATCACTTTCATATGGAAGCAATACTTAGTCCACTACCATCGTCTCCGCTTCCCCTTCTGCCTCATCACAGTTTAATGGATGGTCTGTTTACCGCTCAGCGTAAACACAGAGTGAGACTGAACAGCTCGGGCAGGACTGTATACTATACGTGTTTCTGTTTGTGTGTATGCACATTAAGCTGGATGTGTGTGTGTGTGTGTGTGTGTGTATACATATATATGTGTATGAAGAAGACCAAGTTGTACAGAGAGAGATAAAGAACAGACTAAAGGCTCTAAATTTATGAACATCACAAACACCACAGATGACTAAGCGTATACAGAGCAGAGTATGCACTTTGCATACCTCGAGCTGCAGCTTTAATGTGTAAAATACATCAGTGTGAAGCTAAACAGAGTCAAACACGTCCGCTGTGGTTGTCATATCTTTAGTGTTACCCAGATTTTCACTTCTGAGAATTAATTCACTCTCAGATGACTCATTCAGCTATGTATATCACAGTGTGATCCAACTTTTTCTTTACAAGTATTAACAAAAATAAGCTGAGAATCAAATTCTTTAAAAGCAATCATGTGATGAATGCGCTGACGGGAATGAAGAAGAAAGTAGTATAAACAGCGAAAGTCTGCATAAAGATGCAGGTTGGGATGGTGGATGGGTCAAACAAACACACAACTTTCCCCAGGAGACCGGTGTTTGTGTCCCGTGTAAAACCAAATGAACTTTGAGTTATTTTAAGGTAGGTAGTCACATTATGTTAATTACATAGCTTTACGTTAAGTACATAACATGATCATACCCACCCATGTTTCTTTTCTTAAATCTAACCCAACTTAACTTTCCAAAACCTAACATGAACCAATGTAACTTTACATTAAGTATGTAATGTAACTACACTCAGCCATGTTGATTTTCCAAAACCTACCCAAAGTAAAGTGCATAATGTGACGATGCCCATGTGCGTTTTTGTAAGATATCATATGAATCATTGTATGAGGAAACACTGATGGATCACTTGACTACTTGTATTTGAAAGGAGTTGCTCATAGCAACAAACCCACTGAGAATTATCACCTAAAGGTCAGTTTATACTTGTGCATTGTATCCACAGGATGTGTATCCTAACCTGTACAATGTAGCCCGACATGCACTTCCCCAGAAATATAACTACACGTCATGCCTTTGGTCCACTTGGTTGCATCGCATTTCCTCTTATATATTTCTGGTTGCTCCTTCTTCTCCATGAACATCGAGGACAGTACTAATAGTATTGTAGCAGAGTAGCAAAGTAACTGTTGCCAAACATGTATAAGCTCGAACTCCAACAAGATTTGCTTAATTTCACTTGCCATTGCTTGAAGTGCAGTATGATTTATAGTTGTACGTTGTGGCCTGCCCAAGAGGCCTATGCCTTTTTCTTTGCCATTGTGAGCTGTGTGATTACATCGCCAAAACACTAGTTGACGGTAGGGTTTCTATGCCACTGTGCTGAGTTTCTTTGTCTACTTGTAACAATGGGGTCTGAAACTGAGCAAATGAAAAAACATTTTGAGCACAGTTACTTTACTACTTCACAGTACCTATATGTCGTTATGTTTTAACCCTGTTTTTTGCTAGCAAAAAGTAGCATTAGCATTATCACAGTTAACTATAGACTGTAAATACATCTTGCTAACCAAGCTAGCGGCTAGCGTTGGGGTTAGTTCCATCTCCTCATCAATTGTGGGTCCAAAAATCCAAGAAGGCGTCCTTCAAAATGCCAAACTTTGGGCTTTAAAACCATGGCTGTATTAAGACACCAGGGGTCAGTTGCACAAATCACCTTGAGTTAAGATTCTCCTTAAAGTCCAAGTTAAGGTTTTCTTAAAATAAAATCAGTTGCACAAAACAGGTCTTCTCCTTCAGGTTACCTTTAAATGTTCACTTAAGTACTTAAGGTTTTCTCCTTATCTTGGTCTTGTACTTAAGGAAACCTGTAAATTTAGTTCTACCATTGCACAAAAGACTTTAGGTATCAAAAGTGTGAGTGCAAACGAGCAAACAGTTTCCATGGCAACTGCTAGAATTTGATGGCGGTAAAATATTTTTCGATGCAGTAAATGCTTTATTGTATTCCCTTAAACTGAGGGAACCTTCTAGGGGACTCCATGTAACACTCTTTTGTAAGTACCTCAGCTAAGGAGAAATTAAGCCTTTAGTGTCATACTTAAGAGAAAACTTAAGGTGTTTTGTGCAACCAGCTGCTGGATACAGCATTGGCGGCGGGCCCTGGTTCACTTTAATGAAAGTTGCTCAGTGGCATTAAGCAAAAAAAGCTCTATTTCCATGGTATGAAATGATCCAGATGATCAGCACTGCTTCTGCATCATTGGGCCCATAGAGCAGCATACTAGACACTTACTGTAGGGCCGCCAGCCATGGCCAAGCTGACTCAGCTGACTTCCGGCTAAGCACCCTGCAAACTTGAGTGGGGATAAAACAATTATTCTTGCATCTCCTTAAGAGTTTCCACATGTTATCAGAACAAATGGATTAAATCTTTATCGTGGGACCAGTCATTTCACAGGGGTTGTAACATCCAAAAAATGTATCCACTAATTTACAGACGTCTCTCTTTCAATGTAAGTCGATGGGAAAAAGTCTTTTTAGGCCCAATGGCATCACATGACGGACCTCAGAATGTACAGTACCACTGTTTGGACACTACAAAAATTGGCTTCAAAGCCCAGCGCACTTCCTGGGGGCCTCTTCAAAACAGGGGTCCGCCAACCAATGGGTGAAATTACTGTGGCCACTTAATGTTGTATTATTTTTACACATTCTGTGGTTTAAAGCTGCTATTATCAAATGACTAACATTATGTATGTGAAAGGCAACATAATTATCACCTAACTCTATGGTCTCCTCCAACTTCACAAGGCATTTAGCATCTTTTAGCTAATTATTTTGGCTTTTCTGTTACTGGTTCCATAGTGTCATGCTCAGCATGCAGCTGTGGGGCTTTTTTATTTCCAAAAAAGCTCTTACACACCCTCTATACACTACCTTCCCAGCACCAAATGGCAGACAGACAGTAAGCTCCTAGCTGCTGAACATAGTGGAACGTTTAACCACCAAAAACAGAGCTAAAAGGAGTGTGAATTGACTTTAGATTTGCCAGATGTTCAGAATCATGACTCCAAATGAATGCTAATGTTGCCTCATGTCAGCTGGATATGTAAATGAACACATGTTGGCTACATCAAGTTAAAATTTGTGACAAAATATCTGCGTTGTGTTCACAACTTGTTTTCCAGGAGGCCAAAAAACAAGTTGATGCAGGTTTAACAAGAAATGAGTATTGGCTTCATAGACTGTAACGCACATAAAACTGACAGCCTAAATATGTATTTAGTTATAGTTAGGGTCACAGGGTGTTGGAGTGTTTTCCAGCATCCACTGAGCAGAAGGCAAACCTAGCGCTAAGTTATGTGAAGTGGACCGCAGTTAATGGATGACAGAATTAAGCTGTGCAACGTAACATAACAACCTAATGAGACACAGAAAAAAAAGAAAGAAAACAAAGCATGGACAATACAAAAATGTACTTTTTAAAAAGTATAATCAAGGCCAGGGGCGACACGTTTTTAGCACATGAAGAAAGTATGCATGAACATATGTCTTAGTCATATAAACATGGTTACAGTCAAGTTATATCTAGTTGTGTCATACAAACAGAAAACGCACTATGTGTGTATGGATATACGCATAACATGCACAGAAATGAGGTATAAAAATTAAAAACACTCCCAAAAAATACCATATTATCAGTTTAAATGAGTTTTTATATCGGCGTGGCAGTCTGCTGTCCATGTGTGCTTCCAGGTATTTTGCTTGTTGCAGGATGCCAACATGTCCATCATCTCCACGCTACTGTTTGCATCCCACATCAGAGCAGTTATCAGAAAACTCCTTAAATGTTAAGTGATGACTTAAAATGCAAATAAAAAGCTGTCACCTGCCTTGCGATATATGATATGTAAATCATACCGCCGACACCGTCTCCACATTTGCTGTTTCCTCTGCTCATATGTTCTGCTTCTTGTTCCTATGCACGCTGCTGTGGCTTTACACTGTATTAATATTTATTGTTATTGATAACCGCACATAGCAACAGTCTCAAAGAGTTGGCAAGAGCCACAGAGCTCATTCTTCAGTTTGCTTTTTAAGCCACTCCACATGCGAGATGCATTTTCGACCCTAAAGCTGGCCATTTGCCGCCTCCATATGGACAAACCCCAACGCTCGGTTCCACAAAATGTTGGCTGATGAAAAGCTTTGATCACAGTGAAGCCCCCTTTTTTCAGGAGTGATCAATTATTAGTGAAAAGAATGTGATGTACAATGACTTGAGCTGTCACCCGTAATTGAGAGATCATTTAATGATTAGGCTCATGACTGCTGCAGAAGATATTTTACATTGTCCAGAGTGTTTATTTGAAAAATGAGACAGAGGAGTAAACAAGTTTCAAAGTTGCAGGGTTTTTTTTCCAAATGGTGCAGGTTTTGAACCATGTTCAGTGAGGAATGTTTGCTTTCTCCACCTGTGACATATTTACCAGAGTTAGGTGACTTAAGCTCTGCTGTCTCCAACCACCTCACCTCACAGTTTACTCAATGTGTCGTTCATTGGTTCGCTGGATGGCGATAAAAACAACTTGTTCGACTTCACAGCCAGAGCAACATGGAAACTATTTTGACCTGCCACACACACTGCTGTGACGCTCTGCAGAGATGTTGCATTGCAGTGCTTGTGACTTTAAAGATACTTAGAAACAGAGATCACATTTCTGTGGATTAATCAAGCTCTTGTCGCATGTTGTTTATCTGTTTTTATAGTTGTGACAGACATGTCCAAACTGTGTATGTGTGCATGCATGAGTCCAAATGTGTTTGTACCTCGGTCCCACAAAAATGTTGTTATGCTTGAGCTGGTGGCCTTTCAATAGAGTTCCCTACTTTCCAGCTTAAAACTCAACAGAAGGTTTTTTAAACACCGCAAGCTGAGTGCCATCTAGTTCTGTTATATTGGAAAGAAGGCAGACATCTCTATGGCTGATATCTCCAACACCCAGCAACTCACGTCAGAACAATCTAGATTGATTAAAGCACAATAGGTAAGAGGAAAAAATATGTGTTTTCAATCCAGTCTCACTTCAGAGTCATCAGAAACTGCCGCATGGTCAGTGACTTATGGCATCAGACACCGACTAAGAAAGCCGTCCTTTCACGTCAGCATGATACACGGCCGGTCGCCATTATTGTTTAAGGCAGAAGTCCAGAAGTGCAGAACAGCCGAAGTCCAAGTGGGGTAGGCAGGAGGGGTGGGGGATGGGTCCAGCAACCACTGTCCAGGAGGCTGGTGTTCACTTCCCGTAAGGTTGTAAAGCAAAACCCAGTTCTTTTGTCCTAACCCCAACTACATGCTCTTGTTGCTTAAACCCAGTCACATGCATGTGTTGGCAAAACATAACCATATGTATTTGTTGTTGAAGGAACAAAAAAGGTTAATTCACGCTGTTGTACTGATGTAGTGCGTTATTTTGAACGAGGATGAATGCAAACTGTAAATTTCATGTGAAAACAGAAGTGTATCTTGAAAGAAGACAATGCATGTAACAGGCTGAACTTAACACGGTGTCCCAGAGCGTGAACAACCTACGTACCCAGGGTACCTTGCACATCATATCTCGACATGGAAAGCCTTTGACGAAACGTCTATGTGACGAGGTCGGAGTGAGGATGTGTTGGTATGTTTGATCCGGGTATGAACTGTCCCTTTAAGAACTGGAACTGGTAGAAACTGACTTTAAACTGAACTGAAATTATTCGACATTTTTCAGTTCCTGATGTGACTGCTGTCTCCTCTCCTTCCCACATTTAAAGTTTGAACACTTTACTGCTGCTGAAATCTAAAATGTTTTGTTCTGTCTTCTCAGATGGACGACATAGATGCCATGTTCAGTCACCTGCTCGGAGAGATGGATCATCTCTCTCAGGTGAGTTGTACAGCAGTGCTGTGACCTAAATGCAAACTTCATGTTTTTTCAAAGCTTCCTAGAACCGAGTTGCTCCTTCTTTGAACTATGACGTTTTCTAAGAATTTCCTCTTACAATTAAGACTCGATCCTGGTGAAGATAAAGGTTATTCACAAAGCACTGTGGCCCCCCAAAGAGGTCCTGAGGTCAGGAGGCGGGAGGAGGAGTTTTAAGAGGCTTAAGAGTTACTTAAGAAGAGGGGATAAAGGCAGAAACACATCCAGGCAGGAGAAATAATGCTGAATGGCAATTAGATAATGAAACACTACAGATTAGACCCTGTAGAGATGTTTGTGGTTGATTCCATTAGAGATGTGCTCACATCTCCCACCCAATGCAACATCGCCAGAAACCAAAGTGATCACAACACTAAGATATTTGGCAAATGTAAAAATGCAGCGGTGATGACTTGGGTCTGCCTCAGCCTTCTATCAGCAGAGTGATCACGCTAACAATTAGTGCTTTCACGGTCTCATACTGTGACGCAGGTTATTTCCTCTGGGTGTCCACACCCTACAGGTTCACAAAAGGACAACCAATCACATCTGTTAAAAGAATTTGTCATACCTAGCAACAGGGTCAAACACACCACCTCACTAAGGTGAAAGTTTCCGTCCCTTTCATGCTCAGAGTTGCTTTGAGAGTTTCCCTAAATAGCCTCAAAGCTAGGGGGCGCCCACTAGCTCATCTATAGGAGTGGACACCTCATGTACAAAGGCCTTGTCCTCGCTACGGTGGGCCTAGTCTTGATTCCAACCCATGGCCCTTTGTCGCATGTCATCCCCTGTCTTCCTCTCTCCCTTTCACTGTGGATCTGTCCTGTCTAATAAAGGCAGCAGAGATTTTGAGATTCAAACACTTAATTTCCTGCTTTCTTGTGATTTTTTAATGCACCAATTTGTGCCTTTTCGGCATAAATTTATGGTCTAATTGTCTTTAATCTTTGGCAAAATTATAGTGCCCTGCTACTTTCAGGGTTTTTTTTTTTACATGATAACAGGCATCAAGTCTCTTCTGTAGTAGAATTAACATCATATTATACATGTATACTCTTATCATGATGGCCCACCAGCAGATGGAGACATGAAATACAATAGTTTTCAGTGTATTTAATGTTTATTCATTGTGCAAATTAAAAAAAATATGTTGGCCGATTCTGTCCATCCATTTTAAATCTGATACCAGCTGATACCGATGACGTATCGATACTATCGTACATACCTACAGTTACATACTATCGAAAAGTATTGGCCAGTTAGCTATATCATATGCAACATAATTTCATACAGCTAAGATGTCCTTGGCCAGAAAAATGTTGAAGACCCCTGATCTAGAGGAAGGGTGAGGGGATTGTCAAAGTCATGAGAAACATAAATGTCTGCTTGAAATTTCATTGCAATCCAATCATCTAAAAGTTGTTGAGATATTTCAATCAAAGTCAAACTGCAGCTCTGTTCCCTAGAAATTACACTTATGTACAACTAATTTGAAACAGCAAATACATTTTGAGAGAGATGTAATGCCAAGCAAATTATGTTTTCTATTAACATAATGAGAAGATGTTATCTACTGATGATGTATCTGGCAAATACTGACACTGAATGTATCACTGGCAATGTATTTCAGGCAATCTTGCAATACAGTATCCACTCATAGTGACTACAGCATGTTTTTTAATTACTTTTTTGTTGGCATTTAATCAAAATCATGATTTTTTTCTAACCTTAACCAAAGTGCATTTGTTGCCGAAACCTAAGTTAGGAGTCTGAATATGTACCCAGGGTCTGGTGTCAAGGTCCTGCACTTTAAAAGCCAGTCATTTTCCTTGTGAAACCTGTGTGGTACAGGAATGTAGTGTTTCATTACCTGAAAGAAACGTTTGTCTCTGAACATAAACCAGGAAGTGTTTACGTGGTGTGATGAAGGAAACAGTTTAGTCTCATACAAACGGAATTGCTAGGAGACAGTTTTGGCCATTGCGGTGTTTATCGGACTACATATCCCATAATGTGTCTGTAAATTTCATCTGGCATTGTGAGAAACATCAGTGTGATATCAAACATCTCTGGTCGCATTCTTTCTGAAAACACGACCAGATGAGCTGAGACTCTTACACTCTGGCCGACCGTTCCCTTCAGTGCTTTTGAAGTAGGAACAGGTTACAAGAAGTGAATCAGACAAATCGCCTGATGTTTACCTGACTAATCTGGACATTATCTGATTACACATGGCAGTCTTTGTTTTGAAACTGAAGCATCAGACAGAAAAATGTAAGGCGACGCTGAGATGTGAAGTCATTCGCATCTGGATTGGACCGTGGGCGATCGCTGCAGATTCAGCCTTAAGCACACATAAGCTGCTCATCATATAAGCGCGGGCCGGCCAAGAAAAACATTACACACTTCTAACTGATGCAACCTCAGCCTGAGGCGCAATTCATTATTGTCCATTTTAAACCTCTGCATGTAGGCTAAATGAGTGCAGCCCTGAGAGTGGGATCAATCTGGAACATTACATCAGCCATACCAGAAAAGGATCTATATGTCACTTTGGCATGCGTCCTGTTGGAAAGCCATCACAGTGACAAACACTACTCCACAGACTATTACCAGAGTTAGCAAGAAAAGCATTTTGATTAAAGCATTGATCCTCTCAGAGTCTGAGAAACAAAAGGATTTAAAGTGATTCCACTCATCGCCTTGATTGGGTCCATTCTCTGCTTTACTGCCTCGGAGCGAGAGGAGAAAAAGGAGCGTTTTTTTTATCCCCGACTCAAGGAGCTCGGAGGTGTCATTTAAGCAGCAGCTCCAGCATGACGACATGTGTTTTCAGACACAGTCATCAGGGTCGGATTGAGTGCTGGCGGGAATTATTTTGTGTACAGGCTGGCAGCCTGCCCAGCTTGTTTATAGAATATGATTGAGCCTGTGGAGACTTGTGTTAATAATTAAGATATTGCAGGCTGGACATCAGCCCCTTTCCTCGTGACATTTAAGTCCTTTAATAAGGAAAACAGATTCACCAGAGTCTGGATGTATGCACCGGATGCACAGCTTGTTCCAAATATATATATATATATTGATGATTCAGTTTTTCTTAATGAACCGATGTATGATTTACTGTCTATGCAGAAGCTGAGTGCAATATGTTCTCCATTAATGGTACAGCTTGAACACAGAGCATGATAAAGTGCAGGGAAACAAAGCCACTGATAAATAACAGGCTTGTGTAACATATTTAAACGAGCACTTCAAGGACACATATGGCTCACTTTGGTTTGATGGGCTGCACTTTGATTTCAAGTATTATATGAAACTAAAAACTGTTGCTTTTGGCAAACACGTAACTTCTGTGCAAAATGTATTTTAAAACATCCGATGAAATTCAACTGAAAGAAAAATTTAAACTCAACACTTGTTTTTGCTCCATTTTTCACAGGCTTAAAGGGCTGGGGCTGGTTGCACAAAACATCTTTAGTTAAGATTTTCCTTAAAGTCCTTGTTAAGATCATAATAAAATCCGATGCACAAAACACCCTTAAGTCCTATTCACTTCAGTATTTATGGTTTTCTCCTCTTCTTGGTTTTAAACTTAAGGGATGCCTTGACTGTTGCACAAAAGACCTTAGCAACCAAAGCATAGTAAAAAAAACAAACAAAAAAAACAACTTAAGGTACCTCTGACTCTATCTTAACTGCAACAAGACCAAGTTTATGGTGAGAAATGAATTAACTAAAGCACCCTGAAAAGAGATATCTGTGACCAGGAGAAACAAATGGATACGCTTCTGATTTGACACTTAAGATTTGACTAAATTAGGTTTTGTTGCAAATACTTCCTACAATTTACTTTGTGGTTTGTGCTTTCTCTGATTGTATTCCTCCAGAAGTGTAATCTCTCCCTCCTCTGACCAATATAGTCAGTCTTGTCTTCTTTTCCTCTGCCATTTTTTCACTATCTAACTATAGCCAGCTTTGTGAGACGATAACAGGCATCACAAGTGTGAGTCTAAGCAAACAAACAATCTCCATGGAAACTTGTACCGCTGTAAAATCTCTTTCAACACAGTTCAAAAGTTTTCTTAACTAAGGAAACCTTTTAAGGGAGTCTGTGCAACTCTGTAACTTCCTCATCGAAAGAGAAATTAAGCCTTAAGTGTCATACTGAAGGACAATACTTAAGGTGTTTTGTGCAACTGGTCCCTGATACTTGTTTTATGCACTCAGTAGTTATATTTCTCTCAACTTTCTGTGTCAGTGAGCACTTCTACTTTTCCAAGATAATCCATCCACCTGACAGGTGTGGCCTATCAACATGCTGATTAAATGGCATCATTACTACACAGGTGTGCCTTGGGGATGGTCACTAAAAAAAGGCCACTCTGACTCTGAAATGTGCAGTTTTATCACACAGCACAATGCCACAGATGTCACAAGCTTTGATGGGAGCGTGCCGTTAGCATGCAGACTGCAGGAATGTCCACCAGAGCTGTTGCCTGTGAACTGAATGTTCGTTTCACTTCCATGAGTCATCGCCAGTGTCATTTCCGTGAATCTGGCAGTACATCCAACGGCCTCACAACCACAGACCACGTGTAACCACACCAGCTCAGGACCTGAACATCCAGCGTCTTCACCTGTAAGATCACCTGAGACCAGCTACCTGAATAGTTGGTGCAGCAGTTGGTTTGCACAACGGTCTTGACCTGACCACAGTTTGTCATCGTAACCAACCTGAGTAGGCAAACACTCAATAGCAATGGCATCTGGCACTTTGGAGAAGTGTTCTTCTCACAGATGAATCCTGGTTTACACTGCACCAGGCAGATGGCAGCCATGTATGGTGTCAAGTGGGCGATGGAGTCCCATTGTAACGGCATTCATCTGTCGCCATGACCTCATGTTGCAGCATGATAACACACGGCCCCATGTTGCAAGGATCTGTACACAATTCCTGGAAGCTGACAACATCCCAGTCCTTGCAGGCCTGCATACACACAGACATGCCACACACTGAGCATGTTTGGGATGCTCTGGATCAGCATGGACAACAGCATGTTGGGATTCCTGCCAATATCCAGCGACTTCACACAACCATTGAAGAAGAGTGGGCCAACGTTCCACAGGCCACAGTCAACAACCTGATCAAGTCAACCTAAAGTCTTTTGAAAAAAAAAAAAACCTTAGACATTTGATTTAAATTTGTTAATTTAATTTAATTTAGTTTAATTTTTTTGTTTTGTGTTTAAAATTTTTTACATTATACAACTGACATTTATGGATATGGGCAAGACAGTTGGACCCCAGTGCTGATGTGAGACCAGGGTTGTAAATATAGACAATGCAGTTGTGATGGGGCCCGTGGGGTGGAGGGTCCCTATTGCCACCTGGAAATACACCCATGTTCAAAGAAGAACTCCCATTAAATCAAAATGGTGCAATTTTCCATATATGACCTTAAAAAGGCAAACCCATCTCTATCATGGTTTTCTGTTTCTGTGAAATCACACAATGTGTCATGAACAAAACCAGAGGACCCAAATGCATGACTCAGAAACGAGGGAGTTCCAAAAAATCGTCGTTTAATAACAGACCGGGTTCGTTACACAGGAAGGCTGAAGACGAGGCAGAGGTATCCAAAACGTGAGGCAAAGGCAAGGTCGGGAAACAAACAGGGTCAGAATAACACTAGCACACAAGACAAGAATAATGCTGGGATGTGACTATGAAATCAGCGAACTGGCGACGAGACAGAGAGAGACAAGAGGTAAAATACAAGAGGTAATGGGGAGTGATTGGAGACACGTGTGGGAAGGCACAATCAGGGACAGGTGCGCACATGACGGGGGGAAGGGACAGGACACGAACCTGAAACAGAGACAGGGGTGAGTGATCTTCAAAATAAAACAGGAAATACAAGACATGAATCATAAGAAATAAAAACAGATGCTTAACAGAGACATGACACAATGATATGCTTATTCTACTTAAACTGTAAAAAAAAACTATATCCATCCATCTATCCATTTTCAACCGCTTCTCTGAAGTCGTGTCACAGAGGCAGCAGGCTGAGCAAAGTATTCCAGACGTCCCTCTCCCCAGCAACGCTTTCCATCTCCTCCGAAGGGACCCCAAGGTGTTCCCAGGCCAGATGAGATATGTAATCCCTCCAGCATGTTCTGGGTCTGCCCCGGGGCCTCCTGCCAGTGGGATGTGCCAGGAACACCTTGGGAGGCGCGAAGGAATCACCCTGATCAGATGCCCGAATCACTTCAACTGACTCCTTTTGACACAAGGGAGCAGCAGCTCTACTCCGAGCTCCCTCCGGATGTTTGTGCTCCTCAACCCTATCTCTAATGCCGAGCCCAGCCACCCAATGGAGAAAACTAATTCGGCCACTGACCGAAAGGGTCACTACCCAGAGCTCATAACCATAGGTGAGGGTTGGGACTGGATGGACCAATAAATCGAAAGCTTTGTCTTTTGGCTCAGCTCCCTCTTCTCCAGGACAGTTGGCCAAACGACAAACTGCCGAGCCATCTCACACTCCTTTCTACCCTCACTCGTAAACAAGACCCCAAAAACTATAATTTAACTATCGAAAACTATTTAGTTGAACTAATAGTTTCCTATTTTCTTTTGTAGTTTTTGTCATATACAATGTGTATGTAGATGTTGTCCAATGTCAAGTCTCTGTTCAATCATGTAACGGGATTTACAGCAGCTAGTTTAGGTGCAAAATCTCTCAAGACTGACAAGCTGGGCACATCTGCGTGTGGATATAACATCAAAGTGGCAGTAAGACACTGTTGGAAAAATATATATACACCTAAAACTCTGTGTGTGAGTTGTGTGTGCTTCATAACAAGTAACTAGAGTGAAATAGGGCCCGTCATAGTAGTGTGCAGTGGGGCCCATCCTTACCACCTTACACCACTGTGTGAGACGTTGTTCATTTACCATTTAATCTCTTCGTCACAGAGTTTAATGTCTGCAGCGGACCCACCAGAAGTGGATCCTGCCTCACAGACAGAGAGCACCTTCTCCATTGGCTTCACAGATCTACGTGGTGAGTGCTTGTTCAGATTCAGATGCCTTCATCTAAAGCAGTGTTACACAGCCAAGAGTCACACTGCCCTGAAAGTGAGTGTGATGTAGAAGGATGAAAGTGGGGGAGACGCCAGGCAGTCTTTCAAGAGAGAAGGTTACTATTGAAAAATGGGGAGTGTTCGTTTTTTCTTGTGCCAGAAGGTCACACCAACCTTCAGAAACCAGACTGGATAAAAGTAAAGACATATCAGTTTGGGAAATGAAGGATAAAAAGATGTTGTAGGACAACTGTACAAAACATCAAATTCTTTGCATTAAGTAGAGATTACAAGTTTTTAGGACAATAAATAAATAAGATATATAGATCAATTTAAAAAAATCATGAGGAAAAAACTGATGTCTGGCCTGTCTGGAAAAGGGGACACAGCTAGGCTGGCTCTGAGGGTCTTGTCTTTGGTGTGAGGTTGCAAAGCATCCCAGCTGCCTGACGAAAATATTGGCATCGTACATGTCTGCAAGACACCTTAAGCAAAACAGCTACCAAGTGGCAGACCACCATTCAAGACCAGCAGTGTTAGTAGCGACATTTGCAGGTATTTTTTAAGACGGCCAGGACATTTCCATCCCCAGCTGTGGGGCCGCGGCGGGTTTTTTTAATGACATATCATGATATGTCCAGTGGTGTTTGTGGCAACAACAACAGGTACTGTATTTTAAATGACACACCTTGACATTTCCAGTGGTGTGGGTGGCCACAAAAGTGGGTATGTTTTAAGACAATGTCAGGAACATTTCCATCCACGGTTATGACATCAAAACTGGGCATTTTAAGCCGAAACATAATCTTTTCCTAACCCTGACAACGCGTTTTTATGCCTAAACCTAACCACGCAGCGTTGTCACAACATGAAATAGAAAATGGAAAATCAAAGTTACAACATATTTTATGTATGAAATGTACAAATGTAACTTATCCATGGTTTGCAGAAACTTACAGTACTAAATGGGTTGTTCCAGGGATTGAGCCTGGACTGGCACCTTTTAAAAAGCAGCTCCTCTGACCTTTAGGCCACATCTGTGCCCCTATCTCCTCACAGAGTCTCTTAATGAACTGGAGGACAATGACCTGGATGCTCTGATGGCTGACCTCGGATCAAAATCAACCAGCTCAGAAGAGAAACTCCCCACGGATGAACAATCCAGCAGCTGTGCAGATAATCAAACAGCAGTCGTGGCTCTGGAGCCTGAGTCAGCAGCTGCCCTTCCTCAGCCATCAAACTCTGCTGAATCCTCTGGAGGGCTACAGATGGTAACCTGGAATCTGTCACTGATCATAAAAACTAAGTTTTAAAATCATGAAAAAATGATTACCTTTATTATGCCTCCAGAGCGAACCCCAAACAAAGGCAGACAAAATTAAACTGGCTCTGGAGAAGTTGAAAGAAGCCAAAGTGAGGAAGGTAAAGTCAGTAGGTTTTTGTGTGCCTTTCCTCACCGTACAGTCACACAGATAAAGTTTAACTCAGCTTGCTGCCTTTTCTAGTTGATAGTAAAGATGCTGATGAGTGACGGCAGCTCTAAGACACTGATGGTGGATGAGAGACAGACGGTCCGAGAGGTTTTGGACACACTGTTTGAGAAGACACACTGTGACTGCAGCATCGAGTGGAGCCTGTGTGAGACCAACCCTGAGCTGGAGATCGGTGAGACATGCTGTACACGCACTCAGGTCATATGCAGGCAATAGAGCACATGTAAATAAAATCATCCACAGAGACAGAAGACACTGTTGCGCACATGTTTTGTCATCGTTTCAGAGAGAGGCTTTGAGGACCATGAACACTTAGTGGAGCCCCTGTCTGCGTGGACTCGCCTGAGTGAAAACAAAATCTATTTTGTGTCGAAACCGCAGAAATATGTGATGTTCACAGACCCTCAAGTGAGTACAAGCATGTGTTTTCTTTTCGCCAAAGTTTTATTACACGGTTTAATGCTAAGTCAGTAAAGTGAACTATGCTTTCTCACCCTGCAGTTATTTTACATGTGGAAAAAGAAGAGGGCATGTTTGAGTGGAGTTAACGACCAAGCCAGACAGCTCTTACTCAAGGTCAATTACATTACCATATTACTGGACCTTTATGTCAAGTTACCGTGTGTCATTTCACAAACTGAAAATGGTCGGATGGTTGGGCCTTGTATTTTATCAATAAGTAACAGCTACGTGGTCAATTGCTTTGTTCCATCTTGCTTTAAATGTGCTGTCACACCATCTGATCCAAAAACCTTGATCTGTCTGTTCTTAATTACCAGCCAAACTCAAACCTCCCACTTTTATCCAGGATTCTGGAAATAGTTGTTTTCTCTCAACTCATTTTCTTTTTGGACAAATTTCAGTCGAGTCTGCTCTCTTGAGGATGACAAATAATGTTCTGTTAGACACAGGATCATCTTGCAGCTTGAGTAAGTTGGTGGTATTCGGGGACATGCTCGTCAGTGGTTTGCCTCCTACCTCCAAGACAGATCAGCCTCTGTTAGAATTGATAATGCTCTTCCTGTGCCCCCATTGCCTGTGGGGTACCACAAGGCTCCATATTAGGCCCCATTTTAGTTTCCCTTTATTTGTTTCCTTTGGGGCCTGTTTTAAGAAAACATAACATCTCCTACCGTCGGTACGCAGATGACACACAGTTGTACCTCCCACTGGAACCTCCATGCTATTTTAACCCCCCTCCTTAGGGTGTAAAATCCCAGATCTCCGTGTTAAAATGCTCAACTTTACAGCAGAAATAAACATGTCTACAGCCTGGTGCAAAAAAATTTATGGTCTCTAAAGCTAATTTCAACATTCATGACAACTGTACAGGGGGTGAATTTTTATGTAACTCACTCATTTAAATGTTCTTAAGGTTTAAAGTTATACAGTTAAATTAAGGGCGTGGCTGCTTTGAGTGACAGGTGGGATTTCTCAGATGTCAAATTGCTACAACAGCAACAATGTTTGTTAGGTAACGTAAGGCTGGTGTAACAACAGATTCACAGTGTATTGGTGTAACCGTCACTTTTTCAGTGTTTTTTCAGTTAATGAAAGTTAATTGTAACATTTTACTTGACAAAAAAGTCTTGTTTAGCATTTGATTGTACTAAAAGATCCTCTAAGAGGTTGGATGTTTAGTTTTTCTGCTAATTACATTTTGCTTGAATAGTTTTAAGCCTGTTTTTCACAAGCTAAAACTTTCATTCATTCATTTCCCATAACTGCTTTTCCTGTTAGGGGTTGTAGGGGGGCTGGAGCCTATCCCAGCAGACATTGGGTGAGAGGCAGGGTACTCTGGACAGGTCACCAGACTATCACAGGGCTGACACATAGAGACAGACAACCATTCACACTCACATTCACACCTACAGACAATTTAGAGTCACCAGTTAACCTGCATGTCTTTGGATTGTGGGAGGAAGCCGGAGTACCTGGAGAAAACCCACACTGACACAGGGAGAACATGCAAACTCCGCCCCACCCCAGGTTTTGAACCCAGAAACTCTCTTGCTGTGAGGTGACAATGTTAACCACTGTACCACCGTGCCACCCTGGATAAAATTAGCATTGGCATTATGACAGTTAACCATATCTGTGAATGCACTGTGCTAACAAAGCTAGCAGCTAGTTTTAGTTGTAGCTCCACCTTCTTGTCCAAATTTGGTTTCTTCTGGCTCCAAAAATCCAAGATGGCGACAGCATTGTTTGATAAATTGATGTGTTAATAGTGTTTATTTCAGTCTTGCATGTAATCTTTGACCTCTGACCCTGCAGGAGAATTTTGAAGGTCCTGCTGTGATTGTTCCTGATCTCGAGGGCATGCTGTACCTCAAGGAAGATGGGAAGAAGGTTTGGAAAGCACGCTACTTTGTGCTCAGGGCCTCGGGCATCTACTATGTACCCAAGGGAAAGACAAAGGTTTGACACATCTAATACGTTTTGAAAAATGAAAGCATCACATTACATTTTAAATGTAGGCATGTGCAGCGTTGACACTGATGTATTGTTCCTCTAGAAATAACAGGTAGGTGAGGGGGCACATTTGAAATTTAGCAGGTTGTGTGGGTGAAACCAACGGCCACACACAGCCTGGAGAAAACTGTGGTGGGCTGTTGTCATGACAGCGGAACTGATGAATTATCAGTGATGGGTTATGTTTCATGAGGTGATTTTTGGCACCAGGAACCAACAAAAAAGATAACCACAGAGAATAAGCAGGAGGTGTCTAAACTTGCCACCTGAATTTTAACACTCTGAGAAAAAGTTAAAATCCTTGGCAGGTGGGTATTTCAGGTCAGTGTTTCATTTGTTTATCTGATGCCAACACTTTAGAAAATACATTTCCTTACAGAGAGATAGAGGAGGAAACCACTTTCATCTCTTAGAGTGGGAATCGATCTGTCCAAGCAATACATTTCTCAGTGTGTGTGCTATGTTGACCAAGAAAGCTAAGTTCCCCAATTCAACCTGTAGCTCTTCCTGATTCTAAAGCCCCGTTTCCACCAAACACTTTCGGTACGGTATCTTTGGAACCAAAATTAACCTTTCAGACATGGTACCTAGACACTAGCGTGTCCTTAAATGTGGTGGGGATGTTGTCACTCACTGCTCCGTCCAGCACTCACTGTATTTCCTCATTATTGGTGACACTGATGGAAGTCTGCACCTCGTTTATCGTCCACAGAACAAGGCTGCATGCTGACATCTTCAGAACAAAATAAAACAGGCTGCAGTGAGAGTCTCTCTCCATGGGATATTTAAAAATAGCAGGTTTGTGCATTTAGTACTT
This sequence comes from Epinephelus cyanopodus, assembly GCA_026686955.1. Classification (NCBI taxonomy): domain Eukaryota; kingdom Metazoa; phylum Chordata; class Actinopteri; order Perciformes; family Serranidae; genus Epinephelus; species Epinephelus cyanopodus. The sequence continues at coordinate 19,025,788 of CM048926.1, read as the reverse complement.
CTCAGGCAAACTCAGGGGTTTAGTGTTGCTGGAGCCCACAGGAACCATGCTCCATGATGCTTTTTTCTCTGAGTGAAGATTAGAATATATGCAGTTAACATAACCCGGCCGAAATTAATATATATATATAAATAAAGGCTTGAAGACCCACTCATCACTAAAAGTGTATATCATATCAAAACTAAAGTGATAGTCAAAGTTGTCACAGATGGATGGATGATGGATTCACGTCGTCAACTCATGCATTGATTAACAACAAGTTAACGTTCCACTTTAAAAGTTGCTGACAGTCGGCCCAGTGAATTAAGTTGTTGTTTTTTCTCAGACTCCAGCTGCTGCAAGAGGCAGCAAAACATCCTTTCATTTTATAGTTGTAGTCTACTGATGTATAAAACTCTCCACGGTATGAACAGTAGTTACACTGTTCAAAAAGCCTCACAACCAGCCACAACTCAGCCCTGAGCAGAGTGACCGTCTTCTACTGACCAATCAACAGACTGCAGTGTTCACAGCTCCACCTTTTAGTATCAGATCTGTGTGCTAAGTATCCCAACAGAGGGGGGACCAAAAATGGGGACGGGACAGAACAGTTCCATTGGTACCATCCACAACTTTTCACAGTGGAAATGTAAAAAAAAAAACTTACTGAACTGAACTGTATTGATCGGTGGAAACGTGGCTTAATAACTACATCACTGTCACGTCAAATGAGGTCAATGGATGCGGGAAGAATGACTGAGTTTGCAGCTGTAAACTCAGCGTTCTCTGTCAGTACAGCACACACTGAGGAATTTATTGTTTCAGTCGACTCATATACCATCAACACTGATTACACATCCACATAAAAGGTGTTGAATAGCCCCTTTAAATTTGCTTCTGTGCATATTTCTTGCATATTGCATATTGCATATTTCTTTTCGTTAACAAATGGTGTCTGTTTTTTCATGCATGACTGTTAACAGCTGTCTGCTTCAGGAGAAAAATAAAAGAAAAAAATGGTTACACGTATGGCGAGAAAAGAGCTTTTTCTCTGTGTAAAGTCTATGATGGGTTACATCTGAGCGCTCCTGCGTAGCAGAGGCAGAGCGGCAAGAAGAAGTGCCACAGAAATGAAGATGGACAGTGTGAATTGAGGCCTCGCCGCTGTTAAAGATCAGCATGTCGTTGTGTCACGGAGACAGAGCAGAAAAACACCGCCCTTTCAGGCTAACTGAAAAAATCATCCAAGAGGAAGAAATAGATGGAGGGGAAACTGTGCGAGGCAGATGTGCAAATCGCAAACATAAAAGAGCTGCAGGAATCATCTGAGGCCAAGGACACGAGAATGAAGCGGAGGAAGATTTGGAAAGGACAGTTCATTAGGTAGGGGGGAGAGAAACGGCCAAATCAGACAGAAAAAAAGCGTAACTGAGGTTCTTCTGTAGTCTGGAGAGGACCTGTACGTCTAACTACCAGACTAACATGTAAACACAAGCTCCTGATGTGGCACTGTGATCATCAGAGGTGGAGAAAAGGTCAAAGATGGAGGAAGACAAGTGGACAGAGGTATGAGATGAATAAAAAAAGAAAGAAAGAAGTTCTTAGCGGGTCATTTCCTCTTCCAGGAAGCTTGACGCTGTAGTTTCCAGTGGAGAGTAGCATCTCTGTCAGTGTGGTTTAATGTGTGAACACGATGTGTTTCTGCTTAAAAACAAAAATGGAAGGAATGTTACAATGCTACAGAAAGAAAAACAAAACATGGAGCTCCATTTTCAACTTCCTTTGAAAGACAAATGGCCTTGCACGCCTTTGAAGTGTCTTAAGTTTTAATTCCAAACATACAATTAGACTGAGAACATTTATTTGTTACACAACTCACTGAAAAACACCCAAGACAAAATGGAAGAACAGCCAGCGTTTAGACTGCTCCAATTTAACGGATCAGAGGAACAACTTAAGGTGTGCTTTGTGACGCAGTGCAACACTGGAGCAAATAAAATAAAGCACATTGTCAACAACAAAAAATAAAGTGATAGAAAGAGATTTACTTCTTAAAGATGTGTTTGCACCAGCTGTCAGTTTCAGAAGAGCAAATTCTATTGGAGACAAGTCTGTCCATTTCTACTGGGAGGCTCGATCACAGACCACGAGGCTATGACTAGAGCTGTGACAATTCATTGATTAGTTCTACTATTAAATTGAAAGGCAACTCATTTGATAATCAATTAATCGGTTTGAGTTATTATTTAAGATAAAGTGAAAATTATCAGATCCCAGCTTCTTAAATGTGAATATTCTCTGGTGTCTTTCCTCCTACATGACACTAAACTGAATCTCTTTTGGTTGTGGACAAAACAAGACATTTGGGGACGTCATTTTGGACTTTGGGAAACACTGATTGACATTTTTCACCATTTTTCTATGTGGCCATTTGTGAATTTAGGATGAATTTGCTGATCTTGAAGATGTTGATGCCTTGTGGGCTGAGTGTTGTGCACACCCAATCAATACAATCATTCCAGATGAGCCAGGCCTGCGCAGATTCGATCACCGTAGACTGCAAGACCTGGAGCATGATGGGAAACGCCTTGATCTCACCTGATCCAACAGCTGATTGGTTTAGATGTTGACTCGACAATATGATGTTTTATTTAAACTTTTCATTTTTGTTGAATTTCAGAGATTCAGATTTGATTTGTCTGATCTGAAGGTTTATTCTGTGAACAGAAAACATGTTGTGTGACTGATGGTGACGTCTGGTTGTAAGAGACTTAATACATTCATCATAAACTAAAGGTAGTCTACTGTACTATATATTAACATTGGACTGTTTTAATTATTGAAGTATTTAGCAACACGGAGACTTGCAGTCGGTGGATCTGAGGATTCTTAAAATAACATCTGTACAGATGTGAAGCTTTGACTATATCTGACTGATCTTTAATGAAAGCTGCTGTATTTCTTTTCTCCTCTGTATTTGACTGAGGCTGATGTTTTCAGTGTAAATGTAGTTGAGGGGACAGGTCTGCTCTGCAGCAGCAAACTGATATGATGCTGATTTACATGACGGTTCACGTAAAATGGAGGTTGACCCATGAACAAAAATTACAGATCGCCTGTAAAGTATTTTTAGAGGCTACTCTGTCTTACTTCTGGAGACTGCGATCAAACTGATATGAGTCTGATAACGTTTTATTAAATCGGCATCAAATCTAACAGGACGTGAGTGTTTCTGTGACTTCCTGTGCTGGAAACTGTGCGTTTCCAGGTGCAGTTTGTCTCAAACGAGTCTACTGACTGCACCTGTGACAGTTATCCAGAGCTACTCTGATTACCTGGCAGCTGACACCAGCTTTGGTCCATCTATGAGCTGCCACTTGTTTTTACATGTGCTGATGAAGAGTGGGAGCTGAGACATGTAGGTGCTGAGCCCATTTATTAAAGGCTTTTAAATTGTTGCAAATCAGTGTGCATTTTATTTTTCTGGTTATGACTTACTGCTCACAAAGCAAAGTACAAGTCTAACCTCTCTCTTCTTTGGTCTCATATACTATATCTTTGGCTCCAAACAGCACCTGTTTTTAGATACCTGCGTTCATGAAGTAGCTCTCCTCAGACAATACTGACATTTCCTCTCTTTACTCCAGTTTGTGTTACCTCCTAAATATCACTGTGAAACTGTTAAAATGCCAGAAAGTCAAATACCATGTCTTGTGTATAAATTAATTTAAAAACACAAACATAATTTCCTGTGATTTATTTTTTCTCTCTCTGGCAGACCTCCAGTGATCTCGCCTGCTTTGTCCATTTTGAAAAAGTCAACATCTACACCACCAACAACTACAAGCAGAAATACAGAGCTCCCACCAACTTCTGCTTCCTGCTGAAGGTAAGTGCAATAAAAGTTTAATGAGGTTAAGCACATGCATGTAATATACCCACCGAGTGGATGTTTATTCTAAGGGCTGTTAAACCACCTCGAGGTCTTCTTCCCCCCTTTTATATTTTAATCTGAGTCACTGAAAAACAAAGCATTCCTGGTTTGACAAGAAACGGGAGGGGAGATATCACAGGTTGTCTGAAACAATAAATAACAAGCAGCTCATGTTGCAGGGAGGGACGACTGCTAAATGTTTTCTTTCTTAAAAATCCTACCTACCATCTGTGGTTTTTTATGTTTGAAGGCTCAAACAATGTCCCATTCAGACATTTAAGAAGCCTTTTTTCCACATAAATTTATGTTCATATGGAACTAGTAGACTTTCAGATGCCCGTCAGATACATTTACGTGTAGATACTTGAGGGTTTCTTTTGTTTGAGGTTTATTTCTCTGTTCAACACCACCCACCAAACACAAACACAGGCAACTCATGTAGAGCTGTAAAAGTGTCTGGATCTTGATCATCATCATGCACTCAAACCTTTCTGTGTTTTCCAGCATCACATGCCAATCATCGACACTGTAGGGAAATTAGAAACATCTGAATTAACAAAAAAGGTTGTGATGGCAGACACATGGAGGAACTACTGAAACAAGATTTTCTTTCTTTCTGACAAGTAGCTGGTCTCACTAAAACATGGTCAGAGATGTCTCAGCTCATGTCTACAATATGTTTAAACAACGTAATCAGCAGTGTAAATGTTGGCATTGTACCAATCTGCAAACCATGGATGTGTTAAATTTGTACCTGTCATGTGTCGTGGGTTTGTTGAAACTGCGTCTTTACATTTTGCTTTTTTAATCAAATGTTTTGACATCTTTGTAGTCAACATGTGGATCGCTTCAAGCACAAGAAACTCTTTGTTAGGCTCAGGAGGACATCACACTTTTGCTTAAAATACCAGGTTTGGTTGCTACAAACAGCTGGAAATGTGTCGTTAAAAATGCCCTGTTTTGTCACAAGAAACACAACTGAAAATGTCCCAACATTACGTTTAAAAATACCTGGTTTTGTTGCAACAAACAAGGCTTGAATTGTCTCTATGTTTAGTTAAAAATATTCTGTTGTGACGCAAGAAACAAAGCTGGAAATACCCCAAAATGTTGTTTAAAAAACAGGTTTTAATGCAACAAACACAACAGAAAATGTCCCGATGTGTAGTTTAAAAAGAAAGGCTTTGAGGCACCAAACATGGCGAAAAATGTCCCGACGTGTTGTTAAAAAATATCCCGTTTTGACACAACATACCCAGCAGAAAGTGGTCTGACATGTCAATAAAAATAATGTGGTTTTGTTGCAACAAACACAACGGAAAATGTCTGGACGTGTCGTTAAAAACTTTATGTTGCAACAAATGAGGCTGAAAATGTTCCAACATCTAGTTTAAAAAGGCAAAGAATTCTTGGTTTTGTAATTGCAGAAGAGGCTGAAAATGTCCTGATATGTATGTAGGCCCAATGTTTAGTTAAAAACAACTGGTTTGTGAAGAAAGAGCCACAGCTGAAAAAAAATACAATTAAAAATACCTTTTGTTGCAACAAACAAGACTGAAAATATGCCAACTTGTAGTTAAAAATTAAAAAAAATCCCATTTTGACACAACGTACATGGCAGATGATTGCTCCGTCATTAACTGTCATTAAAAAATACCTGATTTTGTTGCAACAAAAGAGGCTGAAATTATCTTGATGTTTAGTTAAAAATATTCTGTTGTAATACATGAAACGCAGCTGAAAATATCCCAAAATGTTGTTAGAAAAACAGGTTTTGTTGCAACAAACACAGCTGAAAATGTCCTGACATTTGATACATCAAACATGACGAAAAAATACCTAAAATCCTGTTTTGACACAACATACTGCACACGGCAGAAAATGTTTCGACACGTCAATAAAAAATACCTGGTTTTGTAACCACAGAAGAGGCCGAACATGTCCTGATATGTAGCTAAAAAAGAAAGAAAAAACTGTGTCGACACCTCATAAACACAGCAGAAAATTTCCCGACATGTTGTCAAAAATAATGGCCTGCTGCTTAGCAGGCAGCTCACCTGGGTGTCATGCCATCCACTGTCTCCTCCACCTCCTGCTGAGAAACCTAGCTCATAAATGTAATCTGAACCACGTCACTTTGGAAATGTTGGTATAATGTGTATGAAACAGACAAATGTAATGTACGTGTGGTTTGCAGAAACGTACAATGCCAGCAGTTTATCCTGGTTTAAGTAAAGCTGTTTTGAGCCGAGGGACTTTAGGAGTAAGTTTACTATTTCTACTTTACTATTACTACTACCACACTTTGTTTACGCCTAACAGAACATCCCAGAGAGAAATGGGAGGGGGAGGAGAAGAAGTCAGTTGTTTAGAGGTGAACATCGTGGTGGTGTAATCAGAGGTTGCAGCCCTTCGGTGGTATTTTATCATGTAAATGACATTTTAATTCAGGCCAAAGGCAGGCCTGAGCAGAGAGTGGAACAACATGTGGGCTGCCGGTGCTTGTTTGTGTGGTGTTGTTTCATTCTGGGGCCATGCAGGGTCGTATTAGGTATTCCTAGCAGGGATACATGATGTTCTCAGAAGCTGACCTGCAGTTACTTGTTTTTGTTTTTCAAAGAGTCGAGAGTTATATCACATCAGTGAACATGATCCCCATCAGCTTGTTAAACAACACTGAAGCCACACTGTGTTCTGTACGTGACAACAGCTGAGATCAAACATGAGCATATAGACTGAGAGGAAAGCTGAATATAACGAGCAGGAGGCTACACATCTGCACCCCGACACTGAAACAGATTAAGATCAAGTGTCAGCAGGAGACACAAATAGTGTTGTTGACTCATGTTGAGGGGAAGTCAAATGACTGAAAAGTAACCAACAAACCTCAACTGGTTTTGTCCATTTGACCTGTGACTGCCTGTCATTATGTCAGACAAGACCTTCTTAACCGTGAGAACCTGAACACAACAGATCAATACAGTGTTTGCAATGACATAGTCACATCTAGAGTCTCCATATTTGCCCATTTGTTTTTAATTAATTTAGAATAATTAAGAGGCACGTGCTCTGTGATAACAGGTCCTGCTTTAACAGTCACACCAGTGTTGATGAGCCACAGTGCAGTAACAGCTTGGTGTCGGCTGACCCCTGCTGGCTCTGATGTGTACTACAGACGCATAAACTGTCAGCATTTGTATTTAAAGGAGCACTCCACCTGTTTAAAATCTGACAAAATAAACTCAGTGATGTCATCAGGGTAGTCTCAGCTTGAGCTTTAGAGGCTACATGTTTATAACAGAGTCTGTGGAGCTTGAAAGACGTGAACATGTACCAAAAGACACTAATGAGTTGCATTATGGGACATGTAGGATGCAGGATTTCTGGAGCCTGTCCACCGTGACATCACCCAAAGGAGCTCACTCAATCATATGAGTGATGCTTCCACTCCTCACAGGCAACAGTCCCGCTCTGGAAAGTTTCCCACCATCTGCTATTTTAACCGGTCTTGATCCAAAACAGTAATTTCTGGCGGACTTTAAACCACCATTGCTATTCAGGAGTGCCATCTAGTGGGCTCAGAAAATAAAGAAAATGCTTCATGAGGCTTCATTTGGCCATCACTATTAAAACCCCATTTTTCTGCACCATGAATACCGTTGCTGTCTGGATGCTGTAACACAATACTCAGTCATAGTAGTGCCCCTTTAACATCTCTGCTCTCTCTGCCTGAACTTTTTTCCCAGCATCCCCCGCATCCAGAAAGAGTCGCACTACATCAAGTTCCTGTGCTGTGACAACGAACATGCAATGTTGCTTTGGGTGAACTCCATCAGAATAGCCAAGGTCAGACTCGACACTGTGTGTAACACAAATCTCTTTAATGTGAGCAGTGATGGCAGAGAGTTTGAATAAGTGTGTGTGTGTGTGTGTGTGTGTGTGTGTGTGTGTGTGTCCGTGTCTGTGTGTTCAGTATGGGGCTGCCCTGTATAAGAACTACCAGGCTGCACTGAAGAGAGCGTCCAGTTTTCAAACTCTCCACTCTGCTGCACATAAAGGTGAGTCTACAGGTTAGAGCAGGGCCGGTGTATAAAAAAACTACGATCATGTCTCCACAAAATGTCCCCTTCAAGCACTGAATAAGCCAACAGCAGGCCCACAAAGGTGGTGTGTTATTATAAGCAATTTAAGGTCTTATTCAAAATAATCTTTAATGAGTTACAGAAGCAAATAGTCAGCATATGAGGTTAGAACTCCTCAATGGAAGCATTATAAAATGTTTGCAATGTATTTTGTAGGTGGAGTATTCCTTTAAAATCAAAATTTTACCCTCTACATACTGGCCCAGGTCAGAGCACTGCTGCTTTTGACCAACAGCAGTAGAGAAAACTGTAGGAAACCAGGAACTTAAAGCCAAAATACAGAACAGGAAGAGCACTACTAAAATCCACATTTCTGTAATTAAACCTAATTTAATTGTCTTTACAGACAGATGTAACATTAATGCCCCTCACAGCAGCCCACGTGCGGGTCCAGCTCCACCCAAAATCACAAATGTTGAAGATGAGCAACCACCTGACTTCATCCCTCCTCCTCCTCCTGGACACACACAAGTTTGAGACACATCTTCACCTTCTGATGTGCGTCACGGTTAACTTCAGTTAGCCTGGATTTAGCCCATTTAGCTTCCCATGTGCACACGTCTGGACAAATGTCCAACGTGGAGCCAATAATATGATGTGTCAGTCATGCACAAACATGTAATAGTAGTGTTACAAGACCATGATGCAAAGAAAATTAAAAAGCTTTTACTTATTCTCAGATGTATACTTATACTATTTATTTGGTTTTGGTTAAAGTCCCTGCAACTTATACATTTTTTGCACCTGTTCAAGCAGCTAGGAAAGACCCTAAAATTGAGGTAAAGGTAGTAATGACTGTTATTTTAGCAAAGGACACAGAACTATTGAGGATGTACATTAAACATCTACCAGGGGAGGCCATGACTGGTCTAAATCATTGGTAAGAAAGACAGAGTTGTTGCTCAGATCAACACTAAAGATGCTGGTCATAGTATTAATTCAATGCCACTTTGACTGTGCTGCCACCTCCTGGTTTGATAGGGCACCACAGTGCATCAAAAATAAAGTCCAGACTACTGACACATGTATATCAGGATTGTGCGAACCTTTTCCTACTTAACTTGATTCAGCATAATTATTACAACTTCCAGAGACGATCACAACAAGAGGCAACAGATTTAATCCTTTAGAGATTCAAGAGTTTAGTGGGCAAATATTTTCGATCTACTTTAAAACACAGCTGCAATTGAATGGAATAAACTTCTAATATCTCTGAAAGTAAATGAGGCAGAGAGGAATTAAAAGCAGGCTACAAAGTAATGGCCAGCAAATAGTCTCATAGCAGGGAACTTGCACAAATTAACTGAGTGATGTCCTTTTGTTTTACTTCTTTGGTGATTAAATGGATTCTGTATTTGCACCTGTCTATAGGTTTTTTAAAGATTTTTTCTATTATTGTAGCGACAGAGAGAGACAATAAAGGCAGGGGAGTGGAAGGGCAGATGACATGCAGCAAAGGGCCAGACTCGAAACTTCACCTCTGTGATGAGTTCTTAGCCATAGTCTGTATATTACCTATGGTAGATGGTGTTCGGCACAACCCCCAGTTTGGAGAAGCAGGCTGGAGTACAGCCATGGAAGCTAAGCAATGTGCTGCTGTGGATGAAGGCAGCAGCAAAACATACTTTAGCCACCTAAAAAATCAGAATCACATTAATTATACCCCATAATCAGAATATTTTAACTGCTTTACTTTACTGTCAGACAGCCCTCTCGTCAGAGCCACCAGACCCCACTGACAAAAATTTCAGCTCGCCGAACCCGGGAGCTGCTGGTCTACCGCTGCCTCCATCACTTAGTTTGTGTTACTGTGTGACTTTGGTAAATCCAAACTTACTCTTTTAATTGTCCAAGACACACAATAACATAAACAGAGGGCTTTCACATCAGGGACCCAGGCATGAATAGGAGTGCACTTGACCCCAAAGTACATTTCATTTTATAAGTGTGAACACTGTGTACCGTACTCAGGCACAGGTGGTCAAGAGAGACAAGATGAGACGGGACGAGGCTGTAACAAGCTGCCACTAGTGCAGCACCATCTTGAGAAGAATGCTAATGTCTCTGTATCAAACTGCAAGAGCAAAGCTTTGCCTACTCCACAGGTAGTGATGGCCAAATGAAGCCTCATGAAGCATTTTCTGTATATTCTGAGCCCACTTGATGGCACTTATTGTTCAACAAAAGGTTGAAAATACACTGAATTGTTCCTCTTTGAGCCTCTCTCTTTAAACCCCGAGTGCCATCTAGTGGGCGCATCATGAGGCTTCATTTGGCCATCACTACTCCACAGGCCTCCGCAGATGACAGTCCCCGAGGTAGCAGTGTCGTCTGCAGCAAACTTTTCTTCACTGTAGCTTGGCAAAAATGTCATGTAGATGATGACGCAAGTGTACTCGGGTACGGAACAACATTGCTAATGTGAGAGTGCAGTGGAGGGGGGTAAATTGTACTCGGGCATTAATCGGACCTGATATGAAAACGTCCTAAATGATCGAGGCAGCAGCTCCCGTGTCTGGCTTTGAAGAGAGCCATGTAACAGCTTCAGCTCCTCGTCAGAAGTGCTGAAAATATTGTCAAGATAGCACAGATACACTGCGGCCCCCATCAACAGCAGTACGTAGCTTAGCTTCTGTGATGTTACTCTTGCCTGCTTCTCCAGACTGGGGGCCTGCTGTAATTAATACACTGACTATTGATGAGCACCTCATACAACCCCACTTGAAAAGATCCATACTATCCTTTATTGGTCCCTTTGATGCTACACACTTTAACCAGTGAGCTAGCGATGGCCAGGTGAAGCAGTGTTATGTGTATTTTATGACTGTGAAATAAATCAAACTTTATGACACACAAAACACACAGCTGTGTTCACTGTTTCAATGAGCTGTTTATTACAAAAAGACTGTACATAAATTTCAATGAACACATCGTATGTACAAACTGAGAGGAGAAGACAAATATTGGATTCTGTTCCCATGAACATTTAAGTTACTGATTTTTTTTTTCCCCCCGTTTCATCATTAAGAAAACACACATCAAAGAAAGGCGCCTTGACCTGTGATGCCCTGAAATGCTAGACGTTAAGTGGTAAACATTACAAAGTTCTGCACGTCAGTGGTTGTCTCATGATTTCTCTATGAAAAAAGTATAAATAAATCCTTTACATACAAACTGCTAGCGAGCCTTCCTCAGCAGTCTCCGACACACAAAAACAAGTTGAATGCAAAGCTAGAAATACGTTAGGTAGAAAAAGTTGTTTTCTCACAAAAAATTACCTCATGATGGAAAAAATACAATCAAGAATGGGATGTAGTGGCAAATCATTCACTGTAATGACGATACTTTCATGCACAATGAATACTGTTCATTTGACCGAGTCCTTGTCTTTTCTGATCTGTGTGGAAACCTGAAAATGTTACCGCTGGATAAAATCCCCCTCACAACATCAAGAAGTCTGTCATTTCAAAATAAAAGTTTATGTTCAATGCCCGTTACTCCCAAAGTACATATGATTATGTTTGTTTATGTGGCTTGTTACAAACATCTGAGATAAACATTAGCTTCAGTGGTATCTAACAGCGGGTTTTAATGCCGGGTTCAGACTACAGGGTATCAGCCCGATTTTAGCCTGACGCAGCCATCCGACGGTGTCAGCTCAGATCTGACGTTTGCAATAATAAATCATTTTATCCTGTGTAGTGTGTCATAGTCAACAACAACCAACGCCACGTCTGGGACACCTCACGACGTTCCATCAGAAAGACTAGCATGTTTGATTTTCTTTTTCTTTCGTCTAAGAACACAGCAATGTGCCACTGTAGACAATTGTGAGGCAACGATACCCCAACCTTTTGGATATTTCACACAGAGTAAAAAAGGAAAAATGCTGGCGTGAAACAGCAGCGGCACTTCAGCAACCTGATGAGTACTGCGGTTAGCATGAAGCTAGCAAAGAGTGCTAATTTGCCATAATGGAGCAGAATTGGGTCGACAAGCATACCGTAAAATTCACAAATGGTGTCTAAACCTTTACTTACAACAACTACAGAGGGTACCAACTTTATTTGAAACTTCATTAGACACAGGCCTTTATTTCTCATTCCCTCGGTATGTTTCTACTTTTAATCCCTTCCCGTTTGCCCTGATAAATTTAACGCATCATGCGTCATTTCAAACTCAACACTTCCTGTATCCATTTGAAATTAAAAGCCCCTCATCGCTTCGGTGGAGAGAATCCCCTCCTTTTCTAAACAGGCTTTTATTGTGAAACACTTGCAGGAATTTGTTGCGAAGAATTCAGTCACTTGCACGGTACTTCAAATATAGCTCCTGTCATCTGACGGCACTTTTTACGTTACTACAAAAACAGTTTGGCTGGGACATGAACAGCCACAGTGACTGAAACATAGATATTAATAATACCTTAATACCAGACACTGAGATGGCGCCTATTCATTCCACTGGAGTTGCTCGCCTGGCACGTACACCTGCCTTCTGTCGTATATGGCCCACTGAATATGCACAGTAGTGATTCTTCTGTTGGCCGCGCCCACAAGTTCCTGCTTGGCTCATAGACTTTACACTGTGATGACGACAGATTTTTAAATCGCTTTTCTTGGCTTGAGGAAAGTTTTACAATTATAAAACCAGCATGGCTCAAAAATTCAGAATAGAAAGAGTCGTACTTGACCTTGTTTGTAGTTTGACGTGTCCTGTCAACAGCTTTACAGACAAGTCTTTTACAATGGTGGTCTATGGGGGAAAAAAAGCTTTTATGGCTGCAAGACCGCAAGTGGCCACTGGGAAAATTTGCCACAAGGCCGGTCAGCTTGCCAAAGGGCCTGGACTGAGGTACTACTGGTAACAATAGGACAAGAACACTAGAGGAGTAATCCAGTGACATCACACACGTCATGTAGGATGACTGGTCGTGGACTAACTTGTAGTCTGTCACGCCAGGCAAGATTTTCTGACTCTGTAATCACCTCATCTGACATAGTGACATGTCGTGTAGTCTGAACCCGGCATCACTTGCACCAACAATCACTTTGCAAGAGCAGGCATCTTATTTTAAAAAAAGTAGTAGAAATCAGAAGAGAAGTCTTCATATCGGCACTGTTTTTAAGACCTCAGGATTGCAATTCATTCCTTCACTGCAGTTGGCAGGTGTCATTCATACACAGCACAGACTGTTTATCTGTGTGCAGACAGACAAAACATACTGTAAGCAGCAGACTGAATCGAGCTTTAGTACATTACCGCTGGGTTGCCTACATTCACTAAAACGCAGAGGCGACTGAATCTGATATATGTTCACCCTCTGGAACAAAGTAATGAGACTAAACTCCCTTGTTACATTTCTGCAGTTTGTAGCGCAGTCTTGGTTTGAGGTTGTTTGGGTTGGTGATTATGGTTATTGAGCACCAATGTAAAGCACCACACCAGCAACCACTGAAAGAACAAGTGTAAAGGTTAGTTGATACTTCTGGATCGCAACTCTTGTGTAAAAATCAAAGCAATGACAGAAATCATTAAGTCATCACAGTTGTTGATAACTAATCAGTGCAGCTATTCCAACACAATGGAAAACAACATGAAACATACAGGTTAGTCCTTCCTCTGCTTCACATCTCGAAGCAATCTCAGAGCTCTGCTACAGTAGCTGGACAGCATCACCGAATATAGTGATCAAAATGATATAGTTGTGACTGAACATAGAAAAATAAATGTTTATACACGGCCACTTTGCCCCGATAAAGTTAAAATGGCACTGTGAGTGATGGATAAAATTAATATTCAAGTAAAAAAAAAAAAGAAACAAAATGTAAAACATCCAATCTTGGCATCACCTCCACTGACGCTGATGGAAACTCACAGGTGAAACACACTAACTGACAAATGTACTGTACTGGCAGCGTCTCACGTTACAGTTTATATACAAGTTAGAGAACAGAAAGAAACTCCACCAGAAAGAAGAAACTTGTCTTTTTTTGTAATGCATTCTATACACTCAGTTCACCCTTTTTAACAGCATCAGCTGTGGAAGCCCATTTCTGCCAGCGTGATCCAAGAAAAAGACCCTGTCGGTCAGTGCGATGAGAAACTCAATATAATGACTTGCATATCTCAATGACTTTGAGAGGCTAAGCTGTTTTTTAAAAGTTTTAATATATTTTTTGAAATATTACCTCATTATTTTGAGATAATAATTAATTACTTTGGGATACTTACTCATTATCTTAGCATACAATCTCATTATTTTGAGATACTACATTGTTATTTTGAAAGACTAATTATTTTAGGATACTACGTCATTATTTGGGGATTCAACTTATTATGAGATATAACCTCATTATCTTTGCGATTGTACCTCATTGTTTTGAGTTATTACCTCGTTATTTTGAGATACTTCCTCATTATCTTGAGAAACTAATTCAATATTTTGAGATAACACGATAATTTGAGATATTACCTCATTTTGAGATACTACCTCATTATTTTGAGATACTAATTCATTATTTGCAATGCAAACTTGCTATACTATAGATACTAACTCATTATTTTGAAATACTATCATTATTTTGAACCTAATTTATTATTTTGAGATATTACCTCATTTTGAGATACTACCTTGTTATTTTGAGATATTTATTCATTATTAGGAATATGAACTTGTTATCTTGAGACTCTAACCCATTATTTTCAGATACTAAAGAATTATACTGAAACTCTACCTCATTATTTTGAGATCCTACCTCGTTAGTTCGAGATATTTCCTCCTCATTTTGAGATTCTAATTCATTGTTTTGAGATACTAACTCATTTTGAGATACTGCCTCATTTGGGGATACTAGCTCGTTATTTTGAGACACTACCTCATTATTTTGGGATAGTAATTTAATATTTTGAGATACTGACTTATTACTTTGATATACTACATTGTTATTTTGAGAAACTACCTTGTTATTTTGAGATACTACCTCATTATTTTGATACTAGTTCATTATTTTGAGAAACTAATTCAATATTTTGAGATACTACCTCATTATTTTGAGATACTACCTCATTATTTTTGAGACTCATTTCCACTACAAAGTCATTATTATGCTTAACTACCTTGGTATTTTGAGATACTACTTCATAATTTCAAGATACTAAGTCATTTTTTTGAGATATTAAGTCATTTTTTAAGACAATAACTTTATTTTGAGAAAGTTTCTCATTATAATGACTCACAGGGTCTTTTTCTGGTGGAAATGGTCTTCCATACATCCCCACCAACACAGAGCATAGTCAATACACAACTCAAGGTTGCTTTTGTTCCCCCTTTAACATCTTGTGATTTGGACATCGACGGCATTGAACATTCAGTCGTGTCCTAATGCACTTGTTGATGTCTGTTTGTCCTTTTAATTTTTTTTTATATAAGGTAAGATGGATGTTTTTAAAAGGAGGGAAGGGTTGGTCTGCTGGTCTACAGTGCAAATAAATGGGTAGGAGCGTCTGCACAGCATTTTATCTAAAGAATGCTACACTGCCTCATCTATTGATGAAATCCTAGTAATACTTCACTGTCTGGATCTACTGCATACTGTAAATACTGGACATGTTGGCTGCACATACACCAATTAACACTAAATCTAGATTTACTTGGCATTCTTTGAAATTATTCTGTAATTTCTTGTGAGGCAAAATGTGACTGTTATAGTTTGAAAAGTGCTACCCGACCACCACGATGTAACAGCGGCAGCATAAAGGCCTTTATCTCCTCCCTTTCGTCCACAGTGTAAACTAACAGACCCCAGTTCGAAGCTTCAGCACCCTCCTTCTTTGTGCGACACTTTTATCTTTTTTTATTTATTTTTTTCTTGAGCATAACAAAACCGTGCAAGCACAAGCCCCCCGAAAAGAAAAACCATTTGTAAATCCACCATGGCACTTCATTAAAAATGGGGGCTGTATGAGCTGCAGTTGTTGGACCGCACACGTCTGTACATCTTCACGGTTTTACCTCTGTTCAAAACTGCAGTGCCATTCTGGGTGTTTTTTAAATTTTTTAGTCAGCATAGTGCATGATCGACTCGACGTAGTTTCCTGGGAAGAGTCCGGTGACGCCGTTGCAGACACCTTCGAACCAGCCGTCATCGTTTTTCTTGATTATGTAGATGATGGCTCCCTCCATGAAGGACAGCTCATCCTCCTTGTCCTTGCTGTAGTCATAGATGGCCACAACTGGGAGAAATAACAGAAAGTTGTCATTACAAACCAAATTTACAGGGCGGCTCCATTTTTAGTATGAGGTTCCTACATCGTTCTGTAGTTTTCCAGTAGTGTTTCTTATGTATTCAAATCTGAAAATTCAAATTTTGGTCCAAGTACATATCTTTCAGCTCCCCCTTGGAAAGAGCTGTCTGACAGCAAGGTGAAGCCATGAAATAATCTAAATACAGTGTACACTTAAACTGATATATTTTTTTTTTGGTTGGTCCTTTTTTTAAGTGGCTTAAACATGTTCTGCTGCTGCTCCTGTCCACAGTCACCAGACTCTTTTGACAGAAACAGTAATTTTGCCCACAGAACACAAGGAGTTTCCGGTCTACCGCTGCCTCTGATCGGTTAGTTAGTGTTATTTGGCCTTTCCCATAGAATAGGAAGTATTCTATGGGAGTAAGTAGAAGTAAAGTGGAAAACTGTCACTAACCTTTCTCTAAATAAACCTTGGGGGCCCAGTGGGGGTCTCCGTCAGCGTAGGGATCGCTGTAATGAACCACTGCGGCTTCCTCTTCCTCATAGTCCACAGGTGGAGGAGGAGGAGGGGGAGAGGGCTCCTCAAACACACCCATGTCCTCTGGGGGAGGTGGAGGAGGCGGGGCGGGGCTGTCTGTTACTGAAAGAGGACAAACAGTGAAGGAGATTTAGAATCAGACAGGATGGGAAAATTGAATAAGAAAAAAGCAAGAGAGAGTGCACAGATAATGTGTTTGCTGCTGGAGATACATTTTGAAATGTACTGCAGTGACAGATGAGGTCAGGAGAGCAGAGTGTGTGTTTATTTCCCATTCCCAAAATTCAATACTTTTCCACAATCTCTTGTATTTATTTCTTGTCTGGATTGGGTCAGAGTGCAACATGGAAAAGCAATCTGTTAAAAGAATTTGATCCCACAACTATCTTCAGCAACAACAAATGTCACCATGTACAGGGACAATGAGACTATGCTTCAGTTATAACTAGCATCAATTTTTAGATTTAAACGAGTGTACATATTATGTCACCTGTTTCATATTGACAACCATCACCTAGAACAGGATCGTTCAACTATATTGTTCAATGGGCCACATTTTCAGAAAGCAAAGGGCCTGGTGGGGTTGGACATCTCCCTTCTCATTATGTATTTACACTTGACTTAACACGCCACCACACTTTCAAAACTTCTATTTCTCTACATCGCAATTTACATTAACTATTTTTACATTAGTACAACCTGTTAACCACAGGGTGCATCCAGTAGCTGGTGGGAACGTGCAGCACCTGATTCGTCCTTGTTTAGAAGGAATAAGCTGGCAATCCCGGGCCTCAACAATGGTCTTTATTTACCACAACCAGGAAGGGACAGCAGTATTTAAAATAGTTGAGTAGGATGTGTTGGAAATATCAGGACACATATGAGTGTGTGGTTTGTTCATATAAGCGCACACCAGTCTTCATAAAGGAAACAGAGGAACTTCTTGCTTGCCACTTTGGAGGTCGGCACAGACTAACGCAACCATAAAGTGACACATGATCAAGCTAGGGCTGCTGGGAAAAGCCCCATGAAGCTTTTTCTTTATTTTCTGAGCCCACCAGATGGCACTCATGGTTTAAAGCGAGAGGCTCAAAGAATGGCAATTCAGTGTGCTTTCAACCTTTTGTTGAACAAAAAGCGCCACCTAGTGGGCTCAGAAAATCAAGAAAATGCTTCATGAGGCTTCATTTGGCCATCATTCGGCCGCTGGTCTCAGCAATATTTTTTATAAAAATGGTTGGTGTCAATGGTTTATTTTTGGCTAAATTTTAAATGAGACATGTAGAAAAAAGTGATTTTGAAGCTTAGATATGGCTACATTTCCTTGAAGGAATTGTTCGTCACGCATGATGCATTTATGGATCATTGAAAATTTAAAAATCCAAAGATAACAGTTTCTGTTTTAACAGTGTCTGTGACAAATGGTGAAATTTTATTTATTTTTTTTAAGAGAAAACACGCCTTTCAAACAAACTGGTGGGTCGTGGGGTTCAGAGACGGAGATACAATTGCTCAGCAGGTTTGAAGGATTTATTGTGGCAAAATGTCTGTTATTCACATGATTTTATTCTTCAGGTTTTTGTAAACTGTATTTATTTGTACATAGAACTGATCGGCGCGAGGGCTATCAAATAGGCCTGACATAGACCAAAAGGAACATTCAGGAACCTTCTACTCTCCTCCTACAGCATCTACTCGACTATTAATACTTGGATTTGAGAAATACTTTTGTGGAAATATTAAATGTATTTAGTTACTGACCTAACTCTCACTCTTGGCTTTGACACAACTTACAAATATGTGGAAGCAAGGGGTGCATATTCTATCACTGATCGCTTATATCATACCTAATATAGCCTTTATATAGTTTAAAATAGATATCAGTGTTTTTTCTCCTCAAATTTGCCTGCAGCTCTGGAAAAACCAGACACTGAAACACTGTAGACTGCATGTTGGCCAGGACACCTGGCGCAGTGCTGTGTCCAATGTTAACAGTCCAATCGGTTAACATGGGCGCCGAAAACAAGTGGGCAACGCTCCATGGAAAACTGGCTCACTTTGAAGCTCTTCTGCATCAAATGTGAACCCAGCGTTACTTTTAGACATTCACAAAGTTTGATTTGTATTTTAGTTTTCCCCAGAGAAATTAGCAGTGGCATTTTAAGTGCACACTTCAAAAATAAACACCCCGAGTATTCCCTTGAGACAGTTTTGTGTGTATTTACTCATACAGCTCGAGTGCTTATGTGTCTGAAGGCTAAAAGTTCAGCAGAAAAAGACTCATCGTCTCCTTCTGCGTGTTCACACAAGTATGAGGTGGTATATCCAGCAGATCTGTGTTTTACTCCAAGTGCAATTTTAAAAGCTTGACTTGGCCCTGACACACTGATCCACTGGTGCTACAGTCCTCAGTCCTTTAAACACATTTGTGCTCGAGATACGAGCGTCCTCCTGGAGCCAGTCTCCTTGCAGGCTTACACCCACAAGTCCAGGGATAAAAGAAAAGCTGCACCTCTTATCTAACTAATTCATAAGCCTGCTCCTGAATTAAACAAACTGCAATAATGCACCAGAGGTCTGAATTTAAAGCATCTCTTCAATTCCAATCTGCTTACGTACCTTTTTTTTACTGGTCTAACAACTGACTTCAAATCTGTTTAAGCATTAAGAGCAGAAAAAGCTTCGATATATAACAATAGCTGTCTTAGATTTTATAGGTCCAATCCATTACAACCCTTTTAGGTCTGTGTAAACCCCCACATACATTACATTTAGTAGGAGTCTGCTGTGTAGTTGGCAAGAGGTATATCTTATCAATCATTCCCAAGGAAAAAAAACTGTAATAATCGTAAATTACAATGTAGGCAGACAGAAAAAGGAAGCAGTCTCCATTAAAAAACATTTAAAAAGCATGTGTGGGTGCCCTTTTTAAGTGCTATCCGGTATTTAAATGGTATTATACAAGATCAGCACTTCTTGGCTCATTGTTGCGATGTTTTTGCACTTGTTAAACATTAGTGTGTTCAGTGCTGTGACCTCATTTAGACTGCGGCACTCTTTTCTTTGTCTGTTCAGTCGGGGCAGCTACTGCTGGTCATACTAACTACCCAAATCTTCTATTTACATATTAATCCCTGCTTCTGATGCAGGAAATGCAAAATGGGAGAAAAGCCTGTCCAGAAACTGGCTGTTTGTTTAAGGTAAAAGCTTCATAGACATAAGTTAATAATCCTTGAAATGAAAATGTGCTAATTATTAGTTTAAAGACCATAAACATTCCTTATCTGACTGTACGACTCATATCCAGTGGCATGCAGCCGTTTGACCAGACAGATACGGACAGTTAGCTCGCCACATAGCTGCATCTCTGCAGACAGGCGGACGTTGAATCAGGACACGGCATCAGGTCACATTTTTCTCTCCTCAGTGGACAGACAGAGCAGGACGCACGCTTTCAGTGATTCATCACCATGGCAACAGACGGTCATCCGAGGGGCGTGTGCTCCCCCTTCGACCCCGAATACAGCTCAAGAAAAGGTGCGCCGAGTGTAGCAAGCCGCAGAGAAGAGTGTGAGAGTGAGGCAGTGAGGGAAGATGTGATGAACAGCGTTGCTATATGCCTGCATATATGAAGACCTGTTTTACTGAGATCAATTTACTGATCTGATGATGATAAATGTACCAGTATCATTTTTTATACATCATTTATTTCCTTTCTAATGCTGGCTCACTTCTTAGGCTGCTTGTGTGCTCACTGGTTGAACACCCAGTTACATGGCATCGGCTGTTGTAGCTGTTGTCAGATTTATAATGTAGGTCACTTAAGTTTTTTTGTCCAGCCCCATCTACTGTGTGTATGTGTTTGTGCTTGTGTGTAGGAGTGAATGTGACTGTGAGTAGGTGGTTGTGAATGTGTCGAGTCATCTTTGTAAGCATGGGATTTTTTTTAAGAATACATTCTGAGGTTTTTGGAAACAGCAGGTATCTGCACAAGTGAGTGTGTATATGCAGGGTTTAATGGCCTTTTTTTTCACTTGCCCAGTAGGGGCAAGAGTGTCAGATATCTACTTCCTCAAAGTCAGTTTTTAACTCAATGCAAATGATTTATTAGCGGGTATCAAATAACAATGAAGATTAATTGTCATGAAAAACGACCCCGTTTTATCCACCTTGCTCTCGAACTTGTGCCCAATTGTGCTCTAACGCCACCCATCTGAGCTCCTGTTTCAAGGATAGTTGAAATGCTTGCTTGCACTTCAGCTCATTAACTTTGTCTTTACCCGCAACCATTTTCTCTTGAGTGCCTCATTAGTACTGTGCAATGAGATGGCTCACTCTTTAGCTGCTTCCATCATCAGCTCCTGAAAAACTGTGTTGAGTCCTTTTGTACCATCTGCCTAATCAAGCCAATGAGTTGCTAGATTTACCTGCCTGATGTGGAACCTTATTTGGCCCAGGCAATCGTTACAGCCAAAATACATGGGACACAGACATGCACGACATGTCTGCCACTGCAATATAATCAACCGAAGCTGCTATACTGACCTGTGGGAGTTGCACTTTAACGCTATAGTTATGCAGCTGGTCTTTTTTTTCTCTCTCTCTCTAGGCGCAGCTTTAAATGATCTTTTTTAAAAAGGATTAACATGAATTCGGGATGTCTTGATCAAGTTTTTTTGGCCCCTAACCTGATCTGAGTCATTTAATATTGAGAATCTGCAGAGTGCATACTTCAAGTACTTTCAAGTTATTAAAATCAATCGACTGTCTCAAGCCTATCCTCCAATGTTTGTAGCTTCAGTGCAGCCTGTGTCTGAGCCGCCTGACAGCATTTACTGTCATCGTCTGGACTTATTTGCATGATATGATCAAGAAATTACTCTTACTGGCTTTTTGCTTGAGGGGCTTTTGTTGAGTTGGGTGAGTGTGGTTGTGGTCTGTCTCTCCCAAGAGCAGGGCCGTGACACACCACACGCCATAGGTGGCAAACAGACAGTTTGTCACTGAGCTAAAATGAAACTAGTGCTCATAACTCTGTTAGTTAATATACACAGTCTCATTCTGTATTTTGCTTTTGTTTATGGCTTGTGTGTGTCACTGCGGGTGGTGGGTAGGCTGTGCTCATGCACGGGAGCACAGCAAAGTGGAGGAGCAGAGAGTTTGGGAGTTGATGATGGCTGTACTCATTGTGAGGCTGTGCATGAAAGCTTCGTGAGTAAAAGACACCAGCTGACATTAAATAAAGGGTCGGATCCTCTGTACAGCTCAATATAGCCGATCCCGATCAGTTAAACGCCTTGATCGGCCCTGATCTTTGAGATAATATCTCAGTTGGCAAAATTCAATATGCACAAAATCTGGCATGTAACCAGATGCTACAAAGATGGAGTCTGTGTAGCAGGTATAAAACCCTCCCTGCTGACGTGACACATCATATCCATTCTCCATGTATTTCAGCTGTTATTGTTGAGCTCTGCTGTGTGTGTGCTGCATATAGTGGATCTGGTAACACTCATGTATGCATGTCTGCTTAAGTGAGTGTACATGCATATCTTGGTATGGATTTTCTACTTACTGCTCTCCTGCATTCTGGCCACAAAGCCGGTCAGAGGGATCTGTGGGGTCAGCTGGACCATTGGAGGAGGAGGCGGAGGAGCCACAGACACTGGAGCAGCAACACCAAAGAGAGGCAGACAAAGCAGCAGAGAGACAGAGAGCGATGGAGGTGGTGGACAGGGAGACAGACAGTGACGAGGAAAGAGCACATAGACGTTACAAAGGAGATAAAGTCCAAATACAGAATGGAGGAAAGAGAGGAGGGGGAAAAAAAGAAACAAAAAGCTTGTGAGTGAGCGAAATAGTGCAGGAAGCATTGCTGAGCAAATCATTTACACACTCCAATCAGTGTTCCTTTGTGCTGCGGTTTTCAAGCTGGGCTAAAGAGGCATTCATCTCATCTCAGTCTGAGAATCTACCTCATCAGCATCCGATTTACGTCAAAAGCAAAGGCTGTACAGTGACAGAGCTGCAAAGCACTACAGGAACCCAAAAAACACGACAGTGGCAGGGTGACAGCTCAGACGCCGTGTGTGGTAGGAATAACAAAGCAGAGATCTCAAAAAAAGCATTTACAGGTAGAGCTGCAGCGTCTGTAATTTCGTTAAATGCTGAAGTAGTGAGGTATGTCTGGATCAAATGCAACATTTAGTGCAATCACACACTTTATTGGCAGTCCGAGCATTTATATAATCTCCATATTCTGCCTGTGAAATGAGGCTATTTGTTGCATTGTCTTAAAACAGGAGATAAACCAACAGACAAACACAGCTGTCCTCACTCAAAGACATGATGTCACACACATGCACGCCAGGTCTGACTCATAAATCGCATGTAATGGAAGGGCGTCTGTAGTCTCACTGGGCAGTAATGTCTTATTATTCCACCCTGCTCTCACCACACAGCCACATCCATCCACAGCTAAGGTACGCCCCGTGAGATCAATGAGCTCCCTCATGTGCTGGCACTAGCTTTTCGTGCTGTAGAACTTCCATTACATTCGCCAGGAATCCGAACGTATCTTTCACTTTAATTAAATTTCAATGAGCAGACATCACAGAGATCATGAGATGCCCCAGTTTAAGTCCCTGGTTGATGCAGCTCTGCAACATTGTTTCTCCTCTCAGACGAGACAGGCAGCCTCTTCCTTCTGTGCCAAGGAAGATGCTCGTCCTTTGAGAGGGAGAAGCCATTAGAGGAGAATGGCTCAGAGTGATGCCTGCCAAAATAAATTCTACTCTTCTGACAGAGAATATGCATATGTCCTGGGTTTCCCCTTGTCTAGTAGCTATTTATTGTATGTGTCGTCTACTCTGTTCTGCCTGTCTGTCTCTTCCGAACATGAAGCCTTGTACAGCTGACTGAAGTGATAATGTCATAACTCAGTTACAAACGGTAATGAAACACTGAGCACAGCAGTGCTGAGGTGGGAAGGTTTCAACAACCCTGACTTAAGTAATTATGGTTCATCATTCATTTTCATTAGCCACGGTAAGAGCCTAGCCAGTGCATATCTTTTAGACCCAGAGGACAGTTTTTGGCAGTTTCACATAATTATAGATTGTGAAGTCGAAACAATGCCAACTGCCAAGAATGGATGGTTACATTAATACAAGCTTCCTCACCACTTTATACATATCTAGGTCTCTGGCGATAACCACAATATTGCAATATCTTGCTAATGACCAGCCAGCCACAGGGGACGGCACGCAACTGCCACAGCCGCAAGCATAATCTCTAAAGGAATGCAGTTGTAGTCTTGCAAACTGTGGCTCAGTCTTTGCAAAATCTTACAGTCTGTGACTAAAAACTAACATCGTCTTTACATGTCAAGGGTGTCAGACTTCAGTCTTTTCAAAGTCGTCTAGTGTTTGGTAGGTACAAGAGATATGTGTAAAGACGGTAAGAGATGTCCATCAGTTAAGCCTGGTCTGTTCATGCTGTCACAGTCCTGAGCAGAGGTCTAATTGGGCATCACTGAAAACACCTGTGGAAGGAAGTGTGGTGTGTGGGCCCTCCTAGTGAGGCAAGTCACAGGTAATAGGCCTTTTTCCCACAGAGGACATGTTGACATGTCACAGTATGAAAAGCACAGGTGTAAATAACTTAAATCAATGATGGCTGACTGGTGCATTCCATTACCCATACTATCTACTATACCGGGAAAAAAACATTTAGGGTGCATTTCAAATCACATACTTTTTCTTTTTTACTTTCAGTAGGTACTGCAGCTGGCATTAGAAAGTACGTACTGTTGCATGCAGTATGCACATGATCAGGACACACTACTTTGTCATATCATTACGCCCTGAAATTTCACCATCTTGCTTATCACCATCTTGTTACCGTGGGGATAAAAGAAAATGCCACTTACCGGGTTCACCAGATTTATAACACCCATACTATAAACAGTATGGGTGTTGGAACGCACAATTAGTGTAGCATATGCGGTATGCCAAAAACTCTGATGTCCTACTGCATCTGGTCGCATTTTGCAGTATGCAAGCCAGAATGCTTTTCTGGCTTTTTTGACCCAAAATATTCTGCACAGCTGACAATACATCACATCGACTAAAGACTCATTCATACTCCCTTTCCACATGAAAACAGATGTGTCTGTCTCAAACGCTGTAAATGTCACTATTATTACACTGCCTCGACAATCTCCAATAGTACTGCTGTTTCATCCGTATGCATGTTTTTTCCCTTTTTCATGGGAGCGCCATGGATTAACACTCTGCTACAAATGCCAGCAGTGTGATGAGGCACCAGCCGCCAGTCTGTTGTGCACTGAGCGCTGCACATTTGCCTTTTTTCTGGTTGCTGAGAGTTAGAAAATATTCAACTTTAAGTCAAACACTGCAGCTGCTCACCACTGTCACTTTTTACCCAGCAAACCAACCATCACATCCCTGAACAACAACAATGTAGAAGAATAACCCGCACAAATCCGGTGGGTCCATCCTCTCTATGTGCTTCAGTCTTCACTTCATCCAGAGCAAGTACTCTAGCTCAGTGGTTCCCAACTGGTCCAGCCCTGGGGTCCAGATTTCTCCTTAGTCATTAGTTCAAGGTCCACACAGTTTAATACATTCAGCATCATACTTGTGTTTGACCATGCAGTCAAGCTAGTTTGCTGTCTCTGCCAAGTAGCTGTCTGTTAGTCACTCACTCTACAGCAGAAAACAGTACTTCAAAATAAAAGCTCTGTGCCAGAAATTCACCGCACTTCAATTCTATTAAGAATGGACCCAGACCCACTTTTGGACCGCGAGCAACCAGCTGGGAACCTGCTGACCAAGCCCCCAGGAACAGTGCTGTGCTTTGAAACCAGTTTTTCACTGTGGCCAGATGAGGAATTACACTTGCTGGGTCCATCACATGAAGCCAAAGAGCCCAAAAAGATTTTTTCCCATTGACTTACATTGGGAAAGAGACATCTATAAATCAGTGGATACATTTTTGGGGGTGTTACAGCCCTACTATAAGAATTTGATGCTTCTGGTCGGATAACATTTAACATTTCTAAAAGACATGCACGATATGATCATTTGATCCTTATTCAACCAGAGATAGCCACTCGGACAGCCGACATATTATACCCCCAAAATCAAGCTTTTATGGCTTCATGCACCACTGAGCAACTTGCATAGGAATGAATGGGGCCCCGTCTGCAATGCTGTATCCAGGTGTTTTTATACAGCCATGGTGATGACATTTTTACTTCCGTGGATATTCTCTATCATAGCAACCAGATGTCACCAAACCATATCAGAAAAAAAAAAAAAAAAACTGCCACTCCTGTTGCGTCTTGTTGCCTTTCTGTGTTCTGCATTTAACAAACAAGTATTTAGTTTTAAAACTATGTCATCTTTGTCATTTATAAAGCAATAATATGCCTAATTATAACCTAATAATAAAGCTTATTTCTGAAGCACTACAATCAGGATAAATGGAGTAAACTGCAAAAAGAACAAAAAGTGGTGGTAATACTGTATATCGCGCCATTTAGCCACCCTTTATCACTGCAGGGGAAATTCCTTCACCGCAACAGCCCTTTAGATACCTTCTGCAGATAGTGACGGCCAAATGAAGCCTCATTAAGCTTTTTCTTTATTTTCTGAGCCCACTAGATGGCGCTCATGGTTTAAAGAGGCTCAAAAAATGGCATTTCAGTGTGCTTTCATTTGTTTGAACTCAGAAAATACAGAAAATGCTTCATCAGGCTTCATTTTGCCATCACTAACTGCAGAGGAGTCCAAAATGTACTGTTGATGCAAGTTTCATCAGATTAGGATGGGTCTAATGCTACACACACTAACCATAACATGCACACGTTATTACTGAAAACATGCATTGAACCTGAGTTACCTGAGTTCTGTGGGTAGGCAGGACCCCCGTTGATGTGGGGCTGCTGGGAGGAGACGGAGGGTGCGCGGCGGTAGGTGCCAGTGGCCGACACCATAGAGGCCGAAGAGGTGGTGGAGGAGTTGTGGCGGGAGATCTGGCGGGAGATGGTTCCGAACTGAGACATGGGTATGGGACCCAAGCCGGGGCCCTGGGGCACTGAGGCTGAGGATGTCGCCACTGCAAGACAGGAGAGGAGAGACATGGTTACACAGCCTTAAAACCTCCGCCTGATAGGTCGCTTTTAGTGCTGACTTACTTGAACAATAGCTGTAGTTTCTGGAATAGTTTACATTAATCTTCAGTATATTTCCAGGCAGAATGTGAGTAAAATAATGAGCTGCTGTTGGTTTGAAATAATGGTTTAAATTCAGTTTACTTCAGTCAACTCTGCAAATCCACAGAGATTAAAAAAAACCCCACAGTAAAATAAAAACCTTTTATGCTAAAACACTGATAGCTTATTAGTGTCACTAATAAGCTATAAGCCGCCGTTTTCTTACTGTGTATATCATGATATATTACCGCAATGCGAGATCCTGTTTCGTTCATGGTCTTAATAACTGATAACAAAACATTAAAACTCCTCTGAGACAGAAAGAGAATAAGCATATCCCAGGGACTCGTTGCACTGAGAACCTGTCAACATTACTGAAAGAGTGACACACAGAGCCTGCAAACATCCGTTACTGTAAACAGCAGTGTGGACACCTGTGATGAGCAGTGAGGCTACAGCTGCTGGAACTCACCTTGCCCCATACTGGGAGGAGACGGGGTGGGAACTGCTAAAGGAATACCAACTCCACTGCCTCCGCTGTTCTCCCTGCCGCCACTTCCACCACTGCTGCCACTGCAGAGAGAGACAGAGAGTGTCTTAGTGGTGATCATTAGAGGATGTGTGAGACAAACTTAATTACACGACGGCGTTTGACATCCTATCATTATTCCCTCATATGTCACTCTGTCATAACAATATTCTCGTCACTGTGGCAACAGATTCACAGCTCTGTGGATGTGCTGCGTGCACCGTCTGGCACATTCACACATGAATACTGGGCACTAATCTCAGAGCACGCAGTCACATTTGCAGTTACACAGTGTAAGAAAAACAAAACGAGAGCCAAGGCTTGTTCTGAATTCATAAAGAATCGTGTTCAAATCTCAAAAGCTCTGACTAGAAGATGCTGGATTGTAAATGAAACAAATCACGAGTGCCTTGCATTTGAAATATGAGTGTTGTTATCATTAGCAGGCCGGGGCAGATAAGGGATATAAGAGAAGTATCATGTTTGGAGACAATTAAATTAAGTCACTCTAAATATTAAGTTTTAAGCAGGTTATTACAAGAAAATACAAGTTAAAGTGACAAAATCCAAAAGGTAGACATTGTGCGCAAACACAGTTTATCTTTATGAATTATATTGATGCCGAATTAACAAGAACACAGTGGACATGTGATGCCTTTTATCTGGTGATTCTAGAGTTATGTGGTTTTGCAGAAACATAAGAAATTGTTGTCATGTGTCTTAAAGGGAGTTTGGCGTAATATTTTCACCAGAAGCAGGATGGGAAATAATCTCTAAAGGAATGCGGTTGTAGTCTTGCAAACTGTGGCCCAGTCTTTGCAAAATCTTACAGTCTGTGACTGAAAACTAACATCGTCTTTACATGTCAAGGGTGTCAGACTTCAGTCTTTTCATAGTCGTCTAGTGTTTGGTAGGTACAAGAGATATGTGTAAAGACCGTAAGAGATGTCAATCAGTTAAGCCTGGTCTGTTCATGCTGTCACAGTCCTGAGCAGAGGTCTGATTGGGCATCACTGAAAACACCTGTGGAAGGAAGTGTGGCGTGTGGGCCCTCCTAGTGAGGCAAGTCACAGGTAATAGGCCTTTTTTCCCACAGAGGACATGTTGACATGTCACAGTAGGAAAAGCACAGGTGTAAATAACTTAAATCAATGGTGGCTGACTGGTGCATTCCATTACCCATACTATCTACTATACCGGGAAAAAAACATTTAGGGTGCGTTCCGAATCACACACTTTTTATTTTTACTGCAGCTGGCCTTAAAAAGTATGTATTGTTGCATGCAGTGTGCACACGATCGGAACACACTACTTTGTCATAACATTATGCCCTGAACTTTCACCATCTTGCTTATCACCATCTTGTTACCATGGGGGTAAAAGAAAATGCCACTTACCGGGTTCACCAGATATGGCGATACCCTGAAGAGCTCTGCAGTTGTTACTTTGCAATGTATGTAGTTTAACCTTAAGGTTATAACTGTACAGATTGTAGATTCTAACATATTATATTCAGCACAGTGAAATTACATCTGCAGTTCTTTGTCAATGTTATGTCATAGTTACATCCTATTGTTGTTTTTAATATGTATGATTATTTTGTTCACTTAAACAATTAATATTCCTGTAATTACTGTTCCACTGGTCATAGGTTACTTGCTGTCATGCATCGCTGCGACTTCTGACAACTGTCAATGAGCTGTGATCTGTGGGTCAGAATAGCCAGAGAAGCATGCTGGCTTGCATACTGCAAAATACAACCGGGTGTAGTAGAACATCCTGGTATTTTTGGCATACTGCATTTGATATATTATGTACTGGGACCTACGAAATCTTTTTCTGGCATACTATATGGTATGGCAGTATGAGTATTGGAACGCATGCAACAGTATGAACTTTGTAATGGCAGCTGCGGTACGTACTGATAGTAAAAAGAAAAAGTATGTGATTCAGAATGCAGCAGCTGTTTCATGGTCCTGGTACAGTGCATGCTGGCTCACTGTCAAACTGCCACAGCTTACTGGAGCACTTGAATAGAACGAGAGAGTCATCATTGTTATTAGTAACACCCGCGCTTCTCCTACCATGTCAGGTCAGAATGTCTGCATGAAAGGCTTAATAAGGGCTTCAAATAGGTCATTTTAATTAATTAACCTGCTCCCTTTCTACTACATGTCTATTTTACGTTGCATGTTTCTGGTTTAACGTGCATTGAGGTGAAATCGGTCTCACTCCGATGTTAAATTCAGGCGTCTATTCTACCTGTGTGTCCGGGGCCTCTGGTTGAGAGAGGCTGTGCGTGCAGGGCTGTGCTGGTTGCCCAGTCGGGCCGGGCTCGTCATGTAGTCATTGGGCACCACTGGAGGCTTCACTGGCTCCAGAGTCTTGTAGGGAGTGTTACGCCTAGATACAGATAAACAGACAAAGGACACAGTTAATCTATGTTTTTAAGAAGTCAGAGGAAGTGCTTTGGGCTTATACAGACACTGTTCATCGTGCCAAATGAATGAATTGTCTCAGATTTACAATATTAATTAAGGTATAATGGCAGAATACATATACACAGAATAAAAAGATCCAATGGTATTTTAAAAACGACTACTATGACTTTATATCCTTACCCCAGGGTACCACGACCAGCCATAGGGGGGCTTGGGGGTTTTTGTGTGGGTGGGGTGGTCCTGGAAAGCGTCCCCCCTCTTCCTGCCGCATTGTTCCCATGTTGCTAGAGGAGCAAAGACAAGTTAAAACATTGCTTTTGTATAATCTGAGTCGCTGACACCAGTGTTTCCCCTGCCAATGAATATTAAGGCTGAGGAGTCATTTAAACATGTAATGACTAAGCAAAACTTTATTAGTTTCAGATGAGCATCTCCTCTTAAATTTCAACCACGCAAAATTCTTAGGAGAAACACTGGCACAAAGGCTTTTCCGTCCACACACACAAATATGAAGACACAGAGTAGGAGACAAAGACAGATATGTAGGGAGAGAACAGAAAGCAGCACTACGTAGGTGACTGGCTGCCTTTGTTGGGGATTTGTGCATGTAAAATGGGATGTCACTCGTCACTCTGTATGTGGATGACAATATAAAAGGACATAGGAATATGTGTTAAGGGTAATTACTGTAAATATTAAATATAATGTTTAATTTACCATTTTTTACATGGACTGTGACATATATAGAGAGCCTATAATATATTCATGGTAGAAGTTCACACCAGGTTTATACTGTTATGTTTTAATCTGGGACCTATTTTTTCATGCTTTGTGTCTAAGTGATGATAAGGGGAACAATGATTTTTCAAATTGGGCCAGTATTGAGCAAGACTGCTTCAGCCAGCAGTAACGAAACAGGCAGCGATATAACCGTCAGGGTGCTGTGCATCAATTTATAGCCACTAAAAGTGCTTGTTTTTGCCACTGAAAGGCTCAGATTGTTATTTTAAGTGTCTGACAACATTATGGAAAGGATCCCTACAGAGAGAGATCCTTTTGTTAAAGAGTAAATTCCTTTTTGATTAACCAGAAGCAGCCCTGAAATCACTCTCACCAAAGTCACCAGGCTCCATTTAAATACCCGTTAATTTCATCATCATAAAACACACTTTATTTAAAGTTGACAGAAACAAAATAAGACTCACAGAGGTCATCCTGGTTCCTCGTTTCACTGTTCCAACGATCACCAACTCAAGTCTGGTTGAAATAAACTTTTGATTTATTCAGTTGTGAAAGTATGCTGGCTCTGTACACGCCAAAATTACTGTTTGTTTAAATGGAGTCTGGTGGGTGTGTTGGTAACAATTTCGGGTCTGTTTCTGCTTAAACTGAAAAGATCTTTAATGAAAAGGTTTATCTTTGAGGGGGTCCTCTACATAATTTTTGTCAGACATAGACAGCTCCAAATTTGCCATCACCAAACCCACCAGACTCCATTTAAATAAATAGTAATTTTAGCATGTATAAAGTCAGCATACTTTCACATCAAACTGGGTGAATTAAGGGTTTATTTCAACCAAACCAGAGTTGGTGATTGTTGGAACAGTGGAAAGATGAGCCGAGGCAGTTTTGGTGAGTTTTATTTCATGTCTGTCAACTTTGAATGAAGTGTGTTTTACAATGATAAAATTACTGATTATTCAAATGGAGTCGGGTGGGTTTGGCAGTAGCATTTTCAGGGCACTTACTCTTTAACAAAAAGGTCTACATCTGTAGGGATCCTTTCCATACTGTTGGACATTTATATTAACAACATGAGCCTGTCAGAGGTAAAAACAAGAACTTTAAGTGGATGTAAGTTGACGGTGCAAACATGCCCTGAGTGGCTACATTGCAACCTGTTTCGTGGCTGCTGGTTGGAGCCCTCTCTGTACTGGGCCAATTTCAAAAACTGCTGATACCATCAGTCTTTTAGACAGAAAACATGAGAAAATTGGGTCCAGGTAGAAAAATACATGCTAACTGCTGACTTTGTGAATGTTAAACAGGAAACAAGAGATAAACACACATTCAGTGAAATGATAACTGCTTTGTTGTATCATAACACATCAGCATTTTCTTAGAATCATATTTGTTCTATTTTTTGTACATGTTTTTACACATGAGACATGGATACCTTGACTTGGTGGAGTTTTATCAATACATGATAAAAAGAAGAGAAAGACAACCATCTCTTACCTTGGCCTTAAGCCACTGAGTGCAAGCAGGCAAAAAAGGGAAGACAGAAAACAAGATAAGCTCATTGGTTGAAGGTTAAAAAAGTGAGATTAGTGAGAGCAAGTGTGAATTTTAAGCAGTATGCATGAACCCCATCTATTTTTCATTAACACAGTTTTATATACAGTATTTAAAGCTGAAAGAGCACCATGAAGAACAAAGTAGATGGAGAAGAGAAAGGAAGGAGGATATCTAGGAGACTAATACAGTCTCTAAGGTCACAGGAACTATGCAGGCGTAAAATAAATCTGAGTCAAAAAGCCCCGTGTTGCCTACTTGAATCTGGTTGGGTGGAAAAAGTTACACCCACGCAGACCCAACCTGTTTGAATAGACCAGCCAGCCCAGTGACCAGAATACAAAAAATAGGGAGCTAAAAATCTGTGTTAGATTAGAAGGTCCATTCCTTTCTTATGAGTGATGTGTGTGTGTCAGTCTGTCAGCTGCCGTGTGTGTGTGTGTGTGTGTGTGTGTGTGTGTGTGTGTGTGTGTGTGTGTATGTGTCTGTCTTTGTGAAAATATATTGCTGCTCTACAAGCTATCAGTGAAATCACCAGTGTTAGTGTTGTTAAAAAGTAAAGCACGACTTTACCGAATAACTCCCTGATGAATTTGTTACGCCTCTTGTTACCTTACATTTACTCCACAACATCGCCTGAGACACACTGTCACATAATTGCCACTTAATATAACGTCAAACCTTACATATGCCCACGTATCAGCACAAATCCCCATTCCTAATAAAGAGGAAATCCATTAGATGATGACAGACTTTTAAGTAAAACGCTTAAATGGCACATGAACTGCATTTAATAGGCCAAACACACTCCTCAAGTCACTCACTCCCCCACCATGCCTTTATATTCGATTAGTCCAGTTTATTTGACATGTTGATCACTAAAGCAGCTGTCATACCTCATGCGGAGAAGTCTCTCAAATTGTTGCTCAGACAACCTGTTCCGTCGTGGAGTCAGCACCTGACTGCGCAGGATGAAGAGCCTATAAACGGGTGCACTAGCTAGCGCCGCTGTTGTTGCCATGTTTCATGATTTTTTCCTATCCTGTCATTATGCAGATGACTGAAGAACTTATGTCACACAGGTAATGACATAATTCTTTGATTAGTAACAGTAATGTGATTCCACTTATGTAAAGTGGATTGGCATCAGGGACTCTGCCCTAAAATGGTTCAAATCATATTTATGGAAGCAGTCTTTACTAGTCACCATTGGCAATGCCTTATCCTTGGTGACCCCTCTGACCTGTGGTGTTCCCCAAGGCAAAGTCTTAGGGCTGCTGTGAAACTGCGCCAACTTACGGCAACAAAAAAGTTTATTTTGGGTGCGTCGGTACAATGGCAGAAGAAATACCTGCACACCAATGCATCCACATAACCAGTCCTTGACTATCTAAGGGCTGAAACATTTTCAGCTGTTTTTAATCACTTTTTCTTCATTTTTGCACTTTGAGCGGCCTTCTTTTTGTGCACAGATGTTCTAAATAAATAGACATTTTTTGGCACTGATCTCAGCCTATGAACATTTTTTGTGGGTGTCAAGCCCAGTTGACTTGGTGTGTGGATATTTTGTCTGCCATCTTTTCGGGGTGTTGCCGAAAGCTCCATCCTTGGCCCCTTGTTGTTCTGCATATACATGCTTCCACTTGGTAACATCATAAACAAATACAGAATCCACTATCATTGCTATGCAGATGACACATAAATATATGTTCACTTGAAAACCAGTGAAGAATGCAATTTAAATCATCTGCTGGATGTCCCAAAACATTCTCCAGTTATATTACACTAAATCAGAAATAATCCTTTTTGGTCCACCGAAATCCATCACTATTCTGCAAAACCATCTCTGCCTCTTATCTGCAAATGTCAAACCTTCAGCCAAAAACCTTGGTATGATATTTGACAGTGACCTCTCCTTTTGAAAAACAACTTTCAAGCATTGTCAAGTCCTCTTTTTATCAATTAAGAAGCATCTCCAAAATCAGGTCCTTCCTTTCTCAGCACGATCTTGAGAAGGTCATTTATGCTTTTATTTTTTTCCCAGTTAAAGTATACTGCAACTCACTGTATTCAGGGTTGAACCAAAAAGCCATGCCATGGCTTCTGTTCATGCAAAACGCCACTGCTCAGCTTCAAACAAACACTAGAAGACATGACCACGACCAGGATCAACTAGCAAATTTGTAACTCTTATTTGAAAAGCATTTTATAAATTAAGTTTATTGTTAGTTATTGTTATCATTAGAAGTTACCCCAAACACTGGTCATCACAGTGGGCAAAGTAAATCAGTAATCATTAATTTAGACAGTTATATTTTCTTCTGATGATTTAATAATACTGAATAATACACAAAGCTCAACCTTTATATTGTTAAAGATCTATTACATTTTGAGCCAAATTGTCATCATCTTAATGAAGTACTGTATTTTACCACCATTAACAAGTTTTATCAAATTTGGGGCTAAAGCTAACAAGGATTTTCATCATTATTTCATCAGTTTTTATTATAAAATGCCCCCCACATTTAAAAAAGAAAAGAAAATAAACTGCAATTTCCCTAAGCAAAGCAGCATCTTTAGATAGCTTGTTTAATCTGACCAACAGCCCAAAACGTAAAGGCATTTAAATTAAAATGATATACAACTAAGAAAAGCAACAAATTCTTACAATTGTTACTTGACAAATAACTAACTAAGGGTTAACTATCAAAATTGTTGGTGATTCATGTTAAACTGACTGTTTCAGTTTTAATTACATTTTCAACTCTCCTTGAGTCACACTTTCTCAAAACTGTATTACAATATTTGCCGTATTATGTGTTAAAGTAAAACCTGTTTGGGCTCATCAGCATGAGAATTATTTTTCTGTAATGTCAGTCGCTTATATTTACACTCTGACACCTGCCTGCCAGAGATGAAACCCACATCAAACAACCCAGTTTAGGTTTTACACAACGAAGAGGAAGAAATAACTTCCTTTCATTCCACTTTGTACACAAAAGTTTGAAAAAAAAAATAAGCAGAACACGGTGACACCACCCCTGTGCTTTTAAACACACAGTGAAACAGAGTCTATGTCGGCGTCTAGACTCGTGTTATTTACTGTAATCAGACTGAGAATCACTTACATCACTAGACACACTAGAAATAATGAGCAGTGTCTGAGCTACATGTGGCTGTGCTGATGTATTAAGTGTTGCACTTAGAAAAAAAGACAGGGCAGTAAAACACAGCGAGGTCATAAATAACAGCAGTGAGGTGTTCAGACTGTCGGAGTGGCTGTAATGTGGCTGAAACGATGTCACCCTGGTTACTGCCAGTAATGCCAATAAAGGCTGTTAGAGGTGGAGGGGTGAGCACAGTCATCCGTAAATGTGTGAATGGGTCTTTCCGTGCTCGAGACTTCCCATCTATCCATGGGTGAGTTCCCCTGGTTATGTGGATGGAAGGCAGAGGGGCGGTGATCACGCCTTGAACGCTCGAGGGAATCCGCTACAGCCAGGAGCAAATAGGCTGTGAGGATGGAGTGCTAATAAGCTGCTATTTCCCCACAAACCCTGAACACGTATATGAACGCAGAGGCAAATAGGCAGACAAACATACCCGCACACAGCCATTAATATACTTCTGAGAACACTGTACATTTCTATCTTGCGTCTGCAGCAGTCGTGAGTATGAAATGATATCAATAAATTATTCACAGACGTGTGAGGGAGAGAAAGAAAGTGTTCTGGGGGAAAATATGGAATGTGATATGCATTTCTGTCTACACCCAGCCAGACGAATGCACATCCATGACCGAAATGCAGCTTCACACACACACACACACACACACACACACACACACACACACACACACACACACACACACACACATAAAAAGCCAGACAGAGAAATCACAGAGAATTTAAAATGAAGCAGTAGCCAGTGAGTCTTCAATCCCCCCAAGTTTTCTTCCTCTCTAAGATGAAGATCTAACCCTTTGGGTTATCGTGAAACTGCACTATTGCAATACTGCACAAGAACAGGGGATGGCAAATGTCTGCTGCAACCGCTTTGTTCATGTTTTTCTTTTTTTTTCTCTTATTGTAATAGTAGACAGTTTTTCCACAGCAGAGCAGGTAAAAGAAGTTTACCTGTTGGAGGTGAGCTTTTTGCAGAGGTGCGGTAAGAGCCTGTTGTCTGCAGCTCTTCATCAACATCTCATTGTGGCTGTTTATTTGATGTGACAAGTTAATTTTTTGACAAAAATGGTATTAGGATGTAACTGTAGAATGACCCGGATTAGTATAAAAGTTATTTATTAGCATTTGTCTGGGATAAAATCACTTTGTAATATAAATCTTCAAACTGGTATCAACCTGTTGTTTAAATGCTCTAAGCGATAAAATACAAGTCATGTTATCTGTAGCGTCCATTTTGTTTCCACATTACGACTCAAACCTCAAGAACACACCACAAAGTCAGAAGAACGACTTCTCAACTGAGTAAATGGAACCATTCAAGGATTACATAAATGCAGCATTAACATTAACTGATTGGTGTTCTGTCCCCTCTCCCTACATGCTTCAGCGTTCCCTTCATCCAGAAGTGGTGCTCTACCATGTACCGTCATTTTTACTCCCATAGTAACCAGACGCAACCAAAGTATCTCAGCTGAAAAAACTCTGCATCCATTATTGCCCTTCTGTGTTTTGCATTTAACAATGAACAAATATTTAATTTGTTTTAAAACTAGGGATGGGAAATAAGGTTTTACTGATACCAATGCCATATAACAGGGATAGTTGTCATTGCCATGTTTTGCCGTTGTTATTGTTTATAAAGCGCTGCTGATGTGTACATGTCATATGTCCCGCTAGAGGCCAACGTTATTGTGTTTGATGTCAAGCCTGTCACACCACTTTGTTGCCAGGATGCCGGCATACTGTCTACAATCACACACTAGAGCAGCATGATGCTGCTGTTGTTTGGTTCTATACAGAAAGCAAAGTTTGTTTGTGTGGCACTGACGTTCTTATGACAGGATATTTACCTTCAGTAACGGACAGCATCCCTGGGGAAGCAGTGGCACTTGTGCGTGTCAAATACACTCATGTCAAATACATGGCACTCCTGGAATTTAAACCCATGTTGCGCAGAAAAAAGATTCTGCGTAGTGCTCGTGTTTCCAACATTACTTGAAATGTTCATTATACAGACATTAGAAGCTGCAGTGTTGTCATCTTCCTTCATGAAGCCTCTCAGCTATGACTCCTTATTTTTGCAAGTTTCCAGCAGCGTAGATGTCTCAGTTTGACTTCACTGTTTTGCAGCTCTTAGGACAAACATGCTGGCATCAATTAAAGGAATTAGGAAGTTTAGAGGGACACAATTCTGATGGATCTTACAATTTTGAGCCTTTTCTCAACAGGAGCTGGCTCTCAATTCCCATCTGTATTTAAACTGTATCATCTTTGTCATTGCTAAAGCTAGAACATAATAACCTAACAATAAAGCCTTATTACAAAGTACTAAAATCATAATGATTAACGAAGCAATTTCCAGAAACAACAAAAATGGTGCTACTGTTGAGCCACCCTTAATCATTGCAGGGGAAATTCCTTCACAGCCTCACTAACCCTTATCAAAATAACTACACTTGACTCAATTAAAGGAGCTCCCCAAATGTAGACTCTCAAAATGAGTCATACTACAGATGTCTGACTCATGGTTTTTTAAGTGCTGCCAGCATGAACTGCTGTTCATGTAGGTATATCTGAAAAGGAAAAGAGGCTGAACATTTTCTACCATCTACACAGATCAGCGCTGATTTCTGCAGAGATCCATCATTTCCAGCATCCATGAATGATGCTTCATTTGCATAGTGGGCCATGCCAAATCTGTCTCAGTGCGAGCCAGCTCTCAGAGGAGGAAACACTGGCTTTTGAATTTGAATCAGCGGATGTTTGAAAATCAGCGGACAGCCACTATCTCAACAGAGACAGACGGGGGGACAGGGATGAAGAGGACGACTCAAACAAGCTGCGGAAATGTGTGACACCAGCAATCAATGCGAATAACTGTGTGTATACACACAAGCAAAAACACACAGAATGTTATATAAAAGAGGAAAAGATGAAGAAGAGGGGAGAGGGCGGATGGATCATGGGGAGAGAGAATAAAAAATTGAAGAATGGTCCGGAAAAAGGGGTGAAAGAATATTTTTTTCCGCAATTCAACAGAGGATGTGATGGTGTGCGTAGCAGCACTTGGCCAAGATGTCTCTTTTGTTCACAGTCTGGGTGTGACACACAAACACACACTTTTTCATTAACTTCCAGCTTCGGATGTCGTTACTGGGCACGAACAAAACCTCTGACAAGCACAGCTTTTTTCACCACAGTCAGCTAACAACTACATGTCTCATTCTTAGGCGAGCGCGTGATCCATTTCTAGGTGTTTCTGTGCTTAATTAACTAAAAGGGCTTCGTATTGATCGGCTTGCAGTGTGAGTGAATTATGAAAGGAGACGGCGAGCTTGTTCATGTGAAAGTGCCAAGTGTGAACTTGACTAAGTATGTGTTCTTCTGTCTAGTTAAATTGATTAACACTAGAAATCAAGACAGTACATCAAAGTAATGACTTTGGGATTTAGCTGCAACAGTCTGGATGTAAAGAAAAATGGAAGTGCTTTTGGGAAACCAGTAACAGCGTGAACAGAAACTAGGATGCCCTTGATATGAGTAAATACATGCATAAGGCCCAATCCTATTTCTTATTTTTACCCCAATTCCTTGTTTTCAAGTGCCCTTTGCCCCTCAGAACACACTTACAAAAGGCTGTGGGTGAAATCTTCCTCTATGGAATTGGACAACCCTTGAAGACACTGATACATCATCAGTAGTCATGAATGGCTTTGGTTGCCTTTGCAGCCATATTACTGATGATTTGTCATAACTCAGTTTAGAATGTGCCTCTAAAAAAAACAAACTCAGTTTGGAGGGCCATGTAGCCCTAACGCTTTGCCCTACCCTAAGACGTGAACATGCAAAACAAAGGGGTAGGACTAAATAGTAAGGGCAAGGGGTGTATTGGGATTGAGCCTAATATGCTTGTCTTCACTAAAGTCTATTCTGTTTATACGAAACAACTATGAGGAATTTATTTTGAGATAATGATCAGTAAATGTCTTACTTTGACACCGTGCCCCACATCATCCAGCAATGTGTAGTCGATGGGCTTTCGGATGTAGCGCACAGGCCGCTCCATGTTGCCTGGGGCGATGATCTTGTGGGTGCGAGAGGTGTTCTTATTTGTGGTCAGGATACCGATCTCTCGACGTGCCACCTTCTCCTTATGAATATCCACCGTCTGCAAAAGAGAGAAATGAAGGGTGACATGAGTGGTGGGGTACAACAGACTTTTAGGGTTTACCTCTCTTACAGTAAATACTTAAAATTGACCAAATGTATTGCATTTGTTTTAAGACAGATTATGGTTCATGAGACATGCATGATTTTTAATTTCCCTGGTTATGTGAAGAGATAAAATCATGTTTTACTGAAAGGTCTCACCAGTGCCTGTAACACTAATTTGCTTTTAATGCAAACCTAATGCATCCTCCATCTGTTTCACATTAAAAGCGTCCCAGGACCTCAGAGGGCATATTCACCTCACTCCCCTTTCCTTGTGAAATTTTACTATAAAATACCTGCAAGAAGTGTTTGATTTCATAACAGCAACTAAATTTTGCAAGAGCACAACAACGGTTTTCATAGAATTTTACAGAACCCATTGTAAAACGGTTGCAACAGGAACAAAACGGTCACGTTTAAAATATAAGAACATCTGTGGAGTCCCTCAGGGCTCCATTTAAGGCCTCTTTATGTTGTCCCCATCATGTTATCATTCTTTTAATTAAGCATATTTATTATCACAATATGTTAGGGCTGCACCCAACTCAGCATTACGCCAGTCAAATTGGATTTGTCTGTATAACACGAATATTGCATGATTCCTTCCTTTTCGTTCCATCTGCGTTTGAACAGGGCTCAGCAGGACGTTCAGGGTGACAGTGATGTTCACTTTATATAGTAAACGAGCTAACTACATTAACCACAGACTGGAAATCTGCAGCAACGTTTTCTGCCAACAATACATATTAAAAAAAAAGCCAGAGATTGTATAGTATTAAGTTCCTGTGAGCAGTAAATTCAACACTTCTAATCAGAACGCAAAAGATAACATTATCTGTCTTACTCTGGGCAGCTGTCTCCGTGTCCCCATCCTCCTGTACTGATGAGCAGAGAGAAAGCAAGGACAGTCACTCTGCAGCTATAATGGGGACCGAAATGTCCGCAGAAGCACACTGCACACTGACTTACAAAAAACAAGCAAAAAAAAAACTTCAACTGCTCATCTCGAAGGAATCTCAGTTAACTGAGGAGTCTCCGACTGATGATTCAAATCTGACTTTCAGGGGGCAGGCCTACTATATGTACTATTTATTAAAGTATATGCGCTATATATATATATAAGTGTGTTTACTGTTCTTTAACCCCAGTGAATATTTGAGTGCACAATAAAACTATACACTCATTTCAACCTTATTGACAGGCAAGTGGACAGGTGACACAATCGCTGCTCAATATGTGCCTATAATGTGTCTCCAGCGGACCACTTACTGCCTGTATAAAGCTTCAAGGTCAAAGGGCCCTGCACAGAGTTAGTACATCTACACTCCCTCTAGCTGCTCTCTAGCATGCTTGCTTATCACGTTAGCGGCTGTGTCAGTACAGCTGGAGATATTGATGTCAGCAGAATTCGAGTTGTCTCCTTCCATAGAGCAAAACGATGGACGCTTTGTCCAAGTCATTGTAAAATGGTATAGAGTCAGCATGCTGTCACCAAAGCAACTGCCACATCCTGCAGTGATGATCTAGTCTTTGTTGGGGACGCATCAAGAGATGCTTCAGTGTTCACACATTAGTGTGGTTTGAGAGATCGAAACACAATGCGTCTTGCTGGTCGTTTACACTTGTTTTTAGCGCTGTCCACTTGTGATCAGATCACCCGAGACGTATGTTTTAATTTAATACCTGCCTCGCTTTAAAATTACAGTGAAGCATTTCATACCTTGACAGTTTTAGTCCATGTTGTATGACGTCTATTAGCAACACAAAGTCGCAAAATTAAAATTAATGTATGTATATTTTAAATCTCCAGACGTCCCACTGCGTGGACACACACACTGGGTTCATCCTTTGAACTCTACCTGACCCACTATTCTGCTCTATTGGCCTACACCCTGGGGCCCATTTCTCCTTTAACCCCTCGCACCAGGAGCAACTGAAAAAATCAGTGACCTCCATTTCTTCTGCGATTACTGTCATTATCGCTCACAGCACCCATCCCAGCAGGCACCTTAGCTCTGGCCTTCAATTTATGAATGATTGATGTAACTGGAGGGAGAGAGGGATTAAAGGAGGGAGGGGAAGCTGGACGAAAGGAGGGGAAGACTGAGGGAGGACGGACAGTTTTATCTCTGGAGTATGAGGTCACTCTTGGGAGAAGAGTGCTGACGTGTGCAAGTGTTATTAAGGCTTGTGAGACATATATGAATCCATGACTGTTGTTAATCACACTGTACATACTGTACCTCTTCTTGCACTGGCACATACTAGAAATTAAGTAGTGTGTGCACGCATGTATACGCAAGTGCATGTTTTGTAAGTAGGTGTGTGCTTGTGTGTGTGCGTGCAAGACCCTCACAGCAACAGGGTCACGCATCAATCACCACTCAGCCATCTTATCCAGCTGACCCGACAGCTCCGCCGCTGCCACCGGCTCTCTCAGAGTGCTGGAGATGACGAATCCAACTGAGAGATTTAAAAGTCTGATAGGTGTCATGAGGTTGACCCGCACCCTCCCAAGCTTCTGTGCATTACTGTCTCTGTGTCTAGTCTGTGTGCTGCATGTGAGATATATATAGAGGACATGCTAGGCTCTTTTTTTAGGAGAGGAAACTGAAGCGACACACCCAGTTTCAGCTGGGAAATAAGAAGAAAAAAAAAAACCCGCCTATTTCCTGCCAGTGATAGGCGAGTAGAGGTGGAGTGCAGATTACTGAAAGCGAGAACAACAAAACTCAGAAGGACATAAAGCCACAGACAGTTTGAGATAAGACAAGACAGAGAGAAAATACTGTAGGTGAAACTAGAAGCTGATTCTGGTGGGCTGTCATGATCAAAAAGAAACAGAGATGCAAGTAAAGTGGGGAGGGGATAGATGCTGAGAACATTTTTAGGCTCTGCATTTAAGCCGACATCATTTAAAATGTACCAAACAACAAACACTGTCACAGCCGATCCTGTGTTTCTTTACCGTAACACCCCTAAAGAATCATTCTTGACAATGAGGAAATATTG
Source organism: Epinephelus cyanopodus (assembly GCA_026686955.1). Lineage (NCBI taxonomy): Eukaryota > Metazoa > Chordata > Actinopteri > Perciformes > Serranidae > Epinephelus > Epinephelus cyanopodus. The sequence continues at coordinate 18,983,031 of CM048926.1, read as the reverse complement.
AAGCAGTGGTGCAGCAAGCATGAACACATCTGTAAGTGATGACTGAATCATGCCAGCTGTATTTCAGCATTTCCTCTACATGTACATTACACAAAGGAAGTTACATGAAGTAATCTCTATGAAACGTCCAATAACTGTTACCTAATTGTTGACGACAGAACTCCGTCTGCCCTTCCTGTGCTCTCTCAATCTCATTTTCTTTTGTAATCTCTTTTCTCTAATAAACATCTGGCTGTCTGCTCAACCTCTGCAGTGAGTTTCTCAGAGCAGATGGCACTGCTGTAAAGTTCACTGCTGGATCCATAGCGTAGTTTCAGCCCAATATATCTGGGTTTGAGCAAATGTTCAGTCTCTGCAGTGCAACAAAACTAATTGTACATATCTTTTTAAGTCTTGTTGAAGTGTTATTGGCAAGAGGAAAATATGATGTAGTCGTAGATGATGTAGTTGAGACTCCAAGGCGTGACAGCAGATGTGTGATGTCATACATCAATGACCTCATATATGGCTTAGTGACAAGACTACAAAGTCAGCCAGTTATGAATGAAATATAACAAGTGTTCACATCTGTTTCACTATCGTTTTTTTTAAAATTTACACTAGTTTGAAGGCTACCGACAGAATTAGGGTCGTATTAGGGTTGGGTACCGAAACATGTCAAAATCAAATTTCAATGCCTCATTTTGTTTGGTGCTAAATTGTGTGTGATGTGCTGGAACAGAGCGTATGAAGTTAAACGTTGCAAGTTCTCGTGTCTTGCTTGTCGCCTCCTTATCAGCAGTGTCAGGAGAGTGAAGGAGGTTAGCCTCCCATTTGAAACTGACCCAGCTCATTTAGGGTGGATTGTTGAGGTGGACCAGCTATTCTCATTGCTGTTACAATCTCCTTAACAGTTAATGGAGAAGTGTCTTGCTATTAAGTCTCTCCTGAGCTTGGGAGACAATTATAGATCCCAAAATCAAGATCTGTTTTGCTTTTATTAGTGTTGTAACTGTTATTTAGTGTTACATTACTGTAGCTGGGTTACGTTTTCTTTATTATGTGAATTTCATTGTATTTCGAGTTAAAATTTGCCATTGCATTTTAAAAAGGCTATTATTTAATCTCATTTAAGGAAGCATTAAGCACCGGTATTGGAAAACTCCAAAACGATACCCAACTCCAGCTGGTACTACCAAGTACCAATTCATGTTAGATTATTTGCTGCCTCGTTTCAGTATATGAGAGCGCATCTGGGTGAGAATGCTGGGGAGAAAAGAGCCTCGAGGTCTGGATGCCAGCCACAGAGCTCCAAGGCCAGCAATAGAGCTCCGCAGAGCTGCCGGGTTCAACTTCAGTCATGAGGCTGAAGTGCCCCAAAACTGGCTATGGAGCTTCGCGACTGCTCCGCTGACTGCTTAATTGACTGCCCCATTGGCTGCCCCATTAGCTGCTCCATCAGCCGTTCTTTCAGCTGCTCCAACTATCACTGCATTGCTGATCTGCTGCAATTGTTTCAGCGTCCGTCTATTTTATTTTTTTATTACTTTAGGAACAGCCAACATCACTGCTAGATGAGCACAGGTACAAGCAGACAGACAGAATGAGAGAGAAGGAGCTCTATGTGTGATTAGAAAGGAGCAAAGGAACACAATTTTAGTCTACTACATCATCCCCTGCAGTGCAGCTGGTTAAAAAAATACATTTTTTGTTATTACAGAGAAAGAAAAGTACTGAAAAAAAATATCGTTGGGTACCAGGACTGAATTAAAGGTCCCAAGAGCAATACTGTGTCAGCCGCTATCGTAACCGCTCAAATGTGAACAGCACCCAACCCTAATTTACACTCAAGATATAATTCCAGGTACTTTCTGCCCTTGAGAAGATCTGTCCAGCTGAAATGGAGCAGAAAGAGGCACAAGTGGGTCATTGAGCTGATTAATGACAACTTCTGAGAAATAAGAAACAGACCAACCAGAGAGCAAACTGGCAAACAGCAGGACTCAAGGAGATGGAAAAGAGGAGTAAAGAGACTCATGGGAAGCTGCTCGTGTTCTGTATTGCAACAGAATCACCAGCACTGGTTTGTGTTAGCTGAACGCACATATTAAGGCACAACCATTTAAGTGAACTGATGCGCACAGAGAGGAGAAATGGGCTGCAACAGCTCTGCTTTGATTAAACACACTGTAGTTTTGCTTTTAGTAGCATTTCTCGTTGAACTCTGTGACAGCCTCCTCTGCTGTGGGCTTTTAAATCCTACAGAGAAGGAGCTGGGATTTGGCAGCAATGTTTGGCTACCTCCACTTTCTAATCCCATTTTAACTCTTTCAAGTCGAAACAATTTGCACAGCCAGAAAAACACTTGGCACGACCAAGCAAGTTAAAATATAATTTCTTGGACACCAGACAAATGAATCAAAGCCCTGTAGACACACCTGTACGAGACGCATGTTAAAGTGTCTACAGGTATCAGACGCTTAAATTTAATGCTTTTTAAGACCTCTGCAAGTTAGGTTTTAAACCCAATTTAATTTTCAACCAGCATTTTATCATAACAATGTGGGTAGTCTTTGTAATGGTAAACCTCCTCTATCTCGCCAGTGCCCATATCTCACTGTTCATGTCTCAGCTCAAATTCGGCTGATTGTTATGCTGGCTCTGCGGCTGTCGCTCAAACTACAGATTGTATGCCAGCTGCCACTGACACAAAAAGTATAGAATTGGATTTCTCAAACTCAGGTTAAACTGTAAAACCAGGCAGCGCTGATCAAATATAAACCTAGATTCTGTTACTGCGTTGCCTTTTTTTTTTTTTTTTTTTTTTTTTTTAACATTTTCAGAAGCATATTTTAGCATACTGTTAAACTGTGAGCTTGATTAAGTGTGGCTAATTAAGTGTGATTAATAATAGGGATGTCACAAGAACCAGTACTTGGGTACCAAGTTGATGCCAAATTCTGTAAATGTGATAGTTCTCATTTTTCTCCAGTATGGTAGGTACCAGGGATGCAATTTTTCTGGACCTGACAGGGCAGCATATACGCCTAAACGTGTTCTAGTCTGCTGTTAAATGCCAAAGGAAGAAGAAGAAGAACGCCTACCAGATACAGAACAACACGTGGAAGATGGCGTCAAGTGCAGCTGCAGCTGCCACGACAGCTCCGCCTTGACTTGTTGAAAACAAAAGCATTTTTTCCAAGGGCCAGCATATTTTTAATTCTTTGCAATGGAAACCTGACTTCCAGCAACTTCCCGTATTACTCCAGTGCCCTCTAATACATGGAATTATGGCTTACGGATGGGGTAATTGGGGTGAGCAATGATTGGGACAACACTAAATGCTGTGTTCCTATGGATGTACTGTACCAAACTGATGTTTGTGGTGCCCTGTACAATTTTCTGTTTTTTGTACACTTGTTAAAAAGCCAATAATTTTTTTTACCAGTTATCGAAGTGGGGATCAATAATCGTGGAATTTTACTGGCACTGGTATCTCTTACTAAATTTCTGGTATCGTGACATTCCTGTACACAAGGCTATATAGAGCTATTGTATTTGAAGCAGAAATATCAACCATCAACTGCCCATCTAAAGCATCAATAAAATACTCTGGTTGTTCTTCATTAGACTGCACCCAACTGTACTCCATCCTGCAGCATGTGGAGTAGAGCAGGAGCTGAAAAAAAAATGCTAACCGGGCAAGAGAGCTGGCGTCAGGATTTCACTTCATCCCTGACAGGCTTAATGAAGCACACAGGGAGGGGACGGGGACATTCACTGGCTGACAGGCAGGGTGGCCGTGTGAAGCGCACACAGAGGGAAAGAGAGATAGAGAGAGGACTGCTGATGAAGCAAGAGGGACTGAAGAGGGGCTGCGGAGGTTTGGCAGCTCCAGCACGATCCATGCCCCTGCCATATCTGTCTGTCTTTATCAAGTGTGAATGTGTCATTGTGCACTTTGAATAATACCAGCAGGTCTGCTCTTTATTGTGCTTCAAAGGGTTTAATCGTCAGATGATAGTCCTCAAAGCGCACCTTGATCCACCAATATTCTTCAATATGAGACGGAAATAAAATAATCAGTGAATTAAAACAGTATTTCAGTTAGAGATGAGTATGTGGAGGTGAATGTGACGTGACTGGTGTGGAAATGTTATCCTGGACTGATTGACTGCAGGTGTTGTGGAGGAGGTTTTGAGTATGCATTAACATCAATCAGCATTATTAATACCGGAGTTGTCTTACTGAATTTTGATTTACATATTCAAACAGAGAAAATTGGAAATAAAGGCCTGGGTCTAATATAGTCTGTTTGCTCTCTCTGCAGATGAGGATAAGACCCTGGACATCATTAGCACTTAGTGAGCCTTAGCGCCTCGTCTCAGGTATCCATGTAGAGGTGGTAAAATTTTAATGTTTTAACATAGGGCTTGGCGACTATGTACAACATATTTTCAAGCAAGATATAGATTTAGACAACACCATTTATACTGATATAGGGTCATGTTACGTTGCTTAACCAATACCAGTGTGCCTCTCTCCTCCCAACACAGCTCCGCCCTACTCACTCATTCACAAGTTCTCTAGCAGCACTCGGAAAGACACAGAGCTGCTCCTCTGTTTAATCTGTCTGTTCATTGGTCTACAGTGAGACATTGGTCTATATGTTGCCCATGTTAAAATCAGTCTGTGAGATGAATGAAATGGCTGCAGTAGCACATGTGCAGTACAGTGCTGTGCTGCATGTGTGGGAGACAGAGCTGCTTGATTGTGTCAGGTGAGCGTTTGTTTGCTAGTTTGTGTGTGAGGTGGATCATAGTGCATCACTGTTCTTCTTGGTAGTTGTAGTCTGTTGTGTGACATTGAGACAGCGCCTGGATGCAGGCGACAGATCTCTTTAAAAAATGCAGCGACAACACAAATATTTCATATACAAGACATATATAACGCAGACAAAGTGTCTCTCACTCCTTCCCTCCCTCGGCCTCTCTGTTGATGGTTTGTGCATAAATAAGATTAGTAGCCTGAATATATAAAAATGTTTAAATCATTTTCCAGCACTAGATTCATTTGAAAGGCCAACAGATGGAAAATGACTTTTTAACTCCCCCATAAAGACTTTTAATTGTTTCAAACGTACTTGATACTTTTATACTCATGTTTTGTGTCCCGTGCTGCAAACCTTTAAACCTCTGTAGATCCAGTGCTGTGTGCAGAAAGGTAACATATAGCCCCGCTATTTCATTTATATAGTTTTTCATTGACATGTTATGCAGCTGTATATCTTCAAACGGGGAAAAAAATCCCTGTCTTTGACTTGCTACTGAACATGTAGCCCATTTCATAGAAAATACCAAGATATACATCATGTATGTCCAGTCAGCTTAAAAATACGGAGATATGAATTTTTGTAAATATTCCAATTTTAACATGCTGAAACACCAACTGCCCATCGTCCACTCTCAACTGGTTAGCTATTGTAAGCCTTGGCCGTGCTACACTGCACACCACTTGGGACACGTTGGAGCTAGCTAGCGGCACTGCTGATGTCACAATAATGTGACACAAACATGGTGGCCACTCTCCAGTCTTCCCTAGGTAGCCCCTTTGAGTAAGTGGCTTCATTTTTTATCCACAAAACCCCTTCAGCATTGTTCCGACCATGTTAGCACCACTAGCTGCTGCTAACAGTGCTAACAGAGCTAACAGTGACAACATAGAAGGGGGTTTGTGGCTCAAACTTGGGTCGCTTACTGGGGCAGCCTGGGGGCAGCCTGGGGGGAAACTGGAGGGTGGGCACAATGTTTTTACAGCAATGCTGTTGGGTCAAGGTGGTGTTACCAGCAGTGATCACTGATTGAGCAGTGCCACCAGCTAGCTCCAACCAGACCCAGGTGGTGTGCAGTGCAGTGAACTGAACAGTAGCTAAATCAACCAACATGCATAACAGGTCTATCCTCCGACACTGTGGTGTGTACCTGGGAGTTGTGGTTGATGGAGGACTCCATGCGTCGTAGTTGCGAGGCCTGGATGTCCAGCAGCTGCAGCACATTGTTAGCTAAGGCATTGATCTGGTAGGCCACGCTGGCCAGAGACTGGGTGGTGTAGGCCTTGGTCTCCTCCAGGGCCTTCTTCTTGTCTTGAGCCTGGCAGAGGAAAGAAGGACAGAGAGGAAGAGAAAACACCAGTCAGAAAGATCAGTGGAAGGATGTGTGGGTGGAAGAAATGGAGAAGTTGGCAGAAGGAAGTAAGGTATAATCTCCAACATAAAAAAACCCAAAAAGAACTCAAGAGGCAATGCTGCACTCTCATTGTTACTCCAATCAGCTGTGTGAGCGGGGAGTGAGAGGGCAGCTTTCTACAGGGAGCTGTATTTGACAGGACAATTCATTCTCGCAAAGCCCCGTTAAGATCTAAAGGGACGTGAATAACAGTTCACGATTCTCTGAGGGAACAACTTTGTGGATGCGAAAGCAGCCTGGAATTGAACAACAATAACTTCCGAATAGCTCGGATGGTCAACAGGGGACAGGTGCAGGGGAGTTGAGCCCAGTGAGCAGGAATGCCAAGACATTTTCTAGGATCCCAAATCTCCACCCGGCTGCGCAAACCATCTGTTTCTGGATGCCTTTAAATAGCGAAGGGACTGAATGGACATATTTATAGTTTGGAAACAAAACAGGGATAATGCTGCCACACAGAGAGCCACACCGACAGGGGACTGCCAGGAATCTAGAAGCAGGATTATTTTGAACTATTTTCTTTTTGTCATTGATAAATTCCTCATTTAGTTTGTAAATCGTCCTAATGCCTACCACATTAGTTTGTTTTACCAAAAGCCAAAAAAGCCCAAAGGTGCTCAATTTACACACACATATTACATAAGGTGATAAATATGCAAATCTACCATTTTACCAGGGTTCCTACAGCTTAAGGCAAGTTTGATTTTAGACTTTTTAAGCCTTTATTATGCCACTTGGAATCAAATCTAATACCAATTTTACAAAAACCAACATTGAAGAAAAAAAAAAAAAGAGAATTACTGAGGGGTTAGGGACAATTTTGCCTAAATGTTTGTTGTAACATAAAATATTATGTTTTTGGTCCTGTTAAAAATGAACAATGTTGGACGATCATCTCAAATGTTAGGGAAAAAAACATTTTCTAGAGATGTGGAAAACAATGAAAATATTATATATGACTACTATGTGTTAATATGTGTTTCTCACTCTGGTTGTAAGACTCCACTCGATCATTCTGAGTTTTTGCATAAAATACTAAAACACAACGAGCCGTGTATCCATTGCCTTGTACCAGTTTCAGCCATGCTGCAAAAAAAAAACAAAAACTGGTTAAACAGCCAGTTTTATTTGAATATGCACCTCTCAATGTCGTCCAGGGTACAGTGACAGCTAGCTAGCAGAGTGTGAATCATCTCCTGTGAGTATCCCAACTAGAAACAAAAATTAGTGTTGCTGGTTCGAATATTTTATTTTTCTAAATAGGTATTGCCAAGTATTTTTACAATTTTGCTTTTTGAAAGATTGTTTAACCCATTTTAATACTAATTAAGGCCTTACTTTTAGATTAATTAATTTCACCCCTTTTAAGACCTTTTTAGGGATCTGCAGGGACCCTGTTTAATATGTTGTCTTAAAAACAGTCAAATATAAAATAGCCACTGCTTAATTTCTTTCAGTCAACTCATATATGAATTGGCTAATCACGTCAGCACTAGTTGTTTCACATCCTTCCTCAGACCACAATGCAGATCATTCATTGAGCAAGAGGAAGCTGTCCTTTTAAAAATGAGCTGTATCACTTTTGTGTACATGTGAATTCAACACATTTTCTAAAACTTGCCAGGCCTATGTAGAAATGTAGATGAATGAAAAAATATGAAAAATATTTTAAAGACTGAAAGGCTCTTTGAGTATTTGACTTGCTCTTTATGTATAGGATATTATCGTATTCGCTCTCTTGCTGAGATTTAGATGAGAAGATCTTTATTACTGTTATATCTCTGCATCGAGTGTGAAGCTAGAAGCCTAAAAATGATAAGCATAGTTTAGCATAACAACTGGAGGAAGAGGAAAATAGTTAGCTTGGCTCTCTTCAAAGTTAAAGAATATACCTACCTACATATCTGCACCTCTAAAGTTGATTTATTAACATATGGTAACTTGCTTGTAACATGTAAAAAAAAAGTTGTGGTTTAACAGGAAGTGATGAGCTGAAATGTTTGAAATGCTACCTGTTTCTCAATTTCCTGTATTTGTGCTAAGATACCCAACCTAACAGAGAAATATGAGTGGTATCAATCTTCCCATCTCATCAAACAGGGTGTTTTTCAAAGTGTCATTCCTTTACAAAGACTTACATCCAATGAGTTTGATCTGTTCCTAAGCCGTTCAGTTTTTTATTTTAAAAACTCCAGAGCCCCTTCAATGCAGTGCCACAAAGACACAGGCTACGATTTACCAGCTGTTACCAAGCAACAATCTGGTTTGTGTGTGTGTGGTAGCAGGAGGCTAACAGCATGCACCGTGACACCGCTCTGCACAGGACCACCTGCCCACCTGTTCCTTGCAAACCACCTGCAGCACCAGTATCTGTTGCAGACGTCTGCTGGGACCTGCAGGTCGGCACAACCCGTGCAGAGCTTTCAGTGCCAGTTTGTAAAACACAGAGCTAGAAGACGAAACACTGCTAGCTTACTCAGCATTATCACAGCGACTGGAGCAGCTCCTCATACCTGAGCTTGGAAAACGCTGACTTATGTTTCCGTGTACATGTACAGAATACTAAAACACCTTGCATTTAACTATTCTCATGAGCCACTTGCACATGATTTAAAGTAAAACAACATGCATAATTAATATCATATGGAGGCATAAGAGGGAGATAGATGAAGAAATTTCATGAACTGGGATTTACAAAGAGGTTAAAAAAATCCAACGGCATCAAAAAAAAACATCTGAAAATAACCTGCATAGAAAACCTGTGGCATTAATAGCCCTCATCCTCCTAATACATATTATTCATTATGGATGACTCCCTCTCTTTCTTTCTTACTCACTTTCTCCTGCTTTGAGATAATATATTTCATATTAAGCTTACAAAAGGCTTTGTGTCAGGGCTCCACTACTTGGAGGTTTTTTTTTTTTGTTAAGCACCAGACTAAACCTTTACAGTGCACTAAAATAAAGCAATTTCAGAGCCATGTCTGATACTGGAATATCATGAGTCACAAATGAAACAGCTATGAGTCAGAGGGGTATCATGTGAGCTGACGGGGGGGATTTTGGCGGGGTCAACATGAGGGAAATATTAAGTAGATTCATGGGTTTCCATCTAACACTGCTTTCTCCACATATCTCACTGCAGAAAGGGGAAAAAAATATCTTCAAAGGGTTACTTTGGTATTTTTTCCAATCTGGACACTATTTTCCCATGTTTTTGTGACTAAGTGACTAATGCTAACAATTTTCTTTAAATTGGTTCATTATTAGGCAAAAGTGTTCAAGTGTGTCAACTAAAATGGGGTGTTTTGCCTCTTAAAGACTCAGATTTTTATTCTAATTGTCTGATAACATTATGGAAAGGATCCCTACAGAGATAGACCCTTTAGCTTAAGAGTTAGATCCTTTTAGTTTAACTAGCAACAGCCTTGAAATTGCTATTGTCAAACCCACCAGAACCCATCACATCTAACTGGGTGAATTAAGGGTTTTGTTCAACCAAACCAGAGTTGGTGATTGTTGGACCAGTAGAAAGAGGAACCAGAGCGACTTTTGTGAGTCTTACTGTGTTTCTGTTAACTTTAAATGAAGTGTGTTTTATGACGATAAAATTACTGTTTATTTGAATGGAGTCTGGTGGGTTTATGATCTTACTCTAACAAAAAGGTCTATCTTTGTAGGGATCCTTTCCATAATGTTGTCAGACACTGAGAATAACAATTTGAGCCTGTCAGTGTCAAAATCAAACACGTAGTTGACATAAATTGATGTACATGCCTTAAGTGGTTATATTGCAGCTTGTTTTGCCACTGCTGGCTGAAGTGGTCTTGCTCAGTACTAGCTCAATTTCAAAAACTGTTGTTCCCCTTAATCAAACAAAAACAGTTTTCATCCACACACCCAGTGCCATCCCATTTTACATGTACAATTCCCCAACAAAGGCAGCCAGTCACCTACGTAGTGCTGCTTTCTGTTCTCTCCTCTCATATCTGTCTTTGTCTTCTTCTGGGTGTCTTTATATTTATGTGGGTGGTTGGTTACTGTACCAAACCACCCAGACTCCATTTAAATAAACAGTAATTTTAGCGTGCCAGCATATTTATACATCTAACTGGCTGAATTAGGGGCTTAGTTCAACCAAACCAGAGTTGGTGATTGTTGGGACCAGTAGAAAGATGAACCAAGACAACTTTTGTGAGTCTTATTTTGTTTCTGTTAACTGAAAATGAAGTGTGTTTTATGATGATAAAATTACTGTTTATTTAAATGGAGTCTGGTGGCTTTGGCGAAAGAGATTTCAGGGCTCTTACTCTTTAACAAGAAGGTCTATCTCTGTAGGGATCCTTTGCATAAGCTGTAAGACACTCGACAATCTGAGCCTGTCAGTGACAAAAGCAAGCACTTTTAGTGACATAAATTGACACTGCACAAATGCCCATAAACGTTACACTGCAGTCCATTTTGCAACTGTAGCTTAATACTGAACCAATTTCAAAAGTGTTGTTCCCATTAGTCACATAGACACAAAAACACAGGAAAATAGGATCCAGATTGAAAAACTTCTGAAGTTACTGTTTAACTTGGAAACAAAAGCTGATATTGATTAGTCCATTCAATAAAGCAGCACTCAAACATATTGACTGGCAGCGTGTGGTTTAGATATGCATACCACATACTGGAACAAAATGAAGAAAGCAGTGTTCTAGCATTTTTTAAAACCTAAACGTTAAGACCCATTTATACAGGAATAAGCAGCAAAGGCCCATCCAAAAACAGCATTGTTCAATGTTAGAGCAGATCTGAAGAGTTGCTATTTTAGCACACAAAGGCCTTAAGAAAGTCACTTACAAAGCTGAGTTCTGCTTTCATGACACCAATCATTTTGCCAGTGACAGTTTTTCAAATGGCTCATTTCAAATATCTCATCTAAGAATAAAACTCTCAGTCTTTTTCTCCAGCATCACAGTGGATTTACATATCAGGCCATGCAATGCCAGTACGGTGTATTGAGCATTTCTGCTATTCTGTTTGATAGTATGAAACTGCATTAAAAAAATGTTATCCCCACAAAATTATGCAAATCTGTCTTACATCTAGACAGCCAGGTATCATTTCACGGTTATGACAAAAGCATGTGACTAAAGAGATTTAAAAGAAGTGTTAGCCACTGGGAGCAATAACCTAAATTTAGAACTGAATTCAGACACAGAAACATATTCCAATATTACTGCTCTCAATCTGAGCAGGAGCTATAATGACCTTCTTCCTCTTAACTCCCTGTTGTGTTTGTCAAGTGTGTTCACAAGCGTGCAGGATTCGAGCTAATGTTTTAATGAAAGAAGAAAGACAGAAGTAATCATTATTCAGAAAAAGGCGCACACATGCATCTTTATATACCAGGCAATATTTCAAATACTGCAGCAGAGGGTGACACTACAGTACAGGGCTCTGAAAACCAGCAGAGAAGGGGATGAAAAGAATGCATCCACTTTGTGTAAATGTATTACCAAAGAATGTTAGCATTTATAAATAAGTATGGGACACTATTAAATTGCTTAATTTTTTTAAGTAAAAAAAAGCTGTTTGTTCTGACAGTTAACCAGACAAATCTGCTATGACCTAAAAGGCAATTTAAATGTTTTTGTCCGGAGACCATTAAAAGTATGGTTGCAAGTGACAATTATTTTCATCATCAACCAATCGATAAATTGTTTAGCTTACAAAATGTCAAAAAAAAAAAAAAATTGACAAGTGCACATCAGAATATCCCAGAACCCAAAATGGCATCTTCAATTTGCTTCTTTTGTCCAACCAACTGTCCGAAACCCAAAGACTCTTTGTTATTAGTCAAAAATAGCAAAGAAAAGCAGCAAATTCTCACATTTAAGAAGCTGAAACCAGCAAATATTTGACATTTTTGCTTGAAAAATGACTGAAACAATTTATTCTTTTTTTTTTTTTTTTTTTTTTTTTACAACTTACCATTATTTCATGTTTTCTTCACCCCACCCCACCGTACCCCTACACAACGGCAACACACTTTCACAGCTGCAACAATTACTCGACTACTCTACTAGGTACCGACTACCAAATCAATCCCCAACTGTCTCGACAAATCAATCAAACATTCTGAATGAATTTTCAGGAAGAAAAAGGGAGAAAGAAAAAAAAAAAGAAACATAAAAGGTCAAAATTCTCTGTTTACAGACTCAAAACTACGCCATTCCCAAGTCACTTCAACTATCCCAGATTGCAGACTAGATGTCCCTGGGCTGTGGACTGCTGGTCAAGACAGAACAAAACATTTTACATACTTTACCAATACCTCATAAACCAAACAACCAATCTATCATTTGAAGAGATAATCGACAGATCAATCAACATTGAAAACGGTTATCAGCTGCAGCCCCACACATGTTACAGAAACAGCAACAACAATTACAAAACTAAACAACCAAAAAACAGGAAAGCAAATAAAAGAGTACCAACAATGTGGTAACTAAACAGCCCAAAAAAAGCATGGGAGGACGAGAAATTAATTTTAAAAAAAAAAATAATAATAATTTGAAACAATTTATTCTAATATCAAAATAGTTCCGTTCAGTTCAATTAATTTTATTAATACACTGTAAAACGTCAATTAAAAGCCTTGTCCCAGTTAAATGCCGAGTCCCTTTTACTAGCTCGGTGTGACCACACATTCTGACAATTAATTGCCTCTCTCAATTAGAAGCCTGGTCTGGTTGCCAAGATCTTTTTTGTAGTAGTAGTTCTTTAAATGTATAAAACCAGGTTGTTGGCTACCTCAAAGTATGTGTCCATTCCTCAATTACCCTGTAAGTCATTCATAATCTTTAGTCCGTGAGGGTCCTCAGGTCAAAAGAATCAAAAGGGCTGGACCCTCACAGCAGATCCCCCAAGAAACCCTTAATGGGGAAAAAGTGTAGGAAACCAAACCAAGGAAGAACAACCGAGGAGGGATCCCTCTCCCCAGGATGGACAGACATGCGATGGCTTTCCTGTGTACATCTATTAGTAGTTGGCAATTCATTTTTCTTTCAATCGACTTATCAATTGGATAGACTGATCTTTGCAGCTCCAAAGTTTTCATCATTGTCTTTGTCTCATTCAGCTACACATCTGATTTGGACGATGCCAGCTTTTTCCAAAAACTGGACATTCTATATACGTATTAGTCACATCATGTGACGCACACAAAAGACGTGGTAAAATTATTGGCATCGTAACAGACAGAGCTAATATGATGCGATAAGAGTGAACATGGCTTTAAGAAGCTATGATCAAGCCATCTCGCAATTTTTTCCCCATTATCCACTACAAATACACGTGTTTTGTTAGTCGACTTTCCAACCTTGCTTCATGCAGTGCGGAACAAAATCTCCACAACATGTCAGTGATTTTTTTCTCTCGACTTGACGACTGCTGTTATACGTGAAGGACACACCTATCGCAAGTCTGTTGTCAATCTGCAACACCTCCTCGGATGTGCGGTTTTCATTTCCTTTAGCTGTGAATGTTGGTGTATGAATTTCACTGCAACAAAGTTCAAAGCAAATTCCAAACTGATGATTTCTGGGCATCATCGATCTGCAAAAACATTTAAAGAATTTGGAGTTAGGGTGCAGGACGCATGGTTTGTAAGACTGCTACTTCCTTTTCTTTATCCACAAGATTATAAATGAATCCATGTAGTGACACAAAAGGGTCAAGCGACCAAGATGAAGATAATCATTTAATAATCCAATTTACTGAAATGTAAAGTGTCCCAAAGTGAACATGTTTAAATGGGCATGTCAGCCACCTGGTTTAACCTCTAGCCCACTGCTCCTAATAATAGATATGTTTACAACAGAAGCATTTCCTGTCTAACTCAACTGCATTGGCCACAAATGTACCTGCGAGACCTTAAATAAAATGTGATAACAGCACAACCTTTGAGCTTAATATTAAAATCCTCAGGCAGCTTTCTGCATAATAATATTGGGATAAGCTCCAATGTGTCAGTATCTACGCATGCATTCAAGCAGTGTAACCTACATTGCATTTCTGATGACAAGCAGGGCAAAGTGATGTGACGTGTTATTACGACAAACCGTGGGCTTTCTCAGCACTACAGTCAAAAAGTGACCATGCTGGAGCACAGTGGGGTTTCTGCTGTGTGCTGCTCTGGCAGCAGACGCTGCTGTTCACACCAGACCATTCAACCTGGTGACGGTCTATAGCTCACACTCTTGCCAACATTAACTGAACGCAGATTAATAGTGAGTAACTCTTCAGGCTAGAAATCCCCAAAACTGTTTTAATATTTCATGCACGTCGGGCCATGAATCACTGGGATTTTGTCTGAGGGAGACCCCCAGTGTGAGAGAACTTGAACATGTACAGAATTTACAATATGAGTGTAAAACAACGATAAGTAAAACTTGTGTGGTCCCTGCAAGATTGTCCCCAGTTTGCTTCTGACTCCTACTCTCCCTGACACTGATTTACCATTCAGTCTGTATATGCAAAAGCAGCTTATCATTACCCTGCACCATGCATTTGATTACAAGCAAATGATCCGTGGACATGCTCTGGAGCTATGTTTTCAGCACTATAGCAAACACATGTGATTTCTGACATCATGAGTAGCCTGACTACACATCTCCAGTCTTCAGTGTCTTGTGTTTTCCCCCGAAAAGTCTTTCAGGATTTGACCTACATAATGATATCCACCGGTGATGCATCAATATTATAATAATATCGGCATGTTGGCCAATTCTGATAGTTCATTGTGCAGATATTGTTGTGCATCCCTGCCGATGACATCACAAATTTGAGTTTTGGCACTCTGGTTTTAGGATTTGGGAGTGTGGTTCATTCTTATCAATATTTTTGGCTGTCTTAGACCATGGGAATAAAATGAATTTTGAAAATGGGTGAAGTCACCCTTTAATGGTAGAGACTACATCGTCAGAACAGTCCAAGTGAGTAGGGTGCTTTACTCAGTATGATGTAGTGAGGTTTATAGTGACTAAGCATTTCATGGTATTTTTCTGGTGTAATAAATTACTAAGCAAATATTACTACATACACTTATATTAGCTTTGGATTTTTGCACTAGACAAATGGCTCTTCATAGACTAACGTTACACTGGTGAATTTTCCTTTATAACGCTGTTTTATGGCCCAAACATATGACGCCTGGTAAACATGTGAAAAAGGAAAATGGTGTTTAAAACCGGGGCCGTGATTATTTTGTGTCACCGGTGCCTATCAGAGAAAGCAGTCAGTGACAAAACCAGTGGGTCACAACAACGACACACCCTCTGTAAGCCACCAGCAGCTTTCAACACATCGCCTTTTAAACGTGAACGCGGCTCCGGTGAACCGGGCCGACTCACCGAAGCGAGAAAATAACGGACTACAGGCGTGAATGACACGGCACCGAGCCGCCACACCGGGAGAAAAGGCCACTAACGTTACGTGTAGCTAGTGGTTTGAGGATCCCTTTCGTTACGACCAGCATTTCCTGTCCCTGTGGTTACACTCACTCCTACTACAGCACCGCAGACACGACGGAGCGAGCGGAGAAATCCTCCAAATTTAACGGCCGTTAACCGTCTCTTACCTGAACATAATTGTTCTCACAGTATTCCGCGACCCGGGACAGGTTCTGGTAGCTTTCCACGAGAGCTCTTTTACCGGCAGGGATCTCCTCCTCTAATAGCATTTGTAGCTCTGCCATCTTACATCCCTTTGCATTTCTCTCCTCTCTGTGTCCTTTTCAGTGAGGCGAGGCGGTGATGCTGTGGCGTGTAGCTGAGAGAGGGGCTCCCCCGCCTGGCATTGTGGGGCCGCTGGCCTCCGATTCACAACAGCCTGTGACAAATGGCAGCTACGTTAGGAACGGTGGTCGCTGATTGGCTGCGAGGCTGACGGAGAAGAGCGGTAGACCAATGACAGCTCACTGCGATGACGTATAAGTCCATCAGAGACATGTCAGTGAAAGATAATACAAATTAAAGCAATGAGGTACAGAAATATATTATATGTAGTGTTTTTTTTTTTTGCACAGTTGATTTTATTGTTGAGGAAATTTCACATTCTCAACAAGAACCAGAGTATACACTTGTCTATCAAGACCTACAACAACATGGCACCACAATAAAAAGGCATTAAAAAAGAACAATGTGTTAAATAAAATCCATATGAACTCATGAGACGGTCTTTTATTGTTATTTTCTTAATTTCTTAATTCTAATTATTTCTCAGTATATACGTACCCCTAGTGTGGTTAGTTCTGTGTGTATATAATGTTAATGTATTTATGTTTGTTCAATAAAGAATTATAAAGAAAAAAGGAAATAATTTAAACCCAAAAATTATACAAAAAAAGATGAAAAATACAAATAATAATGATTCAAATTATATAAATACTTATACCCATACTATTACTACTACTGCTAGTAATAATAAGATGGATATACTCTCACTACTACCACTAATACCAGTACTCCTACTACTACTCCACCTCCTACTACGGCTTCTATAATAATAATAGATAATAATAATAACACAAATATACTCTCACCACTACTACTACTACTTCTACTACTACAACTACAACTACTATATACTATAAATATACTCTCACTACCACTGTACTATTACTACTAATACGATTCCTACTCCTTCTCCTGCTACTACTACAACTATTACTACAACTTCCACTACAACAACTAATAATAAAAATAATAATACAAATATACTCTTACTACTACTACTACTACTATGTCATTTATGCGGGATTGTTTTTTTGCATATGGTTTCATGCATCACATTACCTCCACCCTTTTTATTCCTTTTTTCGTCTGGAGAAAAAAAAGACTCACAAAAAAGAGAATATATCATTTGAAACATGATAAAGCCAAAGCACATATCTGTATTATGGAAGCCTTGCAATGGCAGAAAGGTAGCAGCCAACATAAGTACTTTTTTAAATCTTTTTTTAAACCCTGGTATTGTATATTTTTCAGAAATATTAATAAAATGTAACAATAAAAATCTACAAATATGAAATCTATCAATTTGAAATGAAGTCATCTCAGCCTACACTATATGTGATTCTATATGAAATATGGCGTATAAAAAACAGTGTTAAGTGTTAAAGACATTCTATAATCCCTGCATGGTGTCACAACATGTATCCTTATAAAGAAGTTACATAAGGCCTGTGCTCCTCAGTGCTATTTTGCTCTGTAAGGAATAACCTCACGACACTACATTTCCCATGCATCACCGCGGTTTAAATCCCGGCTGAGAGGGGTTTGTGGGAATTGAAGGAGTCGTCGGCGCGTTTTAACCCACTATTATATGAAATTCTCTTCCATTAAACTACATTTCCCAGAAACCCCCAGTGAGCAGACGCTGACTGTTTGGCTCATCCTTGACCGGAGTCGAAATTGGCTTTCTGCTGCATATTGCAGACAAACACCGGGCTAATGAAATAATTATTGCACCAGCGAACATGAACTTTGGGGTGAGTTCCTAACAATGCAGCCATAGCAGGGATCATTACTGTCAAAGATTATAGTCTATTGGTGCTAACCCGGCAGGGTTTTTTTAGGCAGACCACATTTATCCTAAAATCTCAGATTAAAGAGGAACCAGTCCTCCAGCTCAGATGAGACAGGTGCCAACTAGCTGCAGTGATGACCACACTGTGTCCAGGTGTCTCTTTGCTGCACACTTCCTGAACTGCCTTCATCTCTCCATTAATTGCTTGATATTGTTGTTTCAGATGTGAGGACTCCTTCATGTCATCCTCGGTGGGGCTCAGCATGGCGCAGGAGGAGGACAAACGCAGCCTGGAGGCGAAATTTGTTGCTGCAGTTAAAGTGATCCAGAGTTTGCCTGAAGAAGGTGATGACTGACTTTATTCTTCCTCTGTCCTGCTCTGTGAAGTCTGTGCTTGTTTGTGTGTAAACACTGCAGGTGATTGACCTACATGTAGAGCCTTTGAGAGCCGTCACTCTTGGCTGGTCCCCTATTGATAAAGCTGCTGTAAGGATAAGAGCTGATTAACTGAATCAGACATTTTCTCAGGTCTTATAACAACTCCTGTAGCTCACATGTATCTCAGCATGCAAGGGCATGGGTATTGTTTCAGTGTGGGGGATATTTACTTAATTTACTGCACTCTGGTGAATTTTATTGCATCAGTTTGTGGTGTAAACGTGGGTGAATTATGAGAAAATGGGCCCCTTGAACAGATGTGCAAAGGGGCGTATGTAGGAGCAAGACCAGGGGTGTAAATATAGACAGTGCAGGCAGTTGTGCTAGGGCCCATGGGGTGGAGGGGCCTGATTGCCACCTGGAAACATATCCCTGTTCAAAGAAGAACTCATGTTATATCAAAAATGGTGCGATTTTCCATATATGCCCTCAGAAAGGCAAACCCATCTCCATCATGGCCTTCTCTTTTTGTAAAATAGTATCAATCTACAACAGAATGTGCTTATTCTACATAAACTATTAAGTTAAAGTAATAATTTCTTAATTTCTTTTGTAGTTTTTGTCATATACATACACATAATGGTGATTGCTGGGTAATGTGTATGCTGATTATAGCAGCTAGTTTAGGTGCAAAATCTCTCGAGGCTGACAAGCTGTTAGACACACTGTCGGTTATATATATATATATATATATATATATATATATATATATATATATATATATATATATATATATATATATATACACCTCGCGTGTGCTGAGGCCCATCAAAACTACCTTACACCACTGAGCAAGACACACAGGCTTTGTGGTGGTTTTGTGTGTGTGTGTGTGTGTGTGTGTGTGTGTGTGTGTGTGTGTGTGTGTTGTTTTGTCTTTGTAGTTGCTATGCATCTTTTTGTGTGGAGGAAAAAGTGTGATTAGATGTGTATTAATTTAAGAGACAATTTGTAGATGAAGAACAGGGGGGCTGGGACCAGTTGCATAAAACACTGTAAGTTTTCTCCTTAAGTATGACACTTAATTATTCCTTAGCTGAGGGACTCAATACAGTTGCACAGAATCCCTTAAAAGGTTCCATTAGTTAAGGAAAAATGTTAACTTTTTTATTTACTGTGTTGAAAGAGATTTCACAGCGGTAAAAGTTTCCATGGAGATTGTTTGTTTGCTTGGACTCACGCTTGTGACGCCTGTTATCGTCTCACAAAATTGGCTGATTGTTAGATAGTGGAAAAATTGTAGAGGAAACGAGAACAAGAAAACCATGTATTGGTCAGGGGAGGAAAATAATAAACTTCTGGAGGAATACAATCATAGAAAGCACAAATTACAAAGTAAAATTTGATCCCCAAATATCAATAAACACAAAATGATTGTAGGAAGAAACAACAAAAATGAATTCAGTCAAATCTAAAGTGCAAAATCAGAAGCGTATCCATCAGGTTCTCGTGGTCTCAGAACAATCTTCAAGATAAAAGTCCCCTGCTACTTTCATGTTTTTATTTGGGGGTGGGGGACAAATGAACATGCTCTAAATATTAGGAAGATGTGGGCCCCTGCGTCCCCCTTGAAATCTACGCCTATGTCAGCGTAATATTTATGTGAATTTTCCCTCTTCTCTCACTCTCAGGTCCTTTCCAGCCATCTGATGACATGATGCTGATGTTCTACAGTTACTTCAAGCAGGCAACTCAGGGGCCCTGCAACATCCCCAGACCAAACGGCTTCTGGGACACTCGTGGAAAAGCTAAATGGTATTTATTCATTCGTTCATTTAATTTAAGTGTCATGCCTTTTTTGATCCACAAGACACTGTTATTTTCTAACCATCTTCCAGTCTTGGATGTACAAAACAAAACATCCTCCAGAAAGCCAAAATTATTTTAACTTCTGCTGGACGTGTTCTTGCTTTTTAAAAATTGTTTTTATTGTTTTTTTTAATTGATTTGATAATCAGCGTATTAATTATAAAACATATTTAGAGTTTCCTTTATTCCACTGAACTCCTTTTATATTTTTGATTTTTATCCATTACTCCTCTGTTTATGTGTCTGCATGCTACTGTAAGTTATAGTATGTGTGCAAGGCAAGCTAGTTGTCTGAATCTGAATCTGAATCTGAGTGTGGAGAAGGGAATAAAGGAAACAACATAAAACAACATCCCAAATAAACTGCTCACACGAGAAACTACCAAATTTTTACAGATTATCTCCATAAAGAACCTTCTTTCTTTTCTCGCAGGCTTTCTCCAGATGATTGGCTAATTGGCTTTGTGAATATTCCATATTTTATATCTGACTAAACAATAAAAAGGACAACAGAAAACAAATTGGACCTCCTTTCTATTACATTTAGACAACACGCTGGACAGATCTGCTTCTAGACTAACATACTAACTTATAATGCACTTATGATATGTTGTCTTATTGCACATTTCATTGTTTTATAAATATTTTCCACATTGAATACACATAAAATCCATATTTGCCTCAGTCGCCACTGCAGGGTTATCCATGAGATATACAGAACAGATTTCTGCACCACTGAAGACATTTCTAGCTGCTGCACATTTTCAGATACTCAGTGTTGACTTTCCTCTCATGGTTGAAGTGCTGAACTGAGACTTTGTGTTTCCAGGGATGCATGGAGCTCTTTAGGAAACATGACAAAGGAGGAAGCCATGAAGAATTATATTGAGGACATCCAGCTGGTAAGTCCTTTCAGAGAAAACTAAAGCTGAATAGAGGCAGTGTGCATAATAATAAAAAGTTAATAAACTGGAGGCGCACATCTCTGTTCATATCGATGTTTTGCCATGGTGAGAAAAGTGTGTGTGTGCCTAACACGTATAGTATTTTTTTTTATTTAAGTATGATGCAGCTTTTCTACCAGATCTTTATTTTCAAGCCAGAGGCGAAACTGCAAGCAGTTAGCCCAACATCTATGTGGCAGATTACTGTGAAATGTTGCACAGTCTTTACTTTTGCATTACTTTAACCAAAATGAGGGGATGTGAATGGAAACACATCCAACATATACTAACATCACCCAGATGTGCTGAAAACAGGGACAAGGAGATTGTGCTTTTTGTTCAACAAAAGGTTGAAAGCGCACTGAATTGCCATTCTTTGAGCCTCTCTCTTTAAACACTGAGCACCGTCTAGTGGGCTCAGAAAATAAAGAAAATGCTTCATGAGGCTTCATTTGGCCATCACTAATTGCGAGCATTTTAGCATGTTGATTTTTACATGTAACTATGCTGAAGTATACAGCCTAACCGAGCTGCTGCTAGCATGGTCTAAGACTCTTTTTAATTAAAAAAAAAAAAAGACTCACTTAATGTGTTATGTAAATAATTGTTGAACAGTAATTGATGCTTTTTAATAACAGCAGAGACTGCTTTTGCAAATTGTGTTTATTTTTTTCACCTCATAGCACATGAGTGGCATTCAGGTCCTCCAGCAGCTGTTTTTAATCAGCTTTAATTACCTGTATCATCAGATATAATTACTCAGCCTCTGCTACGTGTATTTATATCTAATTAACTTTCTTTTTGTATTGAATTGTTGACAGCTCTGCCACACCTGCTTTTGCAAAAGAAAGTGTTCTACTGTGACATTTACAAGTTTTATTAAAAAGGGGTTGGGAGAATAACCACAAACGTTTATTATTTGTGTGTGTTGTCAGATTTTGG
This sequence comes from Epinephelus cyanopodus, assembly GCA_026686955.1. Classification (NCBI taxonomy): domain Eukaryota; kingdom Metazoa; phylum Chordata; class Actinopteri; order Perciformes; family Serranidae; genus Epinephelus; species Epinephelus cyanopodus. The sequence continues at coordinate 18,961,094 of CM048926.1, read as the reverse complement.
AGACCATTCCCATCTCAGATGAAGTGTCCGACCTGGTACAGGAGCTTGGCAACTTCTACGCAGAGGTAGACGGAAGAGGAGAGGACTCTGAAGACAATGAGGTGGACAGGAGGCCATTCACCAGACCCTTTGCAGGTCATTCAGGTAACGTACATGATGAGTGGTGTCTTTATAAAAGCAGAATACAATCCAGGGAGAGCGCTGCTGCTCAGGTGGGATGTGGTGCTGCTGTTAACTCTTTGTTAGTCACACAGATGGTCCTTCTTCGTATACTGAGCCTGTCTTACTTGTGTTTTATCACTAGATGAGCTGCTCAAACAGCTTCATCAACCAACAATGGAAGGCAAGTCTTTGGTGTTGGCAGTAGCTGTAGAAGTGATAGATTGGTTCTACAGTATTTTAAGTTGCTTTCAATGTTTGATTTGACTGTCAAAACACAGGTTAGTGAACACTGTCCTTGACTTAAAGTGCAGGAGCTGTAAGAGATTAGATTGTTAGGTAGATAATATTTCCCTGTGTAATGTGTGATGTCTGCTGTAGTGTGGTGGTTGTTTGCTTATGTCGTTATTTGCGCTTTGTGGTATAGATGTAGAAGCTGTGACTAACAGCTAACTGTGTGTATGTCTTCATGTTGAATCACACTGTGCAGCATGTACTTTGATAAAGAGTTAATCGACAGTGTTTCCCTCATCGCTCAGGCTTTGGGGATCTGTGGGATGATATACAGAACCTCCAAGACAATGACAGCAGTGCTCATGGTGTAAGTGTCAGTAGCGAGGAGGCAGAGGGAAGCAGAGAAAATAGTGAAGTGGAGATAAATGAGGAAAGTAGTGATTGGAGGAAAAGTGAGGAAGAGGAGAATGGGGATGAAGAAGACAATACAGACGATGAAGACAAGGAGGAAGAGGAGGACAAAGGTACAATCTGTAGTTGTTAGCTGTGTTGTGCTGTGATACTGACTGTGTTTTAGAGGTTACACAATATGCTAACAGGGTATTTCTTTCCATAATTTAAAGGGTAAGGCTCATGATATTGTATATTTTTATTAATGAAATACTTAACCCCACAAATGACCATTTGTATATCAATTACTCACCCAATTTTATGTTAAATTCCTGAAGATAACTTTGTATTTCTTGCATGCATGCTACACTATAAGTGAAACTTTTTTTATGCTCTCTTCAAAGCCAGACTCTATTGATAAAAACAGTAAAGCCCTGTTTCCACCAAGCAGTACGGTACAGTTCAGTTGAGTTCGGTATGCGTTTTTTCCATTTCCACTGTAAAAAGTTGTGGATGGTGCCAATGGAACCATTACATACCACTCCCATTTTTGGTCACCCTCTGTTGGGGTACCTTGCAAAGCGGATTATGTGGACTGCATATATTCTAATCCTCACTGGGAGGGAAAAAAAGCGTTGGGGAGCGTCATTCCTGTGGGCTCTGGCAACACTGAACCCCTGAGCTTGCCTGAGAAGGACTTAATGCAAAAACTAGCTATTTTTAAATATCTCATGGAGAGAGACTCACTGCAGCCTGTTTTATTTTATTTTGAAAATTGTGGATGATAAACGAGGTGCAGACTGTGTCACCAGTAATGAGGAAATACAGTGAGTGCTGGACGGAGCAGTGAGTGACAGCAACCCCGCCCACATGAAAGAGTAATGTTTGTGATGGAAATGCTAAATGGACCTAGGGTCTAGGTACCAAGTCTGAAGGGTTACTTTTGGTTCCAAAGATACCATACTGAAAGTTTCTGGTTGAAATGGGGCTTAATTTTACCTTGCTGAACACGGGAGCTGCTGGTCTACCTCTGCCTTGATCAGTTATTTTGTTTGTGTTATTGTGTGACAGATTCACAAAGTAACACAAACCAACTTACGGATAGAGGCAGCGACAGACCAGCAGCTTACATGTCAAGAAAAGTAAAATTATTGTTTTTGTCAATGGAGTTTGGCTAACGTTTAGTGTCACTTTTAGTTCAGTTCTCCGTCAGAAAGAACTGTCTGTTTGGGCAGTACTGAGCATACGACTGGATAAATAAGACTTGGATTATACTGCAAAATTGTGTGAGAGTTTCTCAACAGATGTTTGGACATAGTTTTGCTGTTGTTAAATGCGGACCCCTGTGACTTATGTTCACCAACACTTTTCTCCATTTGGATTCCTCAGTCAGTGGAGGCATATGTTATTCTTTAATAATAACATTTTCACTATAATATGACACCTTTGAGTTAATTTTAAGGGTGCCAGATGTACGTAGTTTCCACTTACAGTAATTCCATGTAATGTGTTTTCCCTCTGAATATATAAATATATATGAGAACAAGAATTTACACTAAGTACATCCAGTGCGAGACACAGCTAGACACATAACAAAAGAACTGCACTTTTTATTGCTAATGCTTTGTCATACTTTCTCACTCTCCCTCTCTGTCTCAGACTGGAGGCCTGACCCAAGGCTGCTAATGGTGGAGAAGAGGTGGAGGTCTGACACCAGGGGGTCCAGCAGCAGCGTGGAGCCCAGCATGTCCTCCTTCACCAACGGGACACACAGCTCCCTCAACAGTGAGGTGGAGGAGGAGCTGGCCTGTTCCATAGAGCCCAGTGTGCAGTGTAACTCCTATATGCACTTTAATGGACACCTGAGTGGTAAGATTACACATTAATACAAAAGGTGGTTATATTATGGCATAGCAATAGCTTATATGTTAAAAAAAAGAGCAAGATTTGGCAGTACATACCTTAAAATGGTTTTAGATAAGTTACTGAGGCATGTAAACAAAGCATTACGGTAGCCAAGGCACGAGAATACAAAAGCATGATCTGGCTTGAAGGACACATAGATTTGGGTGTCATCAGCATAACAGTGGTGGGATATCCCATTAAAATGACTGATAATGAGTCCTAATGGAGGCATATCAAGTGAGAACAAAATAGGACCAAGAATAGATCCCTGTGGCACCCCACGCATCAGTGGAGCTGAAGATGAAACAAAATTACAGACGGAAACAGAAAATTCTCTATCTGAGATGTGTGATTCAAACCATTATTATTAATGTTTATTATGTAGATGTACATTAAAGAATGAAATAATTTACCATGTTGTCCATGTTCAGGTCATAGTGAAGTTACCGAGAAGAACCATCGATCCACAGACTCGGACAATGAGGAATTCTGTGACTCAATGGAGCATCTGGCCATGGAAGAGGTGTTATGTCCCTCCTTCAGAGTTTACACCACATTTAAGGATTAATTTTGACATTTTAGGAGATATGCTTTATCATCTTTTCCCAAGAGTTAAATATGACGATACCACTCTCATGACTATGTACTAAATATGAAGCCAGAGCCAGGAGACCGTTAGCTTAGCTTAGTATAATGACTGGAAGCAGAGGGACTCAGCTGAACTACATCTACCAGCACCTCTAAAGCTTACTATACGACAAGACTGCAGGAAGTCACTGTGCACAGCTAAGAAATAGTCTAATAGCTTTAAAGTTTTAGAGCTTTAAAGATGGTGCTAGGTTTGTTTTTTTTATTTTGGGCTGGCCCTGGCTCCCAGTCATTATGCTAAGCTAAGCTATCTGTCTCTAGGCTGTAGCTTCATATGTAAAGGGATACTTCACCCCCGAAATGACAATTTTTACATCAGTTACTGACCCTGTGTGATGTTGAATTTGTGATGTAGAGTGATTTTTTTTTCGCATGCCACTGGTAAAGAAAGAAATAAAAAAATGGAGAAACTTCTTGATGAATTGAAATCATAGGGGTCCACATTTGATTGCAGCAAAACTACATTAAAACGTGTGTTCACAAACTTTCACACAAATGTTTTTGGCTGTTCCATCGGGGGATTGACTTGTGGAAGTGCGAGTGAATTTGGAGCCACAGATCCCACATACAAATGATCATTTGGGGGGTGAACTATTCCTTTAATGAAGAGAGATGTGAAAGGTATTGATTTTCTAATGTAAGCCCAGGGAAGAAGTGTATTGAAGTAAGGCTGCAACAACGAATCGATTATGTCGATTCGTCGTGACGAAAAAAATCGTTGCCAACTAATTCTGTGATCGATTCGTCGGGTCTTTATATATGTCCGTGGATACCGGCGTGTAAACATCAGCAGAACGCACAGAAAAGAAACAACCATGGCCGAGGCAGCGGTGGAGAAAAACATGACACAACCCAACCCAAATCCCGACCTAAAACATCAATGGTGTGGGAAAACTTCACCAAGACTGAAAAGGAGGGCGTTCAATGCAACATTTTCAACGCTCGTTTTGCATGGCACGGGAGTACATCGATGATGCGTGAGCATCTGAAGAGAAAACATGTGTTTGTTAGCCTGGATGAAGGCAGTGGCACTTCAGCAGACACAGGGTAAAGGCTATAACTATAAATATACAGTTTTAAAAATCGTTGTAAACTCAAGTGTTTGGCAGCGTCCACACTTCAACTATAACGACAACGATAGTGGTGGACGATATCGTTTGGATCACTTTCAGAGCGATTTGATGAACGATAGAAACACTGACAGCCAATCAAAATCCATCCGAAATGACAGGTCGAGACGTTCATCATCACGTATACCCACTAAGAAAGCTCCAGGATTTCCATACAACCACTTAAACATGTGCAAAGATCCGTAACAATATAGCTTTGTGACAGAATCTTAACTTCAGTGATTTTGTTTTGCAAATACCGGGTAAATAACTGCAATAAAATACATTTGCAGGGGAATGCGTCTCCTCTTTTCCCCTCCATTCATAAAATTCAGGCGCCAGGATGAAGTTACTGAGGGGGCAAATCTTTATTATGCAACATAGGTTCACACAGTGAGTTATAAAGAGCGCGCAGCCGTGCGTAATTGTCGCGCGTAATGACAGCTCGTCGCTGGTGAAACACAATAAACTGCACGTCTTCATTCATGTTTGTCTCATGACAGATGGAGCTGACAGACAGACAGACAGACAGACAAGTGGAGCAAGCGGCAAATTGGTTTCCTTTCTTTCTCGCAACATACAGCAATAACAGGTCATCAGTATCCATTTTATCCATCACCATGCTCCCCTGCCGACCGCACCGAGCAGTGTGTTTGGGGTAACCTAGCAACACGACGATATCGTTCATTGGTGTGGATGCTGCCATTGTTATCGTTATAGTTAACGTTACAGTTATCTTTCTTGGTGTGGACGGCCCTTAAGTCATGCCGATATATTTAAAAACTGCCGTAGTTAGTAAAGAGGCGAGAAATAAACAAGTTATCGTGGTAGTGGATGGGTGACTGGGCGCCGCCATCTTAGTTTAACCCTCTCGTGGCCGCTATGTTACCGGAGCGATCATGTAAAAGAATATAATACATTAAAAAAATATATTGTTGGCTGGAAATTGTGGGAATAATACACAGCTTGATAGCCGCCTAAAACCGGAGGTGGTAGACAGTAACTATTGTTGCGTCCGAGTGGTTGGAATAGATATTAACGTTGGCTAATAATGTTGCAAAGATTTGTTAACATTCATGTGAAAGAATATATATTGGTAGATTTGCACACATGTTCATAATTCCATAATCTACAAGCTCAAGGCATAGATCTTTATTTTATCTTGTGCTGATCTGCTGTTTATTTTGCACTAGTTCCTCCCGTACCTGTTGGAATCAGTGTGCGGTTTGATTTATTTAATTTTTATTTATTTTTATTTATTTTATTGTTGTGTCGTGCTGCTGTTCAGGGGAAGCACCAGAAGTAAGCTCAGGTGTTTGGAAAATAAAAATATTTTTGGAATAAGCAAAAAAAAAAAGTTTCTTCGTTTATCCGATTAATCGATTAGTTATTAAAATAGTCGACAGATTAATCGACTATCAAAATAATCGTTAGTTGCAGCCCTATATTGAAGTGTATTTTCCAAAGCCTCAGTCCACTACTTAATCGTGGCAACATTACAGAAAGAAAGTCATATGTTTTTAAGCAAATTGAACATGTTCTGGTGGTTATTCAAACTGTGGTTGACTCTCTTCTTTTCCTTCCAAGGGGCTGTCTACATCAAAAATACTGTCCCCTGGATCAGGAGCAGCTTCAGTGAGGCAAAGGGATCTTTGGTTTGAGAGCAACACTACCCTGAATGGAGGAGAGGATCAAGTACTCATGGGAGATTCCTACCTTAAAGAAGGGATTAGTGCAAGCCAGCACAACAGCTCCTTGTCAAGAAGAGGGAGGGGTGAGACAGTCCACTTTGATTTAAACTGACACTGTATCCCTGATTTACCTTTCCCCCAGGTTGTGCCCTTAGTTCATCATCCTAAGGCCTCAGATACACATAAACACAGCAGTTTTTTCACATGAGTTGCATGTCGTAGCATAAAGCTGTCACATTCTGATTATTGTTTCAGGTTCACTGTCGCCAAGGGCTACCTGCAGCTCTCAGCGGTGTGTCAGCGTAGATGCTGCCTGCTGTTGTGTGTCACAGAATCGACATCCTGGCAGCGTTGCCAGGGGAAACGTCAATGAGCAAATAGCTACAGCTCTGCTGAGGCTGCAGCATGACATGGCCACAGTGTTGCACAGGCTGCACGCTCTGGAGGCACTAACGGTGTCACAGGTGAGAGACCAGAAGTGTTAGCCACAGTGTTTACTGAGCTATGATATTATTGGTGATTGTCCCCATGACAACTTATTATATGCAGATATCTACATTTCCTTTTAAATTTTTCAGTCAAGATCATCTTCACCAAGGCAGGAGGACTCCCTACCTGTAGCACAAAAGGTTTTTATTTGATTTCTATTTAAAAATCAAAATGTTTTTTTCTGTTTCTTAAAGGTCCAGTGTCTAGGATTTAGGGGCATCTATTGGCAGAAATGGTATATAATAAACATATTGTATTTTTATATATGTTTTCTTGGTGTATAGTCACCTGAAACTAAGAATTGTTGTGTTTCATTACCTTAGAATGGTCCATTTATATCTACATCCGGAGGAGGCCCTCACAGAGTCCGCCATGTTGTTCTACAGTAGCCTAGTATGGGCAAACCAGAAAGGGCCACTCAGGCCACTCAAATTTTTGTGTTTCGCATAGTCTGATGCGTCTGTTCCACAAGCAATATTTTTGGCCTAATACACAATTACATCCCTGGAAGATGATCAGCTCTGCATTCAGGATTTCCGTTAAGTAGGCTATGGAACAGTGCTGGTTATGGTTGCTTCGCGACCTCAGACGCAACCTGCCTCTTCGCTGACACAGAGTAGGCACAAGAGCAGCACCCAGCGCCTGACCTCATGTTTTTCAGGTGGTTAAAGACACGGCATGTGTACTGCCACAAAAGAGGCATAACAACCACAAAGAGACACAAAACCACAACAAAGACTGCATGTGTTGCTCCTCTGTAGGAAAGGTGGTGGGGCCCTTTGCATATCTGTGCCCGGGGACCCATTGTCTCATAATCCGCCCATGGTTTCAGTTGGTTGCAGCCTTACAGCTAGATGCCATTAAATCTTACTCATTAGACCTATAAGGCTCCGATCACACAAAAAACATTTTGCAGATTGCAAAACGTGAGGCGCACCGCACTGCCTTTTTAAAAAATTGAATGCCACTAGTAAAAAAATGCTTGTTCCACCTTTTTATTGTTGCCAGTCAACCGGCCTGCCTCTTAAATTATCTGATTGGACCATGGGGGAAAAATATTACAAAAGAAGAAATGAGGTGGGGTGCTTGTACACTCTGATCAGAAGTTTTGTTCAAACTGGAGGACATCAAAGCGCTTCGCCAAAAACGCCAGGCACGTGACATCGCATAAATACATTTACAAAAAGGTGCCTCCAGATGCTAAAACACTTTCTGTGTGATCACGGCCTAAGGGTACAAGATGCACATAGTTTCCACTAACTGAATGTGATGTGTATTCATATGAATGAGAACAGTATTTCAGTCAGATAAAGAAAAAAAATGTAATTTGCACTAAGTACATGCAAGCGAGATGTAGCAACCTCACGGCTAGATGCCACTAAATCCTACGACCAATTATGAATCCTTTATGACCAAGTTGTATCCAATCAGGAAGCAAACATTTGCCTTAATGCATGTTTCTGTTTTTATAGTTTCTGAGACCGTCTTGGTGGCCTTTTGACTTCTCTCCACTCACAGCGGTGTTGACTGCACTCTGGCCTCTGATTGCTCATTGGCTTGTCCAGCTTTACTTACAGCGGAGGAGAAGGTGAGCAAAATACCAATAACAATCTTTGTATATTATCACTAATTACTTTTGCTTTACAGCAATACTGCACACTACCAAAACTTCACTTTCACCTTTTGTCCTCACAGGAAATTCCCCTGAACTGTCTGACAGACGTCAGCATCAATCAAAGAACACAAACCTTGGAGGAAATTGTTGCACTTTTGTTGCTTTGTGGCTTTTTCAAGCCGCCACCACAGACGGAGAATAATGAGGCACCAGTAGACATGGAAAGGAGACCTTAGATAAACGGACTGGAGTGCAATGGCTGACTCTACAATATAGTGTAGCATTTTAACTTCACAGATACTTTATAGGTGTTTTAATGAAGGGAAGATTTGTGCATTATAAATGCTGGCACATTTTCTTTGTTACAGTGAGTTTAGCATTAGGCGGTGATCTTATTTATTACATGTCTCAGATCACCAGGAACTTAATATACACATAACTCTAATTCATCAGCATACAGTGGCTGTGGATCATAAAGCGATGCCCCATTGTCATTGCCAGTTATTTTATTTATTGTACATTTCATTGTTTATTTAGCTTTCTCTTAATGTTTTTGTTGAAGTTTTTTTTTTTCAGATAACTAAGGACTTTTATATTTATTGTTGGAAATATAGAAATATTTTAGCTGCATTTCTCTTTAGACCAAATAGACATGGTGACCAATATTGTTATTTATGTGTAAACGTGTATATTTATTTTATGGCTTCAGTGCAATTAAGTGAAAGGTTGCACATTTACAGAAGGTGAGATACAGAGTATGAGGACAATCCATATATTCATTCTTGTTAGCTGTACAGTGAAAAAGAAGAATTCTCTGTTAAAGCAAGGGTGTGGTGCTTTCAAATATACAGTTGTTAAACATAAGTATATGAAGCAAATTTTGACATGCAATAAACACATTATTGAGTCAAACATATTTATTGGAGTTAATCTTTAAGTTTTGTGGACAAAATCAGGGTAACAGTTGATGGACTTTATTTAAAAAGGTAGGTTTTTTTTCCAGTCAGTTTGAACTCGTTTTAGTTTTGGTTCCATACGGTTTATTAATATAGACCAATATCACAAATCACAGGGCATGATGGTGCGGTGGCGGCTTGGTGGTGCAGTGGTTGTCGCCTCACAGCTCTTGGTTCAAAGACAGGGTGGGGAGTTGGATCCCCAGTGTGGGGGGGAGCCCCTCTTTGTGGAGTTTGCATGTTCTACCTGTGTCAGTGCTGGTGTGTGATAGTCTGGGGACCTGTCACCCACCTCTAACCCAGTGTCAGCTGGGACAGGCTCCAGCTAGTGATGGCCAAATGAAGCCTCGTGAAGCAATTTCTTTCATTTCTGAGCCCACTAGATGGCGCTCACGGTTTAAAGGGAGAGGCTCAAAGAATGGCAATTCAGTGTGCTTTCAACCTTTTGTTGAACAAAAAGCGCCATCTAGTGGGCTCAGAAAATCAAGAAAATGCTTCATGAGGCTTCATTTGGCCATCACTAGCTCCAGCCCCCCCAACAGGACAAGCTTATGGAAAATGAATGCCTGAATGAATCAGAAGTAAGTAAGTAAGTAAGTAAGTAAGTAAGTAAGTATGCAGACTGATTATTGATTGTTGGCCTCAAAAGACAATGCACTATCCAGGATGACACCCAGACTCTTAACCTGGGGGAATGGACAGACTTTGGAGTTGTCAATGGTTAGAATATTCCTATCATTATTATTCCACTGGTCACCACTTACTTAACTGGGCTGTGTCATTGTGGGTTCTATCAGCTGTCAGCGAGCTGTCGTGTTTGTGGCTCGGCTGATGTGAGGAATCTTCAGCTGAGCAAAGGATTGTGGGTCAAGCTGGCTTGCATAATGCAGAATACAACCAGATGTAGTAGAACATCCAGGTATTTTTGGCATACTTAAATTGAAATACAATGCATCAGGATATCCTAAATCTTTTTCTGGCATGCTATACAGGATGGTAGGATGGGTACTGGAACACACAGGGAGACGTAACTCCCCTAACAGTGCTTAAAAAATGCCACCACCCTCTCCCCTCTGATAAATAACGAACAGTCTCTAAGCTTCCAGAGACAATATCGCATGTATCACATGTTAGACTACTGTAAATCATCATTAAATCATTTTTACATTAACTGAATTAGCGGGACTTCAGCGAGGCCAGAAAAAGGAGAACCCATTTCTACAGGGGTGCAAAATTTTTCACAACGCGTAGACGTCACATCCGGTTTATCTTGTGCCGCCCGCTGCTGAAGTTCGCGGTGTGAATTGCTATGTCTGTTACTGAGAGATAAAGAGACCGAAACACGGACCTTTAACTCTCAGGGACAGCGGTGTAACTTGCGTGGTTTGACGGCTGTGGTGAACCAGCGAAGACTGAAAATGTTTTCCATGTCAATGACTGTCCAGCCACAGGTAAGACAGCGGGAAATGTCAGGCCGAGCTAACGTTAGCATTGTTGTTGTTTTGGTTTCAACTCCGGTGAGTTAGCTTGCGAGCTAATTTAACCTTAGCTTGTTCTCTTGTGAGACAGACCACTGTCTGCCTCTGATGGTTTGAAAGAGTTACCTTCACGCCAGTGGACACTGTGTCAATGTTGTTATCTTTCTATTTATCCATTAACAAAGTGAAATAAAGTGTGTGCGGGCCGCTGGGAGAAGTTTAAGCTGGCGTTAGCTTCGCTTCAGTGTGTCCTTAGCTGTCAGATGGGAAACTGCGTCAGTGAGCGACATGTTTGATCACTGACTGCATATTCAAATAAAAAAGCAGTTCAGCCAACTTTTCTGCCCTTCGCGATAAGCACCTGTATGTGGCTGTCTTTTTATTTAGAGCTAGGTATAAACTTGATTCAGTTCATGTTGGCTTTGTAACACTAGCTAGCTGATGTACTTTGCCTGTGATTGCAAGCAGTCTCTGTGTAAACTCCCCTCAGGCGACGTGACAAATAAGGTGCGGGTTGACAATCATAACTTGTATGATAGCTGTCACTGTGTCTGTTTGATCACAGGTGACTGTACCTCTGAGCCACCTCATCAATGTCCTCCACTCTGTGAAGAGCTCAGTGGGGAGCAGCAGCAGCAGCAGCAGTGCCACCTGCAAATCAAGAAAACACAAGGAGCATGTCTCAGACTCAGAGCTACACCGCACAGAGGTATGCTTTAGTAGGACACAATCTGTAATGCCTTGTGTGTCAAGTCAGTGACCAATGCTGCACTTAGTTGTGTTCATTCACCCAAGTAGGGGTGGGTGATAGGGCCTTAAATAATATCAACATAAGAGAGCTGTGAGCGTCGCGTAGGTTTACATCACTAAAGGTTCAATCACTTCACGACAACAACTCCTGTGTGCACGGCGAGAGAGGAGAGGGAAAGACGCTGTGCTGCTGCCAGAGGAGCCGCTGAATGAGTTCCCTCTGAGCGGTAAGTCACTAAGAGTCCGGAGCTGTTCATAAAACATTCAGGACGCCACAGTTTATTCCACACTATTGAAGCTGCTCCGCTTTTGGAACCACCACTGTTCACCGCTGTCTGATGTATACTGTCTTGGTACATCCTGTCATAGAGTAGAAGGTCAGTGTAGGTTGGGCTGATGGAGAACAAGGGAAACTGTGATATTACAGTCTTCCTCTTGTCACTTGTATGACTGCAATGGTGCTTCTCCCGTATACAAACAATAAACAGTCAATCTCAAAATGGTATCATGTGTTTGTTTACAGCCCCTGTGGAACCTGCGTGAGCTCGGTCTGTCAGACCTGGGAGCACAGCAGCTGGATGAACTGGTGAACAGTGTGTTACCACGCTTGAGTCCACAGGAGGCGCCACTTCCACTGGGTGGACAGACAGCCTGGAGGACATCACATCTTTCCACACACTCCTTTTACCATAATAAGCATGGTGAGAATGCAAAACAGGCCTCCCATACTGTACCTTGTACCAGTAAGATAGGTGTGCTTGTGTTTGGTGCTCATGTTCGACTCCTTATCATTACTCATGAATGAATACGGCACACCAGGACAAGTCTGAATATGGTGTTTTACTTGACTGCATAGAATTGCAGAGTCTCTAATTAGTGGAGTCAGTAACAGCATCTGTTCGAGATTCTCTCTTTTAAAAAGCAACTCTGGCCTCTGCGACCACTTGTTCCTAAAGGTGTCTCAGAGTTAACAGTTACACCATGTCCTCTGTTCCCAGGTTTCTCATGTGGTGTAATGCCGATGTCTTATTCCAGGCTGCACCCTTCACCTCTTCAGTCCATCTGCACAGAGCTGCAACACTGGCCAGGTAACTGTGCATCACTGTGTCATAGTTTACTGATCAAAAGCTTTATATTCAGTTAGTACTAATGAATTACTAGAGTTGGGTTGTATATTATTTAACAACAATATAAATAACATTACTGAGATTATAACAGATATTCCAGTTAATTGTCAATATTTTGTTTGGTGTCCTTTTTTGTATCTACATTGCAAATTAACCAGTAGCAATGTCTGTGCTGGTCTGGTAAAGTTAAGTGCCGTGGAAACATGGTCAGCATTTTAATCTGATTTTTAAAATCTTTTTGGATATTTTCAGTGTTTGTCCCGAGCCGAGGCTTTAAAACTTTAAAGAGCAAAACCAGACGACTGCAGTTAGCCCCCGACCGCCCCCTGGAATCTGAGGGATTTACGCCATCTTTTATGAAGGTCAGTACTTCTACATGTTCACATGCTTAATCTCAATCCTCTCCCATTATAAGCTTTAAGCATATTGTAATTCAAGTGGTCTGAGAGAACCCTAGACTTCTGTTCCTCCACTGAACCATGCAAGAAAGTAAAATTGAGGAAAAGTTAGCAGTTTGTGTTCTTCCTAGCCTTCTTCTAGTCACCAACAGGCCTGTCAATTTATGACTGAAATATGTTTGTTCTTATTGAGTGAGCTAATATTATGAGCGTTACAGCTATGATAGCAAAGTAATTGACAGCAGCATACGTTGTCTGACAGCAAAATAAGGGACAGGAAACTAAAAATAAAGGCGGAGCAGACGCACCTTAAGTTTTCAGGTTTACGAAGCACGTCCAGTGTAATGGCCCTGAGAGTAAAGTGATGATAAAAGTGAAGGTGTAGTCTGGCTTTGTGAACACAGCTGACCAATCTTACCCTGTGCTGCAGGGTTTCCTGACGCGTGACAAGGGGATTGAAGTTGAAAGTATAGACAGCCTGCTAAAGACCAAGAACTTACCTGATGGCCAGCAGGATGCTTTCAAGAGGGGCTTCGCCGAGGGTTTCCTGAAAGCCCAAGCCCTGACACAGCGCACACAAGGCAAATTTTAACACAAATCTCAAAACTGTTATTCTGTTATGAAGATTTAAACAGTACTGATGTTTATTTTTCCTGCTTGGACTGTTCAGACTCTCTCAGGAGGACTCGTCTGATCCTGCTGGTGCTGCTTCTTGTTGGGCTTTACGGTATCTCCAAGACCCCCTTCATATCGGGTAAAGGCTCCTTTTCTCCTCTAAAGCTGCTTTTTAATTTCATGTCACACATGAAATCATCTGCGATGTGTTAACATTTTAATATTTAATATAAAACATTGACGTTAACAATAAAGCTCAGCATTTGCCTGCTAAACTAATCAATGTTGCTTTAACTAGTGCTGCAACTAATGATTAGTTTCACAGTCGATTAATCTGTTAGTCATTTTCTTGATTAGTTGTTTAGTTGTTTGGTCTATAAAATGTCAGAAAATGTTGATCAGTGTTTCCCAAAGCCCAAGATGATGTCCTCATATGTCTTATTTTGTCCACAACCCAAAGACACTCAGTTTACTTTTACAGAGCTGTAAAGAAACCAGAAAATATTTACATTTAAGATGCTGGAATCAGATTTTTTTTTTTTTACCTTTTTTCTTTAAAAAAATTACTCAAACTCATTAATTGATCATTAATTAAGTTGCCAATTCATTTAATAGTTGACGATTAATCCATGAATCATTGTAGCTCTATTTTTAACCCAACTAAGCTTGGTATATCGAAGCCATTTTCTGCTCTTTGCTGTCAGTAACAACAACAAATTTTAACCTGCAGTGTTAAAGCATTATACTGTACATGCGATCAGATATGGTTCTTTAGTAATGCTCAGTAACAGGCAGTGTCTGTGTGTGTGTTTGTGTGAGTTCATTAACCGTGCCATGCAGTGTGATTTCGAACTTTAATCTAACCATTTTGGATAGTACGGTTCCGAACCACATCAGGCCTGGACTCTGCGGTGGACCCTGTCCAGATGAAAAACGTGACCTTCGAGCACGTCAAAGGGGTGGAGGAGGCCAAGAACGAGCTGCAGGAAGTGGTGGAGTTCCTGAAGAACCCACAGAAGTTCACAGCCTTGGGAGGAAAGCTGCCAAAAGGTAGGGCTGTCTTTCACGGTGCATTTTTAAGATGTACGAAAAGCTTAGTGATTTTTGTAAATTCTTCATTCCTGTATTATAGTGTGATGACTTTTCAGCTGCACAATTCCATTCAGGGATCTGCTTTATTTTCCTCATGTCCTCCTCCTCGTTTCTCCACTTTAGGTGTTCTCCTGGTTGGCCCTCCAGGGACTGGAAAGACTCTACTGGGCAGAGCGGTGGCAGGAGAGGCAGATGTGCCGTTCTACTACGCCTCCGGGTCCGAGTTTGATGAGATGTTTGTTGGAGTGGGAGCCAGCCGCATCAGGAACCTTTTCAGTGAGATTTTTATTATTTTAATATCAAAATCAACCTTTTCATTTCCCCCTTACTTACTCAGAAACCACTTGAGAGTGTTACATGTAATACAAGGGCATCAATGTGGCAAAAACAGTCATTCATTGTTGTGCTGAATGTTTGTTCTACTGCTTTTTTCCAGGGGAGGCTAAAGCCAATGCTCCCTGTGTGATCTTCATTGATGAACTGGACAGCGTGGGAGGGAAAAGGATCGAGTCTCCCATGCACCCTTACTCCAGACAGACTATCAACCAGCTGCTTGCTGAGATGGATGGGTAATGTCTAAAACTATCTGTTGCATTTTAGTTTAAACTAAAGAAAAGTTGGCAGGTCTTCTTGGCAGTATGGTGGGTTTGCAGTGCACATATGTGCAGTGGGTGCGGCTGATGTGGTTAAAATTTTCTGTCATGATATATGTAATTATATATTGTGATATCTTAAATTTGAAGACATTTTATGAAGAAACCATAAAATAGCCATATTGAAATGTGTTTGCTTGGCTTATCTAGTAAATTAAATATATGACAAATCGTATCTACCTTTCAGTGCAGTGTGGCCTGCACTTGACTTAATTAACTACAGATAATAAGGAACAGTCTTTAGTCACTAATGCATACAGTACAGTTCAGAGTTGGTCCACACAAAAATAAGAATAGTTAAAGTATTTAAATTGCTGTGATGAGAAACCATAACAGAATCAGGGTGTTTACAGGTCCTTAAAAGGACTTTAAATGTCTCAAATTCAATGTTACAACAAGTCATTAAATAGTCCTAAATTTGAATTTGTATTTTTAACTCCTACAAACATTTTTTAATTCCTTTTTGTGGAAATGAGTGAAGCCTTTTTATGTAAAAGTCTGCATTTCTAATATTACAAAAATTAAAAAAAACAAAACAAAACTGCAATACAGTCATTTTACTTTGTACTTAATCTGTTGGCAAAATGTAGATTGACTGAACTCTATAACCACATTTCTGCATAACACTAACCTCTGCACAAGACCACATACAGTATATACTAGTTACCTGCAATGCTCACCTGAGATGCTAAGATTAGTAAAACATGATTTGTCCAAATATCTGTCTTAAATTTGGTTAAAAGGTGTCTTTAACAGGTCTTAAACGGCATTAAATTTAACTGTCTGATACTGTAGACACCCTGAGAAAACAAAAGGACAGTTACTGCATTGCAGACGCTGACCTTCCTGTACCCTGTGATACTGTTTTGTAGGTTTAAACCAAATGAAGGCGTGATCATCATCGGAGCGACCAACTTCCCAGAGGCTTTGGATAAGTATGTTTACCTCTGAGTCTCTTTCTGTCGCCTGTGAGAATGTCATAGCAAAAACTGGACTGCAACCTGAGGCTGTTTTCAGTGCAGCAGCACAGAGTCGTACACAGTATCTGTACTTCACTAACCAACTGATCTTGTTTTTTCAGTGCCCTGATCCGCCCGGGACGTTTTGACATGCAGGTGACTGTTCCCAAACCAGATGTGAAGGGACGCACAGAGATCCTCAACTGGTATCTGAAGAAGATTAAAGTGGATCCAGGTGTGACATCAGTAACTGTTAATCCTGAATTCAGCCACAATAATGTTTCTCAGTTGTAGTATTCTAGTGTATGATATTTTAACCTCTGAAAGACAGAACCAACAACTGTTGTATGCCTTGGTTTGGTTGTCCTGTCGCTCTGAACACAAAAAGTACCGGAATTATGTTTCCTATTAGCTTTGTTTAAGCAGTAGTCAAGTCTGAGGTCCAGTCTGACTGTTTTTGAAAACCGTGAGATCCCTCTTGATGTCGCGTGTTATCTCTGCAGCTATTGAGGCCAAAATTATTGCCCGGGGCACAGTGGGCTTCTCAGGCGCTGACCTGGAAAATCTGGTCAACCAGGCCGCCCTGAAGGCAGCAGTCGATGGCAAAGACATGGTCACTCTGAAGGAGCTGGAGTTTGCCAAAGACAAAATCCTCATGGGTGAGTGATAAGGAAGCTTTGCTAGTTGTCTAGCTCTAAACCCTCCACCTAATTGTCTGTATGGTTTTATCCAGCATGGCAAAAGCTTACTTACCATGACTAGGATTACTATCATCAAAGTCATGTTGAGAATGTGGTAATAGTCTTTTTTATTTTTTTGTCTCACTTTTAATCCTCCTTTCTTAATGAAGTAATTTTATTCTTCTCTTTTCTTCAAGGCCCTGAGAGAAGGAGTGCAGAGATAGACAAGAAGAACAAGCTCATCACAGCGTACCATGAATCAGGCCATGCCATTGTAGCGTACTACACCAAAGATGCCATGCCGATTAACAAGGCCACCATCATGCCCAGAGGCCCCAGTCTGGGACATGTAAGGAAACCTAAAGCCAATGCACTAAATGGTTTAACTCTGCATGTCAAGCTTTGACACCAGGTCTTGTGCAGACTGTCATTTCTGTACCCACTCTCTCAACCCTTTGATTTTTTAATCCTCCTCTCCGTCCTCCTCACTGTTCTTTGTCAGGTGTCCATGCTCCCAGAGAACGACCGCTGGAGTGAGACTCGCTCTCAGCTGCTGGCCCAGATGGATGTCAGTATGGGCGGCCGTGTAGCAGAGGAGATTATATTTGGCCATGAGTACATCACGACTGGTACGAAAGAAAGAAATGTTTTCACATAAGAGATGGAATGTAATAAACATTCTCTGACATGAGGAAAGGTGTTTTGCAGGCTGCAAATTTAAAAAGGCAACGTGTAGCCCCTTTATCGACCACAGGAACATTCCCCACTGAGTTGGGAACCTTTTGAGGAAGGCAAGAACCAGGGTCTAAATTCATTTTCGTAGACATTCTTTGGCCTCCCAATAGTCCCTGATTGGGTGTAGTACTTTCTGAAAACAGAAACTTTCAGGGTGGGTTTTGCATTGGCCACTGTCGCTAATCGGTCAAACACAGACAACGCTGCTGCTTCAACTTGTGAACCACTTCATTCATAAACAAGGAAGCACTTTCGTATCAATTTAGAACCATTTTAGGACAAAGGGAGCACATTTTTCCCTGTTTGATAACATCTCAAGTAAAGTGTGTCTTTGCTGTCTGCTTCATGACTCATGACTAGTGTAATTTCTTGTCCAGGTGCATCAAGTGACTTTGATAGTGCCACAAAGATCGCCAAGATGATGGTGACCAGATTTGGAATGTGTGAAAAGGTACACTAACTTGAAAGGGACTTAAAAAGGTTCATAGTATTTGTACTGCACATGCATCACAGTCATTGTTTCCCCTTCCTGTCCCCCAGTTGGGTGTGATGACCTACACTGACATGACAGCCCAGAGCCCAGAGACACAAGCAGCTGTGGAGCATGAAGTCAGGGTGTTACTGAAGGTGGGTGTGATCTTTTATGTTTGGGACAGCTGATGAAAACACAACTCCACCAGCTTTTGTAAAACTGTCTTTTCTTGTGCCGTTCCCAGGAGTCTTATGAGCGTGCCAAAGCCCTGCTGAAGTCTCACACCAAAGAGCACAAGAACCTGGCAGATGCTCTGCTCATGTACGAGACTCTGGATGCCAAAGAGATCCAGCTGGTGCTGGAGGGCAAGACGCTGGAGACCAGATGAAACAGGCAAGGGTGGCAACAATCAGGGGGAGTGACAGGTCAGGGGAAAGGGTCAGATTTTAAGAGCTCAGGGGTCACGAAGGAGGGATGGACTCAGTTCATGTGCACAGAATCAGAGGAGTAAGAAGTGCACATGTAGGACTATGTCATGTTTTCATGCTGTCACCTTTTGTGTAATTGCATCATTATTCCCAAATATGTAGTTCTGTCATGTGGCACTTAAGACTTTCCTGTGAAAAGAGAAAAGCAGGTGTGTGTTGCTCGGGTTCGCTGTATGTGACGGATGAATGGATGCTGCTCAGGTCACTTTATCAGTTGGTGTGAGGTAATAACTCATGAATGTAAAACAGCATCTGGGTGGGATTCTTTTTTTAATGTGAATTGTTGAAACAGGAGTTGAAATTTGGTTAAATTCTGCTCAGCCAAGTCTGTTTAGATTCCTGTCGTGTCAATGGGAAACACTGAGCAACATGTATGTTAAACCCTAAGAGCTGCGGTGACGTCATCGCAACCAGACTTTAGCGAAATCCCAACTCCTCTGCACAAAGTCCCTGTTAATTATTTTTAAAGGTGGCCTTTTGGGGAATGTACTGTATTGTCTTTTTCCATTTGATGGAGGAAGTGTACAAAGTTAAACTTTAACATCTCAGCACTTTGGGTAAGCATACAAAAAGCACTTGTGCACTCTTCATGTAATTTATTTCATTGACGCTTTGTGTACAGATGGATCAAAAACTGCTGCTCAGCCTCACATAGCATGCAACAAATACAATCTGTGTTTATGTCGTGATAGAGCATCAGGATCTTTAGGTTTTTATGGTTGTCACGTTGGCCTAATTTATTTAAATAGAGCAAAATATCACATTTCTTGTAATTGTAACTGAGTGGATTAAAGACTCTTAACCTGTAGATTATTCGGACACACAAGGCCATTACCAGTTATTGTCCTTTGGCTTCTCCTTTGTGGTCACATTGAAGCAAAGACATTTTTCTTTTTTTTGCACAGTGCAGTGGAAGAAAGATGCCGATATTTATAAAGGAAGTTAAGCTGTAACAACTCCAAGTTGTGAAGTGACATTCTTGACTCTAAATATGACGTTTATTCAACACAGATTTTGGGGAGAAACTTGCAAAGTTATGCCTCTGTAAAAATGTTCCATGTCCCAATTTCCAAGTGACTAGTTGCAGCAGCAGCAGCAGCAGCAGTGTATGTAATCCATATTTTAGCATTTTTGAAGATTTCATTGTAAGTATATCTCCTGTCAATAGTACCACCAGCATATGTTATACATAGTGTGACCTTTTTCTGTTTTCGCTTCTATTTGAGACATTATCTCTTCTGTTAATTGGCCTTGTATCCATGTTAAACTGTATATACAATTGGGATGTAATGGGAACATTGTATATGTATATAGATGTATAGTAATGCTTTTATGCTGAGAACACGTTGAATGGCTCTCTGCTGTTGATTGACGGAGTGTCTCAACAATATGATGGCGATGATTGATGAATGTTTGTGCAGCAGAGATAAATAAAATGAAACCCATATTTAAAACAAAAAAGGAAATGTTTTGTGGGGTCTGTGAGTAGGAGTGCACGTAAGGCTTATTAGTATGTACCAGTACGTAAAATGCACATCTTTATTGACAAAGACAAAATGTACAAGGTACACACTTCTGACACATCAAAACAAAAGGTTTAGAATCATTCTCTCTGTTGTTTATTATGACACTGACCCAAAAACAATCACAAAATGAGTATTAAAGTCAAACTGAAATCATAACTTTTTCCAGGAAATCAGTATATAAATATGTCTGAGATGTGGTAAAAATTGTAATTTCCATGAAGAAGAATATTTACTTTTTATTTATTTTTTCTACCGTGATGGCACTCTCAACATAAATATTCTCCTGTCGCTGTGAATTTTTGCTTCCAACTGACAGTGTCAGTACTGTAGTATGATCCGTCCAAACTCATGAGTTTTTACAGTCTGGTTATTTGCTGCTAGCTTTGAGGTCAGCCAGTGCACTTATAACAGAGTATATCAATCTTTAATTGAAAGTTTTCTCTGTTTTATCATTGTGTCCTGGTTCGGAAACCTGACTGTTAAAAACAAGGCAAAGCTTTCTAAAATAGTCAAACTGGGCAGCAAAATCACAGGCCGAAAACAAGGTCAACTGTCCCATCATTATGACAGAGCAGTACAACGGGTGAGTAACAAAATTGTAGATGATTGAAGCCATCCTCTGCATCACTGTTTTCAGTTACTACCCTCGAGGCAAAGGTACAGAGTCTCCTGTGCAATGAAAAACATCTATAAAAAATCATTTGTTCCCGTTGCCATAAACCATCTCAACCATCACAATCAGTAAGCCAGCCTGCTACATCAGTACATAACACACTATTTTAAACAACTACCTCAGCACACTGCACTTTATATTTATTGGATTTGGTCTTGTAATGTTGCTTCTGTTGTGATTTATGTAAACTTTTTTAATGGGTTGTTGTTGTGTTGGAACATGTTTTATGGTTTTATGTTGTCTTGCAAGTCAAAGACAAATTTCTGCCTTCTGCATGCATAAGGTAGACAATAAAGTATTATTTTATTCTATTCTATAGTTAGCCTAACTTGCTAATGTCCACTTTTGAACCAAAGATGCCTCTGCCAAATGTTAATCGTAATTGGACAGATGGTGGACAGTACGTAACCATAGACTGTGAAAAAATTGACATAACCACTGTGGCATCATTCATTGGTTTAAGGCGGCCCCCAAACAGTCAACAAAGCGTTAGCCGACAAGAAAGGTCATTAGTTGGCAAAATTTTATTAGTTGCTTGGTTGCAGAAATGTGAAACTCTATCAGAAGCTTGTTGTTAAAATAAGTCCAAACCTATGACTGGACCATGTAGGAATTTAATTTGAAAGGACAGACACAGGAAGTGGCCACGCTCAGCAGTCAGACAGGAGTCAGGTTAATTTCCAGGGCTGGTACCTGCGGTTATTCCACAGGCTAGTTAATAACATGTCGGACAGGAAATCCAAAGTGTGGGATCATTTAGAGATGAGTGTGGCCACTTCCTGTGTCTGTCCTTTCAAATTAAATTCCCACATGATCCAGTCATATAGATTTTGATTTATTTTGAGATTGTGCAGCTCCTGATAGAGTTTCATGTTTTCTTTTGTTTTCTGCAACAAAGCCACCAATGAAATCTTGTCAACTAATGACCTTTCTGGTCAACTAATGTTTGGTTGACTATTAGGGGGCAGCCCTAAAAAAATTAAAATTTCAGTTCGACTCTAAAATTTCGTTCAAACTAAATATGAACCCCACTTTAACACCACTTCCCACAGGCTCCACACAGAGTCAGAAACACTGGAATGAACACCAAGCTGTGGAGCAGCCCGAATGTAATCACAAGAAACACGATCTTAAAGAACGTCCTGAAGATGTAACTCCCAGACATGGACAGCACCACCACTCCTAAAATAGTGGACAGCGCTCCTTGCAGTATCGGATAGCCTAAACGAGCCAAGGCGTCCGTGGCTTTCTCATTGACATCACTCTTGGAGCTGGAAACGAAAGAATAACAAATGTGTGCTGAGAAGTCTACGGAAAACCCGATGCACATGACGAGGTTGATCATGGAGATTGAGTCCAGGTTTACACCCCACAGCGCCATGAACCCCGTCACTCCAACAATGACTGAACAAATTGCGAACGCCACCCACATGGAACAAAGAGGACTGGGTATGAGGATGAGTGAGACGACCAGCATCACGACCACAGCCACCAGGATGGTCTGAACGTGTTGTCCTTGATGACAGTGTACTGGTCAAAGAAGATGAAAGCAGGGTGATACACCAGGAGCTGTACTGGACACTCGTCTGCTGTCCTCCGGAGTCTAACCATCATGTCCTTCGGTGTGGTATTGTGAAGTGTCTGAATAAAAAAGCGGGAGGCCTGAATCTTCTTGTCAGCAGTGAAGTTGATGTCTTGTCTGAACATGGACTGGAGCTCTAAGAAATGGGTCAGATGAGTTTGGAAAGCCTCTTGAGATCCGATTCTGAGGTTGGTTGCATTTGCGTACTCTTCAAAAGAAAGAAACCAAGCAAACGTGCCATTGACAAAATTCAAATCCTCAAAGTTTGAAATGCATGAACGCAGATGCTCCAGTTCACCCTTGTCCCAGTATGAGATCGGCTGCTTCACCACTACCATTACATTATAGCTATATTTGGAGAAATGCTGCCTTTGATTGTTGTAGTAATCAACGATGTAGGAATCGTCCAAAGCCAGATTCCTTGTGTCGAGTCCCTCCTGTAAGATAAAACCACCATAGATGCTAGCAGCTAGATAGCATGCGTAAATGACAAACACACATGATTTCACCCATTTGTGGGTCAGAAATGGACCGTAGAACCGCTCAAACATGTGACTCATGGGCTCAGTGTCCTCCATCTCGGTGATCCGATCGTATCGCCCCCCAACGCAGCACACACTGAAGGCTTTCGAATTCCTGGAGGGTAAGTCTTCCGGGACTTTGGCACAGGTGAACCAGTGTTTGTTCTCTGCCTCCCTCTGTCCGTTCAGAGCCATACACGCCCCCAGGAAAGTGATGCTGTACAGGTAGCAGAAGCAAATAGAAATCCCAGCGTACAGGCAGAAGGACCGGACGGAACCAAAGGGCGAGCTGTAGCCCAGGAGGAGAGCCAGAGCGTCAGTCAGGGTGGTGATGGTGATGGAGATGGAGGCATGCTTGTAGGTGTCAGCCAGCCGATCGGGGACGCTGTCCAGGACGCAGGTCCTTTGCCAGCAGGAGATCATGATGAACATATCATCGAGTCCGATACCTTGAGATTAAAAGGAGAGAGCGAGTTTTGTGTAACGTCAGCTGAGGTTATGTGACTTTGTCTCTCTGAATGGCCTTTGTCAAGATCTGCTTTGCAAGGACTATACCTGTTTTTGAAAGTTTGAGTTCTTTAACTACGAACAATGCGTACCAAAGAAACTTTTACATAGTTCTAAGAACATCAGTTTTTATTGTAGCCACACTGCAAGAACCAGGGACAATCGTAGTTCTTATGTTATGTTCACACCAGGCGCGAGCAAAAGAATTTGCACGAGTGAAGACGTAAATGTAAAGATGTAATTAGACTCAAATTCTTGCCAGGTGGCTAATGTATGCAACGCAAATGACATGAAATACATTAATTAAGTGGAGCGAATTAAGCAAGTAGCGTGATTTCGTTTCACACGCTTATTCATGAGAGCTGAGATATTCCAGGGACTTATGGCTTCGAGGAAGTACAGGCGAAAGTTCATTCAGCGATTCAATGATTTCATACACATATGACCCAAATTATTTGAGTGTATGGAGCGAGTCAACACAAAATATTCTAGCGTTCAAACTTGCACAAGTAACACAAAGTGAAAATTTGCATTGCATTATGGTCTTTTCACACCTAGTCAGTATTTTGCCAAAGTATTTTTAAAATTTGTCATCTGATAAAAATTGTTACGCACAGAAACCTTGAACACTGAGTCCGATGAGTTTAATTGTTCTATCTCTTGCAAAAATTCACAATAGAAGACAAAATGTAAAGACACATTTGCTGTGCGACTTAGTGCTGGGAAGTGGAAACATTTGATTCTTGTACTCAAAATTGTGCAATGAACACCATGTCATGTCAGTGCAGGTTTTATTTGTAAGATTAATAGAAAGTAATGTTGTTATTTAAGGTTTCTTAATGGACCTACCCAATATCATGAAAGGACAGGAAGCAACTGTCATGACAAAAGGTTGATCCAGCAACAGCAGAGCACCGAAACCACTCAGGACCGCCAGACCCGTGGAGAGCACCCCACAGGTCGCCACCCACACCTTCGTCCTGACATTATCCAACCTGAAAGAAATAAGAGATCAAAAAGAGCCGTACATCCAAAACTTGTCACATTAAATGTACAGCAAATTTTTTACCAACCTCCAACATGATATGATGGAAAATGTGATGGCAATGGCGTAAGTGATGGAGAATAAATAGATGACGGAAGCTGGAGATTTCTTGAATTCCCACTGCATTGACATGGAGGTGGAGTATGACACCTAGAGAGATTATTAATACATTTAACAGAAGCCACTTAACGGTCCAGTGTGAACAATTTAGGGGTATATACTGGCAGAAATGGAAAATAATATAACACCGGTAAGTCTGCTTTCTTTAGTGTGTAATCACCTGAAAATGAGGATCATTGTGTTTTTGTTACCTGAGAATGAGGCATTTATATCTGTGATCCCTCATTATGAACTGAGGAAACCGCTACCTGAAAACTACTTTCTTACAGCCTTCTCCTGCTTTGTGGGCATCAGTTATTTCAGTTTTCAGCAGGCTAGGCAGCTGTTTAGAGGAACCCCTGGCTGCTGGTTGTTTGGACACGATTTCAGATGTCAGAATATTTATAAAGCTTCGAAATCTGCATCACCTGGCCTTTCCTAATGATGGCTGACAACAAGCTGTGGCCCTATCAAGCTCATTAAGGTCTGATCCCTGTTAAAAGTTGTCTGAGAGCTCAAATGTCTTGGGATGCCCAAACTTTTGCATGGTGCTGCTTTCCCTTCTCTCACAAAACGAAAAACAATACACTGATCTAGCTTACCTGCATGAAACACCAATTTGTAAAGTAAAACTGCTTTATTCAGTGTTTTAATTGGGTTAAGTAGCCTGGTCCATTTGTTTTGGAGAGAAGGAGACCTTGATGGATACTTCGGCTAACAGTAAAAATGTCCTGAGTAGCTGGATCTCAAGTTAACAGACAGTAAGGTGAGTACACATGAGCAGTTGCTAAGCCAGCGGTCAGCACCCTTCACTAGCAAATGAGCCATTTTTGACAAAAAATAATTTTTAAAATCTGTCTGGAGCCACAAAACATATTTAAGCCTGAGACCTGAGACCTCTGTGGATAATTCAGCTCCTGGTAAAAGCTTCCTGAACATTGAGCACTAAAGGAATCCTAACCAGGATTTCACATTTGGCACATGGGGGAAGTTTCAGCTGGTTGCAATCTGCAATCCTCACTGCTGGATGCCACTGAAATTCCACACACTGCAAAAACAAAAATAGAAGCAAAGTGTTGATCATGTATAACACTGGACTGTGGTAAAGTTCTTCTTACCTGAATGGACGTTGATGACATGTTTGAGACCAAATTAATGAAGCTTTCCAACCAAACGTCTGTCTTTGTTTTGTTGTCCCCTCGTAAATAGTAATGGAGCTGTATGGCTTTTGCACTTTCAACAACTGAGCTCTCGTTGTGCAGTGTCGCACTCCCCAGACTTAAATATAAAGGAAACCTCCCAAAACCAGAGTAATACCACGGATATGTCAAATCAACTGTGTCTATATTGTTGGATTTGTATTCAATGATATCTAAAATATCATTCGAGGCGCAGAATCCCATCACTTCAGCACACACATCCTCATATTGAAATGACTGGTTGTCAAACTGCACCACCATACTCATGACTTTAAAGTCCAAGTCTAGGATGTCCTGGAGCGACTCCACACTCAGAATATTCCTGTCACTTGTGGCTATGAGAGTTGCATAATTCCCATTTGTGCTCAGTCTCAAACGTGAAAACATCGAATCGTTTCCTGGAAATGTTTCTTGGATATATTTCCTCTCCAGCTTGGCTCGACCATCGACAGGTGTGAACTGCTCCTCGATATCATTTGACATTCTGTCCTGTAGAAGGTAAAATCCACTCCCCAGACTCGCTGAGAGAACAAGGGGGGTGATCAGGAACCACCAGGGATGAGATCCAATAAAATGACCCATCATCTCAAAACAGAAGCGCAGGTGTCTCTCTATGCAGTCTGTGTGGAATCTGGCCATGGCTGTGAAGACTTGCTCCTTTAAAATCTGGATTTCTGTTTGGCATTTAGTACAAAACCTACTGTGAGGGATATGAAAGAGTTTTTCTCAGATGTGTCAACATTAAAGAAAGCTGTGAGTGTTCACGACCAGCTGTATTTATTGTGCTGCAGAGTCTTTCAGCTCCTTCATGAGATTAGATTTGCATAATAACAGGGTTGGCCCGCTCTGTAATGAACAGAGGCTGATGAGGTTTGAGGAAAGGCTCAGTCAAAGAGTCTATTGAGGAACAGTTGGTGCAGTACGGCTCACTGGTCCCAGTTCAATACACACAGTCACTGGTTTCAAGTTGCTTTATCCCCAGGTGATTCCCTCTCATGGCTGAGGTAACATGAAACTGTAAATGTAGCAACACAGAACAAAGACGTGTTATAGTGTGGATTTGTATTTTCTTTGTTTTCTCCCTGTTGATTAACTTCCCTCAGATCCCTCAACCATCCAATTCTGCTTCAGGGTAAACTGGCCAACAATAGGAAAATATGTGGCTGTATCAAAACCACATTTTGTGAGTTAATTTAATATTCAAAAGCCAGTAGATGAAATAGCAGACACACGAAAAAGCTTTTAATTTTGCAATATGTCATAAAATTAAGTTTTTAAGAATTTACAATATATCCATCTGACAAATAAAACATTTAATTATTATTGTAAAACTGTAATGGTATGAGTTTTATTATTAACACTTTTAGACTTTAGACTCACTTTGACACCCTAAACAGTTGTATTACTTTTGTCATTTTGTAGTTTGGTTTTATGATTATGGTATTAGAATTTTAAAAAATGCTTATAATTTATTTTTATTTTTGTTTAATTTAATTCAATTCAATTTAATTTAATTTAATTGATTTAAACAACTTTATTCAATTATATTGATGTACATATAATACAATATCAGTTACAAAGGCAAGAAGGATAAAAAAACACTTATTTTTATTTTATGATAAATGCATATTAACATGCAGGTAAACAGCAGCACACAAATCAAATATAGGTGACACAACTACACATGAAATGAGAATATTAAAAGACAATAACAAAGTACATGTATGAATGTATGTAAATATAAACATTTTCATATCAGTCAGAGGTTTCGGGAGAAAAAAGTTCAAAAGCTTTTTTTCCTGAGTTTAGAGAGAGAAATATAATGTTTGTGAATGAAACATTTTTCATGTAAAGTAGCTTAAAAAACAATCAGATATCAAAGAGCACCATCATCTGAGTTATAATGTTATAATATTATCATTACACTTAAAAAAAAAAGGTAGACAGAGTAAGCAGCTTTAAAAAATGAGACTACAGATCTTTTTAAACATGTTGGGGATATTTCACAATTTAATAAAAACAAAAAAGAAAAAAGACAAATTATTTCAATGTGATGTTTAGGACAATTAGCAGGGCATTTTGTTTATTACTTTATTTTTATTTTGAAATTCTCTTTGTTGAAGAAATCTTCACTTACAAGAAGTAACATAAAGACAAAAACAGAAAGGCATCATAATGAGAAATGCAAACATGACTCCACTCTTAGTCAGCCGGACATGTGGTGAATGTAACATAATAAAGAGAAGGTGGAAAAAACATGATGTAAAATACTAAAAGAAAGGAAAGGCAATAAAATCAAATTTCTTAAAAATATCCTGTGTCATACTAATAATATGAGCACATTTTTATTGTTTACAATTTGGATAGAATTAAAGTACTCTTTTTTTGTTTTATTTTATTTTAACATCTATTGCCTATTTGAGAAACAAAGGCACGTTAACATTATGTAAAAACTGTCCATACCAGGGGTAGGCTACATGTACAGATACAATAGCATAGAATAGAGTAAAGTAAAATAGAATTAAATAAATATGGGAAAAGTAATATAAATTCAGAATAATGTATCATCGGTTCACGTAAAAGTAATTAAACACACACAGTTTTAAGTGCCTTCTTATTCTTAAGGCCTCTTATTGTGGTGCCATAGAAAGCTGAAAACCTAGAAAAACTAAAAACCTTATTATTCTCGAGTGCTTTTAGCTATGTTATAAAACCCAAGGCCTTATTGTCATTATATTATTTTAAATCTTTTTAATTATTTTTGGCCTACTCTTTTATTGTTTTATCCTCTAGCTCTCTTATTTTAACTGTATTGTTTTAACTTTGAATTGTTCTTTTGTATTATGTTGTTTTTAACTTTTAACTGTACAGCAGCATGAACCTACAAAATAACAACAATATTAATAATATTATTAATAATAATATCCCTTTCCTCCACCTTACATTTTTGTAATTTTATTTTGTACAATTTAATTTAATTTAAACGAAACTATATTCAATTATATTCCTCCTCATTACATTTTTTGTAATTTATTTTAATTTGATTAAATTAAATTATCTCACTATCTATCTAATTTTATTTTATTCTGTTTTATTTTATTTTATTTCATCCTCAAACCTCGTGAGCCCCCCATGACGTCACGCGTCGAGCGTTGGGCGGAAGTCGCTTGAACAGCAGGCTGTCACCGGAGCCGCTAGCTGCCTGCTGCCCTGAAGAAACAAGTGAAATTCATCGATAACAACGTCGCCAGGTACAAGTAAACCCAGCTGACTTGGGAATATGGACGACGACGTGCTGACGACCCTGAAACTGTTGATTATCGGTGAAAGCGGAGTCGGGAAGTCCAGGTGTGTGTGTGTTTTGTAGCGAGCTGTTAGCTAGCCTGTTGAGGATGTTGACATTATTCTTGTTATGTAAGTTTATAACTCACCGCTCAGCAGCTGTAGCTACAGCTAGCTGCCACTGTTGTTGTTGTTCTGCTCATACCAGTGAAGGCCAAATATTAAATGACAGGCTGATAATTAGATGACAAATAATGTCGCTTAGGCAGCTGTAAAACTTTGTGCTGGTGTTTTGTTTGTTCATCCTCAGGAAACTGCCAACATGAAAACTGTTTTGTTGTTGTGATCTTCCTGTAACGTTAGCTGAGGAAACAACGAACAAAAGCCTGTTGTACTGTGTGCCCTGCTTATTTCCATGTTATCTTTATCTCCCCTCACAGTCTCCTCCTGAGGTTCACAGACGATACTTTTGACCCAGAGCAGTCAGCAACAATAGGTTTAAACTAACACACACACACATACACTTAAAAAAATAGTATACACAGAGGCATGGAAACGGCTGATCATCTCACACCCTTTGTCTTTCCTCTCCTTCTCTTACGACTACTTCATCAGGTGTGGATTTCAAAGTAAAGACACTCGCAATAGATGGAAACAAAGCAAAACTCGCCATATGGGTAAGGCTGAAATCATTTTCTACAGTTTGGTCTTTGTTGTGAGGAAAAACATGATGAGCTGCAGCGTTTCTCCACCTGATGGCGACATTACACAGTCAGAATCACATGGAAACTGAAAAACAAGAGACATGAAGTCCCAGTAAAAACACACCATACACAGTGAGGCCCTAACCTCAGCCCAAAACACTGAGCTCCCAGACACTTTATTACTCGTCTTCTTCGGGAGAAGTGTCTCTGCAGCACAAAATACTATAGTAATATGAGGAAGAGGACAGTAATATGTACAGTAAACAGTAAAAGGTATATTATGCAGGATTTTCCTTAAAAAACAACATCACTTACAAAAGTAATCCCTCTTAATAATCACTTATGACCCACTCTCTGTGTGTGGCGGTGTATTTATCTGCAGATACTCCACGCTCTGCCTGTATTTTGTTATTTTCTTGTTCTTTTACTGTGCAGGTCGTTTGTTAAGCGCCTTGGGTTTTTTGAAAGGCGCTATATAAATTCAAGTTATTATTATTATTATTGTTCCTGGGCACAGTGTGCAAGTGTTGTCAGGACCAGTGTATTGATTTATCGCTTCTTATCGATTCTAATATGAAACTGTTTGAACACTCTATTTCCGCAGTATCAATGCACCGGCACCAGTTGTGTTTTTTGCGCTCTCTTCATGTTAATGTTTACTAAAGTCATTCTTCTGTTCTCTACTGTTAACCAAGAAAAGAAAAGTCATCCTCATGTTAGAGTCTCGTTACACAATTCAAACAAGTTAATACAAGTTACATTTAAACTTGTATGGCCTCAATGTCTATTTTCCCATGGTATTAAAATAGCATTGTGTGATAGTATTTTTTTAAATATCATATTGAATTGGAATTACAGTATTGACTTTGTAAAAAGGCACCACGCAGGTGCCAGACTGTAGCATGCGTCCTAGAGGAAGCTATGAAAATTGCAGACACAGTGCCTGCCCCTCCAGCTCTTTAAGTGTTTAGATTCCTTTGTTATTTTGTAATGACTTCCCTGGTAACTCCTGTTTTTAACATTAGAGCCACATGACTTGTGGATAGTTACCCTTAAGTATGCAAAAAGAGAGAGAGAGAGAGAGAGAGAGAGAGAGAGAGAGAAAATCAGATTGCAATTGTGAGATGAGTCACAATTTTAGGTGTAATGGTATTTTTTAAGCTCCTTTTCTACTAAAAAAAAAATGTAAAAAGGATTACTATGATTTTTGCTGCGGTGAGTAGGCTGGGGCATCTCTGTAGCACCACAATGCTTCATTTATAATGGTGTAATATGACACATTTTACCTTTTTTAAAAAAAACAAAAAACTGCTGTTCCTGCAATTTGGATATTGCACCTGGCCATATTTTGATTACATGTGCAGCCCTATTACCTTTTAAGAAAGGCTTTATAATTGATAAAAGTCTGCAAGGTGTTCTTGGGCAATGGACAATTCCAGTAGGACAATCCTGAGACCTTACAGTTTTATAATCATTACAAAAATAATCTTTATTGACTACAAATATGGAAATTCAGTTGCACTGGTGAAAACACATCATAGTAAAATCACAATGCAGACAATAAATAACACAACATGCAGAGTACAGACGATAATAACTGACATAGGTCCAGTTCAAATGGAGGTTTCAGATTTAGCAAAGGCATGAAGGACTTTGTGTAAATATTTTTGGTTGCTGCAGCAGCTCTGTAGCGTCCTCCTGAGGGCAATTTTATGATTTTGTTTAAAAAGCAGATGAACAGGATCAGCCACATTTACAGGCTTTTTGTTTCACCTGCTGGGTTTCACCTGTATGAAATACATCCCAGTTGTTTTTACTTTATCCCACTACTTTTACAGGCCAGTGTTTGTAATTCAGGACGGTTTATCTGTGTTTTCAGCCCCCAGGAGGCCACACCATGTACACGTTAAATCACTTTAACAAGACTTCTGTAAACATCTCTAAAATGTTCTTGTTTATATGGTATGAGTTCAGTTTCCTGATTAGATACAAGCCCTGTTTTGCTTTATAAAAATGTATTCTGTGTTGGCTGCAAAACTTAAACTGCGATCAAAAATAGTTTCCAAAATATTTGAACTCCTCTACTGCTTCAACAAGCAGATAGTTAATCAAAACAGGCTGCAAATAATGACATTGTGTTGACTCACAATAACCAGGTCCTTAGTCATACTGTCATTCCCTCTCTGTGCGTTTATATGGGTTGTTGGTCAGCGCAGCACACCAGCATGTTATTAAGAGCACATGTCATAATCAGGGTCTGTGAGTTTGGACGCTGGCAGTGTAGTGGTTGCTCTTTAAAGTTTGGGTCATGGAGTCTTTCTCTGCCCCTGATTGACGTCTCTTTGCTTTTGCAGGACACAGCCGGACAGGAAAGGTTTCGCACCCTGACACCCAGCTACTACCGCGGTGCACAGGGAGTCATACTTGGTAAACAGACATGTTTATAAAGCCACATGACATGTTCAATACCACACCTAGAGACCATGATCTCTTAATAAAAGAGTCATATCCAATCTGATTGACCTTTATTTAAACATTATTCTGTAACTATAACTGCAGAGTCCTGATGAAATTGTTGTCAGAAAAGGAAGATGTTATCACACATATCAAATATTTCCCTAACTCCTTTTCTTTGTTTGCATGGTTTTGACAGTATATGATGTCACAAAGCGCGACACTTTTACAAAGCTTGAAAACTGGCTGAATGAACTGGAAACCTACACAACTCGTAATGACATTGTAAAGATGCTCGTCGGGAACAAGATTGATCGGGTGAGTCCGTCACTTGTGCCAATTTGACACATACAGTAAACAGTCGTAATTGGCCCATCTTCTTGAAACAAGTTAGATTTCAATTAGTTTATGTTCATAATACGCCTAATATGACTACAGTTTAAAAGTTGATCTTTACAGAGCAAAAACCTTGATGGTGATGAATTTCTTTCTGTGGTCATTTGTGTTTACATTTCATATGCTGCTGCAAAATAGAACTTGTGAAATGGGGGGTACAATATGTGAAGTCATGTCGCCAATATATTTGGGTTTCAAGGCATGAAAACAACGCTGCAAGGCAACAGAGGCTGTTGGCAACAGAGGCTGTTGGCAACAAGGCGCCACCGAGGCTAACAATTTAGCAAGCTAGCATGTGGGTGCAGGGAATGCATAATAAGGAGGAAACAGAGGAGGCCACTGGGAATGTCAACATTGTCCTTAGACATAATAAATTACAAAGAAAAACTTTACATGACAAGATCTATAAAATTACCCTCCACAGAAAAATTAACTTTCATAGTCTCTGCCTTTTCTGAATATGTCAGCAAACACGTCTCCTCTTGTGAACTCTGAGCTTTCAGAAAATTTCCACTTCTGAAGTCATGAATACAACAAGAGGGGGTGATTATTTAGCCTCCTCTCGTGAACACGGTTAACACTACCCCATTTGAAGGCAGTAATATGCTGCAGCTACATGTAACTACATACTAACATCAGGGAAAAATGTAATTACTGGTTGCCATTGTTGTTAATTTTTCCCCAGAATTTGGATCATATATTTGCACTTGTCAGGATTGTGTTTCAGTGGCTTTTATTGGGGATTTTTTAAGGTGGAAAATGCTGCCATACTCCATTACAGTCATTTCCCTGGATGCAAGCACACTGCTACATGTAGCTACATGCTAACATCAGGGAAACATTGGTTGTGAAGATTTTGGTTTAGAAGCATTTAGTAATTCCCTGACTGCAAGTGTACTGCTGTATGTAGCTACATGCTAACGTTAGGGAAACATGTAATTGTGGTTGCAGATGTTTATTTCTCCCTGATTTTGGATCATATTCCTGCTGGAACATGTCCAGTTGTGTCTGGATGCTTTTTCTGGAGATTTTGTTTTTACACTACAAAGTGCCACCATACTCCATTACAGTCATTCCTTTGGATGCAAGCACACTGCTACATGCTACATGCTAATGTCGGGGACACATGTAACATGCTGGAAAGGCTTTGGTTTAAAAGCTTTTATTAGTAGAAAGTGTCGGCGTACTCCATTACAGTCATTCAATCTGAGCAGACTGGGCTTTTGTGGGAGGGGGAGGCCGAAAAGACGGGTGCTAAAACAAATCATTTCAGACAGAGGTTGAATTCAGGTTTTCCAGCACAGACAGTATGAGGAAAATTTTCTGACCATTGAATCATGTAAAAAAAGTTCTATTAGGAACCCAAAATTTAAGTATGAACCCTGAAAATGAGCATAATAGACCCCTTTAATGTTAATCTTGGTTTTATACTTACCCCTCAAATTAACGATATTCATAAAAAAATCATGGAACACCAGAAATACTCATAAGTGTTTTATAAATGTGCTCACTGGCCATTGATGTTGCTTCACTTGTCCGTGATTAATCATTTACAATGTGTGTTCCGCATAGAGATAATGACACAGGATGTCTGGTTTTCAGGATGACCATGAAGTGGACAGAAATGAGGGACTGAAATTTGCGAGGAAACACTCCATGCTTTTTATTGGTAAGTATCCATGTTGGAGTAAAAATCAGACATGGTCATTTAAACTAATAGAGCCATAAAATGTGACTTATTGTATAGCCATTAAAACTTACCCTACTGTATTTAAAAGTCAGAGCTGTAGCTGTGTAGTTGGATCCAGTCAGGACATCACTTAGTCAGTCATGCATTTAGTTTGGGTTTGTTGCGTTGTTTATACTCCACTGGCATGTTTGAGTGTCTCGCGCTGAAAGATGCGGCCACTCCAGAAGAACTGCATTATGATTAACATCTAGCAGGCTTTCATTTATCGGATCCATGTCTACACGTGTTCCTGATTCTCATCTCCAATCTGCCCCTCTCTGGGAAATTACGTTAACATTTCTGTGGAGTTTCCATTTTAGAACGGCTAAATTAAGGGGTTTTGAAAAGGGTTGGGCAAGAAGATGTCGTGGATTTAATCCACTGTGAGGATGTCTTCATCCCACTGGATGTCTCTGGCTGCTTAAATGAAGTCATTTCATACTTTATATGTCATGTTTGTCAACACTTGGATATTTTTAAAGCTCCATCGTTAGTTTTAGTGTGTTGTAAAAAGAAACATGTTTTGGATTTAAAAGCTGACGTGCATTTTTTTTTGTAACATTTTGGAAAGTGCTCTTTTTGGCTGGTCTCATAAATCTTGGTAACTGTCTTTCCTTTGTACAGAGGCCAGTGCAAAGACCAAAGATGGCGTCCAGTGTGCCTTTGAGGAGCTTGTGGAGAAGATCCTCCAGACTCCAGGGCTTTGGGAGAGTGAAACCCAGGGTCAGAAGGTCCGTCTGGGGCAGCAGGAGGAGAGCAGTGGCAGGGCATGTGGAGGATACTGTTCCATACCCTGAAACCAGACAGAAGGAAAACCTGATAGAAACGACCACGGACCAGAAACA
The DNA here is from genome assembly GCA_026686955.1 of Epinephelus cyanopodus. Classification (NCBI taxonomy): domain Eukaryota; kingdom Metazoa; phylum Chordata; class Actinopteri; order Perciformes; family Serranidae; genus Epinephelus; species Epinephelus cyanopodus. Next base: position 18,925,889 of record CM048926.1, on the reverse strand, counting down.
GAGAGAAAGAGAGGGAGATGTGGAACTGGATGAGTACTTTTTAAAGAAAAAAGTTTATTGTTGGAGTAGAACTGTCGGTCGAAAGGACTTTGCTGTTTGCACACTTCCTTTTCACCATCATCTGTCACTACTTTCTGTTTAAAACATGAATGGAAGGATCACGCAAAAATAGCCTCTTGCCTAAGGATGTATAGTGTTTTAAATTGACAGAACCATGCCAAGTGTACAGAGCGTTATACAAGTACATGTCTGGTTTGAATTTATCTTACTGGCAGCAGTGATTCTGTTGTACATTAAGGCATCAGGTTAATAGCATAGTGCCTATTACATGAACCAATTTGTAGGTTACAGCACATAGCTTGTTAAATTTTACCCCAAATAATTCATTATAATCAGGACAGATTTCCCCTCATTTCTTATAGATAAAAAAACTAGCTCCCTGCTCGTGCTTTGTGAGCTGTAAATGTCAACCTCTATGTAGCTGCAAAGTTAAAGTATAAAATGTTCAACAATTTGCAAGCTTTACTTCATAAAAGACACATCATTTAGATTTGGTGCAAGAGACTTTGACTGATCTGTCATCGTGCACCGTAACACTGTGAGTAAGACATTTCAAAACTGTTACAGTTACTGACAGCAGTTCATTTCTACCGTTAGTACAATTATTGTTTCTTTGATGGTGATTTACACCAAACTCTGTGCTTCAGAACATATACAGGCGTTTAGAATGAACTGATTTCCTGTTTTATTTTTCCTCTTTATGCGGACATATGCAAGACAAGTAGCCATCTTTGTCTTTTAGGATTTCCTGCAATCAGCCTTTCGTCTTTTGTCTTTGCATGTCTGATGTGGACCATAACTTCCACGGCTACAAGTGTAAGGTTTACAGTATTAAAAGACTACTTCACCCGAAAAATTATGATTTGTTTATCACCGTGTTATGCTGAATTCGTTAAGAAAACTTTATCTTGCGTGCCCCCACGGTGAACGCAGAATCAAGAAAAGGCTAACATCCTTCATGAACTGAAGTTACAAGTGAACGTGTCTAACAACAGCAAAACTATGTCAGAACATCCAAATACAAACTCGTACACAACTTGTGCAGTATAACACAAATCCAGTTGTTTGCTCAGACCTTCCCAAGTACATGCATTTTCACTAAAACACAATATAAAACACATCCGCGTACGAGTAGTGCGACCTGATTGTTACTACTACTTACATACTTAAAATCAAGCGACAACCTTCGGGGCTGAAAAATGAAGCCAATACAGAGGTGTCAAAAATTGCAGTTCCTCTAATGGCGACTTGGGGCAAGTCAACCCCCACAAACCCTCATGTTAACATGTTTAACTTTACTTTACAGAAGTTGATCTCATCCTCTGCTCAGAGGGTAAGGAGCTTCCAGACCTCATTTGTTCTCTCAATTTGCAGACATTTTTGGCTGCCTTTCTTCATCTTTGAGTTGGCTGCTAACTGCTGCTAGCTGCTTTTTAAATCTTTGGGCGGTGGGTTGCACACATAACACGTCGTCAAAACATCACTCTTGTCTGGTCCTGCTGACTGTCCTTTTTACAGAGATGTCGATTTAGTATTGTTACTACCTCTGCTGCCAGCTCAAAGGCTAAACCACTCTGTCCTCCATTCTGCGACTGTACCATTTATAATTTCCAAAGTTGGTCACCTCTGGCTCCCAAAAAAAAGATGGCGGCGGCAGAAATGCAAGAGGCTTCAAAACGGAAGTCCACAAACCAATAGGTGACATCATGGTAGCTACGTCCCTTATTTGTCTATGTTTTATTTGTCCATTCTGTGGGTTAAACATGCATGTGCCCAGGTGGGCTACTCTGAGCGTATGACTGGATAAATGATACTTGGATTATACATGAGTTGCGTGTGAGATTGTAAACGGCTGTTTTGATATATTGCTATTGTTGTTAAAGGCGGCCCCCGTTTACTTCAACTCGTGAAGAATGTTCGCTTGTTTTGGATTCTCCGTTCACCGTGGAGGCTTGCGAGAAAAACAGTTTTTCTTCATGAATTCACGGTGACACAGTGAGTAATTGATTTCCAAATTATCATTTTGTGAGTGAAGTATTAGCAATAAAATATGCTCTTTAATTCACTTGAGCTCACTGCTTTTATTTTGCCAATTTGATCTGGCAAAACAAGGAAGCAGTTTGTTCATGTAGTCCCAGCTTGACCCTGTGAGCTCATTTTCCCCCTATTTATTTTGCAGTTTCTGTGAGGTGTTGTGGTCCATATAACGTCCCACTGACTTGTTGAAGGCATTTCTCACACATTATAGTATAAGAGCATTCCTGAGTGCTTTGTTCTTCCCCCTGTCTGCAGTACAATATGGATCTGATGTATTGTTTGAGTTCCTTTTCTTGTTTAAAATCATGTCGACCTCTATCCCTGTCATTTTTCCTGTTGTGTTTGCTGTGTGAAACTCTTTGAATCATACTCAGCTTTATGTTAAATTGATATCTGCCTTAACATTGAATGGAATTAAGGTCCAGTAACGTTTGTATTGTTTCAAACGGAAATAAATGACAACCTCGAGATGTCGTCACTCCAGATTAATTATTGTTTAATTGCCATTTGAGAGCTGCCATTACGTCTCTGTGTTGTGCAGAAGCCCGTCTAATCAAAAGCAGGTTTACAGTGGAAACAGGAGTGAGGTGCTCTTTCCATAATACTTTGTTGATGACTCGCCTGTCATACATGCAAGACTGAAAACATTCTTTGCACAAAATGTCAAAAAGCAGACCAAAACCGGGAGTGGAAAAATCCAGTTAATCATGTTTTGTGAAATAGTCCCAGAGGACTGAGTGTGATTACAAGCTTATGTTTGGTGTCAGGATGTCCCCAGATGGAGGACGCTCACCACAAGTCTCTCTCTCAGACGTCTTCCTGAGGCTTATCGTGTTCTCTTTATTTCCACTAACATAAGTTTTTTGGCCCCATATTGAGGTCAGGAAATTCCTGAGATCTCGTTTGGCATTTGATGTCATGTTCTTACATCAAAAACAGATGACAGTTGTGTGTCTTACCTCTCAGAATGATGTTTGCTGTTCAAGAAGATACAGACGATTTCATACCTCAGACAGACGTCCCGTTGTACTTGTGAGCAACTCATCTTTTTCATTTCAGTACAATACTTTCACAGTTTCATCAAGAATACTTCCAAATACTAAAACCTGCATTAAAATACTTTTAGGCCACATGGGGGCAGCAGAAACAAGCTGTAAACACAACATTGACATCATTTTATAAAGTTGTATGTGATTCTGCATATTTACGTGTTTCTGGATAAAACAGCAAACTAGGCATGGACTTGTTTTGATAGCCAACAGAAATTTAGGAGCCAATCTGACATTACATGCAAACAGAGGTGGCTAAGCCGAAATGGTGGTGGCTAGTGCTACTGGCGCTTACAGTGCAAACATGGCAACAGTGCTGATAGAGCTAACAATGTTAATGGGGGTTAGCTCACACTCACTGGGCTGATCTGAAGTGGGAATTTGAGGTAAAATTATGACTTCTGCAATAGCGAAGGATTTGCTTACGCTGACATTCTTACCCTAATCCTAACCAATCCCATGCCTCTTGCCTAAACCTAACCAATTCAACCAAGGAAGGCAACGAGTCAATCATAGTGAGAGTAGGGCGGCTCATTCTTGCACTATCTTAGGAAACACTAATTCACGAACCGCAAGGAACAAGGCGTTATGCTTCTTTAACAACAACCGACTGTTTTGTCATTGTTAGGCCAGACATTGGCCCTTACTGGAAGTCAGCTTTGAGGGAAAGATCACTTCCCTTACTGTTTGTAGCAGTGCAGAGAACTGTTAGGAAAAGTGGAAAATTAAGATTGTTTTCCTCATTACATCAATACGCCAACATGCCAAAGAGCAGGCGGGTGACTGGCTGTATGACTGACGAGCTCATTATAAGCCCACACTTGGCCAGTTTAAAGAACATGCACTCATACCCGTACTTCAATCATTTTTTTAAGCTAGCGCGAAGGTAGTGGTTTCATAACACAACCTAATGCATGATGGCCGACCAGGGCTAGTTTTCTCTTGTGTCTTGCCTTAGATCACAAGACGGGTCTTAATAATAATCAAACACCTTTTTGACCTCAATATTCTTTAATCAAAATATAACTCAAGGCTGTGAAATTAACCAGAAAGGATTAAAAACTGAAGCAGAATTAGGATGACCTTTTCCCCAAACAAAGATGGTAGTTATTCTGTGATGTCATGTTGACTTTAAAGATGTGATTTAAAAAAAAAAAACATCAATATTGATTTTACAGTATCTTTTAGCTGGTAAGAGAAGCTGTTAGCTAACAGTAGACTATTTACACTTACAGCTGATGTGGAGTAACATTAGCATTCATTTGGAGTCATATTCATGGTGATGAAGGTCTTGGTAGCTCTGTTTTGGTCTCCACTAAGCTAACAACAGCTTCTTTAACCTCTAAATGCTCTATGTTGCTAACTAGCTGTTAGTCAGACAGTTGGTTTTGGAGCTTTTTCTCTGGCAACAGTTAACTGCATGTTGAGAGCCGTGAGTTTGAACCAAAACAGTAAAGATGTGGGCTTTAAAAGCTCACTGACATGTTTCAACAAACATCAAATATGTCCAACTATTAGTACGTTTACATGCACACAGTAGTCGAGCTAAGCTCATAGCTTGGCGAATCAGTCAAGTCAGACTTCTTGTCTTGTCTGAGTATACATGCAGAAGAGAAAATCGAAATTCTGACCAAGTACGTCTGACTCCGCCTCGATAGGCGCCGCTGTGTCCTTTTTGAACTAGTTCCGGTTGACGTGAAGAGGAAGATAACAACGAATGAAGATGGTGGAGATTAATATATGGATATACTATCCATAAAATTCAAAGTGTTTAGCTCTTTAGCTGTCGGAGCATGAATATAGATTCCTTGTCCATCCAGAAGTGCGTCTTCTGATTCTTGGTCGCCATGGTGTTTGTTTGTTTTGCAAGAGTTACTGCGTTACTATATACTGAACTGCTGCTGCGTCATCTCCTTCTTCTTCCGGGTGAAAGCCCTCAGTGCAAAAGTGGTGCATGAGCTGAACGCCGAGTCCGACTCCAGTCGGACTAAGTGGATACATGCAGCAATAGTTTGATTTTCAATCAAATGAGTTAGATGTGTTAGTCGAGCTACGAATAGTCCAATTTCAGTCGGACTAAGCTGTTTACGTGCATTTAAAAGTCTGGTTTCAGTCGAGCTAAGCCAATGATTGCATGTAAACGTATTGACTGTGAATCCTTCTTTAGTTGGCTTGATGCTCATGAGAAGATCTTGAACTACAGCACTGTTAAGAACTGTCTCTGCTCAGTCTATCGTGCCTGCATCCTTCTGCCCATATTACAACCTTTTAAAAAGCAATTTAAAAGTATATAATGAAACTGCGAGGCCCACAATTGCACACATGAAAACTACCACTAAATACAGTCCAGCAGAACATAAGTATGCAGCGCCAGCCACTGCAAAGCAATGATTTAAAGCAAACGACTGGTCAAAAGATTTCACATTGGGTTTATTCAAATAGCTGCTGTCAGACTTTAGCACTGGATGATAATCCGGTCTCATGAAGTTAATATAACTTACTGCAACAGACGGCAATAGGAAGACATTAGAAACATGGCAAAAACAGTAGAAAATATTCAACTGCATTAGGTTAGTTTTTCCATTTTACAATGTAAAAATGATTGAAGACGTCAGAGTTTATCAGCATTACAAAATAACAGAGGCTGTACAGATACTGCGAGGCACTTAAGCATCTGGTATTCCTATATGGAACGATAGACCAGATGCTCAAATTAAATGCCTATACACTGTTTGCCAGGGCCACGTTAACAGTCTGGACCTCAGAGATATGAGAGGACTTCTGGATGATGCGGCTGGTGAGAGTGGGCCCCGCGTTGCAGCTCTGCCTCAGAGCGGCGGTGGGTCCCGTGACACACATCCTGTCTATGATAGCGGTCCTCGTAACTGAGAAGGGCTCTCGGGTGCAGCTCTGCCCCGTGCCAGCTCTGGCCGCTGTCACGCTGCTCTGGTCTGCCGTGCAGCTCTGCCCCTGGGCCAAGTTGGTCAGAGCCACAGCGGCGTGGATCTCCCTCCAGCCCTGATCGCCTCGTCTCTGCTGGCCTCGGCCCTGCTGCTGCTCCCTGTGAATATGTCAAAGAAAAAAAAAAAACAGCCATATGTGAAGTGGATTATTAAACACCATCTCACCTCTTGCCTAAATTAACCTGGAAGAAATCAAGAGCAATTTTTGTTTCGCCTTTTGATTTAAAGCCAGAATAATGTGGATGAATTAGAGGTGATGGTCCAATTTCAAGAGCGACTTCCAAGAGGGATTATGAGTCGTATTACTTTTCAAGCTGATGAAAGTTGAAAAGTGCAAACAGCTGATTCGATTGCAGATTGAGCGATGAATAATTGCTCTTACCTGTCACATTTAGTTGAAGTATAGTCCATTGTGTCTGCAAGAGAGAAGAAAAGTACTCAGAATGTGCCATGAATCAGTTTACTTGATAGCAGTGAAATTGCAAACAATACATAATCAATGTTGGATTAGGCTCTGTGGCCGTATGTTAGTGATACACCGTATTAATGCATGAGTTTTTAATTTGCAGCATGTGTGTATTCATGGGTGATTGTGCATCCAGGGCTCTGATACATTTTCATGGTCAAACTTCAAAAACTTTTCTATGACTTTTCAAGGACCCATTATAAAATTTCCATGACCATTCACAACGCACACAAGTAGAACTGTATGGTGGACTTTTCCCAATTTTTAATTATATTATTACAGGCACTCCACGGACACGGAGCAGTTGAGCTCTTAGAGTTAGAGTTAGAGGGAGTGACAGTCGACAGTTCAGACAGCCTGTTGGTTTTATTGTTTGAAAAAGAGAAAGGCCTGTCTTTGAAGCTAAAATGCTCCGTCCAAAACTGCAGTAGCCGACAGTTAAAAAGTTTCAGTGTGCCATAGGTATCGCAACTTTGGGATTTATGACCTTACATATTAGATCACAGCCTCTTAACTAGCCTTTTAACATGCATTATATGAACATATTAGATTCAAACTCTATTCAAACATACAGCAGCTACTGAAAATGAAGTCGTTATTTTACGTTACTTGGGAGATTATCTGTCTACGAAAGAGTGTTATAACAATTTCCTCACAAACAATAAAATTACAATTCCATGACTTTTCCAAGCCTTGAAAATGATATTTGGGAATTCCATGACTTTTCCAGGTTTTACATGATTGTGGAAATCCTGTGCACCTGCATGTGAAGGTGCTCCCAAATGCAAGCACTGTAAAACTTCAATTAAAGGCCTCGTTCCAGTTCAAAGCCTAGTCTTTTACTAGCCCGGCGTGGCTACACATTTTGACAAATAAAGGCCTGTCTCAGTTCGAGGCCTGGTCTGGTTACCAAGCAATACTTTTTTTTTTTAATACAAGTTTTTCAGACAAATAAAACCAGGTTGTTGGCTACCTCAAATTGCGTGCCCTTTCCTCGTTTACCCTGTAAGTTATTCATATTCCCTTAAACTGTGAGGGTCCTCAGAGCAAAGGAATCCAAATGTGTGAAAGGAATGAAAGGCCCGTCTCATATAGATGCCTGTGCAAAATGTAGGCCTTTTGATTTTAGGCATGCCAATGCACACAATGTATGCTACGTAGCTTACTTTCCTTCTCAAGGAATTTACTCGGAAGAAGGTAACCATTATTGAAATTATTCTTTTCATAATACTCTATAAAAAGCCTATGCAACACTCATTTTACATCTAATCTTCCACTTTTTAATCAGCCCCTCCAGGATGTTGCCATGTTGGGATCGAAACAATTAATGCAAATTCTGCCAGTCCTTGTACGTTCTGCGCAACCTTGCAATATTGTCCAAGCACTGCAACTTTATCACAAAATTAAAATCAAATTTTTCGGGGCATTAGTAGCGCAGTGGATAGTGCCGGCGCCCCATGTACAATGGCGATGCCTCGCCGCAGGCTCAACTCCAGCTTGCAACCATTTGCTGCATGTCATCCCCCGCTCTCTCTCTCTCTCTCTCTCTCTCTCTCTCTCTCTCTCTCTCTCTCTCTCTCTCTCTCTCTCTCTCTCTCCCCCCCCTCCCCATTTCACTCTATCCTGTACATTAAAGGCAACCGTAACAATCCAACAGTCTTCCAAATCCTGGAGGGACTGATTAATATATTTACAGCAATGAAACAGAGGGACATTACAGTGTTTAACATAGATGGCACCCAAAGCAGTCAAGCAACGGCTTCTGCTAGGGTACGGCAACACCACTTGGACAAACACACCTTAATACTAGAACCAGTAATAATAATAATAATGATGGCAATTTGTTAGGCTTATTTATAATTATCATTACATGTTGCTTGTCGTAGCATAGCAGTGTTTTTATTGCTGGCTGTGTCCCTCCCAATATATATTCTAATTACTGCCTTGATACAGTTACCACTTGTCCAGTATGTCTCTCTGGGTTTGTTTTACAGTGCCAGAAAGGTTTGACTCAGTGAAGTGCACCACTCTGCCTGTACTCAGCTCCTCTGGCCAACATAAATTCAATGCAGTATTTCTCTTGAGCTTTTAAGAAGGAAAAAAAAAAAATCTGATATCTGCATTGTGTCAGGAGGACTGAGTGTGTTTTCAGGTTTCCAAATCTCTACTAGCACCTTTAAGTGGGTCCGAAGTGTGTTGTGCCTTTTCCAAAACCTGTCCCTGCACATCTCCATCGTTTTTGACCGAGGCACTTGATTAACTTGTACCGGCAGGCAGGGGAGTGTCGAATGAATGAATACCTGAGAACCTTGCTAAATCTGTGGAAGAAGGAACGATCTTTCTCTCCAGGTCCTGAAATGAAACCTCAACATCTCTGGCTGTTTCAGAAGCAGGAGCAGGATAAATAGGACTTCAGAGTAATATCGTATTGCTTGCACAATCTCTGTTTGAGGTCTGTGCGTTATATGTAGAAGTTATTTTCCATTGCAGTTTTGGAATATTGCCTTTTTTCATTGGAGCAGATAGAAGCTGGTCAAAACTGATTTTTCATCATAGAGCAATAGACAGGGAAATTAGAGGCCCACTGTGAAAGACAGACTTTCAATGCTAACAGCCCGAAACATCCCCGTCTCTGATTTCTTTAGCCAGGCTGGAGCCAAGAGCAACTACTTGCTGATAGTAAATCATTTTACTGTTTTATACTTTTTTGCTACTGAACGTCCCTGAGCATTTCTCTCTTTAGCCATAATATGCTTTGCCAAGAAAGTACTTCAGTACCTCTGTTGTATTTATTACCAAGAATAAACATTGTTTTACCTCTGGTGAGTCTCAAATTTACAACGAGGATCAGTTTCGACTGAATTTTACAAGGAGTAATGAAGCTTCTCACTGCTTTTTTTGTATAAAGGCCTATATATTACACTGCTGCAGTATAGTTATAATTTCATGTTAGAGCTTTCATCTAACCTTATTTACTTACAAATAAGGAATAGTTTGATATTTTGGCACAACCCAATCCTCCAAAAAATGTTGGCATTGTATGTTTCTACAAGCCACGGATACATTACATTTGCATGTTATTATGCAGTGGATATGGCGAGACATTTCAACAATGCTGTGGTTAATGTCTGCTTAGGTTTAGGCACAAACCCTACTAGGTTATGGTTAGGAAAAGATCATGTTTTGGATTATTACCCAGTTTTGTGAGGCACAATGACATCTGGAAAAGCAGCAATTTCTTGGAAGAAAAGAAACGTTTTCGTAAAAACTATCCCTCTTAATGGGTCGTTACAAAACACCCACATTTGGAGCTTAAAAAGCCACTGGAAATACACAGATGGGTCACTAAACGACCAAGTTTGGAAGCAAAAAAGCTGCTGGAATAACACTGACATTGCTTCAAAACACCCATGTGTGGAACCTAGAAAGCTGCTGGACAATCACTAATGGGTCACTGTAAAACACCCAAATTTGTAATGTAAAAATTCACAGGAAAAAAACTGACATCTCCAAAACACCCATGTTTGGAACCTAAAAAGTTAAAAAAAAAAAAAAAAAAACAACAACACAGATAGGGTCACTAAACAACCATATTTGGAACTAAAATAGCCACTATAAAGACACTGATGTGTCACTACAAAAAAAAAGCTGCTGAAAAAACACCAATGGGTCACCAAACGACCACATTTGTAACTAAAAAACACAGACTCGTCACTCCAAAACACCTACGGTGGTGCCTGAAAAGCCGCTGGAAAAACACGGACGGGTGACTCCAAAACACACGTCTGGAACAATGCTGACAGATTATGACAATCATGACATTATGACCCACGCTGGTGGTTTTAAAGCAATCATTGGTAAAACACAACTGGTTTTGTTGTTTGTTGGTCTGGAACAGTGGTCTGCAGCTTGGCAGCCATCTTAAGTGACAAGCCAGCCACCATATCCTCAACCTCAAGATGACAGACTCAGCTTATACACGACATCACTTTATAATGTTGATATGAAGCGTATGAAATGTCCAAATGTAACATATCTGTGGTTTGCAGAAAAAATGTCAACAATTTCCTCTGGTGTCTGGGCTGTTTGAGAAATACTCTTATTTACTGTCTTAAATTAAAAAAAAAAAAGATTTGTACCACTCTCAGAGAGGTATCAATCTTGTCATCTAACTCTTGGAAAGATAGTGAATAATTGTATTTAATTTGTATTAAACACAGACAATGTTCTGTATATTATATGATTGAGCTTTCTGTCACTACGTAAACCCTGCCAGGGTCATCCCAATGTTGACAGGGTCCTATGCTGCTTGATGTAAACTGATATTGTAATAGGTCGGTCAGCGCTAGCTTTGCAGTTCATATTGTTAAGTAATAAAGGGAAATGGACGTTTCAATTGCAGTTCGAAGGGTAAAAATCTGTTCAGCCACTGCGGAGATATTAATGTCTAAAGTCAATTAAAAATGGGTCTCAGAGAGTATGATATCAGTAGGCTGTAAGATGTGGGTGGATGATTTCAACATATCGACCCAGGGAAGCATACATTTAACATCTGACCTAAAGAAAAACATCGCTGAGAAAATAAAACCCTTTAAAAGATCTCTTTAATGAGTCATATTAAGAGGATAATGAGCTGGGGAACATAAGACCCTGTCTCATGTAAACCACTTATAATGAAATAATGTCTACAAGAGCTGATTTAAGTATTTGTGTTCTCCTACAATATCAGCTTAAATCCCTTCAGTCATCTCACAGGTGTGTCATTGGGATCCACGCTGGAAACAACAGTGTGCTGAGAAAATATTGTAACACCTTATTTCCTCGATGCGGACATGTATTCACGAACGAGAGACTCCCCGCTCAGCATGCGTGTTTTCATTTGAAACAAAATGGATGGAAAACTCAGTGAGGCGTTTGTCCAGATATGTTTTTCACCGCTCTGCATCCAATAAAACATCGTTCTGGTCACATTTATGGCCCTCCAGCCTTTTAAAGGGAAATACTGATGTTGATGCGAGTAACATATTATACGGTGTAAACATCCACACATTCCTGTAGAATAAAAAAAATCACTATACTCTTCTGTTAGACTTTTACTGCCTATGGGATTGTGATCATGATGAAAGTGTCCTTGTAAGACACTGTAGTGGCATCACTTATTAGTCCATCACTTGAGGTTGACTTTTAGCCGTCTCTCAGGCGGAGTATAAACGTGTTAATGGTGTTAGTGCCTGTCATGAATCTGGCAGCTTGACTTTCCACTTCACGTCCACAGAGGAGCCGTACCGGGCTGCAAACACCCTTAATATGACCAGCAGGGATGCATTAAAGTTTGCACAAACATTTGCTGCCCACATAGTGTGTGATGACATCAAGTAACCCCCAAATATTCCAGAAGACGTATGATTTAAAGTAAGCAATAACGTGCTCCAAGGAGTGGGGTAAAACTTTGGTGAAATGAAATGTCTTGCCCTGAAGTAGATGAGAAGATTGATACCTGTGTGCTGAGCATGAAGCCAGCTGATGTTAGCTTAGCCTAGCATTAAGACACAAAACAGGGGAAAGCCTAGCTCTGTCTAAACGTAAAAACAAAACAAAAAAACTAAAACACGTGTGTGCATGCAGTTAACCAGCTGCCTTTTGGCTCATGATTAATCTTTTTTGACAAAATCTTGTGCAAGTCTGCAAATCAATTTGGTCCCTTGGATGTATGAAGAGAACTGCATAGAGCATTGGAGGCAAACCCCAATTCATTCCTATCAAAGCTGCTTAGCGTTGCGTGAAGCTAAAAAAAAAGCTCTATTTCTGGGGTATGAAAGTATCCAAATGTTTGCATTATGGGGCCCGTAAAGCAAACACACTAGAGACTTATGGCAGCGGAGTGAGGCCGAGTACAGCTAAGCAGCTAACTTCCTGTTTCTGCTATCTTGAATGGAGGTAAAATCATTTAATCGTGTTGCTCTTCTAGACTTAAGAAATGTTATTGGACCAATTGATCAAATCCTGGTAATGAAATTAGTTCTCACAAGAGTTGTGAAGCTCAAAAAATGCCGAAAGGCGTCCCTTTCCCAATATAACCTTAAGGGAAAAAGTCGTTTTGGGTTCCCATGGAATCACATAACAGACCTGGATAGTGTAGTTCTAGTTTTAACCACTATGTGAAATGGATTCAAAGCCTGGCGATCTTCCTGAAGCCAGTTGGCATGAATACAAACACACCTTCACACACACAGACACTTGACCTCCATGCCAAATATTAGCATATGAGGGCAAAAATTGCAGCAGCCAAAGGGTGGGGACATTTTTGGCACCCACCCAGCCGACAGAGCGAGCTCTAGAGCTGCTGCTGCAGCTAAAAATCAATTCACCAGTCAGGACACCTTCAAAGCTCACTTGTTAATGTGTCTCATTTGTTTAATCTGTGCAAAGTCAGAAGGAACACGGTTAACGCGGTTTAGAAAGGTGACTGCCCATTGCTCCCTCGGCCCTGTATTCCAGAACTCCAATGACTTATGTAGGGACATGCAGCTTCAAAGGTCCAGTGTGTAGGACTGATGGGGATATATTGAGAGAAGTTGAGTACTATATCATACGTTTCTTTAGTTATGATCACATCAAAACAAGAATCGTTGTGTTTTCGATAAGGAGAGAGTTGATAAACACTGATTTTTTTTAACGTGAAACTGCTTTATTCAGTGTTTGTACTGGATTAAATTACTGGGTCTGTTTGTTTTGGGATGGAGGAGACCTCCGCAGATAATTCAGCTCCTCAACCTCCCGAATGTCTGGATCATAAGTTATCACAGAAGAAAGGTGAGCATACATTATCAGGCGCTATGCAAGTGGCTCCTTTCCAACATGCCAAACAGCATCAGAGAAACTGTTTTTTAATGTTAAACTGCTCTATTCAATGTTTTTACCTTTTTAATCACCTGGTCCATTTGTTTTAGAGAGGACGAGATCTATACAGCTAATTCGGCTCCTGGTAATAAACCTCCTAAATCATGAACACTGAAGGAATCATAACCAGGAGAAGTTTCAACTAGCTGTAATCTGCAATCCTCACTGCTAGATGCCACTAAATTCCTAAATTCTTACACACTGGACCTGTCAATGGTTGTATATTTTGTATTTACATTAAATACCGCCTAAACATCAAAACGCGGGTTTAAAAGACATATTTTCTATTTTAAAAAGGGCCAAAATTACACCATTAATCATAGCCAGGAACAGTAAATGCAGAAATTATCGTCAGATTTTCAAATTTCCCACGGTCCGTAAATACATCACGTGGGGCGCACGCTTCCGGCAGGAAACAAAATCAATTATAAGTTTAGAACAGTTATATATCATGAACATCACTTTATGCTACATGTCTCTTTGAAAATTTGGCAAAGTATACTGTTTACAATAATCAGGTCAAACATTTAATGCTGCACTCCTGCATGACAACGGTGAAAAACCCGAGACTTATTTCAACTGCAGGATTTGGATTTCAACTTTGAACTTCGATCATCAAAGGTAAGTTTTGAAAATCTAAAATCAGCCGCCGTGTCGGTGTTACCGATACTGATGTGGCCGTTGCTGCTACTGTTGTGTGTGTTAAGGTTTATTTGGGAAAAGGTCATAACATATATGCACATGCTGCTGATGCTATCTGTGCGCCTGTGGTGTGTTTGTGTGTTTGTGTAGGCTTCTTAATTCTGTTGGTTTTGTGTGACTGTGATGCCCCAATATTCCGCATAAGTTCACACACAGCTTGTGTTATGTTTGTAAGAGGGATTTGCATTTTGCTGAATAAATTAGTGTAATAATGTTGGTGCTAACTGTCTCTCCCTCTGTTGTGTTTGATTGTTGCTCTGGCTTTGTATTTCTACTCCATTACTCCATTACTAAATACTTTCTTGTCCCTTACAAGTATTTGATAGCTTTAGTTACCACTTACTTTACAAATTCAGGTATTTGTGCACGAACCATAAAAAACATACAAGTGCAGGTGCAGTGATCAGTGGATTGATTAGAGAGTTAATTGACATTTTGACAATGGTTCAAGCCATTTTTCCACCTTCTACAATATGAGGACTTGCTGCTTTTCCTATAATTAATTTAATTATCTCGATTTATTCAATTGATTTAGATTTTTATGTTTTTAGTACTTTAATTATTAAAATACATTTTCCTGATTGTACTAGCATACTTTTACTTTAATATCAATTTCAATGCAGGACTTTTACTAGTAATAGAGTATTTTTACAGAGTGGTTTTAGTACTTCTACTTGTGTAAAGGATCTGGATACTTTCTCCGACACTGTAAACAGCACAGTCCCTAAAATATTTGCAAATATGCTCATTTTCTTTCTTAATGTTATACGAAGCTGCAGAAGTAATGGTAGTGTAGCATAAAGACTATAACAGTGGAAAATAATAATAAGAATAAAATATAAAAATAATAATAATGATAAGCATTGTTGCAGGATTTTTGTATGTGATCATCCAAATGCCAGTGTCAGGGAGTATTTTAGCTGGTCTTTATAATCACGTGTAGTTGCCCTTTTTTGCATTTTTCTGCTTCACTTATAGCATATGTTAACATACTTTTTGGCGTTTCTTTGTAGTAATCTCATTCTGTGTTTTATATTGCTTGTTTTAGAGCTGTACATTTTTTATTTTGTTATTTTGTTCTATGTTGTCTGTCTGTAACTTATCTTGCTGCCTGTCTCGGCCAGGACAGTCTTGAAAAAGAGGTTTTTAATCTCTAATTTTTTCCTGATAAAGATTAAATAAATAAATAAGAGGTTGTTGTTTATACACCTCAGTTTTTTGAACAGATAAATCAAACAAGATATAATGTTAATTTGTGAACGTTATAGGTTGTGTCGCTCAAGATGATAAAAGAACCATCAGTTTATCATTTATTTACATTTATTTATTGGTCTATGATGAAAAAAAAAGAAAAAGAATGCATATCTCTCAGTTAGGAATTTAATTGGCTATAAGAAGCACCAGTTATTAAAACAACCGCTTGCTATTGGCTGGATCTATAGACCCAAAAGAGAGGCAAGGACCTCTCTTTCTAGGCAGACTCTCATTGGCTATTGTAGGCTATGGAGAAAACATGGAAACTCCTATTGGCTCAAGTAAGGTGTCAATCAAAAGGTCAGATTTCAGCGGATATTTTTATATTGAGCTTTCTGCAATATTTACATGCAAACTGGAGATAGTGTGGACAATGCATGGAGAAATAAAAACATTTCAAAAGATGCAACAGCAGTCTGTGAATATCTATGGATGTAATCATGTGTTAAGACTAAATATGTATGTTTAATATTTCACTGGATTTTGATCATCTGGACCTTTCCGAATGTATCAGGACAATTTCTGTCAGAATATTATCAATGTGATGATTATGCTAAGGCTTCATAGCTGAGTTCTAAGTGTTTGTTTGTTTGTTTGTTTGTTTGTTTGTTGGTGGTCTGACAGAAGCATTTATTGTACCTGCTGTGGTGGTTGTATCTTAAAATGGTCCACATCAGTCGAACCGCAAGAATCTTAGCTTTCTAATGATGTGTAGCACGAGTTACCGCTTTAACATAGCAGTTGTTTAACTATTATAATTCTTTAATAAACAATAGATTTTTTTTAATGTTTCTAAAATATTGATACATTCGTTCAACAGTTTAGAGTAAGACAATATTCTGTGTACAATATACCTTTTCACTGGTCCACTATTGCTTTAAATATGAAGTACAGGCCTGTTCAAATGATGAATTATCCAAATTATTCATGTCTATAGGCCAATTTGAGGTTAACCTGAGTTTCCCGGATACAGATTAAGCCTTGTCACAAACTATAAAAATATCCATTAAACAACCGTCTTTAGACTGGAACCAGGATTTAATGTTTGCTTGGAGAGTGGTCCTGAAATAATAAAAAAGGAACTTAAAGCATGCCTTGTTTAATTTTCAGAGTGAAACTGATGAGATATGCTAAAAAGCAGAACTGGTTTCAAAAATCTTTTCACAACTCTTATAATGTAATGTACATTGAGATTGATTCTGAGTAGGAAAGTGACACTTGGGAGAAGCCGCCTGCCAAAGCACACATGAGTCAGGGAAGCAAAGCTACACCCTCAAACAGGGATGGTAAACGCCAAATGGATATTAGTGATCTCGCTCTGCGTTGTCTCACAGATGAGTGGCAGCTCTGACAGTCACTCCACGAGACGTCTTCAGTGCTTTACTGACAGACTGCTCCACTTCTACATTTGGCTGAGTTTCCCACTTCTCACCCTGGGAAGAATAAAGTCTCAGACATGCTGTAATTGTCCTTGAGACTGGACTGGACATTTCCACCATGGCAAGAAGCTGAAGCGGAACAAATGGCACATTCTAGTATATGGAAATGATATTTGCGGTGTGCAGCGGCAGCCAGCGTGAGCTCCGTCCAATTTTAAAATGAGGGATTTCAGCGTTTGCATGAGTCTTTATTAGTGATGTTTGTAAAGGCTTTGGCTCCCGTACCTTTAGCGGATTTGAGGGTTGTCAGTGAGCTGGGCTCCCTATAGGTCTGAAAGGGCACCCAGGTGTCAAACTCCCTCCCAGATTCGCTGTAACTTTATAATTGAATCTCGCAGAGCTTCTGACTTTCAGTGGAGTGCCAGAGATTTATTAACGTCAGGGAGCTCTGAGGAGCCATGTGGAAGTTTCTGTTCGGTCTGTTCTTATTTTACTGTACACTGTGGTGTGTTAAAAATGAACTGAGGGGAAGCAGGGTAGTTAAAGTGTCATTTTACCTCACATTCAACATAAATCTGCAATTAACAAGGAAGATGCTTTGATGATTTCTGTGGACAGGGGGTGCTATCATCTCTCTTCCTCCCACTTTACCCTCCACGTTGCATCATTTCCTGCTTTCCCTGATTCTATATTCAGTGCAGATGTTGTTCTCTCAAGCTACAAGGAGATTTTAGCTGGTAATGAAACAGTCTCAGTTAAATTTTGTTGCCTCTATATGACATACATAAGCAAACAAGACCATGAGCGAAAAGGCTGGATTTTTGTATTTAGATACGTAGATATTTGGATAGATGCCTATTCCCAGATCTGATTCCCCGCCAAAATTAAATGGATTGATTTACGGCACGCAGACAGAAGAGCTTATGTTTACATTTACCCGGCAAAGTTTTACCGCAGTAGTACATTAGCCAGTTACCAGGAACAGGCTATTCTAATGCACTGTTCGCAAGTATACCTTTGAAAAGTAATGCACCAGATCTGTATGTAACCCACATAATCATGAGCTAATATATTTTTTTTAAATACACAGTATCGGGGGTGGGGAGGGGGTCTGTGATCGCGTGACCAATGTGCTGACGGGAGTAAAGAAGGAAATAGTAATAAGAGCGAAACTTTTTGCCAGGAAGCAAGTTGTGGTGGTTGATGGGTCAAACAACCACAGGACTTTCATCCAGGAGACCAGCGCTTGTGTCGTGTGCGAAATTCTTTTGAGGTACGCCGTCACCATGATTCTTTTCCTAAACATAACCTATGTAACATCACTTGCCTAAACCTAGCCCACGTAACTTTATATTAAGAACGCAACATGACAATGCCCTACTATGTTCCTTTACCTATCCTATGAAACCTTTAGTTGCCTAAACCTAACCTATATAATTTTACTTGCCTAATCCTAACCCATGTAACTTCACTTGCTGAAACCCAACCTACGTAAATGTTTGTTACGTACGTAACGTGACAACACCCAACTGTTTCTTTTCCTAAACCTAACCTACGCAACTTTACTTGCTTAAACCTAATTTGCGTTATTTTGTGTTAAGTACATAATTTTACATTAAGTACGTAATGTGTCAACACCGTTTTTGGTGTGCTAATTCATTAGATATCTGTTCTTAGATTAGATATCTGTCACTGTTCTACATGCTTGGTATACAGGAGAAGTTTCAGTTGGTTGCAATTCCCAACCTTACCTTTAGATGTCATTAAATGCTACATGCTAGACCTTTAAAAATAAGTTGCATCTTTCTTCTCTTGCTTTCTAAACAAGTGCAAGAGCAAGCCGATCAAGATCTTTATTGCTCATGGAAACACTACTACTTTAGTCCACAGGGGGCGCTAAAATCAACACAAAATGAAAAGTTGCTTTGATGTGTGATATTATCATGCACTGTGACAAAGTGACATCTCTCACCCATGTGGTAGACAAAGTTGGCCTCAGTTTCATAGGACGACGCCGGCGAGACGACATCTCGATCGCACTCGTTGGAGCTGAATGACTCGGAGTGGCTCCTCCTCTTGCGAGCTGTGGTGACGCTGTCGGCCTTCGCTGCCATCATGTGCCGCAGGGTGTCGTTCAGATAACGATTCAGTAAACTGCTCTTGTACTTGGATGGGGGTGACGCGCTGTCGTCACTGTTGGCGGAGTCTGCCATGGCGAGGACGCTGCCCTGCTTTTCAAGCACGTTCTTGTGGGAAGATGACCTGACGAAGTCTGATTGGCTGATGGGAGTTTGTAAGGGACACTCTTCATCTACAGAAAAAGAAACAAAAATGAATGATGTCATGTACTGATTCAAATGATTCATATAGGATGATACGAACTATGAACTGTATATGTCTATATGTTATATGTATATTTATCCTTATACTGCTGTTTCAGTTTGGATCTAAATCTTTCCTTCACAATTCCATCTATAAAAAGGAAAAGTAATAAACACTATAAAATGATACTGTAGCCCGTACCATCTGAGTCGGTGTCATCGCTGCACACGCTCAGCCTCTCAGCGTTTCCCTGGATGTATTTATTGTACAGTTTGATTCTCAGGGCCCAGCTCAGGTCGGGCTGTCTCACTGTGTTCTTCAGCCTCCGACGGGCATTTGCAAACCAGTTCGAAACCTGCACAGATGCACCTCATTACAGAAAAGCACTGGCTTCATTTTAACCCACAAAATTCAATATCACTTTTGCTTCATTCCACCGTCCCTGCTTTCTTGCACGAGCTCGTCTCTCACCTGCACTAGCGTCATGTGTGAGCCCAGAGCCAGCAGGACCTTCTCCGTCTTGGTGGGGTAGGGATTGTCCCGGTGTTTGTACAGCCAATGTTTCAGCGGCCGAGCCATGTCCTGCAGCACCTGTCTCTTGTGGCGAACTTTGACCCCACCCAGACGAGACCTGGAGGAATCACAAGTTGCCTCATAGATTCACAATGACCACCCACAATCTGCTCTGTTCAGACTTTGGCATTTATACATGAAACAGCACGATACTAAATTATTTGTTTGTGACTTCCAAGTCTAAAGAACTGCAAAGAATTATTCAACAATGCATGAAAATACAGAGTAAAACAATATGTTAGCATGATGTCAGGTTAGATAATTATTTATCCTAGATGTTAAGATACTGCATTTTAAGATACATATTATAACACTAAAACAAAACCACCTGTTTAAGTGTTTAAAACAGTTTTTCCAACACAGACTAAAAGGGCGTACCCGTATCTTCTGTATTTGATAGGAGAGCTGTCGTCAGTGGTGTCCTGGCATCGCAGCAGGTCTGCGTTCTGCTCGTCTGTTAAACTGCTCTGAGGTAAGTCCACACAGTTCAGTCTGCTCCTCTCCTCTGCTCTCATGTTGTCCTCCAAACAAAGCAGAGCGTCAGACTTCATCTCAGTGACTTTGTTCATTGTTAAACGCAGAGAGTTTTCCTCAACAGATCAACAGGTGCATGAGTAAACTTCCAGATGTAAAAAGAAGCAGCAGGTTCCCATTCTGGATACTTGACGTAAAGGTAATTTTAAAAAGGGTTAAAAAAAAAAAAAAGTGTCCCGTCCTCTTCTGAGATGATCACACACTCTTATGAGAGAATAATGTTTGAAAAGTCAGAGGATGTTGTCTGGTTTAGTTGAGCTGTGTGAGGAGAGTTCAAATAACCTGCTGCTCAGCCGCCTATTGGCTCTCCCGCCGTCCAATCACCTCTCCGGAGAGAGCTCTGTGAGGGAAAAGCTTGCAGAGCGGCAGCCTCGGTAGCACTCCAGGATATGAAAAATATTGCACATGAATATCAGCAAATGTGGTCATAAGATTTACTAGTAAAATGTTGCCTGGTGTGAGTGCAGCCTGTGCTAAGCACTCTGACATGCTCTCATATTTTCTACATGAGGCACATGAATCTCTCGCGGTTTTACCAAAAATCGTGTCAGCAGATATTAATGCATGTTTTACCGGGGGATTCTGGAAATTTATGGGTGTAATTGCACGGTTGCTATTAACCAGCGAAACCACCAAACTGCGCCTCGTGTTGGGGAGTGAATCCTGCTGAGCTGAAATGGATTTCATGTACAAATTGGCTCATAATGCAGTTAACACAAAGACTGGAAAATGAAATTGATCTGGTGCAAAGAAAATGTGTTCATTAGAGTGTCAGGATTGTGCATCTTTCACGCTGTCTGCAGTGTGAGCAGGGATAATCCAATCACGGTGCTCATATTTGTCAGTGTTTGTCTCCGTTTTGAAGCAACAAGGGCTGTGAACAATTACAAAAAGTGGGTCTGACAGAAGCTTAGCGGCGTCATTAGTGTAACGACATGACAACATGCTGGCACCGGGCCCAGCTGCACTTGAAAAGACTCTGTGGCTCGACATAGCTGTCATCCACGTATGTTTTTCCCCTTGTCATCCAAACACTCTTATGTAAGACTGTTTGGATATACAGTAATTACTTTGCCATGCACAATCATAACTTGATAATCTTTAAGCAAACACATGTGATAAAATGTGTTTTCTTCCCCCTCTCCTGTCTACAGTTGAAACTTTTGAAGGTTATGGCTAAAATCCGAGCAGCACTTGTTCAACCGTTAAACATATTAAAGGGCTCCATAACTCTCGTCCCTGTTCATAATTCAGCAGCTTCGGTGGGGAGGTTGAGTTTCAATGGTTTCAAAGCTGAAAAACACATGGACCAGAAGCATCCCCGTTAGGTGCAGTAAATTCCTCGCTCACATTCCTCAGCAGCGGTCAGAGAATGCTACATGCTATCACACACCATTTACTCCTGTCCCTCTGTGATGTGTTCACCGGCTCAACTGTTGATATTAGCTGGAACACACCTACAATCGGCAGCCAGGAGACCTGTAAAAAACACTGTGAAAGGACATATATCTCTTTTTGTTTGGGTAGTTTGGCACACGTGTGTGTTTGTGTCTGTGCGTGTGTGTGTGTGTGTGTGTGTGTGTGTGTGTGTGTGTGTGTGTGTGTGTGTGTCTCGTCAATTCCCAAACACCAGGCCAAAAGGGCCAAACATCTATCAAGTCTGTGTTGGAGAAAACTGATTGTATCCTCTACAGGGCTGGGCAACATATCAATATTAAATCAATATCATGGTACAATAAGTGTTTTCTTTTCCTGGTTTAAAGGCTGCATTATAGTGAAGTGATGTAATTTTCTGGACTTACCAGACTGTTTGAGCTGTCCTGTTATTTTCCTTTACCCACTTAGTCATAACATCCACATTACTGATGATTATTTATTAAAAACATCATTGTGTAAATATTTTGTGAGGGCCACAAGCCGTACATTATTGCCACAATATCAGTGTCAAGGTACTTAATAAAAATGTTGTACTGTTTTCTCAGTATTGCTCAGCCTTAATCCTTAAATGTCTTTAAAAAGTAGCTTTTGCCAAATTTAAATCTTGTATTAGTTCTAATTTAGTGGATTTGACTCAGAGATTTATTGATTATATTTGTCAAATGCAGCTGTTTTAAGCAAAAAGCTGTAATAAGTCTGCTGTACACTACCTAACCAGCACCACACAGCAAACTGACAATGTTAGTGACCAGCTGGTGAACGCAGTGGAACATGAAGCAGCTAAAGAATCAGATATTTGCCACAGGAGTTGGTGGAGAACAAAACAGAGCTAAAAGGAGGGTGAATATTGGACTTACGCCTAAGTCTAAGTCTAATCCTATGCCATTGAGTATAAATACTTGTGTGATGGTGTTTTCTGTGTCACTCTGCAGTTACACCTTCAAAATTCTGTAAAGCTGAGTTGATTCAAAACACACATTAAACACACATTAAACATGGCTTCATAGAGACAATTTCAAACACAAGTACACAAATCAGCTTCACTATAACTCACAAGGTTCACTGACAAAACAACTGTCTTATACTAAACACATTTTCCAAACAAGTATAACATGCTAATGTTATTAGCACAAGCCTATGGTGTTTTACATTGTATAAATTAGCGACTAGTGGAGATTTCCTCTGCTCACATGAAGCCAGGATCACACACAAGACTTATAATGCTATTTTGTGGAGGCTTTATTCTCTCCACAATTTATTGTTTGTAATCTGTGACATTAAAGTAAATAAAAGCTTTGTTTCCACTGAGAGTTTCAGCTTGCAGAAATAGACAGGAGGTCTGCATCACTGCGCCGTGTAGTTACATTTCTGGGGAGGTGCATGTTAGGCTAAGGCGTACGGTATGACATCTGAACTGAGTCAGTAATGTTAGTTTCTAGCTAGCTAACATTAGCCATTATAACTTTCTGGTCATACCCTACCAAGTAAGGCTGTACAGAGAAAACCCCTTAGTGTATTGAACTGAGTGTGTTTTATTGTTTACAAATTTAGCTTTTTATTTGTAAGAGGAAGATTTGTTGTTTCTTCTTTCATAAGTTGCAAAGTCTGACTTTAAAGGAATATTTCACCCTGAGCATTTGTAATCAATTACGCATCCTGTGTTAAATTTGTGAAGACAACTTTGTTCTTCTTGCATCACTATAATGAAAAATCAACAGTTCTTGGCAATTGAAGAAGGCATAGATCATTTTCGCTTTTAAATCAGTTTCCCATCAGACAGGGCTGCCTGTTTGTGAAGTACTGAGCATACGACTGGATAAACGAGACTTGGATTATACTGTAGGAGCTGTGTGAGAGTTTGTGAATGGATGTTTTGATATAGTTTACCCATTGTTAAACATACTCTTATGACTTCAATTCATCAAAAATGTACTCTGTTTTGGATTCTTCATTCACCACAGGCATGTTAGTTTTCAGCACATCACAGAGTGAGTAATACAAATGGTCATTTAGGGGTGAAGTATTTCTTTAGTGTGTTAATATCAGGATATAGGAATCAGTAGACGACTCTATAAACTTACAGCTGTCTGTAATGAACTAAAAACCTTTTCCCCTTCCTGCTTTAGGTTCGCATACTGTAATTTACTCCCATATACTTTCAGCATGTGCTTTACCATGTTGTAAGTTATGAACATTTCATGCAGAGATGAAGATATTGTTTAACATCAGTCGTATTTATTTTTACATACTTTCAGTAGACAGTTACATGATTGAGCCAAATTATCCGAGACCAATTGACATCATACTTCTGTGTAATGTTTGAAGTGGGAGCTGCAGTGAACATAAAACGGTGGGTTTTCATTGGATCACTCCGGTGTCTTAAATGGCATCGTTATGATCTCAGAGGGTGCCTGCAGATTCTCAGCGGTGTGATGAAGTTATACTGCCACGCTTTGGCTGAGGTCGCGCTTCAGGCCTGGCACAAGTGCGACCGTTGTGTCCCGACAGTCTGGTTGTGTAGACAGACACGCCAACGAGTGCATCCCCACTCATCTATTTGTGACACGAGCCTGCCAAAGTAAAATAAATACCTGAGACAAAATGGCGTGCTCCTAATCCGCCACGCACAGCCTTTTACAGTAAGCTTTTATGTGCGGTCGTAACTTTCTCCCCGTATGTCTGCAAAGGCCCAACTCCCTAGAAAGCCATTACCGTCTCCCCACATCATGCTGCTCCCTCTTCCTCCCAAACACGACATGATAGACACATTAACACTCCTTCACACCCAATTTAGCACAGCATCCAAAAAGAGGAAGGAAACACCATGAATGTGGAGGAATGCAGGCGTTAAAGAGAACGAGATCAAGCAGCTTGTGTGAAGGAGAATAGTAGAAACTGCACCCGGCAGGCGGCTGTGATGCTCAAATATGAGTATTTGTTTATGAAGTATCACTAATGGTGAGTTTCTGGTAATTATTCTTAATTGTCTCAGTACGTTTTTGTATATTCTTTACAGTAAATGATCCATAATGAAGTAGATTTTCAGCGCAGGGTGCTTTAAAATACACATTCAACCCTTAAAAATCTTAAACAACCACATTTCTATAGAGTCTACAGTTGAATAATTATGACACACTATTAACAGCATCTTTAGTTCTCATTTATAATACATATACAATTCTGAAACTAAAGCCATAAAACAGTTTTCTTCACCTACAGTCTTTAATTGACTATTATCTTATTTGTGTCTGTATTTTGTACAGCACGTTGTTGGCAAAACGCCTCCCTGACTGCTACTAATAATATTTCTCTGGTGTACATTACAGTTAATTGAAGTGCAGCAGCTGTCAGAATAATTACATGCTGATGTTTGCGACTTGGCAGGGAAGGATTACACTCAGCCACAAGCTCTGGAGAGTTTCCTTTTTTTCCCCCCTTCTTCTTCTTCTTCTCCATCCTGCGAGCCGACGTTATTTCAGCCAAATGCCAACAGAAGAACTGGCTGAGGGACAGGCGGAGGGAGAGAGATGGATTCTGCCTAATTAGATGCACACTAAAAGACACTGTGGAAAACTGTGGTAATGACTGGACCTGTTTACAAACGGAAAAATATTAAAAATATGACAAAAATTCAAGGTTCAAGGTGTTGAATTCGAACTACATACAGTTAGCCTTTCCCAAGTCCCGCCCCTTTTCTCTGTGCGCTCCAGTAACAGTTGAGCAAGCTTGGTTCTCTCATTTCCTGTTATACTTCACCATAGAGTGAACCACTGTGACACTGAGCTAACAACAACACTTTTGTGTAGACACAAAGAGTGTCGAAGCAGATCAAAAGACGGACCGCTCTCTCTCTCTAGATCCAAAATCCGATCAAATTGGGCCAGTCTCTTCCAGTTGAGGTGGTTGTTAAACATTAGTCCACGTAAACGCACCTGATGTTGACTGGTAGTCTCAACATCCTCTGTCTCTACTTATTTCTTTTACATTGAAACCGGAATTTGCGACAATTTGTCATGTTTATAAACGTCAACATGGTGAATATATCCCTCCATCGTCCTTGCTGTCTGCTTCTTGAAGCTATATTGCCCAATGCCTAGAAACTAGCACTTCAGCACCAAGCCAAACGACACCAGCATTGCCATGTTTCTTTTCATTGAGCACGTCCGACTTTGCTACAATAACTTAGAGGGGCGGGACTTAGGATCAGTCAGTCAAGACATTATTTTCAGGCTCTTCTGTCTTTCTTTGTGAGCTCAAAGTTCAGATCCAGCTGTCCAAATGACCACAGCTTCTCCGTGCTCTTTTTGGCGAGGAGCAGATCCACTCTGCGGGAATCCAGTGAACTTCTGCCTCTAACACCTTCTCGAGGTCGGCCCTCAGCTCCCTGAACGCCACGGCGATGTCTCCGTTAACGATCACCTTATCAAGCAGGTGACCGCACTGGCTCTCCATGGTTTCGGCCAAGTTAATCATGTCCTCGAAATCCTCGTCCTGTGACAAGAGAACACCTGGGTAAATAAAGTGCAGTAACGTGATGCTCTAATTCAGCTGTTTTCATAGTTTGACTTGTGTGTCCTTTGATTAACCGTCGAGCAAAAAGATGAAAAGAATCTGCACAGCAAAGCAGCGCTAAACAAAACAGGAACTGATGATTAATGATGATTTCATTGTTAATCTGACAAATACTGTTGATGGGAACAGAACATCTAAAGCCTGACCATGTGGTGACATCCTCCAAGAAGCTGTTTTACAATAATCCGCACATACTGTAACGTAACAGGACATGAAACGGATCCTCTAGACCATTCAGCCTTCCTGACCGAGGCGCAACACGTTGTTACACACTGAAAGTAAAGGATAAGAGGCCTTTTCACACCAGCTGTAGTACGAGCCCCGTAAGATATGCATGAACCCTTTAAGAGCCACGGTGCTCGGCTGTGGGCAAACTCCAGACATGCTGCAGCACAGGTGTGTGACCTGGTGGGTTTAACAAGGGCAATATGGGCAGCCGGGGTCAGACGGTGAAGGAGAAGCCAGATGGGGATTACGAAAGGGACCCAGCATCTCTTTGTCATCAAATATACACGCGCTTGTTTCACCTCATTGAGTCTTTCAGTCCAACACATGTACTCAAGATATTTTGTTAACGAAAACTTCAACTAAATGTTCGTCAATTAAGTTTTTTCGATGACAAAGACGAGACGTTAATGAGCTAAAAACAGATTTTTGATAATGAGGAAGAAGAAGGTATACTTTATTAAACCCTGAGGGGAAATTCAATTTTTTCACTCCGTTGTCATACACACATTGTTGTCGCACATTGTTGTCGGCCTGAAATACACACAACTGCACAAACAGGACCTATACATGAGCAGCTGGCGGTTTAGTGCTTTGCTCAAGGGCACCTTGGAGTAGTGATGGCCAAATGAAGCCTCATGAATCATTTTCTGTATTTTCTGAGGCCACTATTTGGCGCTCATGGTGTAAAAAGAGTGGCTCAAAGAATGGCAATTCAATGTGCTTTCAACCTTTTGTTGAACAAAAAGCGCCATCTAGTGGGCTCAGAAAATACAGAAAATGCTTTACGAGGCTTCATTTTGCCATCACTACCTTGGAGACGACCTGGCACCGCTTCAGCCATGCTTGCCATTATTTTCTAACACCTTGTGAGCGGTATGAGGTCAGAGTGCCATCGGGCTGGTAAAAACCAGTAAATAGTCGGCACCAGGATGTTTCACTAATGTGCAAAACACTCACTTTGCCACAGCTTCAGCTGCTGGCACAAATTGTGAGCTGTAATTTGGCAGTTAATAAGCAGCTGTGTGTCTGACTGTGGAAAATAGAGCTGTTGAATGGGATTGGTGGAGTTTGTTGGTTGCATTGGTGGCTGTTAGCAGCTAGCTATGTTTGTTAGCCGCTGAACCGCAGCAGAGCAAGTAGCTGCAGTTTTAATCACTGACTCTGTGAGAGGAGGAGAAGAGACTTAAACCTGCAGATGCTGCACATGCACATATAGACAGAATTCAGGTCGAAATTAAGTTATTTTTCTACTTCTCACTTTACAGTGAGCCTTGCTACAAATCCTATTTGTTTAGTTGTCTCAAATTATTTAATTGTGGTCCCAAATTTTGAGCTTTTGACCTTGTCAAATGACGATCACTAAGGCCCTGATCACAGCTTTTGCAGGTTGCAAAACTCGAGGCATACTGCACTGCTTTTTTTTCTTTGAATTGAATGCCACTAGTAAAAAAAAATGCTTGCTGCGCCTTTTTATTGTTGCCAGGCAACCACCCCATCACCTCCTTACCCTAACCCTCCCATGCAATCAATCTACTGTTTATTTCATTTTATTAATTTCACAGAAATTACTATCTTGCTCCTAAAATGTTGAGGCAGAGGGTACTTGCTGTAGCTCTGGTTGAGGGTGAGAGTCTGTCAGCAAATAGTTTGTTGGGCACAGGGAAACAGAGATCTGTGTGGGTACATGAGACCCTAATAAAGAGGGTGGATCATGGGGAGCACCACCAGTTGGTCCAGGAGCTTCACCTCCATGATCGCTATGACTCATCTTTTTAAACTGTCAAAAAAAAAATGCTGGACAAATGTGAGCTTGTAAGTGTGTAGAAATATATTTGTAGTTGTTTATAAAACCTGTCACATTGATTCCAATTTCTGATACCTGTATTGTGTATTAGTTTAGAGACAAAAAGCTTTTGACTAAAATGTAATGACTTTTCGTTGACAAAAATGAGACCGACATGTTTTAAATTGTTGTTGGTTAAAACTAAACTAAAACTATGAAGGATAATAATGACTTGAATGTGACTAAAACTAGGAAGAATTTGCCAAAATTGCACATGACTGCACATGATGTAACATCTCCTGGATCAACTGTACTCACCTTTACATCAGTGATGGAACAAGAAGCCACCCACTAAGCAGCCTTGTAACTCCCTCTGTCTCTTAAACGTCTCTTTAATGCAAACCACAGGGTCAACCATGTGTAAGGCAAGGTGTGTGTGTGAGGGAGGGAGCTGAGGTGTGTGTGCATGTCTGTGGAGTTGGGTGGGAACATTAAGGTCAGGGTGTTTGACCTCACACCGCCCCACATGTTATAGGACATGGAACAAGCACCTGCCTTCACACATGTACCTGGTGGAGTGTGTTTTGTGTGTTTCTGTGATAGGGTCTCTTACTGAAAAGATCCTGACTGAGTTCTTGTCGTCTTCATCGCAGATGAATTTAGCTCTCCGCCTGGTGAGGCGCAGCTCCTCGATGCGCGGGGGCTTCACGAACACCACGTATGGTTTGAATTCAGATGTGTACACATGCTTTATTTTCTGTGGTGGTGATAAAAACAAAAAAGAGGGAGGTCAGATGTAGGCACAAGTATTTATGGCACAAAAATCTGTCCAAATAATGTAGACACATTAAAGGAATACAAGTTTTTTAGGGGATTGGCCTAAATAATCTTAAATTTTGTAACCCAATATGCTGGTGTTCTGCAGAATGATGAATCCATGAGGGATTATTCTCCAGACTGTATCCATGATATAAAGGCCATGATTTGTAGCAGATTAACAGCCTGTTTTGTTTTGCATGTTATTGTCCTTTTCCAAATTTTGGATTGACTTCATGGACCACAGCACCTGTAACTGCTAATTCCCACTGTTGACGTAGAGAGACTGAAGAGCGCCGTGTTCTCCCTCTGATACACCGTTGTTGCTCGTAGTGCAACCCGAACATGACATGAAATGAATGCATTATATTTTAATCATTTGCAGTCCATTTCATTTTCAGTACCCTACATTTGTTAGCTAAAGGTAGAGTTTTCAGTTGACAGCTTGCACCTGCACTTTTCCTGTGCGTCCCTCAATCCAGTCTCCCCGCATACACAACATGCTAATGCCATTAGCATAGGCCTATGACATTTCACATTGCATGAATTAGCCTCGAAGCTAGTGGACTTCTCCCCTACTCATATGAAGTTGGGAAGAACTGCAACAGCATTTAACAAAACATTCAGCTAATATTTGCATCAAAATAAGACTTAAAATAAAGTTTGTCTTCACCTGAATTCAGTGCATCTTCTATGGATACGTATCTGCCACTGTATTTTTATATATATGTGACGTGACGTGCTGTACAGCGTCACTGTTAAGGATGTCTGGCTTGCTTGATGCTGGATAAGGATGAGGATTCAGTAGGTGACGTTAGCATCGTTATTCTTCTTGGCCTTCATGTGTTCATTGTACTGCAGATTGTGGTGCTTTTTTCAGGTGGGTTTACACATGTTCAGTGCAGGTGTAGCGGCATGTCGTGTGATGTCTCTTGAAAAGTGGAGGCTGGCAGCTTGATTTGATATGCAGGAAGGGTTTTCTATGAGTGGAGCACACATTTTAAACATCAGTATTTCAGTTGATTGTGGTTATTTCATCACGGGAAGCCAAAATAGTGATCATGATTAATATTTGATTAATCATGCAGCTCTTTATCGTATTGCATAAATTTCCCTAGGGTCTAGCAGATTTTTTTTTTACTCACATGACGCCAAGATTAATCATGCACGGCTTCAAATGCTATTTTGTGAGGGTTGTATTTTCTTCACAATTTGTTTTTAATCCGTAAAATAAAGTAAGTTTTGAACATGTTTTTTAGTTTAGAAAAATAAACAGGTCTGTGTCACCATGACGTGTAGTTAGGGAGATGTACAACAGGCTACAGCATCGCGTGCAAAGAGCCTCGACGTAGAAGTATAATTCAATACCTAAACACTCATGTGACTATCTCAAATACTCACACTAGGGTGCACATCAAGGAGGCACACCTTGCCTTCAGCCATCACTCTGTGCACAGAGTCCAGACTCGTTCCATAGTAGTGTCCTCCGTATCTCCCATATTCTACAAACCTGGAGGCAGAAAGAAACGGGAACAGGAACAGAGAGGAAATACAGTAAGACGGCATGAAATGGTAGTCAGACAGCAGTGAAAATGGTGGACATCACTCTCATGAAAGATGAAGGAGTAGGTCTATTTTTAATACTGTGGGAAAAGAAACCTCAAAAGCAACACCTGCTTATGTACCTATGATTGAGAATATCCTCTTCAAATATGTGAACTGGCACAAAATGATAATCCACGCCTTCGTTCTCCTGCCGTCTCTTCTCACGTGTGGTGTCTGAAAGAACAGGACAGGACGGGAGGGCAGCTGTAAAAAGATGAGAAACCAGTGCGTGCGCGGGAGGTGAAGGTGACACTTTTGGATGTCTGTCTTACGCGGTACGGTGACGCCATAGCGGTCGGGGTCGGAGATCAGGAGCCTCCTCTTCAGTTCATTAACGCCAACGCCGCTGGGCCCTTGAGACAAAGATCAAAACAGTGTGTTCTGTATGTGGATATTCATTCCCAATATCAGTGTGTACTAATGTTTTCCTCACGACAAGTCCGACATCAAATGGGCTCAGTGATCTGGTGACACATCTGTCTTTATCATCAGGGAGGGAGAAGGGGAGCGAGAGCGAGTCAGACAGACAGAGCTCTGATTTCATACTGATTTCAGTCTGAAAATGATTCTCCAACCGGCCTCACTCTATTGAACGTTAAATGCTCCTGTGCCCTCTGGAAAATCCATAGCATCACATTTAAACGTGACATCTGCAAAGCCACACGGTATCGGTGTCATTATAGTGTAGGACGCACAGGATGGAGCGTATACACACGTACTGGAGCATCTGGGATTTTCTTCTGAAGCAGGTTTCTGCAGCCCCAGATTGCATCAGACTCTAATGGAGCACTGTCTGAAAGTAGGATTCCTGACATACCTGCCTTTTCCATCACAGCGTTGCATGAGCTCGATACATTACAAAATATCAAGTTTATAGACTCTCCACTCTTACACTGCTGATGTCTTTCACAGCTGCTCCACACGGCTGCAGAGGAGCATCATCAGGCTCCGCGGATATTTTCTCCTGACCTTTATTTTTTTCTGGAGTTACACGATCTGTACGGCTTAGAGTGGCTGGCAGTCGCTTTCACCAACTTTCCTGGGGCATAACGGTCTTTTGTTTCAGTCGAAGTGCGTACGCAATGCAAACAAAAACGGATATATTTCCAACCTGGTCAAACATTATCCAGCTGGTCCTGTTTTAGCGATCCAGGTCTTGGTTTTCCCGTCTATAACCCTCATTGCCAATAAGCTATATATTCTTAATGATGACCTCCGGTCAATGAAGAGCCTTCACAGCAGACAGTAAAACGTAATCCAGAGTCGGGGTAAGCTCCAACTCAATTAAAGAGGTCTAAATCTAAATCCAAGCTGTCTTAACTGTTCCAGTTTGATGATGGAGCACTTGGCTGACATTGTGAGGGATCTTATTTGCAATCCGCTCATCCCCCTTCTCTCCATTCACCTATCATTTATCTCCTCTCTATCTGGCTTTGTTTTTGCACCTCTTCAGCTCGTTGTGTTTCCACTTTCAGTTTTCTGTCCCTCTCTGTGCATCTCTGCCCTTCTCTTCTTTCTTTGATTTGCCTCAGTCACAGATGACCTACAGTTATATCATAGTATGACATTAAAAAGACCTTCAGCAGGGCTCGATGTGAAATTCCCCGGGGAGAGATATAGCTCAAAAATACATAGAGCAGGCCTGCAGGATTGGCAGACGTAGTGAATCTGGGGTGGGCCACTTGGTAACTTAAGAGAACACAATATATTCTGACTTGGAGCTCTCTGACAGTGTTTACGTGGGTCTGATGGGAAAGAAACGTTCTTGCGTTCAAGAGTGGGGACATAAATCTTCATCAATGCATTAGGTTTTCTCTTGATCAACAACAGCTTCCATAATGCTGTCCTTTTAGTGAATGGGATCATGTTGATTTTCATTTTTTGCATGGATAAAAAATGGCAGTGGGTTGATATAAAACAGAGCACACAATGTACAAAAACTGTACATACCATCACAGTGACTACAAGGGTATAAGCTTTGCATATAGCAATATTACACATACAGTATCACACTAGTTGCAAATATATGAACAACCTTTAGGCAATGTGCTCTCAAAACAAACTCTCCACAGATGATGTCGCAGGTTTCTTTCTGGTTTAGCTCATACGTACCAACCAGAACGACCAGTCGGTGTCTGTCCTCAGGGTCTCTGTGGTAGGGGATCACCTCTATGTAGGTAGGGGGACGAACTGAGCCGTGCACCCCTGTGCGCCACCTCCTGGACCGCGCTGCTTCTCTGGCCCAACTGCTCTTTCTCCCGAGTCGGAAACTCCGCCTTAAACCAGCTGGAAAGGAGAGACAGGGACTTTAGACCTGCCAGGTGAAATACTGAAAGCCTAGCCTCATTGTGATGGTCCTATAATCCATATTCATTGATTTCTTTGGCAACTTCAACGCAGAGCAACACAACATCTGTCATAATATTGGCTCATGAGGTTGGTGTGGTGAATGTGTTGGGAAACAATCTCCTACCAATTGACACAAATACTAAGCAATTCATTCAGAGTCATATTTCTGGCCACCTGGCCAATGCCTACTAATAATAAGACTAATATAAACAGAGGAGGTTTTGGAGAATAAGGAAGACTGATGCTGTGTTCACATTATGAGTGACAACGCAACAGTGAGACCAGCTATATTTTCATTCAGTTGCTTTTGAAGCATTGCTCAAATGCTCATTACTGTAGTTGTGTCGTCATGGGCCTGTGTGTATATGCTGCTCGCCACAAAGCACCTCGACTAAATGTTGAATTAAGTTTGTGTTTATTCAAAAAATGTCTATACCTCATTGTAATATCACATTTCGGTGCCTCATGGAATCCCTCTGTACGCCGCAATGCACAAAAAGTTAGTAGTACCGTAGCTTGAAACAAAAACATATGATTGGTTGACGATTCGCCGCGTCACTGAAGCACTGAAAAAAGTTGAGGCCAGCTCTACTTTGATTCATAGTGTGTCGCGCCTGTCCGCAGTGACAAGTGACGGGCGTCAGTTTGTAGCTTCAGGTCAACAGTTTCCATTGAAAATGACTTGCAGCCTGTTGCAGTCGCTGGTAGTGTGACACAACACAAGGAGGATGATAATTATCTGAGCTATGTTTCTACTTATGTCTTTTTTTATTTAATAAACACATTTTTTTGTATTTTGTAAATTAAATATAATTATTAGTTTTATTTAAAAAACAAAACAAAAAAACTTTCACTTTTTAATCTCAGGATACAATCGAGACGAAATGAGCATCAGATAGACTGAATTTATAATTTATAATAAATATGCCACAATAATATAAATAACCAGCTCCAACTAATCAGTCAGTGTGTGTGTGTGTGGGTGGGCGGGGCATTAGCACATACAGCAAGCAGCAGCATCGACCCACCTCACGGTGTGCCCGTTTCAGACGGAAACTCAGCGGTGATGGAGCACCTGTCTCAGACTTCACTACAAGCCGATTCACTGTTGAAACAGGTGATGTGCTTTACCTTCTAAAACCAGCTGCTGGCAATTTAACCAGCTGAGTTGAAGGTGACACCACCAGCCGGCATGAGTCGAGCTCAGACCGGCCAGTTCACACCGCTGCAACTTTTCTCTGCAATGTTCTAACACAGTTTTGCCTCGTTGGGAATCATTTGACTGAACTGGACTTTAAAATAAGCTGTTTATATCTACACGTGGAGCAGGTCTTCTCCCATTAGCCACTGTGGTTCTCCCACACACTTGGCACATGGGTAAACTGTTCTGCAACCTCACTGTATGTGATATTCATTCATTGTGCAAAATAAGAAAAAGGCTGATTCTAATTGTTCATTTAAAGCCGATATCAGCCAGTATCGATGACATGCAGATATTATCATGCATCCCTGTATTGTACATTTCTGCAAACCACGGGTATGTCGCATTAACACGTCTCATATGCAGCCAATATGTTGAAACTTTACGTTCCTTTATGTTTAAATCTTAAATTTTGCATTGTAACAACACTGTGGTTAAGTGTGGTTAGGTTCAGGCACAAAAACCACTTGGCTACACTGTAGTTTAGCTTAAAATATCCGGTTTGGTTGCCACAAACACGACCACTCTTGTTGTTTGTTGGTCTTGATCTGTGGTCTTGCCTAGGTGTCATGCCATCCACCTTCCCCTCCTCCTCCTGATGAGAAACATACGCTACAATGCCAATGTTTTATTGTGCCGACTGGGCTGGTTTAAAGAAAAAATCTATTAATGTTATTCGCAAACCAAGTTGGACCCACAGAAGAAAGAGAAGTTTGTATCTTGTCACAAGTTTACCAAACCCAGGCTATATTTATCCATCATGACTGTCTGTTTGATCCATTTTCATATTATGTACCTGTATTACGACCAAAACCACCACAGGAGTGTAAGGCTTGTGTCATTCTAGATTTAATTTACTTCCACAATTCACCAACACTACTTCCCTTATTGCATCACTTAGGCATCACCAATTAAAAGTGCAAAGACTTGAACTCTTAAACATTGTTAAAAAGCATCAGAGATACCCAGATGACAACAGTGACCACGACAGAAGTGAGAGCTCAAGTAGGAAAGTGAGGCAGAATAGAAGAGCACAACAACATCAGAAGAAACCATCAGCACTGCCACCCAAACTCTGCTGTCAAGCGCCATCCTGAACAGCACAAATCTCAGTCAGCAGACGACAACTCAGTCTGTCACGCGTCGCTTGTAGGCCGTCTGACAGCCAGCGTCTGCCATGCGACTGTGGTCTGGCCCGTCTTGGCAGGCTCGCTCTCTTTCATGATGTTAACTGCTGCTAAGTGATGCTGCCAGGCTCTCTTTGACGTCAGCTGTAATTTCACTTTGTAAGCATATCTGTCCATTTCCTCTCCGGGCTTCATTGTAAGAAACATGGCTCTACGAGTCGAGATCTCAAACTTTTGTTTACATGGGAGTTAAACTGATGATTTCACTTAGAAATGTCAAAGAGTAATACATACAGCACTGCATGAAACCTGCGCTATACAGCTAAGCAGAAGTCTTATTTCCCAGAATGGAATATGGTCTAGAGGAAAACATATCATCATTGTCAATCTTAAGTATATCTGGCAGTGAAATTCATCATGTGTTACTGAAAATGCTCTCAGCTGTAAAACCTTAGTACAGTTTTGGAAATGCTGCAAGCTATTTCTGCTTCACTCATCAGCATGAAATAAGAGGGAGAGCAGAGATAAGACTGCGAGCAGAGTGAATACATGCGATGTATGTCATGAACTGGGCCTGAGCCCTTCATGTCAAGATGATACGATATGAGCCTTAAAGCAACATCATGCAAAAAATGGGAGCTTCTACAGTTTCAGAATGGTGCACCACTGTCGTAAATACTTACTGCACCTGCAGGTTGGAAACTGTGTATGCTGTCCTGATGTGAATCGTTGTGATCTGTCTCGTGGTTAATGGGAAAACAATGACGATACGACAGCAGAGTGTACGTCCCTGAAAATGTTATTTATGAAAGATTGTGATGTAAGCGTAACCTTATCAGAGTCATCCCTGTCTCACTCAGAAAATTTACATGACATTAGAGAGAGCCGATTTATTGTGTCAGTCTGACTAAAACCAACACACCGAGCCAGCAGTTGGCCATCAGTCACAGTTGGGCTTTTGGTGAACGTCTGCTGCCCTCGTCAGTGCAGTGCGTCTTGCACTATTGGCCCTCGTCGGCGCTAGTCAGCTTTTTTCCGCCAGTTCAGCATGTTGAATCAGTGTCAGTGACGGAGGAGCGCGTCGGTGAATGAAATCACTCTGATTGGCAGTTCAGCTCGGCGCATGAGAAGAGAAACGGAAGTGAGGAAAGTAAACAAAGAGCTGACGTCAAGAGGATGTAAGACCAAAGCGATCTTGTTTCATAAGGAAAGATTATTTAGCCACTGAGCTCTTTTGCGGAAACGTTTCCTGATGGTTTGTGTTATTGTTCACTGACACAAATATGCTTTCTTCTTTCAACAATGGGTTGTGTTGTTAATATGCTAACTGGCTAACTAGCGTCACGACTGTCCATTGGTTTCCCTTTTTGAATGATGAATACAGGTGATGCGGCAGGGGGCCTTCGCCGCCTCTAGTTCCCTGAAGTCGGTTTGGTGTGTCTGGGCCTTAAAGCCAATGTTTGATTTGTCCGTTCTGGGCTACCTCAGAAACAAGATGACGGAGTCTGTGGAAGAAGACCCGCTCCATATGTTGATATTAATGACTCATTCTAAGGTAAGGAAAGCACATGAGTTCTGATTTTCAGGTGATTATAAACAAATTAAAACATAGTTATTAAATCCTACACACCGGACCTTTAAGCTTAATATTTACCGGACTGACAAAAGAGAGGTCTCAATCTTCTCGTCTCATTCTCCCAAAATGTGAAACTGTTCTTTGAAAGGACAGACGGAGAACCACATCGAGAAAAAAAAAAAAAAAGAAAAAATTCACCGGCAGACAAGTGAGTAGAAGCTGTAAGCCATTTTTTCCCTCCTTCACCCTGCCTCTGCTCGTGTATCTACACATAATACTCCACTATGTCATTTCTCTTTCACTCACTCTTTCCTCTGATTACTCCGCATGCAGTCATTTGGTCGTGCAGCATCGATAAAGGTTTACATGCCAGACAAAGAGGAAACACAGAGTCTGCACCACGTCATCAGGTGGAAGCTGGCCTGAGATAAGATGAAATGCACATTATTAAATGCACATGACTTTTGGAACTGATATAATGCAACATCTGTAATTACCTTGCCCTGTACAGACATAGGAAGCCTTTTTACAATCAGCCATAAGCGCACGCCCCCATATGAACATCCTGCACCGCTCATATGCACACACGCAAACACACACACGCACATCATATCCAATCCACGAGATCAAGACAAATGGGATAAATGGGAAGGCTAAAACCACATTTGCTGTTCTAGTCCTCTCCCTCAAATCCCCAAACCACAAAACTACATCATCATATGAACTGGTTTGTTCTGTAAATATAACCAGGGTCTCCTTTTGTTGCTGGTTTTTCTCTGTCTATTTTTTTGCTTAGTTCAGTATTGTATTCAACATATGCGTGTTGTTGTGAGCTGTCATGTCCAATTGGCCTGAGTTGTGTTGTCTTGTATCACACCGGCCCCTTCTCCAGTATCAGTGGGATTTTAGTGGAAAAAGTCAAACATCTCACCAATGTGGATCCCTGTTATAGCTCCGTAGTCGACATCCTCCATGACTGGAAAAACAGGAAGAGAGAAGAGGAAAGAGTGAGGAAATCGTGGACAGAAACCACAAGGGGATGACATGTGCGTTGCTCTGAAATTTCATACTCAAAAGTATTAGCATATGTTCTGACCCAAATGTCTTAATATTTTGCTTCGGAAATTCTAATAATAGTTTTATTTAGAAGTGATATCCACAATTTAGTAATATTAATGACTACCTTACTCTTACAAATTGATTGTTAGCGAAAAACTAGCACACTGCAGCAGGCCAGATACTATAAACCTGCTTAGAGGAACATTTAACAGAATCCTCGCCATTGTGGAAATACGGTGCGGGGAGCATTACATGATTATTATTTTTGGATAACACGTCTTTAAATCTTTAAAAGCCCCAAACCAAAAGCTTAAACATACACATGTATTATATCATATAAATTATGCTCAAGGTAAGTTTTCAAAAGGAAATTCAAGCAGACGGTACCTTCCCCCTCATCTGTGGAGCATGTGGAGAAAACAAAAGCAGTGAGTACAACGGGAGGGCAGCAGAGCTCACCCATGACCTCGACCTTGACCGTGATCTTCAGACATGACCTGTCACCTCTCAGCTCAGCGCTGAAGGACCTCTGATATGTTTATTGGAAAGTGTTAAAAGGATTTTATTCTTTTCAGGTGTGGTGGTTTTACAGGCAAATGTTGGCTCGTCACCTGGTGGTTTGACTCGTCGAGGCTTGAACAGGGCTTTAGGTCGCTGTAGTGCAACTCTCCTGTAGGAAGCCAAACAAAACAAGGCTGAGTCAAAGAAGGATTTAATCAAAACGTCTTATAGATATTAAAGGTCCAGTGTGTAGGATTTAGAGACATATATTGGCAGAAATTTAATACAATATAAGTATGTTTTCTTTAGTTTATAAGCACCTGAAAATAAGGATAGCTGTGTTTTTCTTACCTTAGAATGAGACATTTATACCTATGGAGGAGCAGGTCCTCGTCTATGGAGATAGACATGTTGCACAGTTTGTTTTACTGTAGCCCAGAACAGACAAACCAAACACTGGCTCTTCCTAGAGG
Organism: Epinephelus cyanopodus; assembly: GCA_026686955.1. Classification (NCBI taxonomy): domain Eukaryota; kingdom Metazoa; phylum Chordata; class Actinopteri; order Perciformes; family Serranidae; genus Epinephelus; species Epinephelus cyanopodus. The sequence goes on along the minus strand of CM048926.1, from coordinate 18,886,923 downwards.
CATATGCGTTTTTGCGCAAGCCACCATAGTTCGCAGCCCCTCCGCTACTAGACAGTTGGAAAAACACTGTTTTAATTTGGCAATGTAGACAGAGAGGTGGAAGCTTGACTGTAGAAATTATTGAATGATTTCTGGCTTTTGTTCCTTCGTACATTTTTAATATGATCCAATGTACTGTTTTATAAATGAGATCCGTGGTCTGTTTGTTTCTGAGAGAAGGAGACCTCTGCGGATACTTTGGCTGTAAAAAATATCCTCCTGAACAATGAACAATGAACACTGAAGGAATTCCAACCAGGAGAAGTTTCAGCTGGTCACATTCTACAATCGTCACCACTAAATCCTCCTAAATCTCACACACTGCTCCTTTAAAAGACAGTAACCACGTTTACATGCACAAAATATTATTTTTTGCCCTTATTCCGAAAAAGAAAATATTCCTACTAAGCTGTTTACATGGCGAATGAAAATAAATATTCCACAAATATTCCTGTTCACATGCAGCTCTGCATAATCTGATTAACGTGGTCTGACACGTCGCTCAACATCTCAAAATATAGAAAGGTGGAACAGCTGGAGCTGCTCGTGCCATTTTGTTTCTTGGTGTCAAAGTAGGAGTTTTTAACAGTTTTCCACTGGTAGCAGACTTGTGAACACAGCCTTCCCCTTTTATCTTTTCAACCACCTTCTTGAAACAGTGGCATTGCAATATTTGGACATACAATAGCCAAAAAAAAGAGTTTATATCCAAGTCTTTCATAAAGTTTAAAAGTAGTGTTTTTCTTCTTCCGACAAGGAATGTTGGATTTTCTTTTGGGCATGCATCTTTACCCCAGCTTTACAAACTGTTGGCTAGTTGGGTTGTGTACAACAGGCCTGTCCAAAGTCTGGTGCGGGGACCAATCCTGGCCCGCAGACCGATTTTTTTTAATGATCCATGTCTTTCAAAATATACTATATGTTGCCCTCTACACAATATTGGTTAATCCAGCAAGATCCCTTGCCATTGTTTTCGTTCACCTTACGATAGCAGGACTATCCTACACTTTTGGACATACACCAAGTAGAAACTACACAGGTGGAACTAATTTGTTTCCATAAATGGATGATAAACAAGCGCACAAACGGTAACCTAACAGCAGACCTTTACTGCTTGGTGGAAGACATAGGCACAGTAAAGAAGCGTGGAGTCAATAGCAAGGGCGGCCGCTTTCAGGAGCGGTGGAAAGTCTCATTTGTATGTGATTTTTATTTTAACAACCCATATGATGAGAGAAGCAGCTGCCCTCCAGGTATTTATAACATAATCTAATCTGGCTCCCATTAAAAAAAGTTTGGACATCCATGGTGTACGATATATCCATGACAATGAATGGAGCTGACTGTAAACAGGCAAAAGTCGCAAATTTGAAAGAATAATGGAATATTCATGTGCATGTAAATGTTCTCATTGACTTAAATGAGTGAACATGTTGCTATTGACTAAAGAGCATATAATTACAACCTCTCATGGAGCTGCTGCGAGGGGATGAGCCCTGCCCGAGTGTCTCTGTCCCCGAGGTGACAGGCCTGCCACCAGGTGTCGTCCTCCATGCTGACAATCTGGAGGACGTCGCCCCTTTTAAAGGCTACTGCTGCATCCTTGCACGGGACGGTGGGATCCTCGGCGGGATTGTAGTCAAAAAGAGCTCGCATAAACAGCTGAGGAAAGACAAAAATTATTTCAGTCAAACAGGTGTCGAAGGAAAATACATATTCTTATGTAATCAATTTATTCATTCTTCTCTTTTCCTACCGCCGCTCCGTGAACTGCCTGTTTCCTAGCAATGGACACAACATCTTTGTCTGGTGCTCTTTCACATATGTTGGTGTCATTTTTGAGAAATGACCATGATCATAGAATATAATTTGTCTTAATCCATCGCAAATGCTCCGTGCTCTAACAGTTTCCAGCTTGGACATCCACTTCATGTATGTGGTGGTAGTGGCTTCCTTCCGAAACAAAGATGATGGCGGAGCTTGATTTTTTTTTCCACAGAAGGTGCATAGATTCACGGTAAAACTGACCTGATGAGGCTCAACACATGTGATGTGTGCTAAAATAATAAAAAAAAAAATCAAGTGGTTAAATTATAAAAATCTGTGAATGGTAATGAAGTTGGTGAGTGTCTAATCCTTGACTGTCTGATCCGAATTTACTTCTTGACAGTGGGCTGCTGTAGTGACAGCACCATGGCAAAAACACAAAATATAACCAAACACACAAGATACCCCTGATTTCATCTCTTTTACTGAAACCAGCTGGGCTGCTTTCACCGTGCAGCCAGATTGCATGCTAATGTAAAAGATACACAGCACGAATATATGTGTAGTTCATATGCACCATACCTTCTTATTTGATGACATTTCTTCCTTGGAGGAGGCAGGAATGATCTTGAATGTAACCTCGCCCTGAGCACGAGCCTGTGCGAGAGCAGTGACGAGGAGTACAAAGACATTTTAGGAAAGTTAGTTGAGATCGATACCACTCTCATGTCTGTTTTCTAAATATGAAGCTAATATAAAGAGTGGAAGCAGGAGGAAACAGCTCACTTGGTTCTGCCCAAACAGCCCTGTCACCAGAAGAGAATGTTGGCATTGTAAGTTTCTGCAAGCCACGTATATGTTACATTTGCACGTTTCATATGTATCAAATAAACATTTCTAAAGTTGTGACAACTTGGCGAGACGCCTGCCAAGCTCCAGACCACTATGAGAGACCAACAAACAACAAAACCAGTTGTTTTTCAGTGAGTCTTCACTGCATTTTCAGGGACTTTTTAGTGACCTGTTGCTGTGATCCCAGGGGGGATAGTGCCATGAAAAGCAGTTGCTTTTACAGAGACATTACTGAGTTTCCTGTGGGGATTGTGCTACCAAAACCATGTATTTTGAGCCATAACACAATATTTTCCTAATCACAACCAAGTGTTTTATGTGCCTAAACCTAACCAAATATTAACTACAACATTGTTGAGCTGTAAAGAGTCGTGAAGTTTCAACACATCTGCCACATATCATGTCTGTGGTTTGCAGAAATGTACAATGCCAACATTTTTTCTGGTGAACAGTTCTGTCCAAAGGTAACAAAGTCAGCCTACTAGCACCTATAAATTCAGTAATTAGCTTTTTTATTTCATTTTTTAATCTGTACAAAAAGTGATGTGGAAAAACAAGCTGTAAATAAATACTCTTTCTAGGCAGATTTTTTTAGCCACAGTTCTGTTTGTAGGAAGAAAATGTCCACAAATTGAGAAAACAATGATGTCCGGGAGCTCTTTACTGTCCAAGCAGAAGATGAGAACAACAGCCATATAATGGACAGTAAATTGTTGTTTTTGCCATGTTATGTAATTGTTTAGAGGGCTCTGCCCAACGCATATGTTACATGTCACACTAGATACTAATGCTTTGCGTCACACCTAGGCCCCCAGGAAGGACACCAGGCTTTGAAGCCAATTTTCTTTGTTGCCAAACAGTGTAATTACATCCATCATGTGATGCCAGTTGGCCCAAAAAGACTTTTTCCCATTGACTTCATGGTGAAAGACACGTCTGCAAATCAGTGGATAACTTTTTTTTTAGCATCACAACCCCCGCGAAGGACAGTGATACAGTGGTTAGCCAGGTTCCTGGTTCAAACCTGGGGTTGGGGGTTCGAACCCGGATTTTCTCCAGGTACTCCAGCTTCCTCCAACAGTCCAAAGACATGCAGGTTAACTGGTGACTCTAAATTGCCCGCAGGTTTGAATGTGAGTGTGAATGGTTGTCTGTCTCTATGTGTCAGCCCTGTGATAGTCTGGTGAATTAATGAACCCCTGCAAAATGACTCATTTGACTATCAGAATTTAATGCAGTCAGATAACTTTTGGAAAGTCAAGAAGGGCTGCATGACTAAATCATTTTATCCTCATTCAAGTTAACGGAACACTGAACCGTGAATAGCCGGCTTGGCTGGCGAAAGTCTCAAGTGGAAGCAGTGTCAGAACATTTGGGTAATTTTATACATGGCAGCTGAACATATCTGGTGTCAGAAATCCCTAGGCAACTTTCATAGGAATGAGCAGGGATTCGTCTCCAACGCTGTATCAATTCTCTTAATACATCCATGGTCATGCCTGTCAGGCCTCTTTTGCTACTGAAACGCTGGCATGCCATCCAAAATCAAACACTGGGGTGGCATTATGCTGGCATTGTTTGGTTATGTATGAAAAAACAACAACAAAGGCGTCACAATGTAGGGTCTTTGTCTGCAGTATTGGGGGATCTCTGTGTAAAAATCTGACTTAACAATGGAGGAGACACTAACCAGAAGAGGAAGGATTTCCTTTGGCTTCCTGCGCTCCAGAGAGACTCCATTCACCTCTTTCAGCTCATCCCCTTCATGGATCAAGCCTTCAAAGTGTTGGAAATACAAATGGAAAGTTGCACCACATGCTCATCTCTGTAACATGTACATGTACTGTGCGGCAACACAATGTTACTCCAGCCATATATAAAGGCACAGCAAAGTTTAGAGTGACAAAACTGTAATAAATAAGAGCTTACCGCTTTTATCGGCTGCACCTCCTCTCATGATCCTCGCCACAACAATGGCCCCGGAGGATTTATCCCTCTTAATTGTGGCCCCCTTGAGGACGGTGATTAGTGGATGAAAGGATGACAGACGAGCACATGCACAGAGGCAAAGAGGTCAGGCGATGGACAGCGAAAATAACATGTTGGTTTTATTACAGTCCAGACAAGCTTCTTATTCAGAGTCATTCCAGTGAAGGTTATTTGTATCAAGACGGGACCATTTAGCCGGCTGCCTTCATGTAACACACAAAGCGCTGGAAAAGGTTATCCAAATCAGCATTATTTTCAACAGATGTTATTGATGTGGAGCAAATCGCAATGGAAAGAGCATCTTATGTAGCTGACTACAATCAGCTCACGCTCGGGTGTAACCCTGTTGTCTGGAAAACGGGAACATGCTGGATCGATCAAAGAGACCATGTCAGAAAAAGGTCAGTTCCCTTCCAATCTAGTTTTGGGATCAATACAAAAGTATGGTCTCTATTATTGGGTCCTAAGCGCATTCCACTCTCTAAGCTCAAACACTGACACACGAACGCTGCAAAATTTTCATCATTAAGGAAATTATTCTCATATTTATCCTTATTTTTCTTTTAAAAGATGTAACTCATCGCCGCCATAGGGGTTATGTTTTTGGCGCTTGTCTACATTTAAAAAAACTTGTTCACAGATTCCAGTGAAATTTGGTGGAAAGTGAGGCCACAGGCAAGGACACAAATGCTTTTTTGATGTAGATCCAGGGATTTTTTTTTAAAGAATTTTAACTTTGTGAGTGAGGGCATTTTTTTGAACATTTCTCCTATTTTCTAATAAACTACTGGATCTGCTTGAGTGGAACAAAAATCTGGCACATATTTCTCCTAGCTGTCCATCACTATATGCATTTCATAGAGCTCTTGATCCAGGTGCAGATCAAGAAAAAAAAAATCGGAACTTTGTTTTATTATTAAAATAACAAATTCAGAGGATTTTGCGGCCTTGGCGGAGGGATGTGCTCTTTGTAGTTTGGTTCGTTTTCAGTCCAGATTCACTTGATCCAGGAAATTTCCAGAACTAAGTGACAATGGCTGGAACAAGGTGGAATAAGACAGATCATTCCGGTAGTATCAAGGAAATGAGGTATGATTAAAGACCTTGAAATAAGTTGATTTACATCAGAAACAGAAATGATCCCAATCCATTTTAATGCTCAATACGGCTTTAAAGGACTCATTAAGAGGCATAGTTTTGCCGTGGATATGCACAGACACATGCGTGAACATGCACACACACAAACGCGCACAACAATGCTGAAACTATGTTGTGCGTCACAGGAGATAAATGGCAACAAAGATGTGGAAGAATTGACTCTGTAAATTCCTGGCTGTCATTCCGAGGCCTGTAGTGCTGCTACACGTTGGCGTACACGGCTTTAGCAGTCACGCAGTTTGACAACATGACATAAATTCAGTCACCAGAGAAAAATTCAGCTGTCTCTTGGATATGTTTATTGCTTTGAACCGTCTGTGTACTCTATGTCAGATATTGTGGCTCGACAAATTACACATCTCTCAGTGCAGTTGCCCTGTTACATGGTTGTCTTAACTTAACTTAAATACATTTGTGTTTGTTTTGTGTGCATTACAAGGCCAGGTAGACCAAAGATTAGAAAATTAGAAACAGACTGACAGGCAGTAAAGAGCAGTTGGATTTGTTTTTAGAGCCATATGGAGATATAATTATTTGCTCTCTTGCCGATAGTTAACTGAGAAGATTGATACCACTAACACAGTTATCCAGCCAGAGCTGGCAGGGGGTTATCATGGAGGTTGGAAACAGCAGAAAACAACTGGCCTGGCACCTCCAATACCAACCCAAAATCAGTTACGTTACATTTGTACAATGTTTTGTAGCTGATTTGTTGAAGCCTTCTGTTTCTCAACAACACCATAGTAAAGTGTGGTTAGGTTTAGGCACAACAATGACTTGGTTATGGTTTGGAAAAGATAATGTTTCGGCTCAAAATACTTCTGTGGCACAAAAGTTGGTGTAAAAGCAGGGACAAGTTGGTGAAAAACACCCAGTTTCAGTGGTTCAAACAGTGCTGGAAAATGCCACCAAACCTGGGTGAAAAACACCCAGGTTTGGTGCCACAAATGCAGCTGGGAAAAATATGAAATGAAAATGTAAAAAAAATCTTAAAACTTCTTAGGCTAGCTGTTTCTAAGCTAAGCTAACTGTCTGCGGTGTAGCTGTCCAATTAGCAGCGGTACTGTACTCATTAACTCTCAGCAAGAAAGCAAATAAGTGTGTTTCCCAAAATGTCAAACTACTCATTTATACATGTTGTTGTATGTATATTTTCCCAGGCGTTTCCAGGAGTTGTACCAATTAAAAGTAAGCAGGAGGAGATTTTTCTATAGAGAATTTAATTTTGCCATTATATGTTGTAGTTGTGTTTGATACGGGGGCAGGATCAGCAAAGAGAAAAAGAAAACTGACCAAAGAACACAAACAAAAACAAAACAAGCCAAAAGAGACAGTGATAGACATCATGAGTCAACTTTGGTCAGTCATTCAACAGATGGAAAGTATTGCGGGATTTGAAAGGATTTAAAACTGATCCTGAATTGGCCCTCGTCCTCCAACAGGTCTGTAATGTTTTATTTATGGAATGCACTGGAATATGCAATGTGATTTTACATCAATACATGATTTTATGTTGATAGCTAAAACAAAGTAAACTTTGACCTGCAGGGGATAGGTGTACGCAGGGGCTTTTCTAGGATTTGAGAACTTTCAGGACTTAGCCTGGACCTCCACTGGGGGCTTGGGGGATCCTCTCTTGGCACTTGTTTTTGATAAACAAGTTACATTTTGATGAGATCAATTTATTTTCATTGCGAATTAGAAAATGGTCAGTGGGCCACCTGGCACCCAGTCTATACCGGGCCATAAGCTATGAATCATTGGTCTCGTATTTAGGATTTAGTGTCATCTAGAGGCGGGGTTGCACATTGCAGCCAACTTAGCCCTTTGTGCAGAGTTTGCATGTCCTCCCTGTGTCAGTGTGGGTTTACTCCGGGTACTCCAGCTTCCTCCCACAGTCCAAAGACATGCAGGTTAACTGGTGACTCTAAATCGCCCGTAGGTGTGAATGTGAGTGTGAATGGTTGTCTGTCTCTATGTGTCAGCCCCGTGATGGTGACCTGTCCAGGGTGTGTCAGCTGGGATAGGCTCCAGCACCACCTTACAACCCCATGCAGGGTAAGTGTTTACGGAAAATGAATGAATGAATATTACATTACATTTCTGCCACTATATCCCCCTAAATCCTACACACTGAACCTTTAAGCCAGGGGAAAGATCTCATTTTTAACTTGACCTCTGACACATGAAGACCCATTTACTGACCAGGGGATCTTTGGTTTTGACCAGACTGACAATTTTGACTGCGTCCTCGTCCTCCTCCAGCACATCGTCAGGTAATGGTGGCAGAGTCGGCTCAAAGTTCCTCTGTGCCACAGTGTCATGGACAGACAGCAGACTCTGTGGAGGAAACAGAAATACAGTGAAGGTGCTGATCTGCAATCAGCTATGTCACTTTGAATTCTAGGTGCGGTGAATAGATGTGGCACCGGGGCTCGTATCCTCTCATGCATCCTGCTTTGTATGGAAAAATGGCACCGTGTCAGGCCAGCAGTATACTCCACACAAAATGGAAACTGACGTGCTGGCTGTCAAGCTGCTGTCGAATCTGGCATTGTGAATAAATACCAGTGTAATCAGTGCAGAAGTGTTGATTTAATGGCATCCATATTAGAGCAGGAAGTGCACTTTAGAGCGACTGTCACCAGTTTTACCTGTGCATTTTTAAGCTAACTGGTTAAGCTATAGATCGTTAAAAAACATGGAATGCACTCATATTTAAAATGCCACCAGTCCCTGTTGACTAATTAAAGGTGACTGGGTAGTGAATGAGGCTGTGCATAAATTCCAATAAGTTTGGCTGGCCTGCCTACACTCACTACAGCGACTGAATCCAAATACAGCACTTTTCCTCTTTCAGTTTAACCCAGGCCAACATGCCAAACTTGATTTAGTCTGGAATGTGCTGCCAGCCTCAGGGCCACCTGAAAGCAACCCCCCACACTACTCACAACTCAACAGCTCAAACATCACACGTCTCAGACAAAAAAAACTCCTTTTCCAGCGAAGGGCTGTGAATTGATATATGACTCACTATCAATGCCCAGACAGTTCATTTCAGTTCATTCTTTGTTACCTTTGGCAGTGCGAAAACTCCAGGTTTGTTTGCAGAAAAACAATATTCTGGATAAACAATCTCTGGTTGTGAGGGTGCACAAGGTACAATTTCCAAAAAAAGAAGGGGGATTTACTGTAATAAGAAAGAACCAGAAAAGAGAAGGGGGGAAAACATCTGCTCATCAACTTGATTTTAACAATCAGCCAATCCATCTGTCAGTTAGTCTACTTATCCATGATGTCCATCAACGGTTGCTCTGCTCAGAAGCAGCCAACGCGTGAGCAATGTGTCTCTGGCCACTTTCAGAGACAGGTTTTCAAAAAACAAACATTCATTCACAGAATATTATACCCCGAGTCTCTCATAAGTATGTGTGAGCTCCTGCGCCGTGGCCAAGAACAAACAGGTCATTAAGACTGTTTAAACAAACCTGTTAGTTCTCGGCTGGCTTCGGCTCCTCATTAAGAAAAGCCACGACTTCTGCGGCCCACTGGAAAACCATACGCTGTGTGAGTGTGTCTGAAATATGACTGTCAGCAGATCTGAAATAAGGAAACATGCATTTGAGTAGTCTGGACCTCGACATGAGTGAACACTAATAAACATAACCAGGGAGTAGATTAGCTTCAATTCCAGTGTGGTTAATAGATGTCAGCACCTCTCAGTGGGCAAAATGATTAGGTGGAATAAATTTAAATAGAATTTACAGCTGGATTAATTTGTCACTTTGTGTGACCCATATGAGCTTCTTGATGTGCGTGTTCAGTCGCCTCAGCAGCATCAGCGTAGCTCAGATGAAGCATGCCTGCATGGAAATTAGCTTCTCAGGTTGCAGTTGTAGTGTTAGCTATGTCAGGAAAAATCTCATGAGTAGGTTTCTTTATTGTTAATGATCCATCGGGGCACAGAAGAAGAAGGAAGCAAAACAACATCTCCTCAGTGGAATACATTCTTGCTTCGTAAATGGTCCGTGTGAATGGCAATCATAGGATGTGCTAGATAGAAAACTGCACTCATGCACAGTTTGGGGCATGTTTACAGTGTGTGCGTGTGTGTGTGTGAGTAATATTACAGAGATTAAGAAGCCACTCATGGGAACAGTTCAACAGTTGGGAAATAATATTCACTTCCTTGTCAAGATTTATGTGAGTGATATCACTCTCGTGTCTCTCCGTTGAGCTGGAGCTAGCAGCTGTCACTTAATTAGCTTAGAGTAAAGATTGGAAACAGGGGAAACATTAGCCTGGCTCTGTCCAAAGGTAACAAAAGATTATATCTGGTTTGTTTAAATTGTACAAAAACTAAAGTGTGAAAAATGAGAGATTGTGGCTTTTCGAGGAGTTGAGCTGATTATTCGGGAGCTTATCTGCGCTCGCAGGGTCCTGTGTTCACCAGCTAATATCCCCTTAGGCCCCGATCACACAGAAAGAGTTTTAGCAGCTGGAGGTGGCTGTTTAGTAATTGTTTTAAATGAGAGTTAAGCTTTTTGCTCGTGGTCTCTGCGTTGTGACACGCCTCATGTTTCTGCTCTTTAGGCGCCTGGTGTTTTTGCCAGAGCGCTCTGAATTCATCGTGGAAAAATGTCCACGTCATCTCTTTTTTTGTCATCTTTTTTTCCCATTGTCCAATTAGATGATTTGAGAGGCGGGCTTTCAGTGGTGGTCACAACAAGTTTACAGTTGGTAAACAATGGAGGAGAAACTGGTGGTAGCGGTTGCTGGATACCCAGAGCTATACGGCCCGACGATAGACAGCAGGTTGTCAAACTGCCCCCAAGTCATCCCAAAATATACCTGGAGACGGCCATTATGGAGGCAAAGCTCCTGGACCAACTGGTGGTGCTCCCCATGATCCACCCTCTTTTTTAGGGTCTCATGTACCCACACAGATCTCTGTTTCCCTGTGACCAACAAACTATTTACTGACAGCCTCTCACCCTCAACCAGAGCTACAGCAAGTTCCCTCTGTCTGAACATTTCAGGAACTAGATACTAATTACCATGTAGATTGATTACACGGGAAGGTTAGTGTAAGGACGTGATGGGGTGGTTGCCTGGCACCAATAAAAAGGCACTTGCATTCAATTTTTAAAAAGGCAGTGCAATGCACCTCACGTTTTGGAACCTGCAAAACGTTTTCTGTGTGATCGGGGCCTTAATGTGACTGATTAAGACCTTTCAGAGAGTTTTATTCTCAGTTTTTGTCCCTCGGTGATGTTCAGTGTATGTTTCCCATGGTCAGTATTTTGAAATCACCCACCTAAATCCCACTGATATTATACTATTTGAATGCTGCACCCACAAATTGTAGGCAAGCTAGTTTTCTTGACTTGAGACATTGATGTCTCCACAGTGACTGAAACATCACCGTTTAGACTGCATTTGAAATGTTCCTCTTCCTTCATTTTTTTGCTATTGAAACAGCAAAGATAGCCCTCAACAATTTCTCACAGTCATGGTTTATCAAGAGACACATACTCAGATCTCAACACAATGTTAGATTTGGCCCTTGGGAACATAGGGATGACCCAGATTTCTTACCTTTGGAAAGCTAGCTGTTTCCCCCTGATCACTCTCTTTATGCTAAGCCATCCCCTGGCTGTAGTTTCTCTTCTAGACTTTTGAAATGTTATGTGATCGAATGGATAAGATCCTGATAGTGAAATGAGTCATGTTGGAGGGGGTTGTTAGAGACATCTTTTTACCAATGAAAGTCAATGGCAGAAAAGTCTTTATGGGCGCCCTGGCATCATGTGACAGACCAAAAAGTTGGAATTCCACAGTTTGGCCACTGTGTCAGATTAGCTCCAAAGTCCAGTACACTTTCTGGGGGCGTGAATATAACACGTACTGTAAATGGTGGGCTTTGAAAGTTGGCTGGTAGTAGGGCTGAACAATATATTGTTATCTTATTTATACTGAGATATGAACATGCAAGATATTAATATCCCAAAAGGCAACGATATTGACGATATAATTTCCCCATGAGTTTCCCCAGATCGACCTGCATGTACAGCTCAGCCAATCACAGACCTCATTTCCTGCTTGCCTTGGATCGACAGTGAAGCCAGCCAATCACAAACATCCCCTTGAGCGAAGGAGACGTGTTGCTGCTAGCAACTTGCTAGTACATGCTACACAATGGAAAATTTAAGATAGACGTGGAAGATGAGGTCGGTGCAGATTTGGTGGCGAAAAATAAGTCAACCTCCATTATTTGGAGATATTTGGGTTTTAGAAAGGAGGATGTACAACAGAGCGAGGTGTTGTGTCGGTCGTGCTTTGCGAAAGTCGCGACGAAGCAAGGCAGCACGACAAACATGCATCATCACCTAAAACGAGCCCAAGCAATGTCGGATTGCTGATGCATTCAGTAGCATAATGCCATACGGATTGACATCCAGCAGGTACAAAGACATTACAAACGCTGTAATGTACCATATTGCTAAAGACATGAATCCCGTGTATTCAGTCACTAAAGAGGGCTCCTTTGGTATTATTATGCCGTTTTTTTTTAAATAATGCTTCGTTTTAACTGAACCCATAGTCGTATCGTATCGTATCGATATCGAGATATCTGGCATAAATATCGAGATATGAAATTTTGTCCATATCGTTCAGCCCTAGCTGGTAGGCACTTTTTAAAAAAGGGTTAGGGTTATTTTAGTTTTTACTGAATATTTGAAGGCAAACTGTAAAACTTATTAACTTATTCTGTTGCAATTCCATGTTCTGAAATTAATAATATATATATACTTTTTTTTTTTTTTTTTTTTTTTACTAATTTGTTATATCGTCAAGAATATTGTTATTGTTATCCCCTAAATATCGTGATATTGTTTCAGGGCCATATCGCCCACCTCTACTGGCTACTTTCTTCCCTCTCTCTTTTTGCCAGTCTAAACTACCCAGCTGCTGATTATAGCTTCATATTTGTCATGCAAACAAAAAGACTGGTAACAATCTTCTCTCTGCAAGAACAAGCACACTTCCCAAAATGTTAAACTATTTCTTTTAGGATGGTGTATTTCATTGGTAGAAATTATGTGATTTGACAAGACAAAGGACTTGGCTGGGGGAGTTTTAGGTTGACACGTGTGGTTCACATCACCAAGGGAGGAAATACTCATCACCTTAAAGTTTGGTTTAGAAAAGAGGGCAACCAGTTCTTTGACTTCCTCTCTCCAGCCTTGGTATATCAGCTCCTTTGCCAACTGGAAGCAGAGAAAAAGAGACAGAGAGGCAGGATGTATTTTTTATAATTAGAGGTATACATTTATTTATATCATGGCCTGAGTGAGGTTTGCTCTAGTCCACACTGTACAAGCCAAGAGAGACAGAGAACTGAGCAGCGAGACAGAGAGGGTTCAACTTGTATCTGATTCAGACTGCAGTGACACGTCATCAGTACTTTTATTATTTCTACATTTTCATATGGCCCCGTTCACCTCACTGGGACTTAGCTTTTTTTCTTCTCTATGTTAACTATTTGTTCATGCTGTTTTAGTTTTAGTCTTTTAGCCACTGTCGGAAAAAAAAGCTCCCGAATGTTCAAGGCTACACGACAGCTGCGGCGACAACTAAAACAGAGCAGCCTTGACCGTCAGCGGCAAGTGGAGAGGCGGCGAGTGACTGTGTGCAGTCGCCCGTCTTGTCAAGCATATTACTGTAATGACTTCTACTGCTTCAAGATGTCGAGGCACACTCCAGAGACACAATGCATGAAGGTCATTAGTTTCCACTGTGAGCAAACAGAAGCCTCTCTGAGGGGAAACAGACCCATGGTTTGGCCCTTCCAGTAGGTCCTGATGATTTAAGCCAGGCGGAGAGTCGCTGTCTAACAGAATCTGAAGCAAAGGGAGTGAAGAGAAGGAGATGGAGTGGAGTTTGGGGGAGAGGACACGGGTAGATAGACAGTATGGAAACATGGCAGGAATTGCAGTGTGCAGGGTATAGGGAGACAATAAAGGAAAGCAAATGGAGGGAAAGGGGAAGGATAGAGATAATGGAAGGGGAGTGTGGTTAAAGGAAAAGAGGGAAGCATAGAGTAAGGGAAAAGTGTAAAATGAACATCCTCATTTAAGGGCCCTGAAACATCAGCCGATGGTCAGCTGTTAGTCAGTGTCGGGCCGTCGGCTAGCAACTGTCGCCCTAGTTTTTGCTTTGTTTGCACCGTTGGCCCTTGTTGGCCCTTGTTGGCCCTCTCCATTCCTTATCTGCTTTTTTTTTTGGCCGATTCAGCGTGTTCAGTTTCAAAGATGGGAGCCCGTCGGGTGATGTGATTACTTTGATTGGCAGTTCAGCTCAGCGCATGAGAGGAGAAACGTAAGTGAGGAAAGTAAACAAAGAGCTAATGTTAAGAGGGAGTGAGATCAAAGCAAACTTGTTAAGCTATTGAGCTCTTTATCAGACATATTTCATAATCCATCCATCCATCCATTTTTATCTGCTATCCGGGGCTGGGTCGTGGGGGCAGCAGGCCAAGCAAAGCACCCCAGATGTCCCTCTCCCCAGCAACGCTTTCCAGCATTCCATGCTTTCCGCCCGGCATTCAGTGCACCGAACCCCGATTCCTGTCCCTGCAGGTTGTGGGCTGTAGGTAGTGATGGCCAAATGAAGCCTCATGAAGTATTTTCTTTATTTTCTGAGCCCACTAGATGGTGCTTGTTGTTCAACAAAAGGTTGAAAGCCCACTAAATTGCCACTCTTTGAGCCGCTCTCTTTAAGCCATGAGCGCCATCTAGTGCCTCAGAAAATAAAGAAAATGCTCCATGAGGCTTCATTTGGCCATCACTACCCACAGGGCGACGGCTCCGTGTTATTTATTTGAACTGAACCCGACCAGGCCCCATGGCCCAAGGCCCAGCCACTTTGCCTTTAGAGACCCTGCCAGGGGCTATTAGCCCCAGACAACTCAGCTCTGGGTTTCACAGGGACACGTAAACCCCTCCACCACGTTAAGGTGGCGATTCTTGGAGGACAACACTTTCCATTTTGTAATGGTTTGTGTTATTCTTCACTAGCACACAGTTAGTATGCTTTGTTCTTTCAATATCAGGTTGTGTTTGAATGTGCTAACTGGCTAACTAGCATTTTAAATCTATCATGCAGTCTTCCAGTTTCCCTTTTTGAATCACGCAGGCGCAGAATGTACATGCTAGTTGGCCATTGGCTGTAATCTTTGCAATGTGTTCATGTGCAACTTTTTGGCCGAGTCACAGGTGACGTGAGGCGATGAAACCTTCATCGCCACTTGTTCTTTTGATTTCACTTGACCAGGAACAAGAGGGGGAAAATAAGGAAATGAAGGTAGAGCACGATCGAGACGAAGGTAGTGGGATGAGATGGAAATATAGGAGTGATTGGTTGGTGACAGGCACGAAGATGACTGGTCTATGAAATATGATGCACATGATCTGAGGGGGATCGAGAGTGGTCGTGCCGATGTGAGTCACAGCCGTAGTGGGAGCACTCTCTGTCACTTCATCTTAAATCTGAAATTAATTGTATTCCTCCAACCTGAAACATTAGACTACACACAGAATGATTTTAGCAGTCTTTTTGCTTGGTGCTGTCCTCTGTGACCCACACTCCTGGCATGCAGATACAAAACGATATCTGCTATAAAACACAACCTTTCAAGTGAGGTGACAGAGTTTTTGAGATAACATTTCATAATTCAGTGCACACAAGACGGACTGTACGTTCCACTCGTGCTACTGTGTGACAGGAGAGTCATCTGTACATCAGAAGAAACAATTTGAACCACAACCAAATCCTCCCTGTTCCCTCCGCTGTCAAACTGTCATCCTCGGCGGTGCGTCTATCTGCAAAAGATGTTTGGAGAGAGTCACTTACGTCTGAGGCCAGACTTGCTGCGTGCTCTTGGACGGGGATCGGGCTCCGCTTCTCAAAACGCTTCAGCCGTTCGTGGATCTGTCAAGTCAGGAAAGTATCACAATCAAGGCTTTCTCTGCAGTAAAAAGACTCATACTGCAACTCCACTACTACTACTACTTACAACATTAACAACCACCCAGCTAAGAAACATCTTCTTCTAAAACTATGAGACTGTGAAATTCCACTAACTGAACATTGCTGCTTTTACTATTGTTATTATTAGACTGTTTCCAGGGCATGGCTGCACTACAGGCCCACTTGGCTTCCTTTTTAGACCTTATATTTCTCATTCCTATCCTCACACTTGTCTTAAATTTACATATTTATTCACTAATAGTATCATTGTAATACTTTTTTAAATGTGTGTTTTATTAAATGCTTTGTTTCTTGGTTTAATTATTTGCTACTTCCCTGCCGAGACCTTAGTACCTCATTTTATTCCTTTGTGAATACATGTTCTGGAAGGACAACAAATGATCCGTATCCTGATTTATAAAAATAAAATATAATTTATTTAAAGTTCTGCAGTGTTACCGGTGCTGCAGCTGAACTTTTAACAATTCAAAAATACATTTTAAGATGTGTTGCAGTTCAGTTTATGTGAAACTACATTTTTATGACCTGTTTATTTTTTGATAGTGGTGGAAAATAACTCGGCTAAGTACATTTATTCAAGTACTTTAACTTAATTTGAAGGAACATGTACTTGACTTACGAGACTTACTGAGCAGATTAATATTTTACACTTAATATGTATCATCATTGTAGAAAATAAGATATTTTTTTAAAACATTAAACCACCTAACAGAGTAGAGTCAAGTACCTAATAGAGTAAAGCAGGGGTGTAATTTACAGGGGACATGTGCTCTACAGTTTTTTATAAGGCAGTATTGGACCCCTCCATTTTTTATGGTCAGAAAGTTCATTTTATATACAAAAAAAAACAGGAGAAACGGCACGCATGGTCAACAGGAAAGGGTTAACGGCTAAAGAAAATGACTGTAAACTTGTAGTGGATTGAAATTTTCCATTTAAGTATGGTGACCAGATTTTTTGGAGCAAATTCAGGAGTGTGTGTGTGTGTGTGTGTGTGTGTGTGTGTGTGTGTGTGTGTGTGTGTAAAATATAATGTATAATGAAGTTAAAATTGTACAGTCTGTTACATATTAACATTTGATTATTTACATTTTACTGCTCACTTTAAATATTTTGCTTTATTGCATCCCCTTTATTGTTTTTGTTCAGAGTTTCTTAATCAATATGATGGCCTGAACTGTGCCAACATACCATATATACTGTATATATCTTACCTGAAGTTAAAGAAACTTTCTTTTAAAAAGGTGACTGTGAAATTTCTGCCAGTAACAGAAAAGCCTCCAGACTGTGGTTGTATAATAGATACACATTGCAATAGTTTCATCACCACTTTTGCCTGTATGCTGTATAAAATATTTTTTAGGACCATTCCCTTCATGACATGTCGAAATTATGCAAAGTCATGGTTGTGTTTTGCTCTAGCTCAGGTAGGGGTATCTAAAAAACAGCAGTCCTTTTGTGGATATGTGACCATACTAACCCTTATGTCCTTCTGTACTTTTACTTAAGTAACACTTTGAATGCCAGACAGTTACTTGTTATGGAGTATTTTTACACTGGTATTGAAATAAGATCCGAGTATGTATATGTTTTTGCTGCTTATTTGCCGCTCATTTTCAGTATTCATACATATTCCTATGGTCTTAGACAAGGGTAGCTTTGAGAAAAAAAATTGTATTTTTTTTAACAATTTAATTTTTACTTATCATCGTTGTAGCAGTAAAGCGATTCTGACATTTTCCAGTTGTGTTAATATGTCGCCTGAATAACACTGAATAAAAAATGTTTTAACATCTTATGAGCTATGTGCGTTATACGTCTACGGTCTGGCTGCTTTTCCTAAAATTTGCTGAATCTCAATAGCGATGGTGAGTCTTGAGTCTCCCTAATGTGGCTAGCTGTTGATTCCAAATCCAAAAAAGAAAATGTCTCAGAGGAAAATAGAGAATTTCACCACCAACACTGCAAAGTTTTAGTACCAAATATTCATAAAAAGCTCACTGCAGTGTGCTACTTTGTTGTAAAAACATACTAATGAGTGCTCATTTAGACCGGTTAGGAATGTTTACAGGCTAATTTAGATTAGATAGACAGAAAACGGCTCTTTTGAGCAAAGGTTGCCGACCCCTGGTCTAAGACAGTCCAAAAATATTATTAAACATGAACATCTCTCTCCCAAATCCAAAAACAGAAGTGCTAAAACTTTGAATAAGTTAGAAAACAGCTGCTGTAACTGAAATGAATAGACGTAAAGGAGCACAAATCACTGCACAGCACGAATGCGTGTCGACCTTAAAGAGCAGGTGGAGCTTCTTCTCCATCAGCATGCTGTGGAGGAACCTGTAGTCCTCCTCTCTGTCTGTATGACACTCTGTTCCAGACATCACTGATGATAGCAGCCTGCACACGCCTGCAGGGGGAGAACAGCACGCCCACACACACATATACACACACCACATCCATAAGCACATCACCTGCACCTGTTCTTCATTTCCAGAGCTTGTTTTAAAGGTTATGAGGGGAGGTCAAGAGCCCAAAGAGGGGGGTCAAAGGTTAAACGGAGGGTGTGATTAAAAAAAGAGTCCCATAGGAGAGCTTTAAAAAGATTCACTGTTATGGGGATTATTGCTTTATTCTCCAGTTATGCTTGTATTTCATATATTAACCCGTTGAACTGTGACACTTTGGACTCACCTCTGTGTTCTGTTCTGCTCAGCATCCTCCTCACTCTGAGAACAGACAAGAAAAATTCAACAAAATAAAACCCCTGATAGATATTCTCATACTTGCATCAGTTTTCTTTTGTTTTCATTAGTGAAGAGGGACCAGAGCGTGACACAGAAAAAGAAAGGATGAGAAAAGGGAAAGAAATGTTTTTTATACATGCACAAGATGCCTCTTCTGAGATATTACTGCCCCCTAATGGCAGTAGGAAATATTTCAACTGTTTTACTGTCCATACAGCTGTGTCAATAGATTATGAAATCAGTTTGCATGATTTTTGTGTGTTTATTTTATATAGTTCTCATTTATTTTATTGGTTTTATCTTGTGTTGTCATCGGTTATTGTTTTCTTTTATTTTGTATCACTCTAATTGTTTGATTTGTTGTGCGTCACGGCAATCTGCAGGACAATAAGTTGTTAACTTTGCTTGAACCCTGCATTATTTTGAATCCAGGATCAAACTGTGTAAAGCACTTTGTAACTTTGTTTTGAAAAGGGCTTTATAAATTGAGTTTATTAGTATTATTATCATCATCATTATTATTATGATTGATTGATCAGTCTTACTTGGCTACAATTGCATCAAACTAAAGATGAAAACATAATTCAGACAACAGGATAATTATTGGATGTCCTCTGCTCAAAATGAATCATTTTCACCTTCTCTTACATCATGATTTTGATCAATGCTATTAAAAGCATGAGGATCAGCTCAACAGAAACACTCTTGTTAGATAATAGACTCTAGAAACAAATGTTTTATTATCAATAAGATCATAATATTAGCACAGCTAGAGTAATACAATATTATACTATGTATTTTTTAAAATATTCTTAATGTATCAGTAGTGCATGATAAAAATAAAATATTATGAAATGAATATGTTTGGATTAATACAGCTAAACTGGGGTACAGATTAGGAGTACAACACACAGGTTTCTGTCCATTCCAACAAATTTAAAGCAGAGGAAAGCAGCTCAACCACACAACATTTAAAAAGCACTTACCACAGACTCTGCGCTCCATCAGGCCCAGTTCAGACAGGCCATATCGCTTAATGCATAAAGAGTAGGAGCTACAGTTGAACATCCACTTTGTAGAGAGAGGTTGTATAGCGTTCGACTGGCCGGACTGATAGAGAGACCGTCCCTTATTCAGTCAATATGTGTCCGGTCTGACCTAAATCAAGCCGACGGGCAATCAATACAGCAATCAAAGAGCGTGGGGCGTAATGTTCACCCACAGCGGCTCACTTTCCACATATGATATGTCACACGGATTTAATTGAATGTGAGGTCAGCAGTTGCATCCTTTTAGTAGCCTTTTATTTTATTTATTTCTTTTTAATGTCACTCTTTTCTCTGTGGTGATCAGAGGCCAAGCCAGATGCTATCAACAGTCAGGATAGATTTTTTTTTTTTTAATGGCAGCTATATGCACTATTTTTTAAGCCATTTGAGATACGAGAATACCTAAAATACTGTACATCATTTGTGAAAAACCCAAGTCTTCAGGGAAAACAATTATCCTATAGAGCCTACACCCTATTTTATATCTCAATGTTCCAACTGTCTTCATCATTCTGAAACTATGGCACGACAAATGTTAAACGTGACTAATTTTCACCGCTGTAACCTACGAGGAGGCCAAAGTTGTACCATTTTTAAGGAGCATAACATTGGTATGGTGGGAATTTGGTGTAAACAGCATCTTGTTTTTGTTATACTGTGCTGAAGTTCAGAATGAATGTTTAGCTGATAAATGTGCTGCATTTGAATCCATGTCATAATATTCTGGCCTGCTCTAATTGCAAATCAAACATCCCCAACAATGCCCAGTAGATTTGGTCTTCAGTACTCTGAATTGAATATTAGAAAAGCATAGTTACTAGATGTTTGTATTTATATTTTTTATTTTTATTTTTTTAATTAATTGTTTTTCAGTCCACTAGGTACATTTTGCTTAAAAATGATTTAAGTGAAATGAAGAGACTGAAAACATATTTTTATTCGGTAACACAGATGTTGAAGGAGTCTTACTTTGGTGACATCATTTGCAAGTTGAAAAAAAGGTAATAAATAGAAATATATTTTATCACAATACACGGCATGTTGCAAAATGTGACTTAAGCACTGTGATAATTTCACACCATGGGTGGCTCCCAGCCTTAACATTAAGGACAAGATAATCCTTTAATTCATCCCACAGTGGGGAAATTTGCATCATTGCAGCAGCAAGGGGATAGAGCAAACAAGAAACATCAGTTAAAACGCACACACACACACACACACACACACACACACACACACACACACCAATATATTAAGCACGTGCCAGCAGAAAAATGCAGATGGTCCAACAAGTAAAAAGTAAAAAAAACGACATATAATAAATTGACAGGCTGATGAATGTTGGACAGGGCGTCTGCAGATCCTTACAAAGTCTTACATTTTATCAATAATTTATAAATATTGGGCCTTAAAAGTCTTTAAATAGTCTTAAATGTGTCAGGTCTTAAGTTCTACAAACATTTTATCTCATTTTATTCATCCATCTTTTGATTTGATTTTTGTTAAAATGTGTCAAGCTGTGTGAAAGTCCACATTGCTGTTGTTACAAATCCTTAAACTTAAACTGTCTTTTTATTTTATACTTTGGCTTCCCTGTCGGCAAAATGTAGATCAATCCAACTCACTCCAGTGACCTTTTTTTTTTTTTTTTTTTTTTTAACATAAAACCTACCTGCAATGTTTGAATAAGACAAAGATAATTTGTCCAAAAATCTGTCTTAAATCTGGTTGAAAATTTTCTTAAAAGGTCTCGAAAAGCCTTAAATGTAAGTGTGTGATACCTGTATAGTGATGGCCAAATGAAGCCTTGTGAAGCATTTTCTTTATTTTCTGAGCCCACTAGATGGCGCTTTTTGTTCAACAAAAGTTGTAAGGACACTGAATTGTATTCTTTGAGCCTCTCTCTTTAAACCATGAGCGCCATCAAGTGGGCTCTAAAATGAAGAAAATGCTTCATGAGCTTCATTTGGCCATCACTACCTGTAGACACCCTGTTGGAAGCATGAAAGTATGGGTATTTACTCAGTTATATTAGATTTCTTTGGGGAATATCATAGTCAGATAAATGACAAGGATATATATTTTTTTAAAAACCTAAAAGATAAGGGGCTTTTGGGAAACATTTGAGGCTGGGCCCCAGAAGCGACATCTCAGCTCCGCCTCTGGTGGCTCTTAAGGTAATAAGGTCAATATATGTGGAGGTTAGATTTTGGGTTATGTACGTAGAAATATCAGTCCAGTTACCCCTATTTATAGCATTTAAGTCTTTATATCAGGGGCACCATGACCCTCTGCGAAGCAATGAATACTTACCCAGTGCAGGAGTGTCAGTATCACCCTGACCTTTGACCTCTATGTGAAGATGCTAACTGAAATTTACATGTAGGCATCCATACATGTAGGGATCAAACTATACAGTGGAATAAATGCAGAGATAAAGATTCATCTGTTGCCGGTTTATAGCTGCTGTTATACTGTCTCATCATCCACACACCACACAGGACAGTCCCTGTAGGACAGTGCAGTGCTGGACACACTGTCCACGGAGCGCAAGTGTTCGTACTGTTTGGAGACAACAGAGCAGACTAGCGGACAGACCGTGGGTGTGTCACAGAAAATTTCCAGCCAACGAGATGTGAACTCGGAGGAGGAGCCCTCAGCACCAACTCGCTCCGTTTTCAGCTGCGTCACGTTAGCCAGAGACAGCTGGGCTAATACCGGAAATGAGGCCGCTGACTTCAGAATAAGAGCGCAGACTTAAAACTGCCACAGTGAGGAAAAATAATTATTTTTGTGGTGAAAATGAGGTCGTGTTTCCCATGCTAGGAGGGTGTTATGTTTAGTGTATCAAAAAATAAATAAATAAATGAATGAATGAATAAATAAATAAATAAATAAAAAATATATATATATTGATTGTAGTCTTTATTTCGAACATGGACATGAAGCATGAGACAGAAATAAAAATAAATAAAATAAAAATATGTAGATATCTACATATTATAATTTATTAAACAAAGTTTTATATAGATATCAATATAGTAATATAGTAATATTGAATATTAAGTAGTAATAAAACAGTAATAGTACAGTTATAATAGTAGTAATAAATTCATTCATCTATAGTTTTTGCGCATAGACGTAGTTGAGAATGCAGGGAAAAGACAAAAAAAGGTAAATAAAAAATAAAAATTATGTATATATATATATATATATATATTATAAATGGCAAGTCTAGTTGCCCTGCCCCGCATCACTTGTCCTTGCAGAACGAGAGAAGTAATATTTTCTTTATATATGAGGAATATACTATATTTTCAAACCATGACAGCTCCTCTTTGCAATACTCTGGCCCATAGGTGCATTGCATTGGTAGTTGATGATGTAAGTGTAATACTGGGTAGACAGGCAGGTTACCAAGGAGGGGGTGGGTAAACTGAACTATATATTCCAATGGCCTGTAGGCTTAAAGGTGGGTGCTGTAAACAGACAGAAAATGAGTTGGGTACACCCTGTATAACTGCATATACCATCCAAGGGACTCTACAGACAGTGACAGATCTTCCTACAGGAGATCACGGAAGCTATAAGACTTTTTGTAGGTGATGTAGGCAACTTATAGCGAGCCTTTTTGTTGTTTTCCCTTTTTTTTGTAGGGTTTTTTTGACATTCAAAAAATGGAAACACAAGGAAAATGGAGAGTCGAGTGTTTTTGGAGAGTATTAGGGTAAGAGAACATGAAAAGGCGAAAGCCATCTGGGGCATGGCACAAAGACAAGACGAAATTTGCAAATTTGCACATACCATGTTTGTTTTTGTCATTTTTAATTCATTATTTTTTGTCAGCTAAGTTGTTTGTGTTGATTTCGTTAGTAATAAATACAAAATAAAAAAAGAGAGTAGTAATAATAATTTTGGGACATTTATAATGTGCAACCCCTCAGATTTAATAAAATGGAAAAGTATGATTCAAGAAGAAATAGGGAAGATGTGGCTCAGAAGATGAGAGACTGTAACTATACTGTCATTGTATTAATGTATAAAATAACTTATTAGTTATTATCTCCTACTACTAGTTCGCCCACTTTTGTTCCTCCTTTTTTCCTATATGGTTATTAAACTGTTAATGTATTGGCTTTTTATATCTTTCATATTTTTATCTATTTATTTTCCCTTTGACACCGACCGAAATGTTTCTTTGTAATGGGTTGTAAACTAAAAAGCAGATAAGCTGTATGAAAAAGTAAAATTGTGACATATTCGACAGTTCTTTTAATTTGAAAGTTGGAACCGGAACTCCTTTTTTCTAGCTAAACATTACCGAGCAGTCCGTCTCCTCCGCTTCCTCCTGACTCTGCTGCTTTTCGCTGTGCTACATCGGCCGAGCCAAGCTTCCACCGTAACTACATGCCAGATGATGCACTGAGGGTGGTTTGCGATAAAGACCACCCGCTATGCAGTGCTGGTGCTCGGTGCAGAGCTTGTAGCGAGCTGTTTGTCAGGACACACCGAGAGCAGATATCAGGAAGCTGAAGAAAAGAGAACTGTGAGAGCAGACAGACAGGAGGCCACGGTTCCCCCTCACACACACACACACATCACCACGGCCTTGATGGTGATGTATGCAAGGAAACCAACAAGAGTCAGCGATGGGTAAATCAAGCACAAGCCATGACATTTAAAAAAATTAATCATAGGGTTTGCCTGTTTTTTAAATCTAGTTCGGTTAATAATGTTTGCCTGCAGCCGTTAGCTATCAGTGCTACAAGCTAACCTTCAGTTAGCTTTGGGTTCCGGATGTTTCCCTTAGCTTACCGACTCACGTAACGTTAGCTAATTATCACGGTAATTCAAACCGTGCGTTTATAGGCCACGTTTAATGTTTTCAACACGGTGGGTTATTTTCTACAGGTGACACAGTGAGCTAACAGCTGTTGCTAAGGTGGCAAATCAAGCTAACGTAGCTAACGGCAGCTAATTAACGCTAGCTAACGTTAAATATGTTCCAGAAAGTGTGTTGCTAAGCTAAGAAAATCACCATAACCGTGAAAATGCAAACGGTCTAACTAGACTGTCTGTTTTGTGTGTTTCCGCAGGTGCAACGACAGAAGGGATTCGCAATCCTATCAGGTATGAGAGTCATCTGTCAGTACTTTACACTAACGAAGCTAATCACAGTGTAGTTTTAGCTAATAAAATCCTCCACTGAAATATTCATGTCATGTTACACATTATGGAGATGCGGCAACCCCACTCAGACTTAACATTTTCAAGTCTGGCGTAAGTCAAGTCTCACTTACCAAGCCACATTTAAACCCCCAGTTACATTTTCATTTGATAACACAGCCTAACAAAATTAAGCCCTGAAGTGTTCATTTATGTTAATCTATGAGGCTATCACATCACCTTTCACAGGAAAGTACAGCTGTGCCAGTATGTGCAATGTTCTTGAGAACATGGCAAAGTTTGCTCTGAAAGGTCCAGTGTATAATATGTAGGGGAATATGGTGGCATCTAACAGTGAGGACTGCAGATTGCAACTAGTTGAAACTTCTAGTTAGGATTCCTTTTGTTCAGGAGTTTTTTGTTCCAGGAGCTGAATTATCCACATACATCTCCTCCTTTCCTAAACAAACTAACCAGGTGATTGAAACTGCTAAAATTCTTGAATAAAGCAGCTTCACGTTACAATTCAGTGTTTCTCTGACGCTGTTTGGCATGTAGCAGACGGCCCACTTCCCCTGAACCAGCAAATGTAGGCTAATCTTACTTCTAATCCAGATGTTCAGAAGGTTTTTACAGTGAGCTAAATTATCCATCAGGGTCTCTTCATCTTCAAAACACACCAGGGATGCAGGATAATATTGGCATGTTATCAGTATCGGCCGATATCGGCTTTAAAAATCAACATTTCTTAAGTGACGTGGTATAAAATCTGACTCTGGCGTGAAGAAAACATACTTATTATATCATATTCCATTCCCTGTCGATATATTCCCCTTAATCCTACACACTGGACCTTTGAAGGGAAACTTTGGTATTATTCAACCTGGACGCTGTTTTTCCATGTTTTTGTGTCTGAAGTGGGTAGTAGGGACGATGCTTCAGCAGCAGCAAAACAGGCTGCAGTGTAATCCCTACGGGCAATCATGCACTGTCAGTTTATGTTTATTTAAAGTGTTTGTTTTTGCCCCTGACATGCTCAGACTGTTATTACAAAAGTCTGACAACATTATAAAAAAGACGATACAGAGAAATAAAAAGTTTTCATTTTACCTTTCCCTGATCTGGTCTGTTTGTTACTGCATCTGGTCTTGTTCTGAAATAATGCAGACTTTTCCACATTGTCTAAATCATCTAAATATTCAGCCATGACACTGAAAATCTTCAAGCAACGTTACGTTTCCTGTACTCAAACACAACACAACACACTCTTCCCGACACTCTTCTCTCCAACTCTCACTAATGTTGCTTCTGGTGTTTTTCCTGCAACAAGTCACCTCTCATGAGATTTCAAACTGAGACTTCTCCTTGAGTAAGACTTAGACACAGTAACAAACAGACTGGATCAAGTGAAAGGAAAAACATTTTTTTCTCTGTATGGATCCTTTCCGTAATGTTGTCATACACTTCTAATAAGAATCTGAGCCTGTCAGTGGCAAAAGCAAACACTTCATGACAATGCGCAGTTGCCCTCAGGGATTTCATTGCGGTGTGTTTCTCCGCAGTGGCTGCAGCGATTTGTCATAGCATTGTTGTCTCCATTAGTCACTTAAACACAAAAATATGGGAAATATGGTCTAGGTAGAAATCTAGCAACATTTCCTGTGTTTATTTGATGTAGCATCAGGCTCGCCAAGGTAGGACAAATCATCAAATCAATATTGCCACAAAGTGATGTCACCAACCTTTACATGGCTTCCTGTTGGCTACATTTAAGAAATGCTGAATGGCTGAGAACCTTGATTTTATGCTCATATTTTAATATATATTACAGGCACACACATATGATATTTGAACAATGTTAGAAGAAGGTGGCAAATCTACCCATCCCAACTAGTCCCTCTGTCATGCTTTATCCAATCCAGACCCATAAATCTCAGCCAAAGAGCCAGTCCAGCAGCCTTCACCGCTATGACAAGGTGCGCGATGGCTCATCAGACCCCACACCCCCTTACAAGATGCTGCGACGCTCAGACGAAAGTCCTGTCAGCAGACACGGAGATGCTGGAGGACATGGCAAGGCAAAAACCTCTCATGCAGTTAGAGGAAAAAATGGTAAGCCTTTATGGGGTGGTCTTACACATGCATGCGAGCTTTGTCTTAAAGGGTAGTATTTCTAATGTGGCAGTTGGAGCTGTCACTAAGATTTAGTCCTCTGCGGAACACTGTGTATTTTCTGGTACTTGATAAATGGCTTTGTTACAGGGACCAGCGGCTCTCCTCAGGAGAATACCCACAACAACAGCTCCCACCATGGCTCCGACTCGCATGCGACTCAGAGCAAGCCTGCAGACAGGGTAAGATGTTGTCCAGTGTTATCTGAGGATATACCCTCAGCATTTCCTGTAGAAATTGCTGTCACGCTACTTTGGAGCATGGCATGTGGGACATTATGTTGAGGCATCTCTCAGTCTCTCTGCGCAGACATTGTTGTCCCAACAACGCATGATTGAAACTATACATTTGTGTAACAGACTGTCTCTATACAGATGATCTGATTTGGAATTTAGACTTCCTTGTTAAAGTATTAAATTATCTAATTGTTGATGTACTGAAGCAATAAGGCCAGATACTCAATATTTAACATTGTCTGTTTTGACACTGGTTTATCATGTATATACACGGCATGGCTCCTACAAGCAAGTGACTAATGTGTAATGCTAGGGGGCAGCTTTTTCCTCATTTGTTCACCTTTTGCCTCCATCATGAGAGAGATGAGAGGAAAATAAATCCACAGAGGGGCACAGGAAGAGACTAAGAGACACAGGTGCTTTATAGTTCAGGTTTAGCAAGATTAAGTTATTAAAGATTATGTTTTGCTAATGTAGGCCTACTGATAATTATGCCAACCTTCCCTTCTCCGCTCTACTGTGAGGTTCACAACCCCAGAACAGTTTTATTCGCTATGAGTGGCTGCAAAAAGAATTGTCCACCATTTGTGGACATGCAGTCGTCAGATACTGCTCGGTTTGTGTTTATTGACTCACCACCTCTCTGTCATCTTAAAGAATCGGAGTATCAGGTCACACATAACATTAATGAACTGTAAAGGACATGAGCATGAAGTGACAGCAGTGTTGACGAGGTAGGGTAAATTCAAGGGGATTCAAATCTGTACATACTAGGGCTGCAACTAAAGATTGTTTTTTTAATTGATTAATCCAATCTGCAATCCTCACCACTACATGCACCTAAATCTTCCTAAATGTCAGAAAATAATGAAACGTGTAGTTTCCCAGAGCCCAAGCTGACTTTTTCAAATGGTATGGTATGTTTAATATGACCAACAGTCCAAAAATCTAAAGCCAAGTTCAGACTCAGAGTTGAAACAGGCAACTACTTGCAATGTGCCGTTCTGCAATGTTCTAAAAACCTGCCGGTTCACACCAATACAACTAGATAAGATGGTGTATCATCTCTATGCAACAACTGTCTGTACTTCTGTTCTGATTTGCAGCTTCTCAGGCTTATTGTGTGGCTGAATATAATTTTTAGCTTCTTAAAATATGAATGAGGATAGTGATAGTGAGAACTGGCTACAGCTGCATTTGTAGTAGTGATGACACGGCAAAAAATATAAGCATAATGACCATCAGATGGGCTGTATTCATAATAAATGTGCCTAAATAATATAAATAATCAGCGCCAATGAATCTGTCAGTGAGAATGTGTGTTGGGGGGGCATAAGCACATACAGCGAGCAGCAGCAGCAGCAGCAACCCACTGTCCAACACCTGCACACAGTGAGGATGGAAACAGAGGGCTCAGCCAAGACAGAGCACCTGCCGCTGCAAGCGAACATGCAGTCCGTGGTGATTTTGACTTGACCAGCGGATTTCACTACAAGCTGATTGGCTGTATAAATGTGTGACATGCTTTACATTCTAAAACCAGCCATCACTTTTTTTGACCGGCGAAGGTACAGGTGACACCATCAGCCGGTGTGAGTCGAGTTCAGACTGGCCAAAAATACTGAAATGATTGTTTGAATGTCAAAATAGGTACCACTTGATTTCTTGTCAGTTGACTAATCAATTAATCGACTAATTGTTGCAGCCCTAACACATACAGATCTTACAGGCATATTCTGCAGGTATTGTCGGTTAATGTTTGCAAGCAGTGTTGCCAGTGAAAGTGAAAGCCAACCCCAGATTTACTCAAATTATGGAACAAGCTACGTCCACTCTGCATCCCCCCACTATATTTGCATTTTTTCAGTGCTGTGTCTCTTGGATGTGTGTTACTTACAGTCTGGCACCTGGTCACTGACCTATTACAAATCCCTGACCTCACCTGAACACTCTACCCAGGAACATCCCGAACACACAGGCAAAAGAGTCTCTGCGGATAAACACACCTCGTGGGTCCAAATGATGATTGAGAGAGTTTACTTTTGCACGAGGCTACACGTTGTTTTTTAGGAAAATCCTGCACAGTATACCTTTAAACTGCAATTAAAACCTTTTTTCGTGGCAGTGGGAAATCACATCTGTTTTTGTTTGTAGAAATGCCAAGACCCTGCTATAATCTACAGTTACTGTTCATATTTATCTTAATTAAAGCCATCTAACTTTTTTTCTCATGAGAAAGCATGAAACATTATGTCATGTTGTGTTGTTGTGGCTCCAGCATCCTCTGCAAAATCAGTCAGTTTTGAAGTCTGTACATTTGTAAATAGTAAAAAAAAAAAAGACAGGATGAGGCAAAGTGCATTGTCTTCCTGGAATTGTTGTAATGATGGGAACTGTCGGTATATACGTGATCATGAATATTAAACAAACCAGCAGCTCCTTTCCAGACTGAAAATCCATTATCCATTCCCAAGGGTGGAAAGAAAGGGATGCTTCTATATCAAAGGAAAACGGATGGAACATAGACTTAACGTATACTTAAATCGTCTTTCCCTCTAACTACTTTCCAAACTGCGCTGTAGTGTTTTGGGTTTATAAATGTGTTGTTGCAAACATCCACTCACTTCCATATAGTATGAAAATGTAAAGGAACACTTCACCCCCATATCAAAAATACATGTGAACTGTCCCATTAAGACTTCGCAATTGCATTAGATATTTACTCCATTGAAAGTCTGCTGTCAGCTTACATCTGTTTCAGTAGTCCTCTTTAACTTGTCTTAATTTCCTTCAGCCCCTATAACATCTCCTGTCTTGTCTGTCTCAGCACCAGGACCCAGCAGATGACTGGACAGAACACATCAGCTCCTCTGGGAAGAAGTACTACTACAACTGTAGAACTGAGGTCTCCCAGTGGGAGAAGCCCAAGGACCTGTTGGAGAGGCAAGCCCACCTAAAACAGTATTACAGTATATGCACACTGAGACCAAATTCAATTTTTAACCTGAAACAGTAATCGAGATTCTCATTCTCATGCAGAGTCATACGTTATAAGATCACACAGTGCACCAGTATTAACAGAATATCATTAGCTAAGGGTACAGAGTCTAACTGCAGCCTGCATCTTACATTCGGCATCATTGCTCTCTGCTTATTCTGCTTCAGGGAACAACGACAGAAAGACTCAGTCAAGATGGCGGCGAACAGTTTCCCCAGGGACATGGACTACAGACAAGAGGCCTTGCAGGACAAAGCCTCAACAAGTAAGTGCAGCAGAATCCTAAAACCTAATCATGTGGCCCAAGTTGATACACAGTCGTTCTATCATTGTGGCTCGCTTTAGTTGATCTCTCTCTGGTGCATAAATTTTCATTTACAAATATTGTGCTCATTAAAGGCTTTGTTGTCCTGCTCTGCTCGTCTCCACAGAGACCACATCAGGGGACCAGTCCACAGCATCCAACTCCGGCCATTCCTCCTCCTCTCCTCTTCTTCTCAGAGCCTGAACTCTGCTCCTGGTGCTTTAGGCTCCACCCCCTGCACCATGTCCTCCTCTTCTTCCTCCTCTTCAGGGCAGGTGGTGCCTCAGTCTGTCCAGTCTCCGTCACCAGCACTGCTGCAGGACCCAGCCCTCCTGCATCAGCTCCTCCCAGCGCTGCAGGCCACTCTGCAGATGAACAACGGCAGCATGGACATGGCTAAACTCAACGAGGGTGAGGACACAAATGATCAAAGAAACACAATATGTCACTTTCATACAACTGTCTTCCGTAGCGTATCCTGTACAGGCCGAATCACCCTAACGTCACGCTAACAACAACAATCACAACCAGGTAGACAACTGGCAGTTGACTTGTTTATTATTGTTGCATGTGCAGTGTCTCAATTTTAAACAGATGTTTTTAGCCCAAATAAGTTTCCCTAATAAAGAGAGAAGGTTGTGGTGCTGTAACTATTAAAAAATTATCTAACATACTGCAGAAGATTCTTAAACACAGTCTTCATCCTGTTAGCATCACCAGTATTAACAAAACTAACTCACTCACTGACGTGCTGTACAGTTTAACAGCAACTCGGCCACAGGAATCCCACTCTTTGTAAATCTTTAATGTTTACAAAATCAGTATTAGTATAATCAGTAGTTTTTGTCTCTGTTTTGACTCACGTTAACCTTAATTTAGAAACAGAGCATTGGCTCGACAGTCTCAGTGCTCGACGCTAGTTAGATATCCTGACTTTAGTCTAACTAATGCAACACCAACAGCCTTTAAAAGGTTTCTGTGTCCCACAATTGGGTCATGAGGTGCAGGCTGCCAGGGTTTCCCAGCTTCTGACACTGTAAAGGCAGATTTAAACTTGTGATTCAGCTCTATGCAAACCCTACGCCGTTGTGAGCATTTATACTCGTGCGGTGGTGTGTTTGTGTCACTCTGCATTTACACCTCCAAAACACTAGTCAGCTGTGGAGGGTTCTGTGAAGTGCTGTAAAGTTGAGTTGATTCAAAACACACCCAAAACACACTATAACTCTCAGCATTCACAGACAAAGCACTTGTCTTTATCTGGACACATTTTCCCCACAAATAAAACATGCTAATGTTATTAGCACAAGCCTTTGGCATTTTACATTGCATAAATTAGCCTAGCTGCTCGCAAACTTTTCCTCATCTCATATGAAGCCAGGGACAACAGCAACATTTAATAAAGGTAAAGTTACACAATTTGGCTCCATTACAACTCACAAGATTCACTGACAAAGCAACTGTGTTATACTAAACACGTTTTCCAAACAAATATTCTTGCCTAAATTTGAGTACTTATGTCAATTCTGGTACAATGAGAGCAAGTCTACAAGAGTCAAATTCCTTGTATGTACGCATGTACTAGACAAATAAAGCTGATGCTGGTTTTGATATAACATGCTATATTAGCACAAGCCTATGGCATTTTACATTGTAAAAATTAGCCTTGCGACGAGCTGAGATTTCCTCTGCCCATATGAAGCCAGGATAAATCACACACAAGACTTAAAGTACTATTTTTGTGGAGGCTTTATTGTCTTCACAATTTATTTTATCTTATATGTGAAATTAAAGCAAATAAAAGCTTCGTTTCCACTGAGGGAAATGGTTTCAGCTTACAGATATAGACAGGAGGTCTGTGTCGCTGTGACGTGTAGTTGTATTTCTGGGGAGGTCCATGTCAGGCTACGGCATTGATTCAGGTTCACTATACTTCAAAATAAAGTAGGGTTTGTTTGTTTTTTTTCAAACTTGACACGCTTGCGAGTCACTTGTGGTCGAGTCATAATGGGCTCATGATGCACTTTTGGACTGGGACCCACCAGTTGGGAACCACTGCCCTAAGAGCTGTATTTGCCAAATAGAAGATGTTAGGAAAGTCTGTTTGAGAAAGTGTGGTTCATATTATTTTCAAGGACGAGACAGTTCTTGTAAAATGGAATGAGTATCAGTATAACACCGGTTCCTTAAGAGTGTTAGCGTTAGCGTTAATGTTGCTAAGCTAATAGGCATTTTCCGGTCAGTTTTATTGTGAGTTTTAGCGTTTAGGAGTCTCAAAGGCTTGTGTAATGTGTTTCGCTGCCACGAAGGAAATAGATTGGTGACAAACTAAAAAAAATAAGTGGAGAGTATCTTCTGGTGTCTTTTGGGCAGAAACGGACTGTAGATTGAATCATCTGTCAAGCAGCCAAGAACTAGCGCTGTCACAGATGATGAGGAGCCCAAAAAGATAAATGCTAACTGCTGGAGAAAATAATTTTTGATGGCTTATAAAATTCTGATAGAAGACGGAGTATGTGACTGATTGTCTGAGAGAAAATGCTTCGTGGATGAGGGCTCTGATGGATTAAGAGTTATTTCAGAGAAACTTGACACGGCTAGTGTAGAAGTGTTGTATTTTCAGAAAGTCTTTTTTCCAAAAGCCAGTGATAGGGAAAAAAAACATAGCTCGTCTTACATTTGGATCAATAAAGTAGTCTGTGGGCAACATCGCTGCGTGAGTGGCAAAATATGTCAATATCCTTCCATCCCTTATTTGTGTGTTTTGATCCTGTTATTACTGAGTGACTGCTGTTACTAATCTGTGTGTCCACGTGTCATTTATGATGAATTTCTTGCTGTTCTGTGTGAATGTGACAAACATGTACTTGCTGTTCAATAGTTGTTTGCTGGTGAAATGATACATGAACTGGATTAATCCTCTCACCAATTTGTTTCTTCTCTCAACTGTGTTTTCTGACTTAACCATGTGTGTTTGTGCACTCACCTGTTGTGTGTCCTTGCTCACTCACCTGTGTGTATGTGTGTATGTGTACATTTCCTCTTTCCTCCCTCCAGTCTTGGCAGCTGCTGTCACCCAAGCTTCCTTGCGGTCTGTGCTTCATAAGCTCCTCACTGCTGGACCTGCTTTCAACGTCACTGCTCTGCTCTCAGCTGCTCAGCACTCCAACCAAGGTACGGCCTCCTCGCTGTTTCTCACCATCTGCTACACAAACTAATTTCCCCTTTTTTCCAGCCCTTTTTTTTTTAAAGGATCCTGTCCTTTATGTCCCCACAAATCAGCTTTTTTTATAAATGCAGTGTAAGACACAACTTTTTGTTGACCTTTAGTCAGTGATCGTCTTCATTTTATACCAGCTATGTGTTTGTCACTTCAATCTGGAGGGGCAGTTTTCATTGATTTGATTTTATTTCATTGTAAAGCTCTTTCTCTGTTTGTCAGGCCACAAATAAGACAAGAATTAGCTAGCTGTCAAGTTCGGTGGTCCCTCTGCATTGTCCTCCTCTGCTGTGGAGAGGGCGGGCAGTATTTCCAGGGATGGACCTCCAGCCGGCAGTTGTAGCAGCTTGAATTCAGGCTGGTGGCCAGTAGCCACACTTGGTCTCACCTGTGTAACAGCAGCAAAAGAAAGTTTGCTGATCCAGTGCAGAGTCGGGGACTAGATTAATGTTCCCGGGGCCGCTGAGTTTCTGTCCTCTCTCTTCCTCTGTAGCAGTGGGCAGACATGGAACTGTGATTCAAGGCTCTAGCTAACGTTAGCTACATAAATAAAGTTGAAACTGCAGCCTCGAGCCTTTGGCTCTGGCTAGCATAAGGCAAAGCTATTAGCAAATTTTTCTTTCCGTCTGTAAAATGCTTTGCTGATATTGACACTTGTAATATGTTTGACACTTGTTTATTGAGTGTCCGACTCTCTTTCTTTATCATTCTGTCTTCTTTTTTGGGTTGCTTTGCAGTGCAGACAGTTGTTGCAAATACTTGAGAAGCAACTTTGTCCATCATTGAATCGGGCTTTCACCGAAGGGACATGAACGTGCATCAGCATTTGTAGAACAGCCAATAGGAACGCCCTCTCCCTTGCGTCATAAGCTACATTTTATAAAGCATGAAAATGGAGCCAAGAGGAGGTGCAGAAATCTGTTTTTTTTCTCAGACCACTTGAGTTACAAAATGCTAAGAGTTTATTGTTTACTTTAGCCCAGTGATGCCACAGTAAAAGTGCCTACCCCAGCTTTAAGAGCTTTTCAGATTGCTATTTGGAAAAACAAAGGATGTCCTCTCATGTATTCCAATGAGCCTCCTCTGCTGAAACAGGGGATGTGTTTCAAAGCAATCACAATAAGTGTGCCTGAGAAAGTTGACACAGGTTTTTCTTGTGTCTGAACTGAAAGCCCTGTTCCATGACTGGCGTTTTAATTTGCTTGTTGTCTAACTCTTTGCTGCCTTCTTGCTTAACAGATTATTCAAACGTGCTGTTCTTCACTCCAAACAATGAAATTACTGCAGGCTTTGGGTTTTCACTGCAAAGGGCTAACTTTCTGTATCTGTGTAGGATGACTGAATCAAAAGGAAAACAGAGAAATACATTTCTTTTCCTCCTTCAGCCCAGCACTCCAGTCAGTCCCCCGTCTCCCTGACGTCCGATGCATCGTCACCGCGGCCGTACGTCTCACCGCGGAACGGCACACCCCAGAGCAACCAGAAATCCCTCCTGGGCGTGCACCCTGGCAGCATCACCTCGTCACAAACAAGGGTGAGTCGCAGGACTTTAAGTAACAGAACAGTCCAGTTCTCTTCTCTACTTTGTTGTGACTGCCCTCGTCCGTTACATCGTTTCTTCCTGCTTCTCCACCGCACCTCTCTTTTTGTTGTAATTTCTTTCTGTCCTGTCGTCTGTTCTTCCCTCTTCAGGGCAGCATGTCTTCAGGTAAACCGGGATCGGTCCCCCTGTCTCAGACGGCAGAGAAGCGTCCCGAGGACCCCAGAACTCTCCAGCAGAGAAGGTAGAGGTCACTTTTAGACACCGTTTTGTTTGTGAGGCATGGAGGTAAAACAGAAAAATAAAAACCAGAACACAGAACTAAAAGGACACTAATTACAAAAAAACTTTTTACAAACATTCAATGGAAACGTGTCCTAAACATTTTTATCGGAATCATTTGATTGGTAGAAAGTAGCTCCAAAGAATGCTGTTTGAATGTCTGCTATTTAGAGTGCTGTTATCTGGAAAGACGTGAACAATAAGGAGAGAATCCAATGTAGAAACAAACCATCACATAAATGCATATCCACTTATAATCATGTCGACCAGAAGTATGTTGTGTTTTTGACATACTTGGACACATGGGGCCTCACTTGGACTTACCATGGTAGTTAAGTGCCTTATTCATTGCTGAGGTCACCCAAATTTAATCAAAATATGATGAGCAATGTTTGGGTTATTCCGAGATGATACAGAATGGGTACAAGAAAACGTCACAGACTGAATAATTTGCAGCATCTGTAACCGATATGTCAAACATCAGTATTCCAACAGCTGGATTTTATTTGCACTGTCTGAACTCCGGTAATCAGTTGTCTCACTCCACCAGCCAGGAGATTCTGTGCACAGGATCAAACATATCCGGTGCTGCGTTGCCCCACATCCCTTCCGGCAGCACAAGCCAAACCCAGGCTGACACCCCCGGCTCCTTCACGCCCACCCTGGCGACTCATTTTGATGAGAGCCTCATCAGACATATCCAAGGATGGCCTTCAGAGAACACTGAGAAACAGGTGATGTCCACCACACAGTTTTTTATCTTACAGAGCAATGAAGTGCTTAGTTACCTCTGTTTTTTTTTAGCTGTAGCATCATTACAGAGTCACAGAAGCAGGCTTCTGGAACAAATGCATTACTTTTTAGAAAATGTCATCACAAGATCCACTTGGTGTTGGTGACTTTTTCAGTTGTTGCAATAATCCATCATAGTTAATCATCTCCACTGACAGCTGAGCAGCTCTGTTTGCAGAGGAAGGCCAACATCATTTTTCCGTGAAATTTGTTCCTATGGTCAAGAATAAAAACCTGTTAGCTCATATTTTGTTTAAGTTTGACTCCATCTGCGTTCTTTTTTGGGGTTTTCAAATGGAAACTTAGCAGATAGCAAAAAGGGAGGGAAAATTGATTTTATGAGGTACTTATCATAGTCAGTGTATTACCTACTGTTGATGGTGGTTAACACACTCCCAATTTAGAGAAGCAGGCAGGTAACTGAAGTCATTGTATTGCTCTCTTCAAAGCCACATAACAAAAACTGAAATTTTACCTTACAGAACGCAGGTGTTGCTGGTCCACCACTGCTTTGATTGGTTGGTTTGTTTGTGTTGTTGTGTAACATTCAGGTGTCCAAAGCAGTATGTTGCTTAGCCCTGCACCAGTTAGGGGCAATGGGAAAGATCAATAATGCACACTTGAGTTTTGTGTTTTTTAATTTATGTATTTATTGTTGAGTTTGTGTTTTGTACTGTCTCTTGTGCATTTTAATTGAG
Source organism: Epinephelus cyanopodus (assembly GCA_026686955.1). Taxonomy (NCBI): domain Eukaryota; kingdom Metazoa; phylum Chordata; class Actinopteri; order Perciformes; family Serranidae; genus Epinephelus; species Epinephelus cyanopodus. Next base: position 18,849,861 of record CM048926.1, on the reverse strand, counting down.
TTTTATGTATTTTAAAGACCCATCTAGCGACAGGCACTGCAAATTAGCTTAGGCTATATATGCTGTATTTATGGTACAGACTTGTTGCTATACAAATAAATATTAAATAAATTCTCAAAGGTCAGGCTCAGTCACGAAGAGGCACATTACACAGGCAAGGGGTTTTAACCATAGTAGTGCTGGGCGTGGGTACTTGATACCTGCTTTCCTCAAGGCAAACTGTTACTTCAACATCATCCCGTTTAGCATGAGCTAACAGCAGCAGCTAACATCCAACACTGAGCTGGTTAATGTCTAATAGAAGTTGTGGTGCAGGGGAAGTCAAGGGCGATGTATTCAACAGAGTTTGCAGTTCAGTGTGCCGAAATGCCACCAAAATGTTGAAAAGTATGGCTGTACTATGCGCCCAACATTCACACTATGGGTGTCAAATGAGGTACTCTGTTGGTTATACTTCCAGGGTCCTGGTATTAGTACTGGTATCGTACTTTATTAAATGATACTCAGCCCCATTGTGTAGAAACATCATCATGCAGAAACCTTCATCAGGTCATATGTGAAATCATTTTTAGAACAGCTTGGGAAAACAGCGTTTGACACTAGAACATGCATACTCTGGCCAGAATTTGAATGTTTGCCCTAAACCTAAAGAATAATCCCTTTAAGTCAGTCACAAAATCTAAGTAAGATGACATATTTTTAATGCTATTTTTTGGCGCTTTTGCCCTCATTAAAAGGACAGCTGTAGAGCGACACGAAAGGTGAGAGAGAGAGAGGGAAGATAACACGCAGCAAAGGGCCGTGGGTCAGAATTGGACCCAGGCCACTGCAAAGGACTCAGCCTCTATGGGGCACACACTCTACCAGCTAGAGGTCGCCCCAGTAAGCTGATGTTGAGCCTTGTTGTATTGATGAATGTTGTGTTTGTGAAAGTCGGTAGCCATGACTTGACACTAAACACTTGTCCCTCTCTGTCAGGCGGCTCGATTGCATGAAGACATCCACAACATGGGCAGCTTGTACATGTCTGAGATCTGCACAGAGATGAAAAACCTGCGCTCCCTGGTCAGAGTGTGTGAAATCCAGGCCACACTGAGGGAACAGAGGTGAGGCACACGGTACATTTAGCATCGACATTAGCTGATAAGGACATTCACATCACACGTTCACGTTCTCATGTTCTCCTCAACCACAGAATCCTATTTCTGAGGCAGCAGAGCAAAGAGCTGGACAAGCTGAAGAACCAGAACTCGTACATGGTGTGAGGACCCGACCAGAAGAGAAAGGATTAGATGGATTGAAAAAGAGGAATAGACATGGACAGCGAGCTGCTCCAGCCTGTTTATTCTCCATACCAGAGCAACTGAGAAAAACTGTTAACAAACCAGACGACGGCTGACACAATGAAGCTCCATCACCCTGATCATGTCTTTTGTTCTTTTCTTTTTTAAAACATTTCTTTTTCCAGTGTCCACCACATGAATTGAAAGGTGAAACTGACCGAGTTCACCGAGTCGGACACTTTAACCAGTGGACACAGAGGACCTGAGGCTCTTTTCAAACAGCACATTTTCGGACTGTGAACCTTGGATTGTGTGTATCGTATTGGGTTAACTTGTTTTCTGGTGTGTTTTTGATGTGTAGTGGTCAGGAAAAGATTACAATTCATTCTTGGGAAAATAAACAAACAAAAACCATCTCATAATAATTGGTGTGACACAGTTCTGGGCGTTCGCTCTCCAATCTTCTGAAATGGACTCGCATTGAAATGTATGGATTCAATGACGGTGATGTTACTAATGTTATTTTTTAATTCACTATACCTGTCCGTGGTTTCGCCATCCCAGCGTGTCTTCAAGCTGGTTGGTTTTACATGTCATGAGATTAGCAAAGACCTTTCGGCCAGACCTTCCTGAAAATACATAAATGTGCTTCAGTTATATTGTCCCAGTTGACGGGGATCTGCGTTATGGTTCCAGGGGTGCAGATCCACTGGCAATCAAACACACTCCAGATGTTTCAAAGCCATTTTGGAAAAAAATAAAAATAAAAAAAAAAATCCTACATTATTGGACCTAGGTTGGCTGCTAGTACATATGAGGGTTGCATTAATCTGTAGCCCAGCTGGCTGTTTTCTTACCCCTTCCGCTATCTGTCTTTTTCTTTTGTATAATTGTTATTTTGTTTCTCCCCCAAATCAGATTGGGGAAATATTTCATTCCTTTTGTGCAGCTTAGCAAGAGATTGTGTAAAAGAATAGAAAAGCGACTGAATTTACAGTCACGTTAAGCTAAATTATTGTTGCACACGATCAATTACGTCCGTGTTGTCGTAACAGAAAACATCGATGGAAAAAGGAAAAGGAAACATGTTTTGTTCAGCTGTCATGGCTGCAGCCCTTTTATTAACTGACTCGAGCCATGTTTGGCTCCTTTATTTTTGTTTTTTTAAGGGTTCATTCATGATGAGAGGGTATACTTTTTATATGAACATCACATTAAATTGCAGTCGTTCACTTCCACACCCAGAAAGAAACTTCCTTTCGTCTCTCGCCTGTTCTTTTCTTTGTCCTTGAATAGTTTCCACCAGATCTGATGTGCACACTTTTTTTGGGGGGGTGGGGGTGGGGCGGGGGGTTGGGGGCTTTGTATTCCATAAAATATGAGAATAAAATATTATACCACACCTTCTGTTCGGTTTTTACTCCCCTGTTCAGCCGTTCTAGAGTCTCATTAAGTGTGTGTGTGTGTGTGTGTGTACATGTGTACTTGCAATGTAGTGGGGACCAAAATAAGATTTTTACTAACAGAATGAGGACATTTCAGCCCGTCCTCATCCGTCAAAGGCCCGTTTGAGGTTGAGACTTGGTTTTAAGGTTCAGGTTAGAATTTGGTCAAAGTTAAGGTACGTGGTGGGCTTAGGCAGTTAGTTGTGATGGTTCAGGTTAGGGAATGCATTTTGTCTATGAGGGTCCTCACAGTGATAGAAGTACAGGGATGTGTGTGCTGTATGCCTTGAGTACATTTACTGATGAATTATGCATTTTGTAATTTTGCTCAATTAAAGTGTGTAATTATGCAGCCAGAGGAGGGTTAGGTAGACGGCTTTGGGAAATGTATATGCGATGGGATCAGATCATGCACCCTGTCAATGACTTGTCAGGTGTAGGTGTCTCCATGGTCGTACATGTACACCAGCGGCACGTTAAAAATGTATATATATATATATATATTATTTGTATATAGTATATTTGTGGAGTGTTTGCAGGGAGTGCAGTTCTATCTCTGTCCGCAGGATGGTGACAGTGAGCAATCTTAACCTTGAATCTGGTTCTGCTTATGTGTGCATTATTGCTCTCGGCTCTATCAGATCAAAAACCTATTACTGTGCATGTCACATGTAAAATGTGGCCTAAACACAACAGAAGGCTGGATAAAACCATAATCGAGTTGACCTGTGTGATTATTGTGGACCAGCTCTGAGGAAATTGTGAAGGTAAATCACCATGAAACTTAAACATTTATCAGTTATTGTCGAGCCTTTTATCCTTTGACCAATAGTCAGGCTCTGTTAGCAGGGTGTACACGTGCTGGAGTTCACTGATAAGAGTTCGACCTCAGTGGGATACAAGCATGATGTTTGCACACCAGACAATACACTCCTATAGATACACAGATGGTCGATGATAACTAGAAAATGCATTTCCTGCTGAAAATGCATGTGAACGCTGACTGCTGAAATTAATTCTAATGAATTGCTGAAAATGCTGAAGTTGTCTGAAAGATCTTAAAGCTCAAATGCATTGCTCTGCACTACTAAAAGACCTGGAAAAAGAATAGCTGGGAGTTGACAGGACTTTTCTAAAAGGGCTGAAAGAAGAGATGCTTTGTTTTAATATCAGACATTTGAACTTGCATCGCTGAACACTTTGGAACAAACCAAAGCATTTTCCTATGGAGCGGGAAACTGAAATGTATTGACCTGAAAAGACTGCACACTACAGCCTCAACAGTGATGACATACATTTTATTTTAACATTTTTGTATTAGTATTAGTGTTAAACATGGTATGCACATTTCATTTCCACTTTATTTCATTTATTGCTTTACATTGACAATTTATTTCATACACTTATTCATACTTCTTATAATTCGTTATTCTTTACATCGGAGCAACTGTAACTAATCATAATTTCCCCTCAGTGATCAATTAAGTATTTCTGATTCTGATTAGTACACGTTTAATTGTTCAAATTCTTGTAACCTGTTTCGAGGTTAAATAAATTCTAAGCTGAAAGTATGAAGAAACCGAAGAACTTCAAAGTGGAGTAGATTAAACAAGATTTCTCCCATTTACTTTCATGTAGGAAAGTTGTTGAAAAAAAAGTAAAATTTTAGAAAAAGCTGAATAAAAGCATAAATGTACTTAAAGAACTGAGCCTTTTTTTTATCTGTATGGTTTCTATAGCCAAAGTATGCAGGTAGTCCATGTCTGGAAAACTCACAAAATTGAAAAATAAAGATTTACCAACAGTGTGAATGCTGCTGTGTCTCAAGTGATTAAGTTACCAAAACTCACACACAGCAGACCTGGTGTTCCTCTCGCCCAAAACCTGTCAACATCTCATATTTGTTAGTTTAAAAATGTAAGCAGATTTAAAATAATAAAAAAAAAATCCAAATAATTTTTAGAGATCTCTGTGTGAAACAGGTTGTGTTTCTTGTTTTGTCCTGATTTGTTATATTTTTAATGATGCTCATATGGCAGATGACAGATCCACTCACAGCGTGTGTCCAGATCATAAGAAACAACATAAAATGCTTTTCAGTGTATGTTCATTTTAAAGCCAATATTGGTCGATACAGATGAGGTACCAATATTATCGAGCATCCCTAATGTTAACATATTAGAGTCAAAGGTTTTTATAGTCACTCCATAAATCAGAAAATACAGTCAAGAGCCATAGAAAAAAACAATTTTTGCCACATTTCAAGAAGTAAAGTGTTACATGAATCAGGTTCTAAATTATATATGAACAAACTGCTCTGCAAAATCATACAGATAGGAATTAAACTGTAAAGTGTGGTGTTTGTAAGTGCTCAGAGTATTAGAAAAACTCAGTTTGAGGAAATGGCCTTTCCAGCATGCAGCAGGATGGAAGAAATGTGAGGAGGACAAGCCGTAGGGTTGCCAGGTCCACCTATTAGCTGCGACTTTGGGCTTGTTTTTTTTTTAAAAGCTTACAAATATTGGTAGTAGGTTGCAGTTTTTTGGGCTTGTTTCTAAAGTGGAATTGCATATTTGGGCTTGCTCTCTAAACGTCGCTTTTCTCTATATACTGTATATCCGTCACTACTTTTGGGCTTGTTTCCATAGCCCTGGTTGCTTGTTTCTCTCCCAAGATCTGGCAACACTGACAAGCCGGCAAGCAACAACAACAATGGCGGCTCAGCACACGAGAAGAGAAACAGAAGTGAGGAAAGTAAACAAAAAGCTAAAGTCAAGAGGGTGTGAAATATGTTATATCAGGTAATATTATTATTATTTTTTTTTATACATTCCATCCTTACTCTTTAGCAGAAAGGGTTCGCAGTTGTTTGCGCTATTGTTCACTAGCACACGATAAATACTTTGTTCTTTGAACATCAGATTGTATTGTTAATGTGCTAACTGGCTAACTAGCATCTTAAATCCGTCCTGTACTGTTGGTCTTACCGTTTCCTTTTTTAATGATGAATACAGACTAACTGCTATCACCTGCAGCTATGGAGAGTTATTTACTCTTATGTGCTAGCTGGCCATTGGCTGTAGTCTTGCGATGCGTGCGGTGCAACAGTCGGCTGCTGCTAGTTCTTTGATGTTGGTTTGGTTTTTTTCTGCTGCACTTATTTACTTTTTTCTTCTATTAATGTCCTCCCTATATCTGTTTCCTGTTGTTTTGTCACACAGACCTTCAGTGGTAATATCTTCAGTGGGACTTTGTCCACTGTGCTAATGTATGGGAACAGCCTCTCAGTGAAAGCGTGTTTTATGTTTTGTATGTGTGTGCTAGTATCAGGATCGGAGAACAACAGCTCTCCTCTGTTCCAGTCCAGTGTAACTCTGATCCTCTGGAGCTTCCTCTGCACTTGGAGAGGAGTAAATGGACCTGGTAGTGACCGTGCCGAATATTCACCTCTGTGGAACCACATTTCCCATGATCCAGACTGTTTCTGGTGCTTCTTCCGGAAAGACTCTGCTAATACACCCACTGACCAGGATGTATTCTCTCCAACTTCGATATCCCAGCTGTGAGTCCCTGAGTTAAAGCCCTCAGAGCCGAGAACAGTGACATAATCCTCAAGTCTTTCTGGATTATCAGGAAGCAGCTGCCTCTCTCCGTGTTGCACACTGGTCAGATCCTCAGACAGGATGAGTTTCCGATGAGTACTGTTTGGGTCCAGAATCACAGGAGTGTAGGTGACCAGGTCCTTCATCTTGCTCCAGATGCTGAAGGTCAGGTTGCCCAGGTGTTTGGCCTCGTCTATCAGAGCTCCTGAGGGCAGCTGCGGATTATCCAGTGGGGGGCGCTGCTGGACTCTGTCCACTGCAGCCTTGTAGTTCTGTAGGAATGAGATGTCTTCAGCTCTCAGCTCCTGCTCTGTGGCTCTCACTGTGTCTGAAAGAGTCACTATCTCTCTGGTCAGAGCCTCCATCTTCTCTTTCATCACCTGACTCTTCTGCTCCTCTTCCTCCCTCAGTGCAGCCATCCTGGCCTCCTCCTCCTCTTCTAGAAACTGGTGAAGCTTCTTGAACTGCTCCTTAATCTGCCTCTCCGTGTGTTGCGCCTGGACTTTCATGTGTCCTGCTGTTTGCTTAAACTTCACCTGAACTTGCAGTAAAGTCTTTAACTTCTCCTTTAAGGGCTCCAGAGTTGTCTGAAGTTTCCCCTTGTGTTCTCGTGCAGCTTCATCGATGGGTTTGCATCTGTGGTTGGTGTGTTTTTCTGAATCCCTGCAGACGACACACACTGGCTGTTGATGTTCCAGACAGAAGAGTTTGAGTTTCTCAGAGTGCAGACTGCACAGAGCCTCTGAGGTTTTCCGATCTCTCTCCTGTAAGAAGGCCTCACACAGGTTCCTTAACACCAGACTAACGGGCGGGTAGTCCTTTGAAGATCTTCTCATACAAACTGGACACTCATGTGTTGGTTTCTCTCTCCACCAGTTCTTCAGACAGTCTTTACAGAAGCTGTGGCTACATGACAGAACGACAGGATCTCTAAAGACATCGTGACAGATCGGACAGCAGAGATCCTCCTCTGATCTGGAAGCCATTTTATGTCTGAGTGAGACTAAAAACACAGCAGACAGCACGTTAAATCAGGAAGTCAGGTGCGTTTACTCCCCTGCTGTAGACAGTTGCCTCAGTTACTTTTACTGTGAGTCTCTGAGCGTTTTACAATCAGTAGCAGGTTGTAGTTGAAATATTTCACCACTTCACTTGTAGTCCGTCCTGTAGCCGTCCACCCTCGGTTGAAGTCACAGCTTTGTAATGCAGGTGAATCTTACCCTCTGCCCACCGGTGTGTCTCTTATCAGTGACAACTCAATAGAAACAAACTTGTTTCCTGGATTGTCTCAGATGATGCAATGTAAGAGGTGGAGCTTTGTCCGGCACCATGTGTCATGTGCTCAGTTTTATTACAGGGAATGCTGATTCAAGAGCATTCACACCAATAAAACCCAGCTACTGACTGACAAGACAAAAGTATCATTAAAAAAAAACACTGAAAATAGTGAGCTCAAAATGTCAAACTACAGTATTTTACCCAGAGTGGTGTATTCAGCATGACATTGAACTTTTAGTTAGAACACCTCAGCAGCTTTTCCTGCTTGCACAGCTCCACAGTGAGCCTCCTGCTTTGTCCCCTCTCTGAACATAGGTCAGCTCACACTGTTGGCAAATTTTCAGAGAAGTCATACCTGTACCATTACGCCACATACTGTAAAATACTTGGGGGTTTTTTCCAGCTGCAGCTGTTTTGTTGATGGCTACATTAAAATACTCTTGTTAAACTTGAGAAAGAAGACAAAAGGGGTGATAACAATACTGCATTTTTAGGCTGATACCTATATTAAGACTTTAAAAGATCTGATGACAGTATTGGCTTACTTTAATTTGTTTACACAGAGATTTCGATAAGGATTTGCTCTTTAAAGGGACAGTTCACTCCAAAATGAAAAACAAAACATATTTCTCCTCTTACCTGTTGTGTTATTTATCAGTTAAGATTTTGCTGTGAGTTGCAGAGTGTTGGAGATATCAGCAGTAGAGATGTCTGCCTTCTCTCCAGTATAATGAGATGGCACTCAGCTTGTGGTGCTCAAGCGCCAAAAAATAAAGAAATTAATTTGAAAAACTCAACAGCAATGTCTCTTTCCAGAAATCATGACATGGTTAGTCAAGATAATCCACAGACCTTGTTGTGAGCAGTTTCATGTAGGAACTATTTTCTTTCTACTGAACTACACCCACCAACTGTATCAACACACAGAAGGAGACATTCATGTACTGCTATCTCACCTAGCACCACTGAGCTAGCTAACATTACAGCTCATTCGAGGAGGGCGACATTAATGTTTATATCTCAAGCTGTCACGAACATGAGCCTCTAATCCAAGAGTAGACGCATGCTTCTACTCACAAGCAAAACGTTAGGATATTCTTCTTTTTACAGAGTAGAAGAACTCAGTTGTTGAGATACAGTAGGGGAAAGTTTAGTGCTCCAACAAAGGAACACCTTTCTATACTTGTACACTGGTCAGCATTTTAAACTCTCCTAAACTTCTTATTCAAAATTTTGCCTCAATTTCATTTGTAACTACTTAATGTTAGCTCAAGAGAGCCTGCACCTGAGACTGTCTCCAGATGATGCATCAGCAGCTTTATGTGAGCAGAGATCACCAAATGTGTCTACTAGAGCTGCTCCATTTGTCCTCATATCCAGCATTATCAGACAGCACAGAGTCTGGCAGAGATCGCAGAGAGCTGCTCTCATTACAAACCAATCTGCAACAGTCTTTAGTTTCATCACCAGCAGGAAAAACCATTAAAATCCCCTTGTTTTACTGTGTGATGTATGGCTCTGAATGGAGCCATTAGTTTTAATGATGAGTCTGACCTGAGATAATAAAGACTTTATTTATGTTTTATCTTTCTGCTAAACACAATTATTATGTGCTGACACAGTACCTCAGACGACCAGGCCTCCCCAAACTATCACTGAGAGAGCCAGTTGTTCTAAATTGTTTTTTCTCTGCAGTCATAAATGTCTTTTTGACCATTTAAATCAGTGACACGTTGTATTTATATAATCCCATTGGTTTTAATTAAATCAAGCATATTCATACTTCCCAAATCAAAGCTGATAATGAATCTCAAGCTGGATGATACATTCAGCTTCTCCATCACCATGTTCAAGGAGAACATCACCCACGATCTTTGTCTGTATATCAATGACTCACCCTGTGTTACACTGACTTCATGGAGAAAACTTTGTTTTGCTCACCTCAGTTAAAGGAATGTGTACGGAACAGTTGTAGTGAGGAACTGAAAACATGTAGGACATTAATTAAGTTTAAACAAAAGTTTAAAAATAACGCATTGATCAATTATGAAAATGGATGATCAGGCTGTAATAGACCCTTTTACTGTTAGTAAACAGTATGATGTTTTTTTGGTGGGCGGGGCTTAGCTGGAGGCAAAACAATTCCCCAAAGACATTAGTTAGAGCTAATTAGGAAGTTCTGTTGGCTTGTTTTAGACAATGGAGGAAGATAATGTGATTGGTGCATTCAGAAATACTCACTCTGAGTGTTGGAGCGCACTCTGGCACAAACTGGACCATTCGCAAATTTGAAGCGTTGTTGGAATGTACCATTTGGTTATCCAGAGCACCACACTCTCACAGTGGGAGAGCGCACTCTGCTTGGGGAGATGGAGCGCACTGAGTGAAGTGATTACCTTAACTGTTTGTTAATTCATGTAGGTATATATCGCTCCGTTTTTTCAACCAACAGGGCTCTCATTTTAGTGTAGAGCGTCAGACTGAATTTACGAACGCACCATGTCAGGTCACTCACTCTGAGACCACGGGACCAGACTGGCCGACCCGTATGCTCTCACTCAGTGGATGGATGATGTCGCAGGAAGCTTTGTGGTTGATTACTATGCTAATCTTACAAAGGAGGACGACACTTGAACGGTGTCCTCCAGTTTGTTTTGCTATCGAAGCTAATGTTAACTAATTAAGCATTAGCGTTACGGAGAAATCCAACATTCCTCCTAATACCTCCCCAATTTCTGATGAGGTGGACATGATAACCCTTAATACACATAACGTCATTCATCCCTACAACAGGAAATACTTTTCCCTGACCTGATATGAAGCCTGCACTGCACATGTGAGCAGTTTTGATGATCACATTTAACCATAGTTGTCTTTGTTGACGGGCAGTGGCAGCTGGTATGTGATAGAATCTAAGTTTTGAGCCATGACTCCTTCTATTCTGGCTCCCAATAACACAACAAAACGACATTTTAAGACTCCTATGTAGCCTACAGCCCTGTGGTGGAGAGTCGGGTTTTGCCTCCAGCTAATAAAATGACGTCATTGTGATGTCAGCCCTAAAAGGGTCTATAAATCTGTATTACAAGTTTGAACTATTTTTCCAACATCAGCAGGAATTTAAAATTCTGTCAAAGGCACTTTGGACATGATATGGCCCTTTTTGCCCAGGAGGCATTTCAGAAGCATTGCACTTTATATCATTCCTTAAACCCCTGATAGGCTTGATCACTGTCACCTTATATAAGAACCAATATATCTCCACACCGGGTGATTGATAGATCACCTCACTGCTGTCTTCGATCCCTCGGTGTTCGCTTCATATAGCGCAGGTTAAAGGTCGTCTTCGTCTACTCTTACCTCCTCTGTGTTTGTTCTCCTCCGGGGAGTTTTTGGTACGCTGAACCTCAATCAGCTGCTCATCAGTCACGATGTGTGAGACACTGGTCAGTCCCCGTGTCCTATGGCCCCTTTCGCCAGCAGTGTCCTTGGGGGACATGGTTAACTGTGCTGATGACCTGCCATACTATATTTATCGCTGTCACACATTTATTTATGGCCCCACACTAATCCAAGTGAGCCAGCTGTTGGCTCGGCCATTAGCCCTGTTTCTCCATTCACCGGCCCTCCCCTCCTCTTTTCAATTAGCCCCTTTTCCCTCTCCACCCCACCTCTCTTCTTATCTCACCCTCCTGGCTTCTCCTCCTCGACTCACCCCTTTTCTCCTTGTTCTTTATCGCCCTCACTTTCCCTCTGTCCTTGTCATCTTCCTCACCTTTCCACTGACCATTTCCACCCCCGACATCATCGGCTCCCTACCAACTCCTCTCTCCCATCGTCACCACCAGGGGGGTTACATTAAAGTGACCAATCTCCCCTCAAACTGAACTTTAACATCGGAGGGGAGCAAGCTTTGGTTGACTTTGTAAAACTTTTGATAAATGATGAAGCTGTTGGCCAGTGCCTTTTAAAGCTCACATCATTTAGGCTGTCATTGAGATGTGCGAGGTGAGACTGAGACATGTGTCATTACTGTATGAACTCTCTGTAAATGTAACATATGTGCCGTAAGGATTTCAGCACAAGCTGTACCTTTGACTGTCATTTCTACACTTGAATGGTCACACTTGTGGATTGATGGTTGCAGGAGGGGGTTGCAAGTCTTATTGCAAATACGTCTGCAAGCTATAAATCATGTGTTGTGATTTAATATCTCAGGCCGGCTGAGAACCTTGGGGCCACCTTAGCTGGGAAATGTAACAGAGACATAGTCAGAAAAACCTCCCATGAGAAGGTTTCTGTGCTCACATACGTCCCATGGTCTTGTTTATAGGAATACTGACATTATTAAAGGCAAACAAACACACATTGTTAGGTTTAATAAAAAAAAAAAAAGGCTTTAGAATCTTACGGGATGCAAACACTGCTGCCCTACTCGCACTTTCACTGCCTTAGCTTTCAATCTTGTCCCGCCACATTTCCTCGTGACACTGCCGGGCGCTGTTAAACTATAACGGCAACCGGCGGTGTAACATGCCAACGTTAAAGGATGCCTTTTTTTCCTTAGTTTTTGATGCCACAAGTCACTGCCCAAGCACCAGATTTCAACAACTTCGGAGTGAGACTGGGCTGGAAGACCATCTTGACACTAGTTAGCATGTTAACAACTCAGTCCAATGTTGAAAGAACAGAGCATATTTACAGTGCGCCAGTGAACGATAAACCATCATGAAATCTTTCTGTGAAAGAGCTCAGTGGCTAAAGAAAAACAATCTTACCTTATGTAACAAGTTTGTTTTGATCTCACTGCCTCTTGACTTTGTTTACTTTTCTCACTTTCATTTCTCTTCTCCTGCGCTGAGCTGAACTGACAGTCAGTTCTTTCATTTGCTGACAGGCTCCGCTGTCGCTGATACTGCTTCAACATGTTGAATCAGCCAAAAAAAAAAGCTGACGGCCGATGAGGGGCAACGGTGCAGGACACACTGCACTGACGAGGGCAGCAGATGCTCACCAACAACCCAACTTTGACTGATGACCAAAACTGGCTTGGTGTGTCAGGGCCTTATGAGCCAAGGATTCCTTCAAACATTGTCTTCCAAAGTTAGAACAACTTCAGCTTTCTTATCTGACAGATGTCCACGCTTTTCTCTTTAATGTGACATCACAGTCACATATTTCCATGAACCAGTGACTCAAGCATTTAAATCAAAATCGGATGACATGCAGGGGTTGTTACCTTGTCAAGTCTCATCAAACCCACACATCCATGATGAAGCAGATAAGCTGACTTTTTGACTTCATAAATAAAACATAAAACTGTAAATCTGCTCTATTCAGTATTTTTACCATAAAAGACAGATCACATGACGATTTGTATGTGAAACGAGTAGCTGTTAGTGATAAACTCACAGAGAGTTATGCTGCGATCCATCGCAAGTTGGAGGATGAAAATCCCAAGTCAACATTCCCAGTTTCTGATAAATGCATTCCAGTGCATCTGTTTGGAAAACACGGATGCCTGCAACAAACAGATGGCTGTATGGCAAGTCTCTGAGCTGCACATGCATCTACAGAGGACCTCAGACATCATTTCCCACGGCACCATTAGTGAAGAGAACATAAATAGTATATCTACTTTTCATCCACTTTAACAGTCCATTAAATCTGCAAACTCTGGCTAAACAGTCACCAAATTAAAAGTCAACTCCTCTTCATCTTGTCACATATTGGGTGTTGCAGCTCTGCACTAAAAAAAAGAGTTGGATACTAGCAACTCACAGAAATAACAGAACACTTTGTGTCTTATCTGAATCCCCCCCACCGACATCTGTAGCGTACTGTTAATTGTACATAATCCTGTTACCTTCATGAGAGCAGGTGGCTTGTGAAGAACTGACGGGAACATTGCCAGAAAAAGAAAAGAAGGAGCTGGACTGAGTTGTGACATAACACCAAATCATCTTTAGAATTAACAACTAGTGAATCCTGGGGAGATATTTCTCATGCAACTAGGCATCAGCCTCAAAATTTAAGACCTGGCATAATTAAAAAATATGACTTTGTGAGAAATGTTATGACCTTTGATACCGAAAATCCCATTTGAAACACTTTAAGGATCAGTGGAAACTCTGTTCACCTTCAAAACACTGCTGCTGCTGATAGCACCATGCCCCATCTCAAGGTCTGATTCACAAAAGATATTGTCGTAATGATATTACAGTGCAATCATGCCCATAAAGTTTTGCAGCTGAGTGCAATTTGTTTATGACCAAACCTAGACATGTGATGAGATCAGAGTGAGGATGTGTTGATGTATTCAGTCATTTCATTTTTGTTGACCGGCAGTGGCGGCTGATATATGTGGAAATTTAAGTTTTGAGCCATGACTGTGTATTCTGAGCTATTCTGGCTCCCAATAACACAACAAGACAACATTTTGAGACTCCTATGTAGCCTACAGCCCTGTGGTGGAGAGTCATGTTTTGCATCCTGCTAATAAACGCCATTGTGATGTTGGCCCTTAAAGGGTCTAATAGAGAAATACTTTAGAAGCTTTAAAATCACTGTGATTCACAAGCTGCAATGACACATGAAAGTAGCAAGAACGGGTATTCCAATCGGCCATACATTGTCATCTGAGCACATGTTCCCAAACAATACCTTAAATATTAGAAATACCGGGAATAGTCCGTTCAAAATCAGTACCTTGAGAGATTTGTCATGTGCCAATGGAAACATTGTCTCATAAACTATTCAGTTCACAGCTCGTCGTCTCTGCAGCACCTAAGAAATTACAGCCAATGCACTCGCAGTTAGAATCTCCTTCAAGCAAGTTTAGTATGCATCTTTTATTTGTTTTCATTTATTTCCCAGACTAATCTTCGTCTTGCAGCCCGGGGACTTCTGAAATCTGTCCATCTGAGCACTGATGGCTCATCTCTTAAATGGCTTGCACTTGCAGAATGCATAAAAACATCCAGTTATTTTGGAGAGTTGGTGACTTTTTGCCCCGAACCAAAATTGCACAGAATGGTTCTGTTGCGTAACCGGGCACGCATCCTACAGCAGTAAAAATAGCTTTTGCCGAAATCACAGACAAAGACATCTCCAGATAATAAGTTCAGATCTGCTACAAAGCAGAGGTGGTGTGCAATTTAGAGTAGCGGTGGGCTGCTCTACCTGTCAGTCAGATAAGACCTGTCATAAACCTGCTTATTTATACATTTACTTTAGTCCTGGTTGTCTGCAAGATAGAGGATACACATGGTGCATATATAAATACAAATCCACACAGGCACATATATAAATGGATGAAGGCTTCACCTGGGCAGGATATTGCCTTGACAGTATCATTAGGACTGTCAGAAACTGTAACAATGCAGGCTCGCCACAGGGGAGTGCTGTTAGTCAGTGGTCGGGCCTGCTGATGAAGTTTCACAGAAAATGAGCTCCTCGTGGGCTGCTTTGCTCCAAGTGTAAGTCTCATACACATCTATGAGCAAATTAGTGTCTGACGTGCATTCACAGAGAAAATTAATGCTCAGTCCACTTAATAGAAGAAGAAGGAACATGGACCTAAACATTCATCAGATGCTTTCTTGTTTTTTTTTAGCCTGAGGGCTGACTAACAAACCTAAAGGTTTCTGAGTAGGAGATAAAAAGGAAAGGTCAACACCTGCTTGTATATATTGTTTTTATGTTCTTTGGTGTAAATCTACAAAGATCTCGCAGTTGAATTTTTATGAAACAAGACAAATCTGAACAGTGAGGCTGGAAAGTCGCATGCTGTGGATCTGAATCACATAAGGGCCTACATTAATCCGTTTTCCACTGCCTCTTCAAGACAGGGACTTCATGCCATTATTACAAATCCCTATTCTGTATAAAAGGTAAAAACACAGAATAAGGTGACCGAGTTGTCTCACCTTTAAACCAACAGCAGAGGTAGTTACAATGTCGAAACAATGTTGTGTAAATTGAAGAGTTGGCAGGACGGGACTGTGGACAGGACGGACATGACGTTTTTAAATTGTTAAATTAAATTGTTGTTGCCATATTACAATATTGTTTTTGTTTCTAAAGTGCTGCCGACAAGCATGTTATGTCACACTAGACGCAGACGCTGTTGTGTTAAACATCCCACCTGTCACATCTCTTTTGCTTTCACCATGCCACTATGCTTCCAAAATCACACACTGGACCGACACAATGCTGCCGTCTGATTCTGTGTATAAATGCAAAGGAGGAATGAAGAGGGACTTCGTGGCGGCCCTGTTGCGCCATCACTGTGTAGGGCTCATGTTTCCACTGTTTACTGATAACAGCATAGTGCTGAAGCTATTTTTTTTTTGGTTGTTTCAGGCCCCCGGTCTTCTAGACTGGTACAAGTGACATCATAAATCACATCTGTGCATTGTCAGTACAGGAGGTCAGGCTTAAACTGCTGGAAGTGTGTTGGTTACAATTAACTATGCAGTGGTTAATTCATTTTTACACGCAAAAAAAGTGTTTGAAGCGCGGCATAGATACACAGCACGGCGAATGCAAAGTATTATGCAGGATTTATACTTACGCGTCGGATCAACACCGTACCTACGGCGTAGCCTCAGTGTCATTGTAGAGCCGATACCGTACCCTACGCCATAGCCTGACGTACGCCTCTAGACCTCCTGTCTATTTTTGTAAGCTGAAACCATTTCCCTCAGTGGAAACGAAGCTTTTATTTACTTAAATTTCACAGATAAGAAACAATAAATTGTGAAGACAATAAAGCCTTTAAAAAATATCATTATAAGTCTTGTGTAAGTTGTTTTGTTGGTAAACAAATTTTGTAACATTACCTTGTTGTTGCTGTTGTCCCTGGTTTCATATGAGTAAAGGAAAAGTCTGCTAGCCGCAGAGCTAATTTATACGATGTAAAATGCCATAGGTTTATGCTAAAAACATTGGCATGTTGTATAAAATGTGTCCAGCTTTGTGTGTGAATGCAGCGAGTTATAGTGAAGCTGATTTGTGTACTTGTGTTTGATATCGTCTCTATTAAGCCATGTTTAATGTGTGTTTTAAATCAACTAAACTTCACAGCACTTCACAGAAACCTAGCATATTGGAGATGTAACTGCAGAGTGATACAAACACACCACCACAGTATAAATGCTCACAACAGCAAAGGCCACGTGCATAGGCTGCAGTGTAGGCTCTGCATAGAGCTGGCGCACATGTATAAATCCAGCTTTAAAAACATATGCTGGCCTCAGAACAAACACTTTGGTTAACATGGCCCCTCACAGTGTATAAATATAATCACAGTGCTTGATCAAAATATGTTGAGATTCTTTAAAACTTGTTTTACAAAAAGGCCTATACTTTTGTATTTTCATTTGTGTTAGCAAACCATTTTTCACTTACATTGACTATCTATCATGGTAATGCATAAATCTAAGCTAGAAAGGATGGAGTTGGGTTTTTATGGATTTGCATAGTTTCCTCCAGCCAGCACCAGCCAGCCTTCATATTGACATTTCCATATTTTCTTACCCACCAATAGTCTAGCATGAATGAGAAACCAAGAACAGAATTCTTTCATATTCCACCTTTGAAGTCATGTACATACAAGTGAGTCATAGCATAACTCGTGCGTATCCACAGTTACGCATTTATTCAAGGAGCAGGGCCGCTCGCTGTGTGGTCTCTCCTAATGAAGGAAGGTTTTGAACACAGTGCAACATAGCTGATGTGATTAATAGTTTGTGAGATATGTGGCATTTTCCTAACCTCTCAAAGGGTTGTATACATATATTTAATACATGTTGAACACTTTGTTGTGGTCCTCGTGAGCTGGCCTCTGCACAGGCTGCCTGGCCTGTATTCCTGTAGGAGCACTGACCACTTCCTGGATTGTCATTTCATTGTAAACCCACAGCCCACTC
This sequence comes from Epinephelus cyanopodus, assembly GCA_026686955.1. Taxonomy (NCBI): domain Eukaryota; kingdom Metazoa; phylum Chordata; class Actinopteri; order Perciformes; family Serranidae; genus Epinephelus; species Epinephelus cyanopodus. The sequence continues at coordinate 18,832,321 of CM048926.1, read as the reverse complement.
AGCTAAGTATTTGGATTAAAGCATCAAATAAACTGTCTGTAAAACCTTTCAATAACCACTGGCCCATCCAGAACCCAACGAGGACCAATAAACTCATTCTGCAGTCTTAGAAAGTGTGTTGAAGTCATTTTTAAAATCCCTGAGCTGACGATATTCAGCAGAGGTGCATTAATGGAACTGAAAATGCCACGACATTGTACCCCACAGCTGGACTGTAAATGTTAATGCTTAATAACAATAAATAGCTGAGAAATCCTCAGACAGCTTGGAGCACCATTAGACCGGACCAATTAGCCTTCTGAGAACAATGGCCAATTAGCGGGGGCATAATTGCATGGCACAATTGTTATTGTTTCAAATAGTTACAGCACTTGTGTACAGCTCATGGGGCTCCGAGTTGCTGAATGTTACTAAGGAAGGATTTATTTTGGGACAAACACAAATAAGTGCTTCAACAGCCAAAAGTGAGGCACCTCGCCAGTGGGCCCTCTTCTGCTTTTAAGGGTGAACACAAGACGTTCTCGTCCCAGGAGTCCTGCACTGGGTCGGGTACCCACGAGTCTCAATGGATAACCTGCAAAAAGCTGTGTAACAGGTAAAAATATGTATATTTATTCACCGTATGGGCACAGTTGGGGGTTAAGGGGGCGCTGGAGCCTATCCCAGCTGACATTGGGCGAGAGGCAGGGTACACCCTGGACAGGTCACCAGATTATCGCAGGGCTGACACATAGAGACAGACAACCATTCACACTCACATTCACACCTACGGACATTTTAGAGTCATCAAGTAACCTGCATGTCTTTGAACTGTGAGAGGAAGCCAGAGTACCCAGAGAAAACCCACACTGACACGGGGACAACATGCAAACTCCGCACAGAAGGGCTCTTCCACCCCAGGGTTTAAACAAGGAACCCTCTTGCTGTGAGGCGACAGTGCTAACCACTGTATTATCAAGCCGCAATTTCTTTTATTTTGAAAGTCAAAGACAAAAGTTGAACCTTTGACCCTGTTGTCACATTCCTCACTGTTGTGGAGGACTCCAGCGATGAAACTTTGCAGCCCGAGGATGAGCTGGCAGCCTATATGGAGTTCAAAACACCCAAGGAGGATCCTTTTGAGGTTTCATGGTGGTAGGAGGAGCATGCTAAAATGATTCCTAACCTGGCAGTGATTGAATGTTTTCGCCTCCGCCATCAAGTGCAGCCAGTGAAAGAGACTTTACCTCAGCTGGATTTGTAATTCAAGAACAGAGAACCCAGCTTAATGTGAGTGACTGTAGCCTGTGTGTGTTTAATCACGGGTGCGAGTCAGGTCATGGGACTTTTATTAATGGTGCGGCAATTAACTTAGACATAATGATGGGTAACAGGTCAGCTCTGGTACTGAGCTTTGGAGCAGGTTTTCAAAAATGGACCCGTGCAGGACTCAGGTCGCTTTCTCACGCCCATCGGCTTGTGATACCAACACTGAAGGCACCCTTTTACATCTGTATGTGACGCACGGCTGTCTCCTAGTTGAAACACATTGTAACGTGATTGTCAAACAGTCACAGATAGGTTTACGCAACAAAACAACTTGGTTAGGCTTAGATAAAACAAAATGTTTTGGCAGGGCTGCTGCTGGCCATTTGGCTGCCCTATGTGTAACTGCTTGGTAGTGTAGAAAGTGGTACTTGGACTAGTCCATGCAGTGGTTTTGTAAGTTATTAATAACTTACTCGGACATTGCCTTGTTACTTTTTGACCCGCCCGCCCGAACCACTGTCCTTCTCTCCCTTCTCTTGTGATGTTAAAAGTGAAAATCATACAGCAGGTGCGAACTACCGCGATGCTGCGATACAAGAAGAGTGGTGCCTGAATCAGCGTTACATGCAGGTTAAGCCACAGACTGATATGAAGTTATCATGGGCACATTTAAGACCTGTTTTACAAGATTCTCGGAAAGATTGAAAAGTTTTAAACCAACTCACAGAAAATACATTAGCTTAATTAGCCAGTTAACTGCAGCTGATAAAATCTTGGTCATTTCAGCCAGGAAAATCCCCAGCTTGAAATGAGGAGCTGCTTTTGTCTACCTTTGTCTGAAATCAAGGATCCACTGTTAAAAAAGATGATTTCAAGTGGTAAAGTCAATTTAGAAAGAGTGTTTTAATTGCTTATGAATTCAACTTTTCATACGAGAAGAAGGTTGTGTTTCCTTTCAAAAGTTAGTCTCCCTTTTATTCCAGACAACTTCGTGTTTACGTGTGATGAAGATTTCAAATGTAACGCTTTTTCATCAAGTCTTTATATCATCACATAAATAAATATCAATGAGCTGTATAATGTGCAGTCCAATCAGCAGGTTCCCTCCCACTCTACGCCAGTTTGATTTTACACAAACCCTCAGATGATTGAAGTCCTACAGCCAGCCCTAAATGTTCTGTGCATTTTGGCTTCAGCGTTCAGAGCAATTCACATGATATACGAGACTTTAGAAATGAGAGATCATCAAACATAAAAGATTTGTTTTAAGGTCCAATCAATAGACGGCGTGTTTTAAGGATCCATCAAAAGTTGGTGCTGGTTCGACCGTACTTCATGGCTCCTGAGCAGCTGCCTTTCTGCTTTTTCAGCCAAGTTTTTTTGTCCTCCATTTCAACTTCTGATCAAATGCTGGCTGACTTAACTTTGTGAAGTTTACCTCCACCTCTTTACATCATCTTTATCTCTTTATCCCCGTCCTGTTTGTAATAAACATTTCCTGGAGAAAGCCAAAAACTGTTTAGGGAGAGTATATTTCCAAACAGACTTGGCAGCTGGCGAAGTTTAGTGAGCCAGAAGTGTGTAGGCTGTATTGATGATACATTACACTCAACTATGAGAATGGATGGCCCTGCTGGCAAACATGTCCCTTTGTGATTTGTTCACTGGCAACATTTAACCAAGGTCAAGGTGAATAGATAAAGAAAAATGACTACATAATTTCTTTTGCTTTTTTTAGTGAGTGTGCACATTGTGATCATCTAACAAAACGTTAAACGCTGATTCACTGTGATGTGTCTCTGAAGCTGCCACACCAGCAGTCTTATTCAGAGTGGAATGGATTAGCATCCAGTCCCAGTGCCAAATTACAGGCTTGTACGACAAATGTCTGATGGAGCCTATTTGATTGCGAGAACACTCAGCAGAACAACAAAACACTTATCACAGTGTGGGGCTACTTTCAAAGTGCTCACCTGACCTCTGACCCGCGGGTGTCAGTGTCAGTGTGACCGGACAAAAGAGAGTTCAGTGAAGGGGAGGAAAGAGGGAAATGGAGTCTGTCATGTTTCTTTTATTGTCATTTGAGTCTCTGTGGTTTATCAATAAACTGTGAGTGTTCTGCTGGTTTAAAAGAACTTTTACTTTTTCAAAAACAGACAAACTCCAGAGATAAATCAAACAGAAAAATACTGTATATACAATCAACACAACAGAGGTAGGGGGAGCATTCAGTGAAACAGCTTGATTTTAAACCCAAAAGCAAGAGACCAGATTTAAATTATGACCAAAAAGCAACAAGTTTACCTGAAAGATTAATGGTGTATTCACACCAAATGTGAAGTGAGCATTCCCTGCAGTGCAATCACATACAAGTCCAGGCAAAGACGTAAATGACACAAATTGGCACAGGGCTACACAAATGACAAAATGCTGCAAAATTTGGTCTTGGGAATTCAAAAGCTTATTAGTGTTGAGCTCTGGCTGAGATTCTTCTGACCGTAGATTGTATATAAAGATGGACGACACATCTGCACTTCACCCCATTGTACAAAAATGAAGCCAAAATATCCTGATATGGTTGCTGCCATCTTGCGCTAGTGACATAATTTGGAGGCGGGGCACTTTTCAAAAACACGTTCATAAAGCGGTGAACAGACATAAAAACAGAAACATTCTCAGTGCAACTAAAGAATCAAACAGTTAATCAGATAAAAGAACAATTGAACATGATAAGATCTACATAACATGACTGAAACCATTTTGGGTAACATTTATTTGAGGTGTACTTTGAATTTTTAGTTTGGCCCATGTCCCAGCTGCTAACATGGAGGGGGCGAGGTTTATGACGTGTACTGCGACCAGCCACCAGGGGGCAATCCAGAACACTCCAGCAGCTGTATGGGTTGGACGATCGCTGGGCAGAAATTTGCTTTGCGTTTGGGGTGAATGAACGCCAACTGTTAAAAAAAATCATATGTTTTTATGTTGCCTCTTTAAACTTGCTCCATTTGTTTTCAGGGATTTGTCTTTTCTGAATTTGCTGCATGTTTGCTGTTACTGTGATGTAGCTGTTTTGGCTTTCTGCAGCACAATTCCGTTGTATATTTGTTTTGATTTTTTGTAAAATGAAATTGTTATTTTTAAGTTTACATTGTGATTCAAGTTGTAGATTTTCTTTTAATCTCACAGAATAAGGACATGGTGAAGACCTGAACACAAGTTTTATTCACAGAGCCTTCACTCTCTGCTTAATAGCCTCGTCCTGCATTAGAAACATATGCAGTTAAAACAACCAAAGGGCTCACAGAATAATGGTGAAGCATCAGGGAGATATAAAACACCAAATTTGTCAAAAGAGAAGCCTATTAAGTATGTATGAGCGTTGAAGGTTAGAAAATAAATATGGAAGAGAGCATCGTATTAAAAGTTACAAAAAAAGGAAACAGGAAATCTCATCTGTGATGCGATAATCACAGGAGTTAATGTGCTCTAAATGTATACAAATTGCAATTTCTATTTTGGGTAATTGTACATTTAGCAGTCATCCTGTTCTGTTATCATTTTCATTAAATATAATATGACAATTTCATACAATATGTCACTTGTTCAGGTATCCTCAGTCACTGAAGGAGACCCTTCAGGAAAAAGGTTGGGAGCCACTGTCCTAATGAAAATGTTTTGGGCCACTGTGGGTAAAGATAGCAGAGACAAAAGAACAAGAATGGACTATTTACTCTGTGGGATTAATTTAGGACAAAAGGAGTCACACTGTTGTAGTGATACACTGATAATCAAATGAAGTTTGTTCTCTTAAAGATGCTTGAATGCTCAACTAAATTAAGTATTGATCTCCTCTGAGGTGGAGGCTTTGCTGAACAAATGTGCACAAATAAAGGGAGGTGAGGAAGAGGAGGGAGTCGGCTGTCCCTTGTGTTTAGGTTTGCTTCCTCTTCCATTTTCCCTCGTTGAGTGGAGCCCTCTCTGTTGTCCACTACATCACTTCCTTGATTCCAGCTGAGCTGAAGGTGTGGAGGCCAGCTGCGGGGAAAACGCTGAAGAGGAAATTCCTTTCCCGTGTAGTTTACCCCCCCCCGCATAATCCATTTCGATGTGGTGGACGAAACATCAATGACCCTGTCGCTTGCAAAGCCAGTGAGTGTAAATCTGGCCAGGCAACCAATGACAACGTGTTTTAGTGCTGTGTTCATCCCATGTAACGAACATGAAAAATTGAATCAGGGGCTCAAGGTAAAACACTGAATGGATGCTGTTCTAAATCCGCCGTGTGGCATTAGAGTGTACACACAGCACATAACAAATGGTCTGGTTTGCTCAGTTGCAGCACTTATTCAAGCTCCCATCATCTTCTGCCTGCAGATGTTTGCTCCTGCAGCTCTGTGTGTTCATTTCAAAGAGGCACCAGTAACAACATATGGGGTTAATGGAAAAAACTAGATGTGCAGAGACTATGTATTACTCTTCTTTTCATATGATGTCATAAATTGGTGTCCAGGTGGAGGGCTGGCAACTGGAGGCAAAGACTATCAATACTAAACAAATGTCTATGATTTCTTCTGTTTCAATCACACAGTCAGTCACATTCAGAAAAAACAAAGGCCACTTTAAGTCCCGTGAATAGATGGAAGCAAAGGGGAGAAAAAAATAATCACTTGGCCCTGTTACATTGCCTGTTCAAGGCAGGAATGTTGTGCCCTTATGCCGCCTTGCTGTTCTGTATATAAGGTGCAATCACGGAATGGGGGATAGAGCTGTTTCGCCTTTTATCCGCCATGGGAAGTAGTAACAGCGCCAAATAGTGTCTGCTTTGATGACGCGTTATGTGTGCGAACCACTGCAGGAGATTTGAAAAGCAGCTAATTGCAGTTAGCGGCTAACTTAGAGAAGAAACCAAAAGATATCAAACAACATCAAAGAAGATTTATACTTCTGCAGGCAAATCATCGCTGTACCTCTGACATGCACGTCCCCAGAAATGTAACTACACGTTGCACCAATGCAGACCTCCTGGCTACATTTGTAAGCTGAAACCATTTCCCTCAGTGGAAACGGAGCTTTTGTTGACTTTAATTTTACAGATAAGAAACAATGAATTGCGAAGACTATAGCCCCCACAAAAATAGTATTTTAAGTCTTGTGAGTGATTTATCCTGGCTTCATAAGAGCAGAGGAAATCTCCACTCATCGCTATGCTAATTTATACAATGTTAAATGCCATAGGCTTGTGCTAATAATGCTAGCATGTTGTATTTGTTTGGAAAACGTGTTTAGTATGAGACAGTTGTTTTGTCAGTGAACCTTGTGAGCTGTAATGGAGCCTCATTTTGTAACATTACATTTGCATTTGCATTTTACATTTGCCTCATTTTGTATTGATCACATCCAACATGAGTTTCAGTTTCCTGGTGATACCTGCTGCCTGCACATTTATCCAACCCTTTTTTTGTAGTCACTTTTTTCTACATTCAGTTCACACAGTATATGGATTTATCGCTTCCTGTTGTCCATCTGAATTTTGTGCATCATAATCGTCAGGTAATTGCAAACAAGCCATTGCAGTATTCACTCACAATCATCCCTACAATATTGTGTGTTATAGTGCTAAGCTCGCTGAGTTACAAATTGAGAACAGCCGCAGAAAACCTGTGTTTGACTCCCACAATTTGTACAACACTGAAAAGACGACTTTGTTAAACAATGTTTTAATATCCACTCCTGGAGACACTTCATCGTTTACTCAGAGACCTGAGGAGGAATACGGCTCCTCTCCTCAGCCTCACCACTCTAGTGCTGAATAAATAAAAAGGCCATCACCATGAGGAATGAGTTACTCTGTCCACCCCTCTATCGTGTCCCTACAGGTTCTCATTATAACTAATCCTGTCAGTGGATGAAGACAGTCCTTGTTGTGCTTGGTTTAATTGCACTGAGGCCCCTTCTGTGTCTTTCTGCCAAACAAATATCAATGCCTATAAAACAAATGTAGGTCCATGAGGGGAAATTGTTTGCTGAGGGAAAATTGACGGAGAAACATATGAATGTAAACACTGATTCTGGGTAATGCTTTTGATTTCAGTCCTAAATTTCAGGGTTGTTATTATGGAGCACCTCTAAAATAATTATGGCGTACAGTGAAAGAAGTAATGAGGGAAAAAATAAGAGAATTAAAAAAAAAAAACCCTCAACAATTATAAGGCACTTATGACTTAATGATGGACCACGGTCATGTAATTACACGTTATTGAAACGCATGGGAAAGTGTCTAAAGCAGTCTTCTGGGTGAGCTGGATTTAATTTTTAGATTTAGCAGGCCACCACTGGTCAAATGATGGAGTCTAATTTCTTGTTCATAATTATTCTAGGTTAAGAGGAATGGATGTGGGCTATAAAATGAACCATTATTCCTCGAGTAAACACAAGACTTTCCGGATGTGAATTGAATCATTTCTCATATTTCATTAACAGACTAATATCTGTGTTTTAGTCTGGAATTTCCTCTCAGTGCTTTGTATTTTATCTGTGGAAGTAATGCTTGTAATAATGAGCCCGCTGATATAAAGAGAAAAATCTGAAAACTTTAAAGCTTCATTAAAAAGAACGTCCACCAAGGAGGTCATGTGTTTGGCCAGCTTTGTCTGGTTGTTTGTCGGCAGGATTATGGAAAAACTACCAGTCTGATTTCATTGAAACTTGGTGGAAAGATGCAGCACGGGCCAAGAAAGAACCCGTTTAATTTTGGAGTGAATCTGAATAATGGGGTGGTTACACAGACTAATTTTTGCTTTGAAATATACAACATTCGTCATTCGCCAGGCATTAGTTATTATTGTTTCAAAAATCATGATAGCACTACCATTAAAATGATACCGATGTAATTATACAGCAGTAATATGTGTAACATTAAATACAATGCCTACAAAGTCAATATGTGGAACATGTGATACTCAGTTTCTGTACCCCTACATGTCTCCCGCCTTATCTCCCCCCTTTTGCTCTTGTATACCACGGGAGGGGTAAACAACATTGTGTTTTAGCACTGTAAGCTGTAAGTTCATGTTATGTTAATATATTCCTGTGTCACTTAATTTGTGTAGAGGCTCGAGTTTATATGGTAGTATTTGATGGAGGATTTTGTTTTCACTTCTTGTTGTCAGAGTTGTCAGGAATAAACAGAGGTTGCCTCCAAAGATACCCACAGTCTGGCCTTCTTCATATCAACACAACACAGTCAAAACCAGAGTCCACCGGTTACACTGATACCAATAGAGTAGACTACTTCATTCAGTAACCATAACTCAACATCTCTCTATTTATGCCCAAAAAAACTTTGACACCAGAAATAACTAATCTGAGACAACTAGGATTTGTACCCAGGTTCATTGTAAACTCTGACTTATCCATCTCACTTTTAAGAAGCAGTTTAAACTTGTGTCCTCTCACTGTCAATGAAATTAACACTGCCATAATGTGAATAAGATAAACATTTTGATGGCATCTCTGCATACTGAACTGCCACCTCCGTGAAATACACACTGCTCAACTTCACCACATCACAGACTGTATGGTTTGTAGCTGCTGCTGCTGTGGCAGTGTGAGATCTGTGCTGGGGACACTTGTGAGAGTCTGCCTGGTCTCATACACACAGTGACTAACAGGGCTAACTGTTAGCATCACATGGCTCATGTTATCTAATGTTTCATGGGTTTAACAACAGAGTTGAACTGTTTCAGAGTTGTTGCAAGTTTTGTGTTTTAGGTGATTTAAAACAATGTAAGCCCAGTATTTTCTTTCCTTTTAGCTCTGTTTTGGTCTTCACCACCTGTTGAGCTGCTAAATGCTCCACCACGTTCACCAGCAAATTGCTAACTTTGTCTGTTTGCACTGGACAGTAAGGTCAGGAGCAGGAACTTGTTTCAGCAGTGTTGTTTACTTCTGTAAACAGTGCTGATGAGACTGAATCAAGACAGTAAAGGTCTCTAAATCTAAATCGATTTGTTGAAAGATGCTTAAAGGCTCTATAGAGCTGAGGGGAATGGCAGAGTCAAATGCTATTTCTCAGTTTTCCACTGCTGTTTCCACTTTGTTGGTCATTTAATGGCTGCTTCCTGGTCATGAACTTGAAAATGCTCAACTTTTCCAATTGAGGAGGACGGCCTGAATGTACCATTAGTTTTTATCACTGTAAAGAGTCTGGTCTTTAGAAAGATACCGCCCATACAGCCCACATCTTTTTACTAGCCAACATGGTTGCCCCATACCCATGCACAAACACTACTTACTTGTCTTTAATTACAGTGGCAGGGATTGGAGGCTGAGAATTTAAAGATCTGGGGAATTGCTAATTGGAGAAAACTGCCTGTGTTCACTGTTTATAAAGTGTGTGAATATAGAGGCACACAGAGCCAACAAGAATTGGTGCAGAGTCTTTCACTGTATCTGCAGTCTTCAGTACACACATACTATTTGTCAGTGTAAAATAGACCAGTATAATATATTATATTAATACAGACAAACACTGTGTGTCATCGCTAAATCATATCAGTTCTTTAGTTCTTAATTGGTGTATAAAATGAAATAGAGCAAAAACAAAAACAAAAAAACACCCAACATAACCCAAAAAATGTACAGGTGAGATGAAAAAACTCTGGGGGCTTGAAAAAAAAAACATGTAACACTGACATTAATGACAACTACATGTGCTTACCACAAACTGACAAACAGACATATATTTTTAAATATAAGATCCAAACAGGAAATACTCAAGATAAATAAATTCTAAGAAGAATTAAATAACATAAGGTGCAGCTTTGCACATTTCATACGACTCATATTGACATATATCAACGTTTCTAAAGTGATGTAGTATATAAGCTGACTCTGTCATCAGGAGGTGGCGAAAATGGTGGATGTCATGTCGCCTAGGTGAGGTGCCTGCCAAGCTGCAGACCACTGTTCACGAATAAAAGACAACAAAACCGGTTATGATTTTGTGAGTCATTGCTGTGTTTCCAGCATCTTTTTAGGCACCAAACATGGGTGTTTTGTAGCAACCCATCACTGTTTTTCCATTAGCTTAAAAAGACACCAAATGTGGGCATTTTGTCGCAACTCGTCACTGTCTCTGGTGGCTTTTTAGGCACCAAATGTGGGTGTTTTGTATCAACCTGTCACTGTGTTTATAGCCGTATTTTAGGCACCAAACGTGAGTGTTTTGTAGTGACCCATCGCTGTGTTTACATCAGCTTTTTAGGCACCTGCTATGAGTGTTTTGTAGCTGCCTGTTGCTGTGTTTTCAGTGTCTTTTAAGGCACCAATGTGGGTGTTTTGTGGCAACCTGTCGCTGTTTTCCCAGGAGGTTTTTTAAGCACCAAACATGGGAGATTCTTAGTTACCTTTCACTGTGGTTCCAGTGGGTTTTTAGTCACCAAAGATGGGTGGTTTGTAGCAACACCTTGCTGTGTTTCCAGCTGATCTTTAGGCACCAACCATGAGCATTTTGTTGTGATCTAGTATTGTGCTGCAGGTTTTTAGACACCAAACATGGGTGTTTTGTAGCAACCTGTCACAACAAAATGCTCATGGTTCATGATAGCTTTTAAGGCACCAACCATGAGTGTTTTGTAGTGACCTGTAGCTGAGTTTCCATTGGCTTTTAAGGTACCAGTGTGGGTGTTTTTTGTAGCAATCCATTGCTGTGTTTACAGCAGCTTTTTAGGCACCAACTATGAGTGTTTTGTGGCTACCTGTAACTATTTTTCCATCAGCTTTTAAAGCTCCAGTGAGAATGTTTTGTAGTGACTTGTTGCTGTGTTTCCAGCAGCTTTTTAGGCACCAAATGTGGGTGTTTTGTAGCACCCCATGGCTGTTTTTCCAGTGGCCATTTAGGCACCAAACTTCACTACTCTGTAGTGACCTGTTGCTGTGTTTCCAGAGCCTTTTTAGGTACCAAAAATGGGTGTTTCCTAGCAACCTGTCGCTGAATTTCCAGCGGGGATACTGCCACAGAAAGCAGATGTTCTTTTCTAGGACATTGCTGCGTTTCCTGCTGGCATAGTGGCACGTAAAGTGGTTGTTTTTTACCAAGACCGCTGCTTTTCAAACGAGTAATGTGCCCCCATAATTGGGTATTTTAAGCCAAAACTGGATCCCTCTCTAACCATAACCAAGTGGTTGTTGTGCCCTAAACTTAACCACATGTTAACCACAGCACTGTTGAGATGTGAAGTTTCAGTGTATCTGGTGGATAATAACATGCAAATGTAACATATCTAATGTTTGCATAAACATACAATGCCAGCATTTTTTCCTGGTGATTGAGTGTGTCGTCTTGTGTGATGCAAAGAAAATATGAACATGTCTGAATGTCTGTGTTGCACGCTGCCTCATCACATTTTTCTTTTCCAAACCATCTGCCATTGTGACATCAAGAAATTTACTGAACGGGTAGATTCTAAAAGCCAAATCCACTCCGGGACTGTGAGCTCTAAAACGGATAATTTAGAGTAAATTATGATGTAAGTAATTAAATTTAATTACACATGCTTTATGGTCATGCATAGATAGACATGCTCTTACTCACACATGCACACATGGCAATAAACAATTCAATCATATAATTTAGATGACTTATTAACATCTGTCTCTCACTACAGTGATATGCTGAGATTTATTTTTCTTCTGATGACTGAACTTGAAGCCTATTAGTTGGTAAGTAGTGCATTATGGGTAATCACTTACACTGTATGTGCTGCTTGGATGAACAACCCACACAGAGCTGCTATCGTGGAAAAATCTTCCCTGCATTTGCTCCATAAGAAGTTTGGATTAGCTGAATGTATATGTTAGTTTAAATGTGCATGAGACAATGTCAGTGAATTAGTTTGGTCATTTCATCATGGGGTCATTTTACTCGCCATAATTGGTGGGGTTTGTTTTAATCAGCGCAGTCACAGTTGACAGACCTTGAGATTCCTCCTGCAGACAGACAAGAAGATCCCAACGTGCTGTTTTTCCCTCCACCCAATTTACAGTACATGATTAATTATGGCGAAAAGAACTGAACCGATATGAAGCGAAAAAAGAAGGTGCTGCAAGTCCCCCCCTCTTTACCCTTTAATGGGTGACACTTGGATCACTGCTCACACAGCCGAGGAGAAAAAGAAGTGCGGCTTCCACCTCATTTAATGATCGCTGTAGTTACACAATACCACCTTTGACCCCCTCTTTATTTAAAGTGTCACGCTTCTCCTTTTTTTTTTTTTTGTGATGTATTACCTCAAATCACAACAGCTAATAGAAGCCATACATCTTTATTTTTTCTGTGCTGGCTCTTTTTTTTCCAGGTCGACAGCAAAATAGATAGAAAAGCTTACTGGAAGCAAAATCTCATTTGCTTGGTCGCCTGAATTGTGCTCACACGCTAAAATCTCTAGCAAACAGATGAATAAGGGAAGGATTGATTAATTGGCCCTAATTAATTCTACCTGCCTCTTAACTGATTACGTTGGATATTTAATTACACATGAATCCATGGCTCGCTTAATAATCAATTGTTTCTCGTGGCAGGATGTGATTAAGTGATCCGGATTGTGGCAACAATGTGTGAGAGAAGCTGTAGTTTTTTGTTGTGATGAGGACTCATGAACTTCCCTTTGAGGAAGGTTCAAAGAAGAGAAAGCAGCACGTTGCCTCTGCCCCCTTTCTGTACCATTGTTTGCAGGTTGTGCACCCTCACACACAGCAGTTTGACTACTGCAGCACTCTGCTTGTGCTGCTCTCAGTGGTGAGTATTGGTGTGGAAGGGCGAATGCTTTCTAACTAATGGGTTGTGGCCTACAACCTGGCAGTGATGAATGGTGCTCTAGGTCCTTGCTGTGGTTTTAGGATTATCACGCTGTAGTTGGAGGATTGGGGGGTTAAAGTGAGCTGAGCTACACTCCAGCATTTGCTCAGCCGGTGAACTCTGTATAGTCTTTAAGATCTTTTTTTTTCTCAGCTCTGTGTGATCTGCTGGGCAAACAAGCCGGGTTATCTTCACATGACTGGTAGCAGGATTGCTGCTCCGTGTCAGCTGGAGGCAATTTCATTATCATCAGGGCTCAGCGTGTGTTATGATGCCAGATGTGACTGATCTAGGTGTTATCTAACATAACTTTAAGTGTGTATGAATTGGTAAGACAAGGGGAGCGTTTTGCAGTCGAGAGCTGAACAGAGTGCAGGTCACAAGGTGAGTGTGTGTCTCTGCCAAGATCCTTTCCTGCCAGTGGCAGAAGCCTTTTGTCCACTGCCAAAGAGTCACGATGTGGATAACCTTGCTCTGTCTCGTCTTTCTATCCGGGCTCATTATCCTGACCCGTCTGTCACAGGATTTGTAACTGTAAGCAGTCCAATTAGAGAAGCGGTCTTCTGTTGCATTTCTCATAAACTTTTATTCTGCACAACTTCTTACACTTTGCCCCGGAGAGAAGTAGAAATGAATATCACAGATACCAAAGAAATAAATGTCATGCAAGGGGTTTCCTTAGAGGCATTACATTAAATGCTGGCGTACTGTATATACTAAGACTTAATGACCCTTCCCAACCATAGGAAGTTTTGCAGAAAACCAGAAACCTTTTTGGGATTCAGATGCTGAATTTATCTGAATTTAGAGCCTATTAATCAGCTTCAGTTTTTTTGTTCCAGGGTCATAGTTCCTGCCATAAACAAATTCCTGGTCCTAAAGTAGTCCTTCCACTGACCCATGAACTGAGACTTAAGTGCTGAACATTACTGAGCAGTCAAACACAGCCTTCATGCCTGCTACAAAGCCAGCACTGGGTGTCCAACACAGTCTCACTCTGACCCCATCACATATTGACGTTTGGTTATGGACTTTCCATGTCCAGTAAAAGTACCCTGGGTGCGTTGGTTGTTGATGTTCTGGGACACTGTGTCAAGTTATACCTGTTACAAGCTTTGCCTTCTTTCAAAATACTCTGTTTTCACAGGAAATTTACCATTTGCATACAGTCTCTTTCAAAATGAAAGCACTACCACCGACTGACATTGTTTTGCCTTCAGCAACTAACGCACGTGGTTGGGTTAAGGCAACAAATACATGTGGTTTCGGAAAAAAAGAACAGGGTTTGGCTTTAGAATCTTACAGGACGTGAACACTGTTCTCGTCTGTGTTTGTTGAACCCATCCACCACCACTCCTGCCCACCCTACTCGGACTTTTGTCGCCTTAGCTTTCGTTCGTATCCCACTGCATTTCCCCCTGACGCTGCCAAGTGCCATTACAGTATAAAAGGGACCAGCTGCGTATCATGCCAACGTTAAGGACGGCTTTTTCGTCAGTGTCTGACACTGTGATTGGCTAGTACGGTTAGGAATCGGGCAAAGAAGTCATGGTTAGGGTTAGTATTAGCCAGTCTTGAAAATTCTCTGGTATTAAAGTGGTACATTTATGAGAAAGAAACTCACAACTGTACTGCCAGAAAGTTACTGTAGGTGATATTGACAGTACAAAGAGCGACCCAGTCTATGGAGGGAGTTATGCCGTGTTTCCATACAGTTTTGTTTTGGGTCCATTTTTCCGTATGGTACACAGAGTACTCCCCCCCTAGTATTCAAGGCAATGCATCCCCTTACAGATGGATAGAAACACCACCACAAAAATAGCAGAGATGAATAAGTGAAGAGGTCAGCTGTCAGGCGTGTAGCCAAGTCCTTGAAGCATTTCTTAAATAAATGTGTGACCCATTATGCATGCATATGGGTGGCTACTGTATGACTCAGCGGTATAGCAGGTCTGCCACTGAGCTGAAAATTGCCGGTTCAATCCCCGGCTCCTCCAGTATGTGGAAGTATCCTTGGGCAAGATACTGAACCCCATATTGCTTCCAATGGGTGCTCCATCGGTGGTTACTGAGCGGCAGGTGGCACCATGTTCAGTAGCCTCAGCCACCAGTGTGTGAATGTAAATGTGTGTGTGTGTGATGTGTGAATAGCGCTACATAGGTGCAGTCTATTTACCGTTAACTCTATGTGTTATGGAGCTAGCATGCCACCATCACATTCATCAGTCTGTTAGCTATTTCGTTTTTATGCTAACTTCTTGTGGCAAAATGTTCCGTCTGAAATGTGCTGAAAGTTCAATTTTTATAATGTGGTCGGGGCAAGTTACAGACAGAAAAAAAGAGGAATGTCACAAACACATGGGAGATCACACAGGTTTTACAAGTAATGAATGGACTTCCGGTTGACTGGCTATCATACACAGAGCTGTGTGGAGATGAGGTGTATATAGTGGATGAATGGCACCAGATTTTCGCACTCAGTTTATGCTTCAGGTTCTATGTGGCTTGGCTTAGTACTTTTAGACTACTTATTTTTTATTATTTTTGGATGTATAAAGGTACTGAGTGCACACTGTGTAGCCTACATAGACTTCAGCCAAATAGCTCAGTAAATCCGTTGGTGTAACTGTCGTATTTCATCATTCCCATGACACCCAGAAATTCACACCTGGGTGTCAATAACCACACTGGCCATTTCTGTGTGCAAATTTTGGCTACAGACCCTTGGGTGCCTTAATTGTATTGACGTGCTGCCGATTGAACCTCAATTATAGTCTAGTCAGTCATGAGGCCTACTTACTTTATCTCTGCACATGTGATATATATGTTTGTTTTTTTCTGAGATGCACATTTCCTTCTGCTCAGTGATACAGTTAACGGGTGTAGAAGTAAAATAGTTCCTACATGAAACTGCTCACAACAAGGTCTGTGGATTATCTTGAGTAACCAGGTCATGATTTCTGGAAACAGACATTGATGTTGAGTTTTTTGACTGTAGTTTTCTGGCACTTTGAGCACCACAAGCTGAGTGCCATCTAGTTCCATTATATTGGAGAGAGGGCAGACATCTCTACGGCTGATATCTGCAACACTCTGCATCTCACACCAAAAGTATCTGGACTGATGAACAGCACTATGAGTAAGAGGAAAATACTTGTACTTTGATTTTGGCGTGAACTGTCCCTTTAACATCAGCATATTAGCACTGTTACTGTAA
Source organism: Epinephelus cyanopodus (assembly GCA_026686955.1). Classification (NCBI taxonomy): domain Eukaryota; kingdom Metazoa; phylum Chordata; class Actinopteri; order Perciformes; family Serranidae; genus Epinephelus; species Epinephelus cyanopodus. The sequence goes on along the minus strand of CM048926.1, from coordinate 18,815,996 downwards.
ATATATTAGTATGCTGACTTTAGCATGCAGCATCGCTGTGTGTAAGTATGTCTTAACAGAGGCACTAGCATGTCTCTGGAGTTTCCCACTGCAGTGGTAAGAGCCTTTAATGTTGTCATCATTCTTGTGCTTTATTACGCTCTAAACAGTGTGTATATTAGGAAATGTGCAGTTTATTTTCTCCCACCCAAATGACATGAGTGATTATATGTCATTAATATTATGCAATGTATTCAAATAAGGTGGAACACAGCAGGCGTGCTCATTACACAAACTTAGTTTTGAGAGTTTGGCGTTTTTTGCACGACACAGTTGGCACTAAAATGAATCATTTGGAGATATTTTTAATTCACAGCCAGATGTGATTTGTTTCCTGTGAGCTGGTGACGGCCCCATGCAGATGAAACTATTTTTGTTTGTGAGAACACAGCAGCTCAAAGCATCAGCAACACACACTGTGCTGCACGTTACCTGCTCTGTCTAATATCTTATTTAATCAGGGGGTGACTGAAGCGGCATGCTCATCTTGTCCACAGTGGCAGCCGTAGCGCTTCCTCATAAAGAGGTATTGACTCGGAGGAAATGATTAATAAATGTGACTTGGGGCAAAGTTGTGCCCCTTTAATGACCTTGTGGTATCACACTGAATTCACAGGTATCCAGGCGTAATATACTGCATCATTACCCTCTTAATTGATTGGTGTCATTGCCCTTGAACTGATTCGTGGGAAATTATTAAATCATCTCTTTTTTCACGTGTGAAGCACATGGTAGCTGTACACAGAACAAAGAATGATTAATAACCAGGTTAAACCTGAGATTAAGTCATGGGCAAGGTTTTATTTGTGTAGCTTTTATCAGGACGGTGGTGTTCATCTGCACGGTGAAGGACAAAACTGTATAAACACTGGCTTATCTGTGACAAAGGAATGGACAAGAAATGATGTGGCCCACCAATTTTCATTCACCCGTGCACGCGAAATGAAGCGTTAGGCTGATAGGTTTTTAAAAAGCTCTGACGTCAGACATGTCAGGGGAAACCTGGGGAAAGACGAATGATGTAGATTCCAGAGGTCTGATAGGAGAATGAAGACTTTCTCCTTTACCATCTCCCTGAAAGGTGCAATGCTCTCCAAGACTCCAAACTGGTCAGCAGTGTTAACAAAAAAGCATTTCAGGGCTGTTTTTTTTTCTATCTCTCGGCGTGTTGTCCGGCTGTCTGGTGATGGTGATGTTCCAGTCCAGTGTCCTGAGTGTTAGAGAGCCAGGCAGTGTGTCCTGAGTGTCATCCAAGCCCTTTGATGGATGACTCTTATTTTCTTGTCAAGCTCAGACTACTTTTATGTTTATCTTGATATCTCCTTGATGGGCCTTCATTTATCCAGTACAGACTGGACAGGACAGGAAGGAAAGGAGGAAGATTGAGAAGGAGAGAGTTAATCAAAGAGAGACAAACAGAGCCAGGTGGACAATGAGGAGGAGGAGGGACAAATGAGACACCACAGAGGAAGATTAAACTGGTGTAGCTCTCACAGATAATCAGCACTGATTGCCATGTTCTTGCAGAAACGTGTGAGTAAAGCTTCGTTTTCTTCACAGCAACAAAACCTCAGTGGCTGCCAAATTTGGAATTCAGTCCCTTGACCTTCATTTAACTCACACAGCAGCATCTCATTCACCCTCATAGTTGGAAGCCCTGCAGGCCAGAGATGGAGTGCGGTTTGCGCTTTCCCTCCGTGTAGTCATTACTGCTCCACGTTCGGGCGGCATGCACAGTCAGAGAAGCTCTCATTTTCTTCAAGTAATTCTGTGGTATTCATTTGGGCCCTGTGGTTGTTACTTACTTGATGAGCAGCACTCCTCCACACCACCCAGGGGAAATTTAACCACCTCACATTGATTTTCAAGGCCTTCCATCAACTGACCTTAAAAATATCATGAGCACTCCCTAAAACACAGAGAGTATGTCTTTTCTCTCCGCCTCGCTGACTGTCAGAGATAAACTGCCACAGATACTCTGAGTCAGGAATATTTAACCCGTTGAGTCTCTTTTCTGTTACGATTTGGACGCATTCCTGGCCTGAGTTTTCAACCGCTTGACTCATTTCAGACTGAATGTGAGCTTCATCAGATGTGGTTTGCTGTGAGGTGTAGAGAGCAGCACATTCTCACTCTGACCTTGTCACATATCGACGTTTGGTCATGGACTTTCCACGTCCACATACGGCGTGAAAGGTACCCTGTGTGTGTTGGTTGTTGACGTTCTAGGACACCGTGTTAAGTTCTGCCTGTTACATGCATTGTCCTCTTTCAAAATACACTTCCGTTTTCACGGGAAATTTATCGTTTACATGCAGTCTCTTTCAAAATAAACAAAAGGCAACAAAGGAAGGGGTCAGGTTTAGGAAAAAAGAACAGGGTTTGGCTTACGGGAGGTAAACACCACTCTCTCGGGTGAAAGTCTGTTTGTTGGACCCATCAACCACTGCTCCCACCTGCCGCAGTTGGACTTTTGTCATCTCAACTTTCATCCTTGTCCCCTCGAATTTCCCCGACGCTGCTGGGTGCCATTAAACTGTAACAGCAACCAGTCGCGTATCATGCCAAAGTTAGAGGGTTAGTATCGTTAAGGTTTTAATGATATCCCTCTGTCCTCAGACCTCCCTCTAAGAAATCCTTTAATTGGGGAAAAAGATGCTAGGAACCTGAATGAATTACTACTATGGGCTATAACATTACCGAGGTGGATGGGGTAACAGGAGATGAACTATGAGCTTGGCAATAGTAAACGGTGCATTTCTCCGCCTGTATGTGGTGCACTTTCACTAGATGTTTCAAAAGATTGTTCCTGTTTCTGCTCTTACATGCAATGGAGTTGCTGAACCTGTGACAACAAGCACTGTTTGCATCAACTCTTGTGAAGTATAACCATACTGCGGAGCATTTTGCTCTCTCCGCCATTATCACTGAGAGTAGGGTCACTGTGTGTGTGTGTGTGTGTGTGTGTGTGTGTGTGTGTGTGTGTGTGTGTGTCAGAGTGGCCGAACAGGCCACGCCCCTCTCACATGCAGCGGGCTGCGAGGCTCCGACACAGGGAGCTCCCCTCTGGATTGAATAGCATAAATGCATTAGTAATGAATGTCGTAATCTCATTGCTAATGAGAAACGGAGTTGGGATGATAAATACTGAACTAGGTAACGTTTATGTAACCGAAATGAACAAGAAATATAGCTTATCAATACTACAGTGTTTAATAATTCAGCTCGGGGCCTGATTAATACTGAGTTTCAGTACCCATCCCTGATCATAAAAAACTTTTCTGGACATTATTCAACGTCATACTCAGGAACAGAAGGGGAGACATTTAGAATCTGAATCAGTGACACTTAGCTTTGGTGGCCACCTCGAAACTGTGCTGATTGTAAATATCTTCTGTGCTGTTATTGTCTTCATAAACTAGTATTGACAAGCTAAATGAAAAAGTCCAGTCGTGCACAGCAGTAGACGGCTTTATCCACAAAGTGCACACACTGATTCAAGAGCCAGGCATCAACAGTTCTGTGTATAGAGTCAATGACCCGTGAGGGCTCTCTTGTCACCCTGAAGAAATGGCAAATGATGAAATCATCAAATACTCCAGCACAATAATATTACACTGAAATCACTTTGTAAACAAAATTCACGCTTTACAGGATTGTTGGTTTTCTGCTGAGCTCAGCTTCTGCTGCTCGAATCCACACATGGCGCCGGTCTGGCCTCACATCCACATCGTCCAGCCAGCTTTTACATGACGGTCTCCATCCTGAAAGATGGATTTTTTTTTAACACAGCAATAAACTGTGGCTGATTGTCTAGCTACTTAACTTTGTCACATTGCTAGGGGAATAGTGTACATGATTTAACTGTGTTAAATATTGACTTTAATCACACTCCATCTGTTCACACCAGTGTGTGTGAGCAAATGAGTGGAGAGTCTGTGTTTGCTATTTTGTTAAATTGACGGTGCTAAATGGATTAAAGCAAATGTAGTATTGGAAATGGATCTCATGATGACTTGTACATTAACAGGGTCCTCCGTACAGAGGAACCATTACCTTCATTATTACCTGACCCCCTCAGCTGTATGGAGATTAGCATCTTTCAGCTGAATGTTTTGATTTTCTTGCCCATAACTTTGGTGTTGTGGTTCACTCTGACCGATCTTATCAGCCCGTTATTGCAAGCAGCTCTAAAAAGTGAAGACCAGCTTCCCAGCACCAAAAAAGACAAAAGAACGTTAGCAACTACCTGGAGATCACAGTTGGGCATTTAACAGTTAAAGAACCAGGGGTCTCGTTTACAAAACAGTGCGTAGGATTGCTACTAAAAATGTATGTACAGAGAAAAGCCAAAAATGGCGCGCACCAGAAAATATTCAACAATTTTTACAATCAGGTTTCCACTCCACCATCTGCGTCACCAATTTCCCATCTCCAAAACATCAAGTCTGTTTTTATAGCTCACAACTTTTTCATGGAAAGTGGCGTACGCCTCTTTCAGGCCTCGTTTTGTGTGTGCGCAGTGTTTATAAATGAGACCCCAGATGTTTCCCTCAGGAGCAGGTGGAGATCAAAAGCAGAGCTAAAAGTAGATTTAAAGGCTAAGTTCGGTTTTTTGACATCTGGGCCTTATTTTTAGGAATAAATACGCTCGTAGACTCACCCAGACGATTTTGGTGGAGCTCGGAGCCGTTTTCGAGCAATTTAGATCCATCCGACGGCGTCTTCTCTCATGCCATAGAAGCGGACGGGGCCAGACATCGAAGCCCCTAAATTAGACATTATCTGCTGCGAAACTCGCTCACTTCACCTACATTTTATAAATGAATGGCCAGTGTTATCACCATGTCAGCTCAACTTCCTTGTTATGGTCATCCGCGGCTTTACAACGATGGGCCACTTTTGGTGACGTCATAGACGTGCGCCGCAGGAGCGCAGTCCAGCCGGCGCTAGGCTAGGCTAGGGGCTACACGGGTACAAACATGGTTCGTCATTGCGTTTTTCCACTTTGTCCAAACAAAATGACTAGGTGGACAAAGTTCACATTCCACAGGCTTCCTTTGAAAAACCCGGAGTTACTAAAGCTCTGCTTGTTGTCCTGAAAATGGACCCGAATATTCCTATGGAAGGACTGAGGAGGGTCAGTCACCGGGTCTGCAGCGCTCACTTCGCTCCATAAGACTTCATTACGAAGACGACAAAGATAAAAGGCCAGGAAGCTGAGCATCAGTACCTCAGGAGGAATGCCATCCCGATTGTTTCAGAGGGCAAAACAGACGCAGCGGAGGTAATGCATTTCTTTTGAAGATGTAATAATATTGGTCGATAACCAGTGCACGTCGGCCAGCGTATAAAGCTCCTTGTATAAAATTAATAGCTATCTTCACGACCTATGTCTTAGCAGGAGTAGCCTTCTAAAAATACATTCCTGCAAAAGAATACTGCACTGTAACGCAATATAATTTACTCTAGTCCATGCTAGTTTTTGAAAAACTAACTCGCAATGCATATGATATGGTTATTCTCTGCAGACAATAAATTGTGACTCGAGCTGCAATCACCACGGGTCTGCATTGTTAGCGCACACTTACAAGTAGTCATATGCTTTCTCCAAAACTAATTGTCAGTTGTTTCGACCGTTATTTATTTATAAAGTAAACACTCATAGAAAATATACCCTTTTTGCATGTGTATCGGCTACTTACTCTATCGAAAGTTGTCCGTTCGGTCCTGCTGGCTTCGGCTGCGTCTGCAAGTTGACTCTCGGGACATAAAAAAAGTCTCTACCACAGCCCGGTTTGTCATGGCAGAAAAATCTTCCAGTGTAGTGAGACACGTATTTGGGGGGCATCAATACGTGTTTCCTCTGGTCTCAAGTCCCACTCTGAGCAGCAAAAGCTCTCCTCTTCTGTTGTCTGTGGCGTGCAGTGTCCACAACAACAACAACAACACCAGTTAGCCCCCATTCATGGACGTGCAGTGGTCGCTTGTTCTCTGGCCAGCTGTTCGGCTCTTTCCCTCTGCATCCTCCTTTCAAATAGCTCCTTGTCGGTGTATTCTGGCTCAAAACGATACGGGCATCCATCATACTCGGAGTCGTCATCAGACACCTTTACATCGGATAAATATTCCGTCATGTTGCACAAGAATAGCTGTGTAGCTGTATAGCCTAGCCTAGCGCCGGCGGAACTCAGCTGCGCTCCTGCGGCGCACGTCTATGACGTCACCAAAAGTGACCCATCGTTGTAAAGCCCCGGATGACCATAACAAGGAAGTTGAGCGGACATGGTGATAACACTGGCCATTCATTTATAAAATGTAGGTGAAATGAGCGAGTTTCGCAGCAGATAATGTCTAATTTAGGGGCTTCGATGTCTGGCCCCGTCCGCTTCTATGGCATGAGAGAAGACGCCGTCGGATGGATCTAAATTGCTCGAAAAACGGCTCCGACCTCCACCAAAATCGTCTGGGTGAGTCTACGAGCGTATTTATTCCTAAAAATAAGGCCCAGATGTCAAAAAACCGAACTTAGCCTTTAATATTGGAGTCTGGATGGGTAAATGAGCTACTGTTTGCCAAAAATTGCTCTCTAGTTTTGTCACATAAAGCAACTCCTTTCACATAACATGCCCACTATTGAATCAGTCTTAAAGCGGAACTTCGCCCATTTGAAAAATCCATATATTATTCCTACGGTCTAAAACAGTATAAAAGTATACGTAAACATGAACAACTATTTGAAAGCTCCAAAAACTGCAGTGCTAAAACCAAGCTGCAAGTGGATAGAGCAGGCGCCCCATGTACAATGGCTTCGTCCTCGGGTACAATCCCAGCCCCCGGCCCCTTGCTGTGTGTCACTCCCTCTCTCTCCCCCCCTTTCACACTTAGCTGTGCTATTGATTAAAGGCAAAAACGCCCAAAAAATAATCTTTAACAAAAACAAACAAACAAAAAAAATTCTCAGTCATTCAGGTCATGGTAATCTTAAGTGCTAAATCGTAGACAACTGGACTCGCTTGAGTGTCTTGAAGACGTTTCACCTCTCATCCAAGAGGCTTCTTCAGTCCTAATTGACTGCCAAGATATAGCCAGAGAAGACAGATGGTTCGACAGAGGCGTGAAAGAAGCCATATACAACAAACTGGAACGACCATCGTTAAACAGAGGAGGTGGCCTACGACCCCATTTATCACCCACCTACAATGCAGTCTGTAGATCTCTCTCCCCAGATGATTTAACACCCAGTCACACCTGGACCCATCTAACCCTAACGACACACATGATGGCTGAGTGGGTCAATGACTCACATTTGACCTCAACGACTCTGTAAGGGTTTGAACCCACGCAGAGTTTAAAGCCTGTGACTCTGCGCCAGTCAATTAGAGCCGAAGAAGCCTCTTGAATGAGACGTGAAACATCTTGCTTATGCAACTGCAACCTCGTTACATATTGACATTTGATCGTGGACATTTCATGTCCACATACGCCGTGCAAGGTACCCTGGGTGCGTTGGTTGTTGACGTTCTGGGACGCTGTGTGTCAAGTTCTGCCTGTTGCATGCATTGTCTTCTTTTAAAATGCATCTCTGTTTTCACAGGAAATTTAACATCTACATACAGTCTCTTTCAAAATAAACGCATGACGTCGGTACAACACTGCAAATTTACTTTTTTCTGTCTTCAGCAACAAACATACGTGGTTAGGTTGAGGACTTTCTTGGGTGAAAGTCTGTGTTTGTTGGACCCATCCACCTCCCCTCCTGCCTGCCCCAGTCGGACTTTCGCCACCTTGGCTTTTGTCCTTGTCCCCCTGCGTTTCCCCCGATGCTGTTGGGCACAGTTAAACTATAACGGCAACCGGCCGCGTATCATGCCAACATTAAAGGACATTCATTGTCTATAGAGCAGCTTTAGGCTTTATACTTGATGACATCACACATTTAAGACTTACTTTTCTGGTTTCTGGCTTTGAGATAGGGTATCTCAGGAATACCAACTGAACTTTCCTTGAAATAACATATTATACTTTTAATTTAGATGGGTTTCTTTTCAATATCTTCAGAAAAACAGCTTTAAGTTGGCCTTGATGTACACCTCCTGTTGTTAGAGGTGTCTCCCATGAGACAACAGTCTTTGTCTTCACATCTAAAGCCTCCAGAACTCAAGAAATAATACCAGTAAGAAAAGCAAGACAGCTTCTTTGTGTTCTTTTATTCATCGAAAATTCAATGACTGTCAAAGACAGAAAGAGGAATGTCCATTCTGTGGGACCAAATGAAATGGCAGCTGATATTTGGTGGCCATCAAAACTACTGTATAAACTGTATAAAAAAAAAAATAAAAAAAAAGTAAACTGAGCACTATTTATTCTTTAATGCGTACACACATTCAATAGATTGGGATGGACTCACAGATTACATTACACACATCATGTAAACACAATTTTAAAAGGTCTGTGTTGGGAAGTAAATTAGTATAATGTACCTTATAGGGCTGCCCTCGACAAAGAATTTTCCTAGTCGACCAATAGTGCGTGGCCTCTTCCTGTGTCTGTCCTTTCAAATTAAATTCCCACATGGTCCAGTCATATAGGTATGGATTCATTTTGACAAGGCACAGCTCCTAATAGAGTTTCACTTTTTTTTTTTTTTTTTCTGTGACTAAGCGACCAATGAAATCTTGCTGACTAATGACCTTTCTGGTCCACTAACGTTTGGTCAGTTATTAGGGGGCAGCTGTAGTACATTACTTGGAATACAGATAAATGTCGTATTAAACTGCATTTCATTTCTGCTGAAAACGGTAGCATGTGTAATGTAATGACAGATCCTTACGACAACAGAAATGCATGTTAACAAGACGTTGGAGGTGTATCGATCTTTGTTTACAACAGTCAGCTCTGTCCAAGTGGAAAGACATGTGACACCTGTGATATCTCAAACAACACTGTTGTCCTCACTCAGTCTCAGCTCGCCCTCATCTGCCAGGCAGTCAGTGTATAACTCCCAGGAAACCGCCTCCTCCTGACACCCGTTGCTCATCAGCTGCAGGATCTATGAGCTTCACACATCCAGAGAGGCCTTTACTAACAGCCAAAGCCCACAGCCATCACTCCCCTGGCATGGGCTGTGTTTGGAGGGCAGCAGGGAATCTTGGCTGTTGACTCAGACTGCCTCTCAGGTTGTTTCAGTTCAGCTGGGTTCTGAATGGCACAGTGCCAGTGTTTCATAAAACAGTCTGGAGTTTTAATGGGATGTAAAGGAAGTAAAACATTTTACTGTTTAACTTCTGATGAAACACAAAGGATTCAGAAAAAGTGGAAAAAGGGAACTGTGGTGACTAAACAATGCTAAATGAACAGCAGTGGTTTTTAGAGTTTAATTTTCGAGGTAAAGACAATAGTTTCAGATGTCAGAGCTTAAAATCTGCTGATGCTTTGGTACCCAGCAACAAATACCTTCCGAAGACAAGGACACTATCAGACATCCATCATCCATTCATCTCTGTCATCTCCTGTTGTGACCCTGATTCCCCACAAGTTAGAAAGTGTTTGCATAGACAGTATATTTTATCTGAGAATCTTTGAATGTAAAATTAAACTTGCAGCTTGTCTCTTGTGCTATTTTACACCAGCTGTCTCTATGAATGCAATCATGTATCTATCTATCTAGCCAAATATCTAAGGTATCTATCTTGCTTGTTCACTGTCTGTCCATCCCTCCATCCATCTATCTATCTATCCATCTGTCTTTCCCTCAAGCTTTTCTCATCAGGCTAAAAGTCAGCAGAAACAAAATTTAAACTACAATAAAACTTGATCTATCCTTTTTTATCAACTGATCTGGGGCCTGGTTGCGAGGGCAGCAGGCTGAGCAAGGTATTCCAGACGTCTCTCTCCCCAGCAACACTTTCCAGCTCCTCCGTGGGATCCTGAGGCTTTGCCAGGCCAGATGAAATATATAATCTCTCCAGCATGTTCTGGGTCTAGTCTCGGGCCCCCTACTAGTTGGATGTACCCAGAAAGTCGGGAGGCACCCAGGATCCGCTTTAACTGGCCCCTTGTGATGCAAAGGAGCAGCAAATCTACTCTGAGCTTCCTCCGGATGTCCGAGCTCCTCACTCTATCTCTAAGGTTGAGCCCAGCGACTCTACAGAGGAAACTTATTCCAGCAGCTTGTCTCTGCAATCTAATTCTTTGAGTCACCACCTAAAGTTTATGACCATAGGTGAGGGTTGGGACGTAGATGGGCTTGTAAATCAAGAGCTTTGCCTTCCAGCTCCCTCTTCACCACGGCGGTCTGGGGCAATGCCTGCATCACTGCCAAACCGCCTATCCATCTCTTGCTCCATTTTACCCTCACTTATGAACAAGACCCTGAGATACTTGAGCTCTTAGATGACCAACGTGAAAGAAATATGGTCATATCTTTGGCCATGGCTCTAAAACGGTGGTCCTACATCACACAGTAAGAGGTTTAAGGATGGCTGCTGTCACAGTCTAGCAATCAAAGACAGCCTGGGATAAAATTCTGACAGTGTCAGAACTCTGGGATGACCATCTCACAGTGTGGCTGCTGTTCTCACCTACTTCTACTAACCAACCAATAGCAATGCAGCATGAAATGACGCACTGATCAGTGTGACAATGCTAAATGCTCGTAGATGCTAATAAAAACTTACTTTGAGCTCTTGCTGCAAAATTGACACGCCAAGTTGGACTCTCTTCCCCAGCCACAGCCACACCCACATTCTCCTCCTCCTCCTCCTCCTCTTCTTCAGACACATAAATGCCCCTATAGCAAGGGCTCCATTCATGTTTGTTTTCACTTTTCTCTTACCACTACACTGATGACGTTTTGTTCTTGCGTACTGATGACAATAGACGTACGTCGTGGCCTGAGATTCAGTTGCCATTGTCATCATACAGTCTGCATACATTAAACCTGATGTCGTACCCAAGTTTGTTAGATCCATGTCGCTCAATGTAGCTGCACTAAACTTACCAGGTCACTAAAACCTCACAGTCTGTAGGAGGCTTAAGAGGAGTGAGGAGTCAGAAGTCAATGACGATTGAAAACAGCTGATTAAATCAGATGTTTTAGCAATTTTGAATCACTATAATCACAAGAGGTCTTTAGGCATACAGTAGTCATAAATGTGCTTGCAAAAATATTAGGCTGATTGGTCCGGTAGTATGCAAGACCAAATGCATGATCTCCTCATCATTTATACATCCATTTTCGGTAACCTCTTATCTTTTTAAAGGTTGAGGGGAACTGGAGCTAGTCCCAGCTGACATTGGGTGAGAGGCGGGGTACACCCTAGACAGGTCGCCAGGCTACAGACAGAAAACCAATCACACTTGCTGGCAATTTAGAGCCACCAATTAACCGTACCTGCATGTCTTTGTACTTTTGGAGGAAGCTGAAGAATGAGGAGAAAACCCATGCTAACACGGAGTGAAAGCTCTAACCACTGCACCCCCATGCTGCCCCTAAATGTCATCAAATCATCCATTTTTTTTACCAACTTATTTCTCTTCAGAAACAAGGTGTAGTCTAAGCACACGTGCATGAAGCAAATTAACTCCCTGGACAGGTCATGCATCTGTCACAGGACTAATGCAGGTAGACAGACTATCACTCACACTCACATTCATACCTATGGGCAATTTCAAGGCTGTCTTTTTATCTTGAGAAGACAGTGAAGCGAAGCACACGGAGGAATTCTGAACAGGAGGACAACATACAAACTCTTAATAGCATGGCAGGAGCTGAGAATAGACGCTCATACTGTGAGCCGTGAGGTGACGGAGTTATCACTGTGTAACCATACTGCACCGCTGCCCTCTTTGTATCGTGTTTAATAGACTGGCTTTGCTACAGTCAAATAAAATTAACATAGGATGGATTCTGTGCACTTTTAACAGTGTTGAAGATAAGTTTGTTTAGCTGTGAAATCTGCTGCAATGCACATTTACAGTGTCCAACAGTTGTTCAGAGTACACAGTTCAAAGTTGATGTAAAATTGATTTTCACTTTAAATAATGAGCTTCATCTCACCTCTGTTAAACAACTCTCTGACCTTGAATCCCTCTGCCAATCACCATGGCCTTCTCTGACTTTCTTTGAGAGTAAAAAGACACCATTAATCTCACATCTCACCTGTCAGACTCTCAGAGGGGTGTTTGTGATGCAGGCTATATGACCAACACACACTCCCAGTCTCCAAGGACACATATTGTTACTGCTCCGGCTCCAATTTGCCCTCCTGCATTAGGACAGCAGCTTTCATATCACTGCTCGACAGTTCTTCAACACACGCTGTGCTCTTAGGTTCATTTAGGGGGTGACAAACAGACACCTCTCGGTGGGTTTCCTAAATCCTCCAAAGAACTAAAGACAAGTTTTAGAACTAATATAAGGTTTTAAGAGCAGTATTAACTTTTAAATATTGCACAGTCACGGGGGCCTGGTTGGTTCCTCCAGGACCAGATACTGGAGAAATAAAAGAAAAAGAGTTTCTTGATTACACTGGCAGGTCTCCAGAATCACCCAGCCTGAGGCATCACCAGAAGTACAGATTGAGTACTCAATGTGATGATTAAGTTGAAAATTTTGGGTCCCCTTACATGAACTCTTTGATTCTGTCAGAATCCAGGCTGGGCTATCAAGAGGACAGTGTGGGGAGCTGTCCTGGCCCAAGACCCCCCGGGGGATCCTGATGGCCCTGGGTTCAGTGTGTGGCAGTTGGTTCAGTGCTGTGAGTTGTTTAGAAATATAACATACTAAAGCAAATTAATCAGCTGGAATCTTAAAGGTATACTATGATGGATTTTCTGACAAAACAACATGGAGACTCCGACAGATAATCCCTCTCAAAGTCGAGGCTTTATAAAAAGGAAGTGACTTGGGGTCGTATTCACAAAGCTTCCTAATACAGAGAGTTTCTCCTTGTGATACGAAAATTCTTAGAATTGTCAAGTTTTCTTAGAATTTCCCCTTAAAGTTGGATGGATGATGGTTGAATGGATGGACTAATGGATAAATGCACTGATGGATGGATGGATGTACATACTGATAGATAGAATGGACAGATGGACAGATGGATGGATGGATAGATGGATGGATGGATGGATGGACGGACGGACAGATGGATGGATGATGAAATGGATGATAGAATAGATGTATGTATGGATGGATGGATGATGTTAGTTGATGCGGTCCATATTCCAAAACAAAAGCATATCTAATAGCACAGACTCATCTCCACACAGTTGACCTGCAGGCAGGGAGTTTTCCAGCACAGAGTTTCAGGCTGGTTTCTCAGCCTTAAGGCAAAATATAATTAAGCTGTCATGTGTGGTCCCCTGTGTCAGCTGCATTTGATGAGTACTTGAACGTGACAGGGTGCATAGGTGGTGCACAGAGAGCGGGATGAACGTGGGGTCAACAGGGGCCCACAACTCATTTTTGCCCCCAGGGCCCCCCAGTGGGTCAAACATCCACTCTTCCCTTTCTTCCCAGTCTGTGTGTCCACAGTGTAAGGCCTCAGTCGAGAACAGAGTTCCTCCAAACAAAACATGAAATAGAGACGTAGAGCCCTTAAAGACAGTGTGCAGATAACTGAACAGGCTCACCAAGTAATGATCTCCCTGCAGAGCTGTGATTACTACAGAGCCCCCCAAGGTTCACATTGAGATTCTCTTTTTGCGTTCCCTCGTAAAATTTTTGTATGAAAGCCTGTTTCTCCAAGGCGTTCTCTCACATTAAATTTTGCGTTACCTCGTATTATTTGTTTCTCCTCTGTTCCATCTGAGCCACATGTCAATTTCTGTTCAGCTGCTCCCAACTCAGCACCCCAGAGTGGATCAGCTCTCTGAATTTTATTTTAAACTAGGCATTAAGTATGCTGATATAGTTCTACTCTCAAAAGGCATAAGTGAAAGTAAACAAACAACTTCTTAGATTACAGTGGCAAATAGCAAAGCTCATTCATTGACACTGCATGCTTGTGAGCTACTGTAGGTTGAAGATGCAGAAATAACAAAATGACTCCCTCAGGCGCACACAGTGAAACACAGAAACAAGCATTTGACACAAAAATTACAATTTGCCTCAAAGGGCTTTATAACATATGACATCCCTCTGTCCTTACGACCCTCGTAGCGGATAAGGAAAAACTCCCCCAAAAAACCTTTAACGGGGAAAGAAAACGGTAGAAACCTAACAGTTATTAATTATTATTAATAAATACTAATTATTTCCACTAATTATTTCCAATAGCCAACTTACAACATTAATGGTGTCCCCCTTGGTGAGGCCTAATATTGTTGTTCCCAACATAATTGGTGCCTCCATGTGACACCCTAATTTATGTTCCCTACAAAGCACATAGAAATACCTCTGCTTATTATCATAACACACAGCTCTTTAGACTTTAAGTCAAATCAATAATGTGCCAGAGTAACTGATGATCATTTAAATGTCATTGAGATGAATTACTTTTAAAGTTGTTGGACTCTTCTTCCAAGAAACAATCACAACTGCCTGTTTCTGCAGGAGGGTGAGAGAGCAGATTGTCCATAGGGTGAACTGAGGGCAACGAAGGATTACTGTTGAACCTGCACATCCTGCTAACCACGTGTTTCAGAAATCCCCCTCAAAGAGACGATACAGGACCAGACAGTACAAACTTTCCTGAGAGCTATCATTATCCTCCAGCAGCTGCCCGGCAGCTCTATCTCCATTCAGTCTGATGATCTAAAACCCTTCATATGGATAGATAGATATAATATCTAGTTATTGCTGCATGTGTTCTTTGGTTGTATTTCAGTATTAAGATCGTTGTGAAGCAACACTGGACAACTCGGACAACGTAAAATACCTAACAACACTCTTACATGCTGCAGCACGGTGATGCTTTAACCCCATGAACTGTTCATACCTCACATAACCTCTCAGTATTATGTCTACACAGCATGTCTGTGTATTTTTTACATTGGGTATAAATAAGTTATGATGTGGTACTTCAAGATGGTATTGAGCTGCAGTGTTTACTGTACATTTCTCCTCACACAAAATGGATGTATTATTCAACACAGATGATTTGAGCTGCTTTACACGTCGTATTGGTTTCAGGTGTTAGTTTCTATCTTCTTGAGGGTTTATCACTCAAACCCTAGCATTTGTTTTAAAGGTCCAGTGTGTAGGATTTAGGGGGGTATATTGGCAAAAATGGAATATAATTTAAAGAGTATGTTTTCTTTTGAGTGTAATTACCTGTGTGTTTGTTCCCTTAGAATGAGCCGTTTATATCTATACTGCTAAAAAAAATCAAGGGAACACTTAAATCACAAATTAGATCTTGATAAACGAATTCTTCAAGTTGAAAATCTTTACTGATGTACATCAACAAAATGACGTAATAGCGGTCAGTGGAAGCCAAAATCATCATCCCACTGAAGGCTGGATTCAAAATCACACCGAAAATCAAAGAAAAAACTGAAATCACAGGCTGATCCAACTCATAGTGTCACTCAGTAGTGTGTACGGCCCCTACCTGCATGTATGCACTCCCGACAATGTCTAGGCATGCTCCTGATGGGTCAGCAGATGGTGTCCTGGGGGATCTCCTTCCAGACCAGGATCAGGGCATCACTGAGCTCCTGGACAGTCTGTGGTGGTACTTGGTGGCATCAGATGCACATAATACATAAATTCCTATAGGTGCTCAACTGGATTTAGGTCAGGGGAACAAGAGGGCTAGTCAATGGCATCAATGCCTTCGTCATCCAGGAACTGCCTACACACTCTGGCCACATGAGGCCAGGCATTGACCTGCACCAGACCATCACTGACCCACCGCCAAACGGTTATGCTGGATAATGTTAAAAGCAGCATAACGTTCGCTGCGGCATCTCCAGACTCTTTCACGCCTGTCTCATGTGCTCAATGTGAACCTGCTCTCATCTGTGAAGACAATGAGGCGCCAGTGGCAGACCTGCCAGTTCTGGTGTTCTCTGGCGATTGTCAATCGAGCTGCACAGTGCTGGGCTGTGAGCACAGGTCCCACTAGAGGATGTCAGGCCCTCATGCCGCCCTCATGGAGTCTGTTTCTGACAGGTTGGTCAGAAACAGGCACTAGCAGTAGTAGTAGACATTTTGTAGGGTTCTGGCAGTGCTCCTCCTGTTCCTCCTCACACAAAGGAGCAGATACGAGTCCTGCTGCTGGGTTGATGCCCATCTACAGCCCTGTCCAGCTCTCCTTGTGTAACAGCCGGTCTCCTGGTATCTCCTGCATGCTTTTGAGACTGTGCTGGGAGACACAGCAAACCTACTTGCGACCGCACATGTAGATGTGCTATCCTGGAGGAGCTGGACTACCTGTGCAACCTGATTGGGCTGCAGGTGTTGAAGGTGTTTCTACAGTAGCCCAGAACAGACAAACCACTACTGCAAACACTGGCTCTTAGATCGGGCCATTGCTGTTTTTGCATCAGCCACCATAGTTAGCAACCTCTGCGTAACAAGAGTGTTGTAAAAACACTGATCTTTTTTTAACTAGAAACTTTAAGTATAGAGTGAAAGAGGTCAATTCAGGTGCTGGCTGAGGCTCATTAGTTTGCTTTCCGATTGAGACGCTTTTAGCCAAGGGATCTGGACGTTGGTTTGGTAACCAAGAGAGTTTGTGTCCTGCCAAACAACCCACCTCAGCTGTTATAACATCAATGTAAACCACAGCCTCTCGTGGCTTATTGCTTAAACAGGTCACACCTATAAAGTTTTATGACTGTTGATATTGTGCATCAGGAAGCATTATGTGTGTTTATGAGTGTAGTCATAAAGCCTTGTGAATGGAGCCATAAAGCAGTACAGATGTGGTTTTCTTAGAAAGTCTTACCAGTATTTTTTACTTCTAAAAGAAAGAGCTCCTGCATGTAAGATGACTGAGGTTGATTGCGAGAGGCAGACTTCATTAAAGTTTTTCTGTGTGCCTGACCACAGGTGCACAAAGGAACTCAGCCCGACAGCAAACAGATGTAACAGTTCCCATTGCTCTTTAACCATAGTGTGCAGTGAGAGGACCTCAAGGCTGAGTAGTCTCCCCGAACAAATCACTTATCTGAAAAAACAAGATGAAACAAACAAGATTAACACAGAAGACGGAAAAACAATGAGAACATGACTGCAGAATATGAATAGAAAGAAACCCATCTGTTTTGAGCAGACAAACTAGAAGAATGAAAGAATACCCATGGCAAAACAAAGAGCAACAGTAACAGAGCAGAAATTAAGGAGCTGAAAGAACAAAGCAAAACAGAAGACAAAAGGCAAAACAACAGCTAGAAGAACTACAATAGAAGAGGAAGACATTTATGAACATGATTCAGCACCAGCACTGCACAATAAAACCAACTGGTGTTTGGCTTTGGAATAGAAACGATGAGTGAGGGGCTGTTCTTTACTTGTCAAATTTTAAATGAGCCCTGTTTCCACCAAAACACTTCAGTATGGTACCTTTGGAACCAAAAGTAACCCTTCAGACATGGTACCTAGACTCTAGGTCCATTTAGCGTTTCCATCGCAAACAGTACCCTTAAATGTGGGCGGGGGTCATTCACTGCTCTGTCAAACACTCACTGTATTTCCTGGCTCTTCACCGGAGATACAGAGAGAGATTTTATGCTCTCTCAGGCAAGCGCAGGGGTTTAGTGTTGCAGGAACAAATTAAAATTAATATACATAAACACTTGAAGATCCACTGTCAATACAAAACAAAAGGCAAAATGCAACTATTTAAATTTGTATGCCCCTTCCTTAAGCCAAAATAAAAAACACAAGTCCCTCCTCAGTGCTTAAAAAATGATTTGACATGCCTTCCCCTTTTTGCACCACCCCCTCATAAATAACAAACGGTCCCTGACACTCATTCAGTCAAGCAAGACTGGAATAAATCCCACAATAAACAATACTACATGAAGAGAGTTTCTGATTAACACAAACAAAGTTCTTAGTTTACATCTAGGATCTCAGGTGCAAAGCCTCCGCACAAGGCAGCAGTGAGAGACAGCTATCCATAGCAGGTGTCTTTGAAACCTTTTAAGACACTGAGGGAAACAGGACTGAAAGAAAGGAAGAAGTGCTCTCCAGACTTCATTCATATTTTACAGCAATGAAAAGCAATTTCCGCACAGAGTTGAAAATTGCTGGAGCTCCATAGTCCGTCTCAACATGAATCCTTAATTTGATTTTGTCAAAGCCATCCAAGTCTTACAATAACATCACTCAAAACATGTCGCTCCCCTCTGTTTTATTGTTGTTTACTGGGCGCTGTGGGAGAAATGAAGGAAACAGCTAATATCCTTTTACCTAATTGTTCAGCCAGTGAAGAATGTACTGTTTCATTTCTTCGGGTTGTCAAACAGAATGACACATTTCAGAGACCTGCTGCTTGCTTTGGTTTTTAAACAGGACCTTTGCGTCATTCGTGGAGAAATATGTCAAACACTGGAACTCTATTAATTTGTGATTATTTCATGATGTCTCGGCCCCCTGCCTTCCTCAAGATTAATGGAGGAAAGGTCCAGTAACACAGCTTTAATACCTTCTTCTAGTTGATTTTGAAGAGAATTTATGGTACATATTAAGTCTTCATTATATACCATGTGTTATACTTACAGTATCAGCCAAGAGTTTTTAATGTTTATAGAAGGCCATATTTCCTCCTGTCAGGTTGTTAATGATGTCATAGTGAGTGTTTTGTATTATGTGTTTTTAATGTTTGTGTGTATGTTGTTTGAAACGATGTACTGTTGCTATCTCAGCCAGGGCCTCCTTGAAAAAGATTACATTCAAGTGGGCTCTATGTTAAAACATCGACCACAGGTTTGAAGTTTAAACTACGCATGAAAACATGCCACTTTCTCAGTTAACCCAGTAAATTTCCACTCACATTGCCCTTCCACTTCACCTACCTGCCGCTATAAAAACTCCAGCTTCACAGACCCTCGTTGCCAGATTGTTCTTTGTCATCCCAATGCAAAGCTTCCCAGCCTGTGTTCCCGGACTGCTTTCTTGTTGCCGATCTCGCCTGCCTCTGACCATGCTGCTTCATCTCCTCCCCAGTAAACCACTCAGCTGCTCTCAACCAACGTCTGTAACAAAGAGTTCTGTTTCCACACCCCTGGTTTCTGTTTTCCTGTTCCACATGGCTATGTGGCTATGTTATGCATCCTGTCAACTGTGTTACTTACTAGTTTGTTTGTTTTTTGTTATAAATATATTTAATGTTGACTAAACTGGAACAAAAATGGTGTGGGGTATCACTATTGAAGGAAGTCTTGCATAAAGCTCTTTTCACACAGAGCGTGCAAAGCGCAGACCTCCGCCGACAAACCCAAACCATGCCCCTGTTGCCCCGTAGTTCAACCACACTTAAGCCCTGGATGTCTATAATGTCTGGCACTGCCTCTGACTTCCAGTCAGCTCTCTGTTGTGAGTTTACCTGTTCTGCTGCCTGTGATTTCTTGCACTGTGGATTACCTTAAGCACGGCTGCACATTCTGCCTTTGTGTGTCCGCCACAGAATCCACTCATCATCACCGCTGGTTCCTCAGTGGTTACGACCTGCCTACAGTCGGCTCCTCACACGTGTGTTGGCTTCCCTTGTGTGTTCCCCTTGTATCGAACCCTCTGCTCATCTGATGCCACTTCCTGTCTGCTTCTTAACTGTACCGCTGCACACCTCTGAACTGTTTGCTGTTTGAGAGCATTCAGTGACTCACCAGCTCTCTGTTCCAGCGTGCAGAGTATTGGACTGAACCTGTGCCCCTTAAATGCAGAAAATTCTGAATCTTTTGATGATATTATAGATCATTGATGGTGAAATCCCTAAATTCTCTGTAACTGTGCATTGAGAATAGTTGTTCTCAAACTGTTTGCCCACACAGTTTTTCAAAAAGTGACCATCCTTGCTTGTGAACACCTGAGCCTTGTTAAGATGCCCCCTGTACCTGTTGGTAAATGATACTATCATATACCAGTTAGCCTTATTACCTGTGGAATGTTTCAACATGTGTTTTTTGAGCATTCAACAACTTCCCCGGTCTTTAGTTGCTCTTGTCCCAACTTTTTTGGAACGTGTTACAGGCATCAAAATCAGAATAAGTGCGTATTTTACAAAAACCTACACATTCATCATTTTGAACATTACATATTTTGTCTTACATATTTTATTCATTTTGAATATAAGTCAAAAAGGATTTGATTGTTATTATTTACATTTTACACAATGTTCCAACTTTTTTCTGAACTGACGCTGTATTATGGAGCTATAAAAACTCCCACTGACAAATACATTAAAATACAACCAACAAAATCTTAAAGTCCAATTATATTTATTTTCTTTTTGCAGTTCTCCCCAGAGAGCAAGCCTTAGTCTGGCACAATGCAGGACCATCTCTACAACAGTGGTGTCAATGCTGAGGAGATGAGTTGGGTCTGTCCTGCTGTCCAGTAGGCAACAGTGGCAAGGAAAAACTCCCTACTATAGGAAGAAACCTTGGGAGGAACCAGTCTCTCTGGGGGGCCCATCCTCCTAAGGGCAAGGGAACCTTCACCTGCTCCTGGCCACGGGACATCTCCTTCGTTCATCCTCCAGTCGTCTCTCCTGGTCATCTGTTGTCCACCGTCACGTTGAACAACTGCACCAAGAACACAGACAAGATTAGAACTCACTTACCTTCCTTGTCCCGCGGCGGGTCTCCTGGCTCCACGATGGTCACCCTGTCTCCATGTGGTGTGTCCAGGTCCCTTAGTCCGACATCACGTCCTGACTGTGGCAGGTCTCATAGTCCGACATCACGTCCTGACTGTGGCAGGTCCCTTAGTCCGACATCACGTCCTGACTTTGGCAGGTCCCTTAGTCTGACATCACGTCCTGACTGTGTCCAGGTCTCTTAGTCCAACATCACGTCGTCAGTTGTGTTACACTACTGAGAATGAAGACAACACACTTGATATAAACACTATGCTGGCGCATTTAAAAAATCTCTCTCCTCTTCAGGACTTGAGTTAAGGATGTGACGGTGTTGTCCTCTTACTTCTCTTGTAGAACAGGATGTAAGCACATCTCTTCCGCTGCTCACAGACTAACTTGCCGGACGTCTCAAAGACCATTGAATCATTGTAGCTGAGCCAATGATCACCTGGTTCGTCCAGATTGTAGTCTGGGTGGATGCCTTGGCTGATGTAGTGTCCTATTAAGAGAGAGATCTTGATTAATATCTTGAAACATAGTGGAGGTTATGAAGGTTAACTGATAACAGACAAAGGGGAATTTTTCAGAATCACAACAGTTCAGCGTATAACCCACCTATAAAGCATTATTATTTATTTCTTAACATTCATAAAACCATTAGTTACAACTTAGAGAGTGGTATCAAAAAGATTCTGAATATGACATGATGTTTAAAACTCGTATGGTTTTCTACATAAAACATAAGAAGGTAGCAGAAAAGAGTTCCAAATAAAGCAGAGTGCTAATAACTAAATGTATCAATCAAAATAGGAAGAAATAACCATCAATTTCACACAGAAAAGGATAAAGTTCCACTAAAACTACTCAGAATAAATAAAGTGAATAATCATAATTGGTTAATTAAGACGGTCACATTCAGCCTTCAGTGTGTGCTTCTCTTACCCCCTTCTGTGGAGCCAAAATGGCTGATGGCGCTGACCAAGCTGTAGCAGCCTCCATCCTGTGAAGGAACACAGTTCAAGAGTTAGCTTCACACGTACACACACAAAACAACAGCACACACTACACATGTTTACTTTCACATGAGCCTGATTTTTGTGTTTCTGTTTTTCTTTACCTGTGTGGAGGAGACCAGCAGGTCCCTTGTCAGCCTAACAGGGTCATCAGCCTTCTCAAGCTTGAAGAAGGGAGAGTAGCGAAACCGCTTCAGCTGCAGGATGAGCACTCTGAGGGAAAAGGTATGAAAATATGAGGATTAATGTTGAGCCTAAAGACAAAGTGGAGCAACACATTCTCATCCTACCTCGTCAGATACTGACGCTTTGTCAGTGGACCTACACCTCAAAAGATGACACCCTATGTACCCCCCTGTGTCAGCTTTGGATATTCAGGGACGACATGATACATGCATTGTGTCTTTTCAACTACACTTCTGTTTTCACAGGAAATGTGCAGTTTCCGCTCGTTACGTGCATACGTTCTCTCTCAAAATAAACTTGCAACGTAGGTTAAAGACTTCATTTTTATGTTTACTTCCTTTCTGTGTCAGGTTTAAGCAACTAAAGTTAGATGTAGACCAAAAGCAACATGGTTTGGCTTAAAATAGGTTCAGTCGTTACCAGTGAAGTTATGTTACATACGTCATGTGGCAAACTTAAGTAGCGTAGCGTGCTACACACGCTAGCACACTATGTTATCAAAATAACTCCACTGATTTTAGTTTTACACTGGAAGTGAACAGACTTTCTTTCCCTTTATACTACAGTTGTTGCAGGCAGCGTCACAAAGTGCTGCTGCCTGCTGCGTGTCATACTGCCACAAAGGGTGCCTCTGTGTGTTGGTGTCTGACGCTGAGATCAACTGACTCTTAAGGGTCCCTCAGGGTCAGTAGACACCAGTTTGAGAACCACCCAGGTCAGGTGATCATTTATGTCAGATGTGATGTCACTTACTGTGGCAGAGTGAGGAAGGATGATCTGCAGCTGGACTTGTTCCCTCCGCAGCCACACCTGAACTCCACCTCCGTCTCCTTAAGGTACTCCTGGAGCATCTCCTCCACAGAGCCTCCAGGGAGGAGGTCGAGAGACAGGTTTGTAGATTCCTCCCGTCTCACTGACTGTGCTCCACAGCTGCACATTAAAGAGACAATACACATTAATATTGGCTGCAGTGGTCACAACACA
Organism: Epinephelus cyanopodus; assembly: GCA_026686955.1. Classification (NCBI taxonomy): domain Eukaryota; kingdom Metazoa; phylum Chordata; class Actinopteri; order Perciformes; family Serranidae; genus Epinephelus; species Epinephelus cyanopodus. Next base: position 18,793,015 of record CM048926.1, on the reverse strand, counting down.
ATTTTGTTTCATAACAGGACAAGAGCAGGGCTTATTCAAGACCAGATCATTAAGGTGGCATCATTGAAACCGATTGTGTGACCCTGAACTGTGCAGTCTCACCTTTTGCATGTCCTGGTGTTCTCCATTGTGACCACCAGGTTATCATGTACAGGGCAGGTATAATGTGTGCCCATGAAAGCTGCTCTCTCCTTCAGCAGAGGGGCCAGACCTCTCATCTGCTCCAGGACTGCAGTCAGGAACTCATGAGCGTCCTGAATACACAGAGAAGAGTTTAAACACAGAGTCCAGACAGTCAGGAGGTGAAACAACAGAATGTAAAGCCGGCTGACTCACCTTTTGCTGTGTGTCCCAGAACTCAGGTGCCTGGGCAGAGACAACAGCCTTAAAGGACTGCAGGAAGGAGATTTTAACCAGTGCGTCTGTGGACGAATGAACGTCCCTGACACCCATCAAGCTCCTGCAGAAGGCGAGGAAAAAAGAGACATTTTTGCATGTGTTTCATTTTGGTACTCAGGTTTGTGGAAAAACTTGAGAATGACGTAAGTGTGAATGTATGTGTGTGGCTGTTGTACCTCATCAGTTGAGCCTCAGGTACTGAGCTCCAGACCTGCTCCATGCGACTGATGCCCCCAATGAAGTCCTCTAATGTTAGGAGACTCTGCAGGCTTGCGTTCATGTAGCAGGTCTGCCCAATGTTTGGAAATCTGACACAGAAACACAGCGAGTCAAAACACACGTCAGTATTCATTCTTCACTGACCAATCACAAACAGGTATTTCAGTTTGATTTGATGGATTCATCTCTTGTTACAACTTTGATTCATGTGCAGATGTACTCACCCGAAGTGCTTGATGGGGGTATTCTGAAAACTGTAAGAAGAAATTGTCATCGTCAAGAGGCAGAACATACACAAAAAGAAATTAATAAAATTAATAACGTAAAAATATTGTAAGAATACTTTTGCTACAGAATATCACTGCAAGATTTAAACTAACGCAACCACCAAAAAACTGGAAGAACATGATTTCATTAAGGTCACTTATAGTTAAATATATGATATGTTAATCTATGTGAGAATATTAGTAAGTGAATATAAGAGGAATTAAGAAAAATGATCATCTGTTTATGTTCCTGACAGACACTGAAAGCAGCATGGAATGAATGTCACTACCTCCTCCCAGGGTTTGGCACATCCTTCTCTCCAGCGTTGGTGATGTTGACTGGTGAGACACGTTTTCTCTGTTGGAGGAAAAACAAACTTGAATTGTTCAATAATGCAAACATAACAATTAACAACATCAGTACTCTCACTGAGTCCTGGCTGGTGAATATCTGATGACATTGGTTCTTTTCTCTGAAACATACCCCGCAGTTGATCGACAGCCAACACCAAAAATTCCTCTTGGCTTCCTCCTGTGACGCAGTTTGAGCGTCTGAGGTGGTGACAGTGGGTCTAAAGAGAAACATGGTTGGTTATTTTACAGAGATAAATCATACAGACACTCTGTGTCCTTGTGCTCATCTCTGGGGTATTGTTGGGAAAATGAACAAGTTATTAAACAACATGTCTGTAGAAACAAAAACACACTCTGAATGAGCGTCTTACCTTTCCTGTGGGGCCGAAGGCCTCCTACCAGGAACACGTTCCTTCTGTAGAGTGAAAACCAAAGCAATATTATGAGAAAACTGTTTTAAACTTCTTTTTTTCACAGCCATTTCCAACTAAAATGTTTAAATACAAATGTTACAGTCTACTAAAATGAGATTAATGTGAAGCTCTCTGACGTCAAACATACGTCAAGGTAACCGAAGAGGCGATTCCACCAGCTCTTCTTCTTTGGCTGTCTGTCCTCCCAAGCTAGCTTTGGTGAGACTGGAGCTGCAGGTAAATCCTGGACACCGCCGCTGGTGGTTAAGAGAGACACAGTTAATTTTTCTACTTTCAAGGCCAGATAAATGAATCATAAATCATTTGCAAGAATTGTTTCCAGAAAAAAAATCACTCTCACAGTTAACACTATCACAAACAATTTGCGTCAAACTTAAATACTTGACACTAAAAACACTAATCTCAGACAGTTTCTACATGTTGCCTGTATATTTATAATTTTATTGTTTTAGCGCTCCAAGATTTTACCAGTTAAAAAATAATGAAAATTTTGCTTTCAAATCTCAGGTCTGCAGCTCTGGCACTAACTCTTAAAGGTTTGGATTACTACCAAGAAACTACATACTAGAAAATGTAAATACTTGTATTAATACTACTTTATTTCTGGTAAAATCCTTCTAAACCCTTAATAAAGGCAGCAAATGAAACAGACCACTGAAGTGTATTTTGAATTGAAGTGTATGTCCTTACCTTGTCTGATAGCTGGAGTGCTGTTTCTTCTCATCAGCCACAGTCTTCTTACAAGATCCTTGTTTCCTCTGTTAAGCATGAAGAAAAATAAGATGAACATTGACAGCAAATTAAAAATGAGTTTGTATTTTTGCACACTTGGTTTCCTTGTCTTGAAGTCAGTGAGTTTTTCGAACCTGGTTTTGGTTAGGTGCCTGAAATAAGGTCTGTGCTTAACACCAAAGACTTCCACATTTTGTTTTAAGAGGTAAGATATGTCAGTAAATATCCCACTTGTGAAATTTTAAGCCTTTAGGTGTCTTACAAAGGTGACTGCTAACGAGTGATTAAATGAGACTACAGAGCATCATCACACTGACAGCTTCACAGCCTTGTTGGGGTAGTGAGTGAAGTAATTTAGATAACATTAGCTTTTTATTTCCGCTGATTACATTTACACTTCAAAAATCATTATAGTGGTGGAAATATTTGAAGATTATTTGCTGTACAAAACACAAAAGTATCATAAACTGTTGTTTTCCTGCAATATTTGAATATAACAGGAAAATCCCCTCTGCTTTTGTCGAGGGAATCAGGGTAACACTATCATCTGTGTCTACAAAAAAACCTCTAGATAGATCATAATTTGACTGCAAGTATCGAAAAACACACTGAAGCCATGGAAACTTTTTCATTTCACAAGGTCACGTTAAAAGCCATGGATCTACAGAAAGACAGATAGAGACAAACCTTTCGGCCAAAAATACGTTGTCCGAACATCTTTGAGGTGTTGTGGATCTCTTTTGAAGTTCGAGCCAAGCTGTGATATCCGTCTGCTCTGTTCGACTGCTGAAGTCCAACTGACTGCTGCAACATTCCACTTATATTTACAGACCTTTGTCCTCACTGCATTCTGTTCCGCAACACATTCTGCATCTTTTAATTTTCATAATGTCAGCATCTCTGTTATATATTCAAACAAAAACAAACCACATGCTACAACAGCTTCAGTCTTCTTCACATTGACACAAGGAGTTGGTGACATGGAGTTTAAACAATGTACAAAAAGTGTCAGGTATAAACCAGAACACAACAACACATGAGATACACGTCAAATATGTTGATACCATTCAAAATCAATGCAAATGGGCCTCTGGGATTTTTCCTTCACCAAAACGTAACTGCTCTGTAATAAGATGGATTAAACCAGAAGGCACAGCATTGATTGCAGAATTGTATTCATATAATGAGACTGGCCAGGACCTTTCATGGTGTTATGATGAAGCCGCCGGTCAGCGACATGACACCTGTCACAGCAGTATGATATGTGGACAGGCGGCGTCTGATGGAAGTGTACTTTAAAAAGACACAATGCATTTAACAGGCGTAAAATGACCCATCCCAGACAACACACTGTCGCTCTGACCTCGTCACATATATCCACGTATGGTCATAGACTCTCCATATTCATACACAATGTGACAGGTACCCTGGGTGCGTTGGTTGTTGAAGTTCTGGGACACCGTGTCAAGTTCTGCCTGTTACATGCATTGTCTTCCTTCAAAATAAACGCACTACATTAGTATAACACCGCAAATTGGTAACCAACCAACGACCTCAGAGTGAGACTAGGTTGGTCAACCACAAATGCAGAAGGATACCTAGCGTGTAATATGCAGATATAAAAGGCACTGATCAAGTGGCAATAGGTGATGACTTGGAATGAGCTGGTTGGTCACAATCACCTGGATATAATGGATCTACTTTCTCTGCTCATCCAGATCATCAGCATCTTCTTCTCGTCATCTTCACCACATCACCCTCCTTAAATCACACCATCTGGATGTGGTCTAATTGCCGACGACGTTTCACATTTTTCATTCTTATGTGCACATGCTAATGAAAATTCTCTTTACAATATACAATTATTTACAGTAATTGAAATGTCAATAATTTACCCACAAGGCAAAAAGCCTGAAGCTCATTAATGACTTAATGACAGCTTCTCCTCACTTGTAATGAAGCGCATGTTATCCACAAAGGATCTCCTCGAACATAAAGGACTTAACACAAATCGGCTTTCAGCTGCACTGCTCCCAGGCTCTGGAGCTTCCTGCCCCTATACATTCAGCAATCTGACAGCATAATTTCCTTCAAATCCCATCACAAAACCCCCCTTTTAAACAGTCTTACTGATTTTATCACAGCAACAATATGTGTCTGCTCACACATCTCTTGTTCTGTATGTTATTTTACGCTCTGTAATGTGACCTTGGGTGTTTTGACAGGCGCCTTTTAAATGAAATGTATTATTTTACAATTATTATATCAACTGTTTTCAATGTAGACACAGGACAGGCACGCTCAAAAGTTGCTGTCACAATGTGCAAAAATTCTCAAACGTGATGCAAGGTGCAACAGATAGACATTGAGATAAACAGAGTTCAACTTGTGGAACGCAACAGCACACACCGCATGTCATGTGACAAGTACAACCGGTCACAGCAGGCAAATATCTTTCTCTTCTTCCTTAAGTATCAGTCAGTAGGCGTTTCTCAGTACTCAAGTTCAGCATTTCAGACTTGTGGACTTGGCAAGTTTGGACTTGGCAAGTCCATGCAAGAGTCCAGACTTCCCAAGAACGGGAGGACGGAAGTACAGTCATTTCTGCTTATGGAGCAGCAGCGAACTTGATGATGTCACCACCTCTGCTCGCCGTGGCTGTTGTACTGTGTTGTATACATGCATTTAATAAAATAATAGAATAAAACAATATAATCACAGCCCAGCCCTGCATCTCTTCATAGACATTGTAAGAAATGAATGTGTATATGTTTTAATGTTCAACAAATATATCTGACACACAAAAACATAGAAATAGCCAAAATATTTTCATAAAATGTCTTATAAGGGTTTAGATCATATTTAAACTATGTCCAATTCCTGCACCTGGTTTCTGATTATAATGGTGGTTATTGTGATCGTGAGAATTGGCAAGTTGGAAATCAAAAATCAGTAATGGACACGGATCGGAGAAGGCGTCTTGGTGCAGTTTCTGCAGCAGGATTGCTGTACCTGCAGGCTGAGGAGGAGGCTGCCCAGCTGAGGAGGCAGATCTGAGAAAGACAGCGGAGAATGAGGCGCAGGATGAGGATGAGACTTGCTATGCTTGCATGTCTCTGTTGTTTGATATGTTTGTCCAGTTGTGGACAAAGTACCCAGGAAAAGTAGTAATATCACAACAAAGAACAAAAACTCAGTCACAAGTAAAAGTGCTGCAAATCTGACTTGAGTAAAAGTATCTGGGTATTGTCAGCAACATGTACGCCTACTTAAAATATTAAAAGTACTCATGATGCAGAGTGACCCAATTTCAAGGGCTGTAATCATCATACACATGAATATGTGTTGAGTATTAATTGATCAATTTACACGTAGGCTACATGTAAGCAGCATTTAAATGTTGTCATGGCAGAACTAATTTTAACACCTTTCACTGGTGTACTAGTCTAATGTATAACAACACACATGAACTTGTCAATATGAAACTTACAACATATAAAACAAACTATCTAAAAAGTAACTATAGCTATCTAATAAATGCAGCTTGAGTAGAATGTACAGTATTTCCCTCTAAGTGTAAAGTAGCACAAAATGGAAATACCCAAAGTACAAAGTGACAGCAGTTTCTCATTTAGTCTGTCCTCACCAATATAAATGGGATCAAACAGGTCAGATGTGAAGAGGAAAATTTTATACAGCCACACTTCAGACATAAGGTATACAATTCATATCAGATAATCAATATTTAAAATGCTGTTGAATAAATACTACAATAAATACAATTCATCTTTAAATACAATAAATAAATTACAATAAATTCTTAAAATCATTATTGACTGGTAAAAACACATAAATGAGCAGAAGAATACATACAAAGAACAATTACATTAACAATGTTACAACATTTAATAATATAATAACATATCTTATATACTGAGACTGAATGTTGCCCATTCGACACATACACACGTTTATTATCTATGAGCACTGACACCACTGTCATCTAGTGGGACCTTGTAATCTCAGCGGGAATTAGTTAGTAGTTAAATAAGTTAAATAAAGGTTCGTTTGAAATATACTAATGATAATACTGGAGGATTATGTTATAAACAACCAAAAGGAGCCCTTAATTTGCCTTTATTGTTCTCTCCTGACCTTGAAAATAATATTTTGACAAGACAAATTTAACTCAAGGCTCTCTTACTACCTTTTTCCAGAGCTTTCATCTGTATCGCGCTGTCTCCAGCGTGGCTGTAACGTTAGCTAGCTCAGTGGTGCTAGTTGATCTAGTAGTGGATGCCTGCTTCCGTCTACGCAGTGATACAGTTGGTGGATGTAGCTTGGTAGGAGAAAATAGTTCCTATGTGAAACTGCTCACAACAAGGTCTGTGGATTATTTTCAGTAATCGGGTCATGATTTCTGGAAAGAGACATCGCTATTGAGTTTCTCAAATTGAGCCTAGTGTTAGTTCAGGCAGGACACAACGTCAAGCGCAGCTCACATCCCAGCTACATCAGCTGATTGATGAAGGGAGTCAGCTGATAGATGACAGGATTCCTTTCTGTGCAACCAATTGGTAAATCTCATTCAGGGCGCCCTACTTAAACTGCTCTGGCCTGCCTACTGTTGCTGCCTCCTCTGCCAGCTGCTTTGCAATCTGCCTCCACCCCAGCTCCTCCTTTTCATGCCGTGTCTGACTTATCAATGTCATTTCTGTTGGTCATTGATGCTGCTCTCCCTGCTTTGGGCTGCCCATGTAGGCACATGGAAGAGCAGAGAGGTGTTCGCTGTCCGCCTTCTGCTTTCCACGTAAGCTCATGGAAGAGGCTTTCTGCATGGGCCTGGGAAAGGCAGAGAGGCCCCAGAACAGAGCCATACCGCTAAATATTACACTGCAAAGGGAGCGTTCCTGACTGAAATGTTATTTTTGGCACTTTGAGCACCACAAGCCCAGTGTCATCTACTGCCATTATATTGGAGAGAAGGCAGACATCTTTATGGAAGATATCTCCAACACTCTGCAACTCACACCAAACAATCTAGACTGATGAAAGGAAAAATCTATTTTTTTTCATTTAGGGTGAACTGTTCCTTTAGAGAGAAAGAGCTTGATAATGCACAGACTTGTATTGAACGGAAATACCTCTCTCTTGTCACACTCGGCCGTAGCCTGCAATTGGGGGAGAGATTAAAAGAGTGATGAAAAGACAGCCTGCAGGAGCTTTGAGAGAGAGAAATCAGAGTCAGTGGAAGTGAAATGTTTCTACAGCTAAGCACTGCTGAACTAGTTGGCAAGTATGTGCAGTAGAAAAATTGACGTTGTTTCACAATTTAGACTGCTCTACTCACTCCTGGGAAAATTAATGCGCTATAATTCCCATGTAATCCTGAGCCAAGAGGGTGTGATTACGTGACCTATGTGATACAGGCTGCCCTTCGTCATATGATGAGAGCATGGGAGGAATTCTGGTTACTTAGTTTCAAGAGCAAAAAGGCTTTGACCCAGGAGACTGCGTCTTCTGTCCCGTGTGAAACCAAAAGTCAACTTTAAGTTACATACATACTGTCATGTCATCCAACCATGAGCTTTTTTTTCTAAATCTAAGTGGTAGGTAGGACTTGGTATTGATTAAAAAAATGACAATACCAGTATTAATACCAGTATCCTTAAAGTGATACTGATACCAATACAGTAACGCTATTGATACCTATAATGTGAACGGAGCATTGCGTGGTAGGTCTATAGCCATACTTTCTACTCTGTCAATTCACCGCGCTTGACTTCATCACACCGCAGACTGTATTCAAATAGAATGATTTGTATGATATCTTACAAATTTGTACCCCACGAATGAAGTTACGTCCTTGGATTTAGGCAGCAAAATTACTGTAGTTAGGTTTAGGAAAAGAAACAAGGTGAAAACGTATCTCAAAGTTCTCTAAAGTTCACACACACATACGAACATGCGATTCCAGGAGAAAGTCCAGAGTGAAAGTCTGTTTTTTTGTGACCCATCCACCAGCCCAACCTACCTACCTCCTTACAAGCGCTTGGGACTGCTTCTTTGTTTACTGCTGTCAAAATATGTGGGATATGTACAAATTTCGGTAAATTGCTTTTCATAGTATAGGACAGATGACATGACATGACTGACCAAATTTGGGTAGGAGAGGAGAAGCAATTGTTCCCAGAGCTGATTATCGAAATAACAGGAAACAGCAGCTTAAGTGACAGGAAACACCTTTTAATGTGTATTGAAAAGCTTATAGGTGTGTCAGCTGATACTGCTTGTTTGTCAGACACTGTAAATTGTGGCGATGTACCGATGCTTTGGCTCTTGTGAGGAAACCCTCAGTTGTCCAGTCCTGTGTTTTGAGTCTCTTTATTCCACAACAGTAGGAAAACGTGCTAGCTGTTAGCATCACACGGCTAATGGTTATTTAATGACAGAGTCACTGCTACTGTGTTAATTTGTGCTAACTAGGCAGACATTGAATTGACTGGTTGCCGGGAGGAGAGCAGCTACAGAAACGGCTGCAACAGAAAGGATTGAATGCAGGCAACATTTGACTGGTGAAGCTGAAGTTGCAAAGTACTTGGCACTGGGATGTTATGATCAATACCTTAAAAGTATCGAGTACCCAGCCCTACTGGTAAGGTCGCTAATTTGCAACATATCACGCAAACTGTGTGCATAACTTTTTTGTAGGATATCATAAGAACGGTTGTATGAGGATATGCTGAACAACTCTGCAGCCACAGTGCTACTGAGCATTTTTAAAGAGGGGTTTGGAGGCCTGGCTATTCTGCTGTTATGTGAGTTTATCCTTCTGAGCCAACTGAAAGAGAAACAATGAGATTTTTCCCAGTCATCACAGATAGAGGACACAGTACAGCTCCCATTTGATTCCTTGGCATAACAATATCAACAGAGAATACACTGCAACTTCAGCTTCAGCCTTCCCCGTGCTGTTACAGTTTGCCTCACAGCTTTCTGTCCAGCGCTTTCCCTTCCTCAGTCCCAGCCCTGCCAGCTTAATGCTGGGTAAGGGAACTCGAAATGGCTGATGGGTGATTTTGAGAGGTTTTGTGGGTCTCGTGTGTGTGAACATGTGTGTGTCGTGCATATGGGTATAGGCTCTTTGGAGAAAGCATCGGAGAGCTGTCGGCAGCTTGATGGATGGTTTGGTAACATATGTCGATCTGGCAGAAAAGGCCAGCCGTTACTCATTTCAACTGATTGGTGCGCATACTGGAGGAGAAGCTGAAGAGGTGAAGCAGGAGGAGCGGGTAGAAAAAGAGGTTGTCGAAAAAGGAGACAAAGCACAGTCCATCCGTTTTCCACGCCTTCTCCAGTGAATCTATCTATCTGCTGCAACAGGGCAAGAACCAACTGAGTGGGGACTGTACTTTGAAAAAAGGAGTGAAATGCTGAGGTAGCGAGTACTAGAATGTCCAAGGTCATGATCTGGGTCCAGTTCATAGTATGAGGTCAGAGGTTAATACGGGACCTTAATTAGCTAGAAATCAATAACATGTATATGCAAGTGTGTCAGCAAAAACAGTCTCAGTTTATTTATTGTCATGTGCAAATGTCTAACATCTAACAATAATAACTAGAAAAGTGCACATAGTAGAGTGCAGATCTCTGTCAGGCAGCAGCCTGTGCTGATCACCCAACACACGTCACATATTGACGTTTGGTCGTGGACTTTCCACGTCAAGATATGACATACAAGGTACGCAGGGTGCGTTGGTTGTTGATGTCCTGGAACACTGTGTCAAGTTCAGCCTGTTACATGCATTGTGTGTTTCAAAATGCACTTATGTTTTTTCACAGGTAATGTACAGTTTGCACATAGTCTCTTTCAAAATAAATGTGGTACAACATTGCAAATTGACTTTTTTTCCCTTCAGCAACAAACACGTGGTTTGCAAACATGTGTACATGGTTGGGTTTAGGGAGAGTGAGACCTGGTTGGATCACAGCCTCGCTCAACCTGTTGTCATCTCAACGTGTCACATATTACTGCTTGTTCGGTGGGGTTCATTTCTACATATTACACGCTAGGTATCCTCTTGCAATTGCTGTTGAAGTTCCGGGGATGCGTGTCAATTCACACAGTGCAACAAAAGCACCTAGGTTTAGGCAACAAAAGCATATGGTTAGGTTTAGAAAACACATCATGATTTGGCTCAACATTCAATCAGGCAGCAAACACCAGCGTCCCAGGTGACAGTCCGGGGTTGTTGGACTCAAACTGACATCACCCAAAGGCGAATCATACCACCGCCAAAGATGGCTCTTGGCATCAGACGCCAAAATCATTGAAAAAGCAGCGGTATTTGAAAACTCCAGAATGACAACAGGCTCAGCAGTTCTTGTAGTTTCAGCAGATGTGCTGCATCATGTTTCAGAAGCGTCACAGAAGCTCAGAAAAACTCATCGGTTGTCTATTTTTGATGGAGCCATGATGCGTTGCACAGAGCAGATGGATTTCTCCTGCTAACAGGCGCTGTAGGTAAAATATAGATACAATACAAATGTGAGGATGAAGGTATTTGAATAACTAAAACACAGCCACAAATATTTGAACACTGTATTCATGACTTGACTTTGAACAGTTTAACTTTTTTGGTAGAACAGCCCGACAAAGAAGGAAATAACAATAAATGCAACTAAGAGAGACAAAAAAAATAAACCATTTTAACCTATCTGCTTATGGTACAAGCACCAATGTCGAGAAAAAAATGACCAAATCAACAAAATTTACAAGTCTTCAAAATTGGGTAGGCAAATTGTTCAGCGTTCCCATTGTGGTATGACACCATGCAGCAAACAGAACAAAATCGGGTTCCCTTACAGTCAATTTGGCGGCAAAGATAACAAAAATGGCTGACTTTTTCCATCTCGTATTATGCCTAAATTTTTTCGATCACAACATATTAGTTATGTAATTAATCTGCCGATGCTCTGTTTCAAAATGAGACCCAAATTTCCTATGGATGTCAGTTTTCTTAGCTACATCACCGGCCAATATGTGGCCAGCAACAGATACAAAGGTGTGTCGTTTTTTGCCGATATGATTACTGGAAAACTTGCGGCCCCTACTGGCTGGTTAAGAGGAGTGAAGAGTCAGCTGTCAGTGATATAAAACAGTCAATAAACAGGTTTTTTAACAAATATGACTCGCCACAGCTATGATAGATCTTTGAGGATAAAGTCATAAATGTGCACACAAAAAATGAGGCTGATTGATCCAGTAGTTTATGAGATTAGCTGCAGACAGACAGATACACACACACTCACACATACACACACACACACACACACGCACACACACACACACACACACACACACACACACAAAACTGTACGCCTGATCCCCCCCAGGCTTTGGCAGGGATGATAAAATAAAACAATATATATTTATGGAATTGCAAAATGAATAAGCTGTAATGTAAACAGGAATGTAGTAAATGTATATGTGTAATAAAGTCTGTCTGTGTGGTTTTATTAAAGAGCTGAACAAAATCCCTGCCCGTCAACAGAACCCTCTATATGCACCATCAAAGTCTGCGCTCTGCTGTGACTTCTTTGACGAATCCAAAGGTCATTTGTGCTGAGGAGCGCAGTCACATCTTTGAGACTAATGTGGACTGAACTGTGAGGCGAGGAGAGTCTCCAAAGCACACATGACACCATGAGCTCTTGAGAGGTGACATTTTCAAAAGTGGCAATCATTTCACTCTGACTCGCTGTCAGTTTTTCATACATATCTTTTTGTCTATTATATGCTGTGACCTTTTCTTATGAATGCATATTTTTGCTTTTTCTCTCAAACTGCTACGTTTAAGTATCTGTGTGCATCAGAGTGAACAACACTACATTAGCAAATCGTAGCAATTAGTAGTGTTTTGGTTAGTATTTTAAAGTGAGAGGGAAAAAAACAAATGCCAAGAAAACTTAGGATTTTGTTGCTATTTTTCTTCTGTTTGGCTTCAAATCAGAAGCTATAAAAGATGTGAAGCAAAGCCCAAAATGAGCCTCAGGAGAAGAACATTTTGTCCTGACAACAGATGTGCCGATTCAGCCTGAAAGAAGGGTGTATTTACTGAAGCACTACTGTTAAGGTAATAACATTACCTGAGTGGTGCAGGGGAAAAACATCATTATTTCTTTGTTTGTTTTTAATATGTGTACTCAGGAGTCCCGGAAAGCATTATTGATACTGAGGGCCTACCCTGGTAAAATAAAGTAAACTGAGCTGAAATTGAATCTCAAACTCACGATGGTGTCACAAGAGCATCTTTGTTGTGAATATCTTCAAAGTAAAGATGTTTGGTTTCACACTGTGGCTACAGGCTTAGGGCCCTCCAACAGTTCCCCTGACCCACTGGGCTCTTGCCTTGAGGGTTTGTCTCCTCCTCATAGCACCAGTGACTGCCATTTGTGTTTGGACGTAAAAGAGCAGCAGAGACAGGCTGTTGTCTAAGATATTATTCTCATTTTCATAAACTATAATAACGTTTTTCCTCCCAGATGTACGTATACACAGTCTATGTTTCCTACTACTTGTCCCTAAAGTTGGTACTGGACTGAGAAAAAGGGGCATTTGAAGTATGCTGCTCCCTTGACATGGACTCAGTTGCAAAATTACCTGAATCTTAACGTCTCATTGGACACATTTAGTTTGATTCTACATGACATGGAAGCAGGCACATGAGCCTGTAAAGGTTTGGAATATTTTTGATGTCTTGTAATTCCCTAAATACCAGCCGCAACAAAGTGGCTGGTATCTATTTCACCTTGAGAGTCTCTGTGTGAGCGTCATCATGGCAAAATGTGGTCCTGGAGACACCTATTATAGTGGGAACTACCACAGAAGCCATTTTGAGCACTTTGCCAGGTGTTTATATGTCCCCCAAGATGCAATCAAGAAACTTATATGTGTGTTGTTGAGATCACAATGAAGGCTGAAGTGTGGTGTGAGTAAGGGCGCCGGAAGTAAAGGGGTAGGAAGCAGGGGAGGGGCCAACTTAACACCCCTGACCCATATTCATTTTAAGGTTCAGTGTAGGATTTTGGGGGATATATTGGCGGAAATGGAATATAGCATAATATATATGCTTTCTTAAGTGTGTAATCACCTGAAAATAAGAATCTCTGTGTTTTCGATACCGCAGAATGAGCCGTTTGTATCTACATAGGGAGCAAGTAAAAAATGCAGCAAGAGAAAACAAAATCCTCCGTCAATTAAGACCATATCAACTCGAGCCCCTACACAAATTAAGTGTGACGGGAATATGTTAGTATATCATACAGTAAGTTTAGATTGAAAAATGAATTAACAATTAACAGTGCTAAAACTACTACAAATGGAAATTACTACAAGAGCAAGATGGCTTACCCCTCCCATAGAGTGCAACAGCAAATGGGGAGCGATAAGGCGGTAGACACCCCTTCATAGGTGGGGTACCCCTAAAGGTGAACGCAGGGGTACAGAAACTGAGTATCAAACACTCCACATATTGACCGTAGAGGCCTAAACCAGTCAGGTAATAACAACTGAAATAAAAGTTGTGTAATTTTAATACTTTATTATTACAAATGTACATTTGATGACTGTGTTACACATATTGCTGCTTTATAATTGACCCTGTTACAATGATGCTAAGAATTTTACTAGGCCCAATTAGTGTTGAGGCTTTGCAACCACAGCCCTGATTAAATAAAGGTTGAAACAATCCCCTTTCTTTATTGGGTTCCTTCAACTTGGTAAAACAGCGCCCCCCTGAATTGCATTCACTGTCCTCTAGTTTGTGTGGTGAAACAGGGTATTGCACCCGGCGGATGAAGCAATCGCATCTAGCCTTCAATTAACGAACTGGTGCGTTTCAGCCAATCACGTGTGTCCACGTCATCCTACAGCGCACCTGTCACTGAAGAAGAAGAAGAAGAAGAAGAAGATGGATGCCAGTTAATGGAGCAGAAAGTTCGCGAACTCGTTCAAATTTAACACCCCGGAGAGTTAGCTTAGTTTCCAGTGTTGCTACTGTTAATAGCAACCAAACAGTTTAAAGACCAGTTAGTGAGCAGCTGTAGAAGAAACATGGCTGTCTGAAGTTTTGGTGAAAACAGCCTCACAAAGTTACTCCGGACTGAAGAGGAGAGTCTGACGGGAGGCTTAACGTTAGGAGACCTGACTGTGAACATGGACTCTAACATGGCGGACTGTTAACGTCTGAGGAAGAGGGGAATAATATAGTATTGTTTTCAGTCCAGTGGTAATGCGGTTACTGTGGGACTCTGCGGCCATTAAGGACACTGTGTACATCCGCGGAGCTTCCTCCTCAGAAACCGGTAGGTGATGACTTAAACACACCTTCCTCCTCCTCCTCCTCTTCCTCTTCCTCCTCCTCCTCCTCCTCTTCTTCTTCTTCCTCCTCCTCTTCTTCTTCCTCCTCCTCCTCTTCTTATTCCTCCTCCTCCTCCTCCTCCTCCTCCTCTTCTTCTTCCTCCTCTTCCTCTTCTTATTCTTCCTCCTCCTCCTCCTCCTCCTCCTTCTCTTCTTCCTCCTCTTCTTCTTCTCCTCCTTCTCTTCTCTTCTCCTCCTCCTCCTCCTTCTCTTCTTCCTCCTCTTCCTCCTCTTCTTCCTCTCCTCTTCTTCTTCCTCCTCTTCCTCCTCTTCTTTTTCCTCCTCCTCCTCCTCCTCCTCTTCCTCCTCTTCTTCCTCCTCCTCCTCTCCCTGCTGGCTCCTCGGCTGAATGTCTGTGTGATTATTGCTGAAGCTTGTGATAAATTACTCTTATGCTCCTTCTTTGTCTGGATTAAACTGTTGGTGTCACATTTATATTCTTAATAACTCACTTGGCCCTGTGTACTTGTTTGTGGCCTTTGTTAAAGGTCAGTGGTGGGAAGTAACTAAGTACATTTACTCAAGTAATGTACTTAAGCACAGTTTTGAGATATTGGCACTTTATGTGAGTGTTTCCATTTTCTGCTACTCAATACTTGTACTTTTTACTCCACTACATTGCATTGATAGCTAATTGTTTTGCAGATTCGCATTAAGATGAGATAAGATAATCCTTTATTCGTCCCACAGCAGGGAAATTTGCAGCATTACAGCAGCACAGGGATTGTGCAAACAGGAAGCATCAGTAGAAAAATGAATGAAATAAGTAAAATACAAAGCAAAGTAAGTAAACTGTACAAAAGCAAAGAGCAGAACAATAATCAAACAGTATACAAATACAAAGCAATATGATAAGAAAGGCTTCAAGAAGAAGCAGAATATGATAAAGACAGACTGAATGGCTGATTTCACATAATTGACTGATGGAAGTATAGCTATTGAATAATTTAACAATATGGATATTGCACCTGAGTCACTGATTGTAAGCAGTGAAAAACAAAAGCAAGATATAACAATAAACAGACAGGCTGAGTGGCAGAATTTCCATTATTGCACGTATAATAACATTTAATAAAACATAAACAACACATAAAATATGATGTATTATTGTAGGTTAAGATAAGAGGGGAAATCTATAAGCTTGCAGTATATAAAGTGGTTCAGTTTACCCCAACTTGACCAGCTGCAACACTGAAGTGAGAAAAAGTAAACATTAATGCATTAATAATTATAATTCAATTATACATTATTCTGCACTGGGACATTCTGTACTTTGCACTAATACCTTTATTTGACTTTTGTACCTTTTTTTCATTTAAAGGTCCAGTGTGTAGGATTTAGGGGGATATATTGGCAGAAACTGAATATGATATAATAGTCATATGTTCTTTCAGGGTGTCTTGAATTGTCTTAATTTCAGATTCAATGGGTCTTAAATATTTTCAGTCACATTACTGCAAAATGTCTCCAGCCTGACAGATCAAATGACTGTTTACAATTGTTTTTAATTTTTTATTCACTAATTTCTTGCTAGGTCATTTCTTCTTTTGTTGCTCATGCCTTCTTCCCATGGTTTTAAAGGAAATCAAGCCAATTTACTCAGGTTTCAAAGGGTTAAATCACAGAGGGAGACACGTGGATAATTCGACTTCTGGTAGTAACCTCCATAACAATAAACACTGTAGGAATCCTAACTGGGAGTTCACGCTTTGCAGCTAGTTGCAATCTGCGATCCTAAATCCTACACACTGTTTCTTTAAGTAACATTATAAATGCAAGACTTTGACTTGTAACGGAGTATTTCTACGCTGTAGTTTAGCTACTTTTACTTGAGTAAAGATCAGAGTATTTTTTCCACCACCACCACCACAACTTAAAATTAAAACAACTAACTTTAGGTTCTTTTAATTCTCCTGATGTTAAGGCTTTTGCTGTGGTAGCGTATCAGTTTCGGTACTGATATATTTAGGCAGGTTTTGTATGGAATTTAAAATTTTGGTAGAAGTTATTGGTGTGATTACAGTCTTGTTGAATCTTTTGTTCTTTTATCTGTATCCTAATGGTGCAGTGTGACCATAAGTGTCATGTCTTGTGCTGAGATGTTGCCGTATATCACACAGTTATCCTAAAGGTTAGGATGCTCTGGATCCTAAGCAGTTGCATCATACCCTCCTATGATATGGAAAACCTTTTCAGCTGTCTCAAAAAGAAAAATCTTTCCTGAGCTTTCTTCTGTAGGCAGTGTGTGGATCACAGTAGCAGGTGAGACCTCTGTCTTACCATTGTTTGATTTGATTTAGTAGTAGGAGGAGAATATATGGAGGAACTCAGTGCCCACCTCCCCACTCATACTGTACCTATCTGGACCGATCTCCGGTGTTTCATTACTGCTGCACCGGTTGGTGACATCCTCACATGCTTTTTCAGTAACCTCCATTGTTATGTGCAGGTGACACCCAATAATGTCAGTCCTGATACATAGAGATATCCTGGATTTTGCATATTCAGCGAACGCTCCTTGCCAACAAACGTAATAAATGAGATGCCAAATCTTTGCCGCCTATTTGTGCTTTTGCTGAGCTAACATTCCACTGCCTTTAGGTGAAAAGTGTCTCCTCCACGCCGCTCTCTACACCTCTGTTTATCCCTTTATCTTCAGTCCGGTCCCTCCGCACGCCGGATGAAAAATGGGAAAGAGTGCATTGGCTGCAGAGGAGGCGAAGAGTGTCCTCCCTCAGTCTGTCACTAATGCTTCATTAGATACCTGGCAGGGCCATTCATCGCTGTTATCGCCTGGCCACAACGTACCCCTCCGCCACCTACTCCTCACACACTCACACATGCAAGCGTTTTTACACATTCATGTAGCTGACACAATCATGTACACCTACACATATGCTCAGATGCACAGACACACAAATTGTGGTTACGCTTTCATTTTATTATGGGCCATTCAGCACAACTGATAACTCCTCCTGCTCTCTAACTCTCGCCTCCTCTAATTCACATTTCTCAATTTCAGCGTCCTCTGCAATTTTTCATATGAGTAATTATTCAATCTGCAAACATGCATGGCTAGTAGGCAGTACAGTATATGCATGTTTCCCACTCTGTCATGTAGTTAGGCAGTTTCACCACTCAAACACACACCAGTGCTATCATTGACTTATCGGACCGCAGTGTTGATTAATCCCTGTGCTGGTTGCACTTGAGAGGACTGCGTCATTACCTGATTTCAGTGCTCCGATACATCGATTAAGTCATTACTCTGATTAGGAGATGAATTAAGCACAGTGAAGGTGCTCTCCTCAGCATCCATTTAAATCTCTTCCAGGGCTCTGGCCAGTGGTCTGAGCCGTTGGCTCAGAGCACTGAACTTGAAAATGGGCTTCATTATGTGTGTGAAGCATGACCTGGCTGACACGCTCATTAAAGTTAACATGGCAGTTTTTCTTCATGTTAACTGTTGTAATGACAACTGGAGCTGTATCTGTTCTGGTTCTTGCTTCAGAAGGCTGTGCATAAGCAAATTCTGTGTTGTCTGGTTTGTAATTGGCTCGGTGGAGGTGTTGTGATGTGTCTGTGTTCTTCTACATTCGTGTTTTACACTCACCGGCCACTTTATTAGGTACACCTTGCTAGTACCAGGTTGGACCCCTTTTGCCTTCAGAACTGCTTTAATTCTTGGTGGCATAGATTAAACAAGGTGCTGGAAACATTCCTCAAAGATTTTGCTCCATATTGACATGATGACATCACGCAGTTGCTGCAGATTTGTCGGCTGCACATCCATGATGTGACTCTCACGTTCCACCACATCCCAAAGGTGCTCTATTGAATAGAGATCGGGTGACTGTGGAGGCCATTGGAGTACAGTGAACTCATTGTCATGTTCAAGACACCAGTTTGAGATGATTTGAGCTTTGTGAAATGGTGCGATATCCTGCTGGAAGTAGCCATCAGAAGATGGATACACTGTGGTCATAAAGGGATGGACACGGTCAGCAGCAATAGGAAATAAATATCCCCCACACCATTACACCACCACCACCAGCCTGCTCCGTTGATACAAGGCAGGATGCATCCAAGCTTTCATGTTGTTTTACACCAAACGGTTAAGGTTAATCACTTAAATCACCTTTCCTCCACATTCTGATGCTCTGTTTGAACTTCAGCAGGTCGTCTTGACCATGTCTACATGCCTAAATGCAAATGGGTTGCTGTCACATGATCAGCTGATTAGCTATTTGTGTTAATGAGCAGTTGAACAGGTGTACCTAATAAAGTGGCTAGTGAATGTATATATTTACTGGAGTTGATATGTGACACTTTTTATGCCTCCACACTGGTGACAGCTGTAGTTAGTGGTGCTTTTTTCTCATTTTTTCCCTTCTGTACGTACGTCCCATTCTTGTGAACACGTTATCTTTAAAACATTTTAAGGCAATTTCCACATACGTTCACTTGGACTCAAGAAAATAGTCAGAAATTTGGTAGTCAAAGGTCACTGTGACCCAAGAAAACACGTTTTTGGCCATAACTCAAGCAGTCATGCGCTAATTATGACAAATTTCACACTAATATCTAACAGGATAAAATTAAGAGGTAATGACATTTTATATCCAAAGAGTCAAAGGTCAACTTCACTGTGACATCATGAAGTTCTACAAAAACACTTTTCAACATCATATCTCAAAAACAAGGGGAGACGTTTGATCAGATACTGAACTGATGACTCTAATCTTGGGTGTCCACCTTGAAACTGTGCTGATTGTACAGATCTTCTGTACTGCCTGGTTGAAGATGTGTGTGAAGCTTATAGGTTTTAGAATTTGTAGTGTCTTTGCAGCAACATCCATATTTTAAGTGTTGTGTGCAGTCATTGCTACATGAGAGTCTGGACAGACATGGATGTAAATTGTAACTTTATTGTTTGGCGGAGGCGTAGTTGGTTCTTGACATCTTCAATGTCAAAGCTGCATTTCATGACCACTTCACATTTTTTAAAGAGTGTGGTCTGTAGAACAGGACTGCATGGGGAGTGGGATGATAAATGAGTTTTTTAATGGTAACTGAGAGAACTGAAAGCCTTGTACACACCAACAACACAAAAAAACAGTGTAGTTTCAAAGTATGCATTGTGTATATTGGGGCCCTTTTTTGGAACCTTTCCACAAATAAAAAACAACTGCCTCGTCTTGCAAAAGACTCCGTCTTGAGTAGGGCTGCACAATGAATCAAATTTTAATCACTATTTTTGATTCCCACAATTATATGAACGACACGTCATTTGATGATGTCATCACATTGACACAGCGGAGGAAAGTGAAGTATCTCCACACATGTGATGTGTGTCTGTGAACATACTCGGGCGGAACGTATGCGGAACAGACTCTGCAGACGTCCGCAAGCTCCGTGCACGTAAAGCTCAAGGCCCAAACATACATGGGCTCACTATAAGCGGAGCAGACTCCGCCAGGAATGTCCACAGTCATCTGGGCTTCCATAGTCGAGCGCACTTCCTCGTTAGTTGCCTGTATAAATGTCCGTGAAAAATCCCCCGATGTGAAAAATACATGGCAAGCAGTCACTGGTGCGCGGAGCGGAGTCCGTGCGGTCATGAAATCTGAGCTTTGCGTGCACAGGGCTTGCGGACGTCCGCTTTGAGTCCGCACGGATCTCCGTGGACTCTGCTCCGCCCACCAGTGACTGCTTGGCATGTATTTTTCACATCGGGGGATTTTTCACGGACATTTTTACAGGAAACTACAACGCGGAAGTGCACTTGACCATAAAAGCCCGAATGACTGCAGACATTCCTCGCGGAGTCTGCTCCGCTTATAGTACGCCCGGGTATGTTCAATTAGTCAAGGATAAAGTATCGTAAGCACACACAAAGAGAGAGAGAGGGGGGGGAAAAAACACACGACTTATCGACTCCTCCTGGGGGGCGTCGACTTGTGCCACTGATGTCGACGCGTCAACAAATCGACTTTTCTGTTAATGCCCTAATATGAACATGATCATCTGTGGCATTGACATTTAAAATGGGTGATCCGCTCATAGAAAACTGTGCATATCAAATCAAGCGCTTCCTAAACTAACAGTCAGGTTCCTATTTTGAAGAGCTGTCATGAAAAACTTTCCCAACAGTTGTGACTGCAGTCAGGCGTAAAGAAAGTCATCCATCATCAACCACCATCATCCATTGTTTGGAAGTATTTCTGATTTAGAAGACTGTAGCCATGTTTCCATCAGCCTGTTAAGATGCGAATCTATAAGAATTAAAATCCCCTGATTCGCACAAACTAAAATATGCTCGCTTTAGCTGGGTTTTGGTTGATTCGAAAAAATGTTGATTCGCAAAACGGGGGATGGAAACAGTTATGTTTGAATTACGTCTGACGTAGCGCACCTCTCTCCATGGTGATATCCACACTCCGGGTCGGGAAGGCGGTAATGCATTTACAAGCTGGTTGCCAACCGCCAAAAAATGTAGAAGAAGAAGAATGCGAGACTTGTTTTGTTTCCAGTTCTGCGGAAAACTCGCGCAAGTTCGCCAAAGTCCGTACATTTAATGGAAACACACAGGATTCGTATTTCTTTTAATGCACATTTCCCAGTGATTCGAATCACTTTTGGATGGAGACATAGCTTGTGTGACACTTGTGTCTGTGCTGTAAAGTGACAAATAACTTGTTAAACCACCTAAAAGAAATGTGCAATATGCAGAACGATGAATGCATAACGGCTGAGAAGAATAACGTCTATTCACAAGTTTCTTCAGAAGCCTATGGGTGCTGCCATGACAGACAACTACTTCCGCTATCCGGCAACGCTACTGCTCACTCAGCCTGCCGGGCGAGCACGAAAGCAACAGTTGAGCTATCGATAAACTAGCACCATAATTTGTTGGAAACATGGGTTCAGGTTCAACTTGCGCCGTTGTCAGCTGCCACAACAAGTCAAAAAAGCTCAAGATTTTGTCAGAAACTGTCTGTTTTGAACACCAGAAACTTCACAAGACATGCGCCCTACGCCTTACACTCCATGCCGAGCAAGGAGGAGCGCCGGCTAGCTTAGCTCGCGGCGTTGAAACAAAAATATCCTCCAAAGAAAGTTTATGTTTGCCCTTTCAATTTCGTCGATAAAAAGCCCACGGACCTGCACCCCAATCCATGGCGCTTCATTGTGGTTGTTTTAAAATACACAAAAATGAAGTGAAAAAACGTCATGTTGTATCCTGTCCTGTCCTAATCCCATATTGTGTTTTTAAGTAATAAAAAATAGTGTTTATCAGAATTGCAGATGCTGAAATAACTCATAATGTAACAGCTGAAGCTGTCATATTGTTCATATTTTTGCTATGATATAATATTTTGACAGTATGATTTTCATATTTTCTGAGGTCGAGCGGGTCGTCCACTAATCAGAAGATCAGCCGTTTGATCCTTGGCCAAGATACCGAACCTTCCAAATTGCTCACGATGGCTGTTCCATCGGTGTGTGAGTGTGTGTGAATGGTTACTGAGAAGCACGTGGCACCATGCATGGTAGCCTCAGCCACCAGTGTGTGAATGGGTGAATGTGGCGTAGTGTAAGTGGTTTGAGATGTCAGAAGACTAGAAAGGCGCTATACAAGTGCATTCCCTGGTAATGACAAGACTCCAGGAAGTGACTCGTCAAAAAGATATCTGCACGTGACATACCCCTACATAAAACCATGTTTCATTATATAACACAATTATTTTTTGTGTGTATTAAACAAACAAGAACGTGTGGGTTGGTTAGCTTTAGAAGTGCCGTTTGGTGGATTTATTTGCTTTTAGACTGAGCCTGACTGTTTCCCTCTGCTGTTAAATAAATACTAATACGGGATTAAAATATTAAGAGAAAAGAAAAGAACAGATTCAGAGAAATCTGCAGCATTTCTCTGAAAGTGTTTGCTTTCACCTTTATAATGTGTTTTGTCTTAAGGGACCACTGTACAATAATATTCATTCCTCAGAATAGTATTAAGGACAGCTCATGCATAGTTGTTCAGGTAGGCAAAGCTTATCACCTCTTCCCAAATATGTTTTGTGTCTGAGTGCTGGCACACGGTGAAGTTTGTGAACAGGATAAAGTTGAATTTGGGGCCATATAGTCACAGTGCATAATTGACAGGTTCAACTTAATGTTAATTTGTTATAGGAGCACAGCGTATTGTAGTAACTTTGAGGAAGTCATTACTTGTTGAAGGGGGTGCAGTAGTCTGTGTTTTGGCACTTCACTTCCCAGAGTTCACATCTCAATTAAAAAGTGTGAGACATCCTTTCTGGGTCTCCTGTTGATGGATTTTCTTTATTGGCAGTCCAGTCATTATTTATTCAGCCACGATGGTTGTTTATTCCAGAAAGTGATCAAGCTACAGTTTAATTCAGGGTGAGATGGAACAACAGGACATATTAGGCACAAGGCAGTCAAAACCAATTCAGCCACAGCTCCACCACACTCCCTGGCTGGGTCACTGTGTCCTCTCCCTGACAGCTCCATATTTCAGCTCCACAGGCATCCACCCTCCACTCTGCAGGGTTACAGAACAGAGGTACGGCATGCAAGCAGCTTTTATTTACTTCCAATTTCTCAGTCCATTCATAACACTCGCTGTGCCAGTCATTCAGCCTCCCGGAGGAGAACAAGGCAGTGCTCCATAAAGCTGGATTAGATAGCTGGATAACAGTGAAAACAATTAACATACTCTGTATCCTTCAACACAGATTTGTAAAACAAAATGTCAACATGTCATCATTAACATGCATGTTAAAGGGATAGTTTGGATTTGGATGAACTATCCTGTGGTGTCGTTCAGAAGTGATGGTAAAATGTATAGGCAGTTGGGTGCAGCGTCAGCAATGATGCGAGCGCTGTGCCGGACTTTCGTGATGAAGAGGGAGCTGAGCCAGAGGGTAAAGCTTTCGATATACTGGTCTATCTACGTCTCAACCCTCACCTATGATCGTGAGCTCTGGATAGTGACCAAAAGAATGAAATTGTGGATACAAGTGGCTGACATGAGTTTCCTCCGATAGATAGGGAGACACCCGGAGAGAGCTTGGAGTAGAGCTGCTGCTCCTTAGTGTCAAAGGTGGCCAAAGGTTTGGCCATCTGATCAGGATCCTCGTGGACAATTCCCGTTTGAGAATTTCCAGGCAAATCCAACTGGTAGGAGGCCCTTGGGCAGACCCAGAACACACTGGAGAGATTGTTTATCTCATCTGGCCTGGGAGCCCCTGTGACCTGGCCCTGGATAAGCGGATGGAAATGGATGGATGGATGGGATTGTGTGAAGTACTTATCCATAGTCAGTTTATTACTTCCGGTAGATGTCAGTCGACAAACCCCCAGTTTGGAGAAACACGCAGGAGTACTGCCACAGAAACTAAGTAATGTACTGCTGTGAATAGGGGTTAGCAGCAAAACTTATTTTAGCCAATTAAAAAAGGCCTGCCCTAAAAAAAATCAACATCAGTCTACATAGACCCCATTTTAAGAGTATATTAACCTCTGTCCAAACAGCCCTTTCCATTGGCACTAAATTTTCTCAACCATGGAACCTCCATATTCCATATGCGCAACTGTATTTCACTGCACAATCTGACTGAAACAAAACTTCAGTTTTTCAGTTTTCTGCTGGGCTGTTCAAACAAAAAAAATGAAAACAGTTATGCCTTGGTTACACTGAATATAGACATCAATACTCCACCTGCAAGACTGAGACCACTTGGTGTTTGCATCCAACGTTTCTCTTGAGGATTATGTAAAACCACCGCCAAATAAGTGAGAGATACTCGCTGAAGAGCACTGCTGTACCCAACTATCAGGCAACATAACAGTTAATACCTACAAATAGGTCAAACAACCAGTAAATTGAGAGTGCTGGCATCCTCTCACTAAGAAAGATCCTGAAGTTGTGTTTAACCAAGTCCCACTCATGGGAGGAGTAGCTCTCTGGGTCAGTGAGCAGGGGTTTACTGTTCACAGTTAGCTTGTGCTCCGTCTTGGCCTTAATTTCCCCTCTCTCCTTTTCAGCACGTTCGGGCTTCCTCTTCTAAAGTTCTTCTTCTCTATACTCAAAATCGTAAAGATATCTTTTTGTCTCCACAGTGAATGGCATTTCATCGTCACTGTCATAATCACTCAGTTTTATAAATTGTCTTTCATTTGTTGTCTCTAAACTGGGAGTGTGCCAGCTGCCATCTACTGAAAGTAGTACACTAAGAATAAGTACCTCATACAGCCCTGCTTAAAAAAAATCCAAACTGTACCTTTTAATGATTTATTATATACAAGGTGTATGGTGCTAACATCCAAAAAACTTTTACAGATACTGGATTTAAGTAATCAAACTAAGGCAAGAATCAGACAAAAGATTGGTTCACTGCATTAAAAACTTCCAGCAGTTTTAATTGTGCAAAGTTTCAATCTGACTGAGATCTTCGTCAGGCCTTGTGATTCATTTTAACAAGCAGCATTTCAAAATATATAAAACGTATCTTAAAAATGTATTTACCATCCGTAAATGTAGCAAGGGACTGCTACATACAGCGCTAACAAGGTTATACAGCCTGCTGTGGCAGCTTAATGATGGGTCCCTGTGAAGGGAAAATGACTTGCAGTGATGTGGAAGGGGAAAATATGGCCGTGTTTATTGCTGTACCTTGATCTGTATGTAAATGGGTTATTGATCCGCGTTCACACAGTGTGGCTGTATTTTAGGTGTTTCCTTCAGACTGCCACGTACTAAATTAGCGCTCTTGCTCTTAGTGTCTAATCAGAAAGCGTTAGTGGACAGGAGCCTTGATTGTGTCGTTATGTGAGGCACAGGGAATTGTGAAAGTATTGGTCACTCTAATTAATCTAAAGTCCTTGTACTTCAATTGATGAGTCAGTCATGGGGTGAGTCAGACAGATACAAGGTACAAGTGTGAGGTATGAGACTTGCATTACACTGCATGAGTTGTGTGAGAGTTTTTTTTTTTTTAAATAAACACTACACTCACATTTACATTCACATTAGTTATGTCAAAGGAACCCATGCCATCTAATAATTAGTGATTATTCTTGCTAGAAAATAAGACAGGTTGTGGTGGACAGGTCAGAAAGTTACAAAGCAGTGTTCCGACTAAGTTATTGATAACTTCTCTCCCACTCTCTTTGTCACTCTGAAACACAAACACACACCTTGAAGAGCACAGTGACCCTTGTCTCTGTCCTCAGTTCTGAAAGTTGTGCTACTGTAATGTATAAAGTTTGGGGTTTGCAGGTCAGGTAGTTGATTAATGTAAATTTTTAGCATCCCGTGTGTGTTTTTGTGGTATTTAATCTTCCCTGGTGACGCTATAAGTACCTCCACTTCAGAACTGTTGAAGTTTTTTTTTTGTTATGCATCCACACTGGGGATAGCTGTGGCCAGAGGCAATATGTTTTCGGATTGTCCGATTCTCTCGATTATGTTGTCTCACAAATGCCTTAATGGATTTGCTTCAAATTTGATGCAAACATTTAGTTGTACTCATTAGATTTTGGTAGTCAAAGGTCACGGACACTGTGACCTTGCATATGTAGCAGTCTTGTGTATGTGATATCTCAGGAAGGCCTTGAGGGAATATCCTCAAATTTGGCACAAACGTCCACTTTGACCCAAGAATACCCTGAGTAGAATTTGGTGGTCAAAGTCACTTTGACTTCACAGAACATGTTTTAGGCCTTCACTCAAGAATTCACACACTAATCATGATAAAATTTCACCCAAATGTCTAATAGGATATAATGATGACGTGATATTTTATACCCAAATGGTCGAAGGTCAGCTTCACTATGACATTTAAAAGGGCAGTAGGATTCATCATTATGAGAACACGTGTGCAAATAATTCTGTAGTTTAAGAACACCTGATGAATCTGATGGACGTCTTTGTTAGGACATTTCTTAAGAGCATATTTTAGAAACAACTTAGGCTAATTGGTGACTGAAGCCCACTGTGAGTGAAATTGGTATTTGTTGCCCTTGAAAACAGACTGTGTTTACTGGTTGACCCATTTCCTTTTCTTTTATTAAAATGAATCAAACATTGTGCACAGTACTCACACATCCATGCCCTGCAGAGGTGTGGCACATCTAAAGTAGATGTGAAGCATTATACCAACCTCACCAGGGCTTTTGTTCACCTTCCTTCATTTCATCCCTCCCTCACTACTGCCCTTCCTCTAAATCCCACAGCCTTCAGCCTCGGGGACCTGGGAAATTAATTAAACGTCTGAAAATGACAAGCTCTCCTTCTCCCACTTGGAGCAGCCACAGCCCTTTTTTCCTCCGGACTTCAGGGACAGCACATTGATTTCCCCGCTGTCTAATTCTCTCTAGCCATGTCTTCCTTGGATTTTTTTTTTCCTTGGGGAGAGTGGAAAAATGAATGGGATGGGATGGAGGGGCTGCAGAAATGTCAAGGGTGAGGCTGTTGTGTGTGTGTGTGTGTGTGTGTGTGTGTGTGTGTGTGTGTGTGTGTGTGTGCATTCAGGAGGGTGGTTTGTGGATATGTCCGCTGGCACAGTGGGCATCCATTTATTTACAATATGTGCATGTGTTCGCTTCTACAAACAGTGCCTGTCAGTTGTGAAGGCTAGTCATTAACTTTCTGCTCCTCTCCCTCGGTGTCCCCTCCTTTTCCTGTGCTATGTTTTGTTGAATGTGTCCAGTTCAGAGAGGAAGGTCACTCGATGAAGAGAAGCATCCTACGGAGACCTCATTAGCATACCATAATGATGTTTTGACTAGTTTTGCTGTCCTTCCTTGAGACCATGCTTGTGTCAAAGGCTATATGTCAAGGCGTAAAATTAACACCAAGCGCCAGTGGCGGGTAAAAAATGAGTTTGGCGTGTAAAACAAAAAACACACACCCGCCAGTGGCCGATGGAAAATTTTGAATTGCATGTGGGTTTTTTTATGTGCTTCGACCATTTCTGCCAGCTGTGTCCAGGGATGGTTTTTGCTATTGGCAATGTGGGCGACCGCCAAGGGTGCAATCTATGCGAGGGCGCACGAGCGCCCTCCAAAAAAACAAAAACAAAAAGGCAGCTGATGGCTACCAGCGGGCCAAGCAGAGCGCAGCAGTGGCAAAACTCGGGCGTGGGAGGAGTTCGGTGAGGCCATGGAGAAAGACTATCGTTCGGCTCCAAAGAGGTTCTGGTGCCTCGGGGGGGGGGCAACTTGCTCACATTGTTTACAGTGGGGGCAGGGAGCTGCTGACCTCAACTGGGGACATTGTCAGGTGGTGGAAGGAATACTTTGAGGAGCTCCTCAATCCCACCAACACATATTCCAGTGAGGAAACAGAGCCAAGGGTCTCGGGGGTGGGTCGTCCAATTCCTAGGGCAGAAGTCGCCGAGGTAGCGAAGCAACTACGCAGCGGCGGAGCCCCGGGGCTGGATGAGATTCGCCCTGGATATCTCAAGGCTCTGGATGTTGTAGGGCTGTCCTGGCTGACACGCCTCTGCAACATTGCGTGGACATCGGGGGCAGTGCCTCTGGAGTGGCAGACCGTGGTGGTGGTCTCCGCCAGGGCTGCCCTTTGTCACCGGTTCTGTTCATAATTTTTATGGACAGAATTTCTAGGTGCAGCTGAGTGGTGGAGGGTGTCAGGTTCGGTGACGGGAGGATCTCTTGTCAACCAGGCAGGACTGACAAAACTGGAAATGGACCCCAGCCACTTTATAAGGTACACCTTGCTAGTACCGAGTTGGACCCCTTTTGCCCTCAGAAATGCCTTGGTGTCATAGATTAAACAAGGTGCTGGAAACATTCCTCAGAAATTTTGGTCCATATTGGCAAGATAGCATCACACAGTTGCTGCAGATTTGTTGGCTGCACATCCATGATGTGAATCTCCCATTCCACCACATCCCAAAGGTGCTCTATTGGATTGAGATCTGGTGACTGTGGAGGCCATTGGAGTACAGTGAACTCATTGTCATGTTCAAGACACCAGTTTGAGATTATTTGAGCTTTGTGACATGGTGCACACCATTACACCACCACCACCAGCCTGAACCGTTGATACAAGGCAGGATGGATCCAAGCTTTCATGTTGTTGACACCAAATTCTGACCCTACCATCTGAATGTCGTAGCAGAAATCCAGACTCATCAGACCAGGCGTTGAACATTTTTTCAATCTTCTATTGTCCAGTTTTGGTGAGCCTGTGTGAACTGTAGCCTCAGTTTGCTGTTGTTAGCTGACAGCAGTGGCGTTCACCATGTCTACATGCCTAACTGCAGTGAGTTGGTGCCACGTGATTGGCTGATTAGCTATTGTGTTAACAAGCAGTTGAACAGGTGTGCCTCATAAAGTGGCCTGTGAGTGTAAAACAAGAGGCATGTCATTTTTTAAATAAAGATCAGAACAGTAACATCAGTGATAACAACAATAAATCCCCCCAAAATAAATAACAACCAGAAACAAGATCTGTCCTTACAAATGTATTTATCTACAGCCCTGTTTGTCTGTGCTTCTGGTATTTTTGTTCTGATCAAATAGAGTTGGTAGTTTAGGCTCAGGATGCTCCTGTTTCTACCTCACTATGGCCCTCATTTATCAAACGAGCGTAGAAACAGGTGCAGATCTGAGCGCAGGATTCATCTTACGATAGGACACACGTGTGATTCATGAAACGTTCGTATCTGACCAGTCCCAGCGTACGAATGATCAGGCCTTGATAAATGCGGCGGCTGAAATCGATCGTCATTAGCATGTCACGCCCTTAAATATTCGTGGTTCAGAAACCTTGCCCTGTGAGGTCGCAACATGGAGAAGAGAAATATTGCAAAGAAGAGAAACTTTTCTGAGCTGGAAATCGGCACCCTCACGTCTGAGATGGAGGTAAATAAATACGTGCTTTTTGGAAGTTTAAAAACTGGCATTAAGGAGCTCATAAAAACGCTGTCTGGAAGAAGATCACGGAGGCAGTCAACAGCGTCGCCTTTGACAAACGGACTCCGGCTGAGGCTTGAATAAAATTCTCAATAAATAGCCTATAATCTAATGATAATAAAAAAAAATCTGTTATTCATCCATAGTTTAATAGCCAATGCCTTTACGTTTAGGTGAAGAAAAAGTGGTGAGACTTAAAGCTGCCAACAAAAAGCCAGCAGGCAGACTGGAGGAGGCCAACCAGACCAGAATTAACTAGAATCTAAAGAAAAAAACTGAATAAAATGTTTAAATGACTAAATGTTGTCCATTGTCTGTATTGAATATCCCTGTACCATAATAGGCTATACTTGCACCACATTACTGATTAAATAGGCCTACTGTAGAGCACTTACACAACATTCAGGTATACTTTACATTTTAGAAGCGATGAATGAGGTCCTGTCTCCTCCGTATAGCCCCGTGGAGGCTGTGCTGGCCACGGTTCCCTGGGCATTGGTTCATCTGGCTGCGCCGGCACATCAAACGCTCCATTGTCTAAAGCAATATTGTGCAAAACTGCACAGGCCAAAATGATGTAGCACACCTTTTCTGGGTATACAGCAGCGTTCCCCCCCGCTGGTCCAAGACAGAGCCACCTGCCCTTGAGTGACCCAAAGCAGCGCTCCACCGTGACCCGTGTGCGTGTGTGCGCACTGTTAAGCCTGCGCTCCTGCTCTGTGGAAGGGTTTGCAGTGGGGTTCTAAGGTATTGAGGGGATAACCTTTGTCACATAGACTAAGAACCATACCAAAGTATTGTCATTTAATAGCCTACTTTGTTTAGATTTACCAAAGGCAGTTTACTTATCGAGGAGATGACTCCGGCTCTGCAGTGCACCGTCACGTAGCCGTGCGCCCACGCTACTGTTAAGGAATATAAATGAGTCGTGCGTCCCCCCCCCCGTCCTGAATATGTGGCTGATTTTGCTTAGATGCCACGTTTGAGGTTTGTTTAATAATTATTTTCAGACTCAGCCAGATCTTGCTGTGCTGCACCGCAAATCCACACTGACTCAAAGTTGCGTACACAAGCTGAGACCTGACGTGAGATTTGATCGTACCCTACGCTCACGTCCAAATTGATAAATGCCAAAGTTGGCGTGGAAATGAGCGTACACCCACTATTCTGGCGTATGTTCGTTTGATAAATGAGGGCCTATGTGATCAGGGTTACGGGAGAAACCAAACGTTTTTTCAGCTTCAATCTGTGACTTTACAGTTAACATAACTTTTCAGACACACATAATTGTGTTGTCCTGTTAAACTAACATTGTCTATTAATGTTACAGACGGGAATGACTGATAAAGTTTTCTGCTTAGCTCCCACATTAACGTTAGAAGTTATATTTTAGTTTGATGCTGGTGACACCAGCTTCTCAGCTGCTAGTGAGGGGAGGGGCTGTACCTGCCGTCTGCAGCGTGCTGTGTTCACTTCACTAAATATTTCCAAAGAGCGCTTTTTCCTTTATCATTTTTGACCAAAACTGGCTGCTCTGATCCTCCTGCAGCCGCGCTGGCCATATTACAGCAACAGAAATGTGTGCATGCATGCACAACGACGACAACAAGCCGTGTTTGCAGCGAGGGCTCTGTGCCTGCCAGACGCTGCCTGCACAGCGTGTGTCCGTTGGACGCGTTGCGCACCTGACAGGCACTGAGGTGGCGTGCACTGTTAGTATCGGTCCTTTTGTAAATTAGTATTGTATCTGGATTAGGGCTGCCACAATTAGTCGACTAATCGATGACTAATCAACTATTAAAATAATCGATGACTATTTTAGTAGTCGACTAATCGGTCATTTTTCATAGAAAAGTACTAAAAAAAAGTACCCCAAAATACTCTTACTGCAGCTTCTTACGCTCAAATATTGGCAGCTTTACACACACTTCCATGACAGTGAACTAAAACCCTTTAGTGTGAGTATGAAACAAGACATTAGATGACGTAATTTGGGGGTTTGGGCGAGACAGACCGATATTTTTCAACATTTTAATACATTTTTCGATGAAATGATTAGTCGACTAATCGAAGAAATAATCGACAGATTAGTCAACAATGAAAATAATCGTTAGTGGCAGCCCTAATCTGGATACAGCGTTTGAGTATCAATACTTTTAAGAGTGTCAATACTTTAGACAACCTTACTCCTAATTACCTTCAACATCGTAAAGGTGTGATTTAGAAGGACGGATTGTTATTAGACTTAGACTTAGACTTACGTTATTTGTCCCAGAGGGAAATTCGTTTCCAGTAACTGTACATTTACAGAGAACGATCACAGATAACACAAGCACAGATGTATCACAGACATCACAAAACATCACAAAACATTACATGTTCATTTACAGGGGTGGACACTTTTGGGTCTCATTTATGCTCCCTTTAGGTACGAAAATGTATACGTCCGTTTCAAACAATGTTACCGTCACTGCCCACATACTTCCATGCGCTCTTTACGTTGGCATCAGTGTTAACCAATATATCCACCAGGAGGCAGCCCAGCGTCAAAAGTTTATGAGAACAACAAACTCAAAAACAAACATGGTGACTGGAGAAGATATTGATAATGTACCTCTTGCATAAAAGACAAAAACAGATGCAGTGTTGTAGGAGGCAGTGGTCAGTGAGGCCGTTAAATACATTACGACTGGAGGACAGAGAATTCTTTTCTCTAGTACTGCCGATGAAAGAAATTGAATTGTCATTTCTTCTTTGTGTCTCACTAGAGCTATGCATCAGGTAGTGACAGCAACACTGCCCCCGCGGTTCCCAGTGGTACTGCTCCGTTTGTCCCGTATCCGTAAGCTTTATGGAAACTTGCAAAAATACGGACGAAATGAACGTGGAGCACGGACAGAAGACTCCGTCCGTATCCGGATCCGTATTTAACGTTGAGCATAAATGAGCCTTAAGTCAACGGGATCTTTTGTTCAGTGCAGCTATGGCTGCTGGGATCAGGCAAATATAGTTTGAGTGTGGTTAAGGTTATATAACTATTGCATTTGGTTCAGGCTGTGGAGTAGAGCATCAGCTCCAAAATATATGCAATATATGTATATTTGACCTCTGATGGTATGTGAACCCTGGTCTACCACCTTGGTGCCACCCTCCCATCCATCACCACGACGTACTTTTTCCATTTACATATAAAACCTAAAAGAGGGCACTGGGTGAATATCGTGGATCCAGAATCATCTAATATGAATGTAAATCACAGGGACTCTGGGCTGACCACAGCAACATTTCACTCAGTGTTCTCAAGTAATATATAAACCTATTACTGCACCCAAGTTAAATGAAGTTTGATCCATCCTGCTAGATTCTGCCAAAAGCAATAATAAATGTGCCCATACTGCTTCACTTTATGCAGTAATAAAGATCACACAGAGAAAAGGAAGAATAGGTCAGCCTATGAACAAGCTGTCCGTCTTTTCTGACAGAACTACCAACATATATGTAATTGGTTTTATTCCCTCGGCAGACAGGGCAAAATTACAACTCTATCCATTCACAACAGCTGACGACTACTTTTTCTCTGTAAATGCCCTTAACTTGAGTGCCTGTAATCACGGCACTGAATACTTACAGATCTCTCTCAATTGAGGAAGATTTCAACCATCTGTCCCTGCAGCCTGTAGTTAAATGGACAGAATTCAGCGTGGAGCTTTAAAGAAATGTTTACTGAATGAGTTGTAGGGGCCGTACAGTTATTTAGAGGCAGAAATGATTCAGAAGCAGGTCATCATGCAATTTATTTTATATTTAAACCTCAGAGGTAAGTGCTCCACCGCTTCTGATTGCCTGGCATCTGTTGATAACTGCCTGAGTCACACACCTGAGGACTGAAATGAACAGATGAACAGTAAGAGTGAGGCGTAGGCAGGAGAATTACTCCTACAGAGGGTTGGGTACTGAAACCCAGTGCTAATATGGAGACAGAGCACACATGTGTGACGGTGATGCGTGACAGTGAGGCTGCAGCGCCCGCAGCAGAGAGTACGCTTAAAGTACACAGCAGATAATGAAGCAACGTCTGGCTGCTGTCTTTCCTCAGTCTAGAAGACACTTATTGATCCCAACTTAAATTTTATTTTGCTGCTATTAGGAGGGCTGTAATCAACCAAAGAAAATCTTGGTCGACTGAAATTCTACTTACTCTTCAACCAATCGATTGATTGATGGGGGAAAATTCTGCACGCTACCTCTTGACTCTTAGGTTAACTCTGGGCTACAGTGCACTGAGTGTGCTCTACATGTTAGTGTTGTGTGTCTACCAAAGCATTATTTACTTTAAGAAAGCTGGGCACTAACACTCGCCCAGGGCAAGTTAACTCGAGGCCTCAAGTGAAAGATAAACGTGATCTCCAGTGTAATATTATCTGAAAATAAATTGTGCACTGATGCCGGGAGCGTCCTCCTGAGCTGTGTACTCACATCTGTCTCAACAGTAAACATTGAACAGGGCCGATGAGAAAAATCATACTTGACACTATAATTTGGAGTTGATGATGTCATATCCAACATAATTTTACTAAAGTTAAATATCTCTGTAACACTGCATGTGAAAGAGAGACTGACTATTTTTAGCACAGACACTAAAGTTAGTCATCCTGCTGCTCCAACGAGGGCTCCGGTGTTGTGGTATCCCTTTCAGAAGCTTTGCAATCCAGCCTTGAACTGCCGTGTCTTTTTGGAGACTTAGTAAAATAAATCCACAGTGATAAATCCAACACTGATTGTCCTCTGTGATCATTCCTCTGTTTTTCCAATTAAAATCAGAGTTGAAAAATGTTGAACTTTGGGTAAAACACTGCGCTTGTCAGTGTCATCGACCATCCAGTCACAGTGGAGAAGGGGTGAGACAAATACCACAAAGACAAACTGTCACAGAGATGCTGAACAACAACAACAACTGCTGTTTTCAGCAGCTTTAAAAATAATTAAAGAACACCATTGATTGTCCTAGTAATGAGAGTTTGGTCATACAAGACCATATTGACCCGGAGAAACCCCACGCTGACACGGGGAGACCATGCAAACCCCACACAGAAGGGCTCTTCTTGCTGTGAGGTGGCAACGCTAACCACTGTACCACCATGCTGTTTCAACTCTTCTATTTGTGAGTAAGCATATGAGCAGACACACGTGGACTAAAATCACATGTGCGCACAGCTCATATGCACCATGGGCTTATATCCAAAATGATAAACATTTTTATACACGTTTTTCACTGAAATAATTTGTTAATTATTTAATTAGTCGGGTAATAACTGAAAATTGTTCTCAGTTTTTTTTCTTTCAAAGTAAACTGCCATTAAAAAGCAGACTTCAGCTTCTGTATGTGAGGATTTGCTTGTTTTCTCTGTTTTATATCACTGTAAGTTAAATATCTTCCAGTGTTGGACTGTGAGACTGTGTTCAGAGATGACCTTGAGCGCTCGGGAACTTTGTGATGGGGATTTATTATTTTCTGCTATGTTATCAACAGTCCCTTTTAATTTGATTGATCTGAAAACCATTCAGTAGGTTAATTAATAGCCGAAAATAATTGGTAGTTGCAGCCCCACAAATAGAAATTCTCTCCTTCACACACACACCCTTTTCAGTTTAAATCAATTTAATTTAATTGAAATTAATTTGCCATTTTGATCTTTTCACACTAAATTCAAAATGGCACGTCCATCAAAAAACATTTTAAACAACTTGCTGAAGCCCTTCATCAACACATCCCCACATTCAGGGGTAAACAGACCATATAATTAACCATTTGTTTTCTTAATTAACTCACAATGACCCTGAGAAGACCGTGGAATAATGGCACATGCTGTTGTCATCTGTTGTCAGGATGGAAAGAACATGTCAGTGGATAATTGATACATCATGGAATCATTACAGAATCTGTGAGCCCGTGTTCTCCGCTCCATGCTCCCCCCTCCTCTGCCAAGTTGCATTCGGAGCTTGAGGGAAACCTCTGCCTCTCGTGCTCTCAGCTACGGCAGCATTCATGTACAGTGTTATCATGTAATTTACCACAACATGGAATGTGACGGAGAAGAGACATGAATGTATCCAGCAGCTCATCACACTTGCATCCCAAATCAAAGAAAAAGCGCATAACATAAGAAATTGCAAACCTTTAAAGGGACAGTTCACCCAAAATCAAAAAGACATATTTTTCCACTTACCTGTCGTGCTTTTTATCAGTCTAGGTTGTTGGAGATAATGGCTGTAGAGATGTCTGCCTTCTCTCCAGTATAATGTAACTAGATGGCACTCAGCTTGCGGTGCTCAAAGCACCAAAAAATACATTTGAAAAACTCAACATCAATGTCTCCTTTCAGAAATCATGACCCAATCACTTAAGATAATCCACAGACCTTGCTGGGAGCAGTTTCATGCGGGAACTATTTTATTTCAAATGAACTACATCTGCTAACTGTATCACCATGCAGAAGGAAGTGTGCAATAGTTCTATAATGCTAGCCCAGATAGTGTCATTGAGCTAGCTAATGTAACAACTCAGCTGAGGACTCCATTAATGTTTATGTCTCATGCCGTCACAAGCACGAGCCATGTTCATGAGTAGATGCACTTTACCTTCTGCGCGGTGATACAGTTGGTGGTTGCAGTTCGATAGAAAGAAAATATCTCTTACATGAAACTGCTCACAACAAGGTCTGTGGATTATCTTGAGTAACCAGGTCATGATTTCTGGAAAGAGACATTGATGTTGAATCTTTAAAATGTATTTTTGAAAAATGAGGAACAATATGTGTCTTTGATTTGGGGTAAACTGTCCCTTTTTAATGAGCAGTTAAAGCTAGAATGTTGTGATCTACCTATAGAGGAGATGCTTGTGACAGTGTGAGATTTAAACATTAATGGCATCCTCCTGGGCTGAGCTGTAATGTTAGCTAGCTCAGTGGTGCTAGATGAGCCAGCGGTAGATGCATGCTTCCTCCAGTGTGGTAATTCAGCTGGCAGTGTGTGAAATATGCAGGGTGCAGCGTTACATTGTGTCCTAATAGCAAGCAAGCATCCGACTATTGTGCCACCTAATTTAGGTTTTTGTAATGAAATGAGAAGGTATCATATAGATAACTCCACACTGAATCAGCCATTCATTATTAAACGTGAGAATCAGGACTAAAATAGAAATGAGGCGTTCAACAAAAGTTCAGCTCAAAACGGCCGTGAACAGTTAAGATATACCAACACATCCCCATTTCAGAGGTAATGTCTCGTTAACATTGACGTCATTCATGTAAGTTCTTTCTTAATTTCTAATTTCAAGTCTTTGGCATTTTTCTGCACTGCAGTTTCTCAACACGTAGGCTAATAAGCTAGGATAATATCTCTGTGATAAGCTAAGATTGGCAGTTTCTGTCAGACAGTATCCGTCATGCTGATGTATCAGTCAGGCTCTATTTTCCTCAACATCAGCATCAACTCAGGACCACCACTAACTACTCTTGGGTGATGCAGTTTCCCGGGTCTCTTCAAGAGTAATGATCTCTGGATGATGAAGGAGCTCAGGTTCAAGGGTCTCCCAAAAGCCCTGACTTAATCCATCACATTGCCGGCACTTGTGTATGCTGGAGATCTGTGCGTCTCGGTAACAGATGAGGGTCAGAAGGGTAGACAACACAGGGAGGAGATGTTAAAGTTAGAATGATAATTTGGAGCATTTGGCAGATAAGAGCTGCTTTCCATGCGTATTACAAAAAAATAGAGATGAGCAAAAGCAGGTACAAATTCTTCTTTTTTACTTGTTGCTCAAAGAAAAAATTCTACTTTTTAATTCATACACTTCAGTCACTGAAGAAAGTAGAAACTATTAACCACTTGAAAGAAGGTAATCTTATTAGCAACTTAGAGGAGGAGAAATTGTGTCAGGCATCAAGAAAATTATTTACTCCAACCTAGGGCTGACCCAAAAAATTTGAAACTTCGAAGCTTCGTTCGATGGCACAGGATTCCATTGTGAAAAAAAAAATCGAATATTCTGCCTTTTTTTTCTCCAGTTTTGTTGGGGGAACTTGAATGCAACACTAACCCCATCAGGCCGAGTAAAGAAGTCATCTGGTCTGATTGTTGCATGGATTGCCTAAAAAAGTTTCACAGTAAATCAGAGAACAGGGATATTATTATTGCCATGGGTTATTTGACATGGACAAAGGTATTCTTTACTGGTGAGTTAAGGGAGAATAGCTATCATGTAATTAAAAAAGAAAACATCTCCGACAAGGAAATAGAAAGCTAAAAAAAAAACCTACTTATCAGCAACCAGAGGTGTTTTTTCGTTTGTGAATATTTTTATCTTAATTCTAGGGTTGCAAGAAACTACCTTTTTGCCATAATTTTTAAGTTATTAACTTTCTTGGACTTTTTTTCCACACCTGTTTTGTTGCTGCATCATACAGAGCCATCATTTTTCTATGATTTAGCCCAGTTGGACACTAAGCAGTGGTCAGGGGTGACAAGGTGACCCATATGGATTTTTGTGCCAAAGACAAATTGTCACAGCATTTGATAGGTGTTAACGCTTGACAGTGGCGTACCTACAAATTAGGGCTGCCGCGATTAGTCGATTAATCGATGACTAATCGACTATTAAAATAATCGGCGACTATTTCAGTAGTCGACTAATCGGTTTGAGTCATTTTTCATAGAAAAGTACTTTAAAAGTACCCCAAAATACTCTTACTGCAGCTTCTTACATTCAGATATTGGCAGCTTTACACACTCTCCCGTGACAGTGAACTAAAATCCTTTGGTGCGAGTATGAAACAAGACATTACGTGACGTAATTTTGGGGTTTAGGCGAGACAGACCGACATTTTTCAACATTTTAACACATTTTTCGATGAAATGATTAGTGGACTAATCGAAGAAAATCGACAGATTAGTCGACAATGAAAATAATCGTTCGTGGCAGCCCTACTGCAAATTTAACATAAGTCGAGTTTACTACACTGATTGCCATGTGATCTCTGGGAAAAGCAGTGAACAATGGCTGCTGCATATTACCGAAGTTGTTTTTATGCCTCTGCGACAGCCATGGCTGGAGATATTATGTTTTCTGGTTTTCCATCCATATGTACGACTGTCTATACATCCATCCATCTGTCCCCTTCTTGTGAACATGAAATCTCAAGAACGCCTTTGGGAAGTTTCTTGAAACTTGGACTCAACGATGAACTAATTTCATTTTGAAAAGTCGAAGGTCAAGGTCACTGTGACATCTGTCTCATTCTTCTGAATGAGATATCTCAAGAACGCCTTGGTAACTTTGCACAATCATCCACTTGGACTCAAGAATGAACTTATTCAATTTTGATCGTTAGAGGTGAAGATCACTGTGGCCTTGTATCTGTCTCTTTCTTTCTCTTGCCGCAAAAATCCACATTAATGAACAGATTAGATTTTGGTGGTCAAAGGTCAAAGTCTCTGTGGACTTGTGCCCATCTCATTCTCATGAACGTGATATCTCAAGGCGGCCTTGAGGGAATTTCCTTCTATTTGGTGCAAACTTCCACTTTGACTCAAGAATGAAGAGATTAGAATTTGGTGGTCAAAGGTCACTGTGACCTCACAGCCATGACATACAATGACATATGACACACAAAAGTCTAATAGGATAAAGGATGAAATGACGAGATGTTATATCCAAAAGGTAAACTTTACTGTGACAACATAATATTCTGCAAAAGCACTTTTCTTGCCATTATTCAACATCATATCTCAGGAACAGAAGAGAGGACATTTGTTGGGACTTTGAATTGGTGACACTAATCTTGGGTGTCCAAATGGGAGGCGGTATTTCTACTTTAAAAGATTAATACCAGTTAAATGGACCTACTGCCATTGGTGGGAGAAAGAGTTCTCTCCAAGATTCAGGATGAGACGAGGTGTTGTGCTGAAAGGTAGAGTAAAGAAAAGCTCTGACAAGGTGGGCGTGGGAGGGCACAAAGAAAATAGAGAGAGGTGGGACTGAGTTGGGGAAAGGTACAACTGATGAAGACAGAGGAAGGTGTGTGTAAAAGAAGAAGAGGAGAAAAAACGAGGAGGGAGGCTGATGGAGACCGAATCAGAGTCCCTGCCTTTCCAATTTAGTCTAGCTGTCATCCTGGCTGGTGATTAATGAAGTATGGAATGCCATCTGTTTTCCCTGGGAATTTCTCCTCTCCAGGCTCCGAGATTGCCCTTCCCGATACTCCCACTGTATCTGTGTTTCTCCCTCTCCATCGCACCACCTGAGGCAGTTACAATAATTTGGGATAGCCTGATTTACCACTGATACTGCAGTACAAATGTGGTTTAATGAGAAATTAGAGCTGCAGCTGGCAGGAACAGAGAAAGCTGAGGTGTTGGGGACAGGAGCGGAGAAGATATTGAGGTAAAGGAGGGCAGTTGATGAAGTGTTATCACACAGGGTTGAGGACCGTGGGGCACGAGGGAGAAGCTGGGAAGATTGCTATCTTTGCAAACATTACTGCCATCACCGTCCAGAGGGATTACTAGAGCAATGAACTGTGATAAACAAAATGAAAACAGTCTCTCTTTTTTTTCCACGATGAAGGCCATTTGGGGAATTAATCTTATGGTTTGGAGAGCAAAATGATTTGATGTGTTCTTTGATTATTTAAGAGAATATAACTTATAAACAAACAGTCTTTACTTTAGGGAATATGAAGATGGAAAATATACAGAATATTAAGTTAAGAGACCACATTATCCCATCTTGTACCCGTTAGTTGGATTGCTGAAGAGTCCAGAATTGATTTTCAAATTTGGTTTATAACATTAAAACAAGTCAGTGGCTCACAAGTAATTAAGTTTCCAGTGTCGGCTTAAGTCTGTTCTGTGATTCAAACAAACGTTGGGCAAGCTAGATTAGGTTAAAAGCCAATTACTGTCTAAAACAAGAAACACGTAATGACAGGGGAACAGGCTGAAACCTCCAGTGCTGATGGGACTTGTTAGTATACAGAGAGCAAAGTTAGCATTAGTATAGTGAAAGTTTTGACAGAAAACTTGGTAGAGTGTACAGTTTCTGCATGTATACAGGAACCTGGAGCTTCCTTTCAACCAAAAAACCCCAACATAGCAGATGATATGTTTCAAAAATACTAATGCTGTGTCAGCCACTGTGTCAGATACATATGTAAGGTGTTGATTTTGGTGCACAACAGACTCCTCATCCGACTCTGGGTCAGACTAAGGTTTAAACGTGTAAGGCTAAATTTCTCTGATGTTTTCTTCTAATGCTAATGCTAGCTGTCTTGATGTACACTGCTTTTTGTTGTCCATCTTTCTGTACCATTCTAGTAAACGCCATATCTCAAAAACGCCTTGAGGCGATTTCTTTAAAGTTGGCACAAACATCCACTTGGACTAATTATGAATTAGTTAGATTTTGATGGTCACTGGTCAAAGGTCTGGTGGCCAGTGGTCAAAGGTTTTAGTGAATGCAACATCTCACTAACGTCTTCAGGCTTCAATGTTTGCACAAACATGAATCCAACATATAACTAGCAAACATAAATTCAACGGAACAAAACCTATTAAATGTACAGTACACAACATCATCATCCATAAATCCTAGTGCAACCATGTAAGCTAAATAACACACTTGTGCTTCACCTGTCCATAGCCGTAATGTGAACTAGTTAGCCAACAATTTATACAATATATGTAGTAGGGGTTCCTGCGCCATTCCTATCTCAGCCAAGGGGTCCTTGGCCTGAAAGACATTGAAGACCCTTGATTAAGGATCAAGGTTACTGTGACCTCGTCCATTTCATTCTCATGATCCCGATATCTAAAGAAGGCCTGGAAGGAATTTCTTCAAATTTGGCACAAATGTTCACTTGGACTCAAGGCTTAACTTGTTACAGTTGGGTGGTCAAAGGTCAAGGTCACTGTGACCTTATGTATCTTGTTCTCGTGAATGCAACTTCTCAAGAGAGCCTTCGGGGAGCTTCGTCAAATTTGGCACAGACATTCACTCGGACTCAACAATGAACTGATAATGCCATAGATTAAGTTCAGTGCATGTTCTTGGCAGTTCATTCATTGATCATGACAAATATTTCCACCGATTTCCAATAAGATAAAAAATTAAGTGGTGACATTTTATTTATTTATTTATTTTTTTTTTCTTTTCATGTAGGAAAACCAAAATGTGTCTGAATGAGATCTTAAAATAGACAGAACAAGCTTAAAGATCGTGCATTTATAACCGGGCATGGGGAGAAAACATGACATTTTGCAGTGGTATGTATATAGAGATATCAACTACCAATGCAATGTCTAAAGCCTGCTAGACAGTGAGTTTGTTAATGTGAGATTAAAGACAAGACAAGTCAATTAATATGCACACGCCACCAACTTGATGAATGTGAATTATTGAAAGCTAGGTTGTCCTCAGTGTTCTGATCTGTCAAAATAACAGATGGCCTTCAGATTTTTTAATTGAATTGAATTTTTACTTTGTAATGGAAAATATTTGGTTAACAAGACCTCTGATCCTTAGATACTGAAATTTGGCACTGAATACAACCTGTTAGTGGTTCTATCAGAGCTCCAGCAGAGTGAACAATATGTGGGCAGCCATGCAGAGTCAATCCCACATAAATAATGTGGAGTTGTATACTGTGTTTCCAGCCTTGACACTTCTTTTGCAGAGCCACCATGTATTGATTTGCACAATGTGTCAGTGGTTTCTGACACAAACAGGCAGAGGAGCATGCATCCTGCCAGCCTCAATGATTTTGTTGTGGAGCATTTTGCACTTAAAATCACTGAGTGCAGGTTTCATCCCTGCCATCGGCGACATGGGTGACTTCTGTAGGGAGGGATTTTTTTCACCAGAAACGATTTAGGTTTGTCTGTATGCCTTGAGTATCTTCCCATCCAAACAAATAGTTGCCATTAACCACCTTTCCAATGTTTTATGTGTTGTATCCCATCTCATTACGTGATGCTGGAGAGAATGAAAGTAGAGCAGCTTTCCTTGATTTTGATAGCCCCCAGTTTACTGCAGTGATAGCTCTCAGATATAATCAAACTCACGCAGCACAGGGACACAGACATAACATGTGGACCTGTCTCCTATAAATGGAACAGATTCACACAATTGCCATGCAATTTGGACCATGTATGAGAGCGAGAACTGTATAAACTAGTTCAGTTCCTGCCCTAAAGTGAAATGCATTTGATGCTTGATATTGAGTGAAAGACCTCATTTCGTGTGTGTGTGTGTGTGTGTGCACAAACTGTTTCATTCCTTAAAGAGTACATTGCATGACCAGGCGAGGCATAGTCCGACCTAAGGGTGAATTATTCTGCTTTTTCAGTTTACCTTATAGTCTATGATGACATCACAGTTTAGGCTGATAATGTGGCATACCTCTGCTGAACGATTCCATCAAGTTCAATCCTGGGACTGTGTGATACCCTGTTAGAATCACTACAGGAGATACAGATTAAATTACTGCTCGACTGCTTGCTGTCATATTGGATGAGCAATTGAAGTGAACTAAATTCACTCTCTGTTAGTCCCTCTTGTATCTACGATGCAAAACCCGGTGCTGTTATTTTATTGCACTCCAAGGTTACCAGGGATTATATCAGTTTGGCCTTTCGTCCCACTTCCTTTGTTTCTGCAGAGCAGCGGAGGCTGTAAACTCATGTCCAGTGAGAGCATTGCACATTTATTAGGAGTGAAGAGACAGAAACCCTACTGTCAAAGTGACCTGCTGTTTGTGCAGAAGGGCAGGGACCACCATCTGGTGTGTAGGCTCATTCCTCTGGTGGTGTGGCTGCACAACGGGCGAGACATTTTAAAAAAAAAAAAAAAAAAAAAAAAAAAAAAAAAGGCACGACAACCTTTAATTTGTATAGCACATTTCATGCACAAGGGAAAACTCGTTTGATGGCAGTAAACCGGTGCAATCAGCAGATAAAGCCCCAGCATTATGTTTTAGTGCCAGACTAAATATTCCACCAACAGTGTTCAACTTTGGCTTATGCAGTTGGCCTCCAGAGGCCTGGTTTTCATAATTAAAGAGAAAAAAAGCTGATCCTGTAACACTGTTTATATGTTTGCTTGAGTTGCCATCTTTAAAATTTGATTTGGCGACTCCTAGTTGCTGTGGTTACATCAAGTGACTGTTTTATGGTTTTGTAGATATTCTTATGAAAGTCCACTGTTAACTGTGGCGACAAAC
Source organism: Epinephelus cyanopodus (assembly GCA_026686955.1). Classification (NCBI taxonomy): domain Eukaryota; kingdom Metazoa; phylum Chordata; class Actinopteri; order Perciformes; family Serranidae; genus Epinephelus; species Epinephelus cyanopodus. Next base: position 18,748,947 of record CM048926.1, on the reverse strand, counting down.
ACATTGCATTTTCAGTGGCTTTGTCACACTGTGCTTCAGGGCTGCTACGATTAGTCGACTAATCGATGACTAATCGACTATTAAAATAATCGGTGACTATTTTAGTAGTCGACTAATCAGTTTGAGTCATTTTTCATAGAAAAGTACGATAAAAGTACCCCAAAATACTCTTACTGCAGCTTCTTACATTCAGATATTGGCAGCTTTACACACTCTCCCATGACAGTGAACTAAAACCCTTTGCCGCGAGTATGAAACAAGACATTAGATGACGTAATTTTGGGGTTTGGGCGAGACAGACCGACATTTTTCAACATTTTAACACATTTTTCGATGAAATGATTAGTGGACTAATCGAAGAAATAATCGACAGATTAGTCGACAATGAAAATAATCGTTAGTGGCAGCCCTACTGTGCTTTGTCAGTATGGTATTAATGTGACGCAGCAGTAGGATGTTCCGTTTGCATTTGGAGTAACTTAATAAAAATTTGACACAGTGTAATGAGAGCAAAAAGTAAATAAAAGATAAAATTGTTGTGTATCGTTGTGAATCCATTGTGCTCAGGTGTTATATCTGATTTAGTGTCATGTCTTTGCTTTAAATTTGCAGCTCTGAGCAGCTTCACAGTGAGAACAGACAAAACAGCAGACTTTCTCTGATGCACAATGAATTTAATCTTTATAAAACTCCCACATAGCTGAACAAGGATTCATGAAAGACAATAGATAGGTTACCTTCTAACCCTGAGCTGTATCACGGTAAAAGATGCTGTCAGCAGTGGATATTAACGCGTTGGAGAGGAAGGCTCCCAAGGTGCTGGCCGATCCCCTCTGCTTAACAGGCGTGAAAAATTAATTCAAGGCAGTTGTGTTCGAGAATTAGCTGTGTAATGCTGTGTAATGTGTGGCTTATACTGCACCACTGGGCAGCTTCCTATTCTGTAACTTTTAGTGTCACCTCAGCTTATGGGATTCTCGTACCAACTCATTTAAGGTTTTAATAAATTCTTCACAGCTGACCTGTCTGGTGCACTTACGAGTAATATGATATACAGCTTGAATCTGACCTTTTTGCTGTGCATATATCTATCTATATATATATATATATATGTAAAGCTTAATTTGTAAATGACATTTATGACTTTACTTTTTTGGTGCTTGAAGATGTCTGAAGTGTGAAACTGCCGCTAGAGTTTGATATGTTTACAATTCTATGAATAATAAATTAATTATAAATTCAATAATTCTCGTGAACAGTCTTTAGTATATGGTGTATATGGAGTAAGCATGGAGCCCACACTGTAACTCACTATACTCCTTGAAAAAATATTATCAAATTTTGCTAAGTAGTGATTGCAGAGAGAAGCAGACAGAGGGGTCTACAGTCTGTGTTTGAAGGATATATCCAGGATGTCAAACTGACTCAGCAGCAACAACAGGTTCAAAAGACAAAGATAGTTAGAAGATAAAGCCGAAGTATAGGCTACAGATCACAGTGTAAAAGTGAACCACCACATCACTGCTGGTTGCCACACTGCAATGACACACAGCTGGTTGAATATCAGCAAAGTTTCCCTGCTTCCCTTCACTGATTCCTGCACAGCAGGAAGTGTTATAATCATTAAAAAGCAAAAGCAGCATGTGTATACATTCAGTAGGCTATATCTTCAGTAGCTAGCTAGCTAACCCTACACTTTTCAGGGTTTGATTTTGGTTTTGGAACAGGGAAGAAACGTCATCTTTTTCCAGCCTCTCCAGGTAACGAGTATCATTAATACACGACGTGCCCCAGACACAACATTTATCTCCGAATCCACAAAACCAGCCGGATGCTGGTCTGAGCTGGCCTGATGCTACGCTGTTATTGGTCAGTCTGTGTCCTGGGGTGGGACTTAATGGAAGGGTCAGGAAAAGATCATGTTTTGGCTTAAAACACTTGCTTTTGGTGGCACAATCATGGCTGAAAATGTTGCCAATGTCTTGCTTAAAAACAACCAGTTTTGTTGTTTGTTGGTCTCAAACAGTGGTCTGCAGCTTGACAGCCGTTTCACTAAGGTGTCACACCATGCACTGTTTCCTTCACCACCAGATGACAAAGTCAGTTTATATACATGTAATCTAAGCCATGTCACTTTATAAACATTTTGGTATAATACATATGAAATGTAAATATATACATATTCAGTTTGCAGAAACATACAATGTCAACATTTTCTTCTGGCAACTGGAATGCGTAATGAACAGTCCCTTCAGCAAGAGTTTATGTGCAGTACAAGTTGATGTTATACAAAAGTGCCATACATTTGAATATGAGCAACAAGCATTTATAAACATGAATTCATAAAATGCAGAACTGCTTCAAAATACTGTGATGAAGTTTCACTTGCAGCCCGAGTTAATTTAATCTTGAGAGGAACTAGTACGGACCTTTCCTTTGTGGGTGATGAATTATATTTTGTGCTGCTCCATTTTCATTCTGTTTCACCCTCAGTTTTATTTTGTGTCCTGCTCCTGTTACAGACAATGCTGAAAAGTTTTTTGAATTTCTAAAATATGGAAAATGTCCTTATTCACCTCCATCTATCTGTTTGCTGTCTGTTGCTCTGCCATCCATCCATCCATACATCCATCCGTCCATCCAAGGGGAAGGAGGAGAGTTTGAAGTCATATTTCCCCAAAGTTTAATTGGAGTTTTATTTCCCTCCTCAGTCTTGAATATACTTGTGGACTTCTATAATACCAGATGGGACAATTACCACAGCCGGGCTTAATAACCTTCCATTTTCGTCACTTTTCCTCAGTTAATCCCCATCAGCCAATGCCTGAGTAATTAAATTCTATAACCGAGCTTGGCCCTTGCTTGTGCATGATTACAGAGACAGTGCAACCCCAACATAAATCACTGTGACACACACACAAAGGAAGCTGACTCACTTATTTTTCCTTTTACACTCTAAATGGATTTTGTTCCTAACGTTTCCTCTGTCTTCAAATGCCAGACCTATTCTTGTGTTAAACAAGCTGACTGTGTTGTTATAAATAGTAATAAAATAAATAAGTACTAATGAAAAAGACATAAATTAGAATAATATTGTAATGTGAACTGTCGTGCTTCTGTGTATCCTTTTATACGTATATTAATTTGAATTGAAAGATACTGTGTCTGGTTTTTATATAGTTTTGATAGGAGGTTTTATATGACTATAAATACAATGATTATCTCCGAAGATATGAATGCATGAGTGATGGAGCAGAGACCTCAGTGTGGGATCTATTTGCAGATAGTCCTTCTTGACTTCACAGAGAAGATGACCGATGATACTGTCCACTTCTTGGCCTCCTTACTGAATCCCATGGCTCCAATTAAAGCCTTATCATTGGACTTAAGTGTGCCGCAAGCTTGTCAAACTAACTCCAGCACACAGTGGCACTCTAATGACGGATGGTTTGTCAAAAGTCAGGTGTTGGCTGCAAGGTATGAAAGAATGGACTCTCTGTCTCTGCAGCAGCTTCTTCAGTAAATGGGTCTCTACAGCTAGTTAGTCTGATCAAAGCAGGGATGGCAATGGCTCCCTGTGTACTGCCACTAATGGCAATGGAGGGTGAGATACTGAAAGTAAATTTATGTTAAAATAAAGAGCAGTACATTTAGACGCAGTAACACAGCTGCTTTCTCTGGAGCTGTACCCACTTATCAGCTCCTTTCTGCTTGTGTTAACACAACCCTCCCTCGTAAGCTCTGGTCCATGATGTATGTCCCAACAGAACTGGTTGAGGTTGAGCAGCCATCAGCCACTATCAGAGGCGAGCTCTGCCGACAATGATAGTTAGTTAAACGTCCTATCAGTGCAAATTAGTCAAACCGATAAATTGGTCGACCTCTGGTGCTAATTAGGGATGTCCCGATCCAGCTTTTTTACTTCCGATCTGATACCAATGTTACAGCCTTGAGTTTTGGCCGATACCGATCCAAGCGCGTATTATGCATATTCATTTAATTTGTTGTCAGTCATGTTAGAAAAGGTTTGATTGAGCGATATTACTCTAACAAGAACAACTACTTAATCGGGTTAGTTAGAATGATCCACAACAGTTGGTATGAGAAACTGACCTGTTTATTGTTAAATAAACAAACTTTAAACTTGAACATTAACATTAAATAAAAAATATAGCTGGTTGCTTTGGCCCCTTAATAAATAGAAAATAAAACAGCACAAGAAATCTTTAAAATGTAACACTGAAATTAAAATAGCAGCAAGACTCCACACACTTGTGCTTTGCCCCCCTAATAAATAAAAAATAGATTAACACCACAAGACATTGTTGACAATTAACAAACAATGCAGCCTTTCCTTTTCAGTTATTTTAGTAGTGTCAGTGCCAGCCTGGTGCTGCTGTTTCCTGGGACCAACAGAGGGGACACAAAACCACACACAATATTGTACAACTGTTTAAACAAGCAATAGTCCATCCATGGCTTCAGTTTCACTAATTGTGCCCAAAACAATGCCATCAGTGCTCTTTACTTAAACAGTAAAAGTGTAAACCAAGTAAAAATATCACTCTCAAAAAAAAAGAGCAGAAAACAAATAGTCAGTAAACTAAATTGACCGCTACTCTTCCTACCCTCCGTGTGTGTCTGCCATCTGCATGCTGGCCTGGTGGATTGATCGTAAGTGCTGGAGCAGATCACTGGTATGGAATGCTTGAATCGCGGAGCGCTGGGCTGGCCGGAAAACCTGGATCGGAGTCCGTGAAAAACTGGAGTTCTTGGATCTGCATTTTTCCATGCAGTCCGATCCGATGCACGTTTTTTGCTAATATCGGCAGCCGATTTGGACTGGGACATCCCTGCTGCTAATGAACTGTTAAACGTCCCTCCGTCTTGCCAGCACCCAGATCTCTCCCCTAATGTGCTAGCAAAATGTGTTGCCTGACAGATTTTCACTACTTTGCACATTCAGAAAAGAAACGTCACCTGATATTGCAGTGAAAAGCACAACCAACCATCTGCAAACTTCCTTTTGTGATTCTTTACCACAAGCAGTGGTTCTCGACTGGTCCAAATGTGGGGTGTAAGTCCATTCTGAATGGACTACACAATACAGTTAAATTTTGGCATAGAGCATTTATATTGATATGCCGTTTCCTACTGTAGAGTGAGTGACTAACAGACAGCTGCTTGACACAGACAGCAAACTAACTCAACGACATGGCCAAATCCAAGTATGACGGTGAATATGTTAAACTGTGTGGACCTTGAACTAATGACTAAAGAGAAATCTGGACCCCGTGGCTGGACCAGTTGGGAACCACTGATCTAAAGCACTGGATCCTAACCTGGGGGTCCTGACCCCCACTATGGGTCGCCAAAGCAACATGTGTGGTCACGAAGTCTTCTTCAGTTTAAGGGATGTAAAAAAAACTTATACATAAGAAAATATACATTAGGCTTATATCTTAGCAGTTAATTACCTTTATGAAGAAAACAAAACTAAATTTTTATTTCTGAGATTACATTATTAGTAGGTATTAAAAAATAAATGATACACAAGGAGAATTGTATAAAATTTCCCTAAAAATATCAGGGGAACTAATGCAATATTCACAGGAAATTATCTGCTCAAAATTAACACAAACTGCTCATTTTACACAAACACCTGCAGAAGTTGTGTTCATTATTTGGGCTTATTGTAGTTTATCAGTTTGTATATAATATGAAATATCCAGAAAAAAATGTTGCTTGCTCATAGGCTGTCAATTTACTCAATAATGGAAAAGGGGTCCCGTAGGAAGAACGCTGGAAACCACCAATCTATAGGATGAGAGGCTTAGGGCGCATTCACACCAGGACAGTCCGGGGGACTCAGTTCGATTGGGCGGGGAATGCCAAAAAATGTCACACCTTCATTTGGTTCAGTTCACTTGGACGCCTGGACATCGTCACATTGTTACAACAGTTGGTCGTTTGGGGGCAGTATTGCCCAAAATGACCACTGACCAGAAAAAAAAAGACATAAGGAAGAAGAAAACCCGGCCAATCGTTTGGCTAGGACCAAAAATGGAAATCCATCCCCTTCAGTCGCAGACCTTAATATTTTGCTGTTGCAGGTTTTTTTTTTTTTAACTTGATGCGATACTGATCCACCGACCGATTAAATCCACTCGCTAAACAATTTAAAATCTGCCTCTGCCGGTTCACACTGTTGGCTTTGTTTTTTACCACTCAAACTGCACTGCGCTCTACGTCACTCCCTCTCTTTGGTTCACTTCCTTTCTTTGGTTCACTCCCTCTCTTTGGTTCACTGAATAGTCTGTTTGCATTTTCCACTGTAAGTGAACCATACCAGGGTTCACTTGCAAGTGAACCGAGACCCCCAGTTTTCAAGTGCCCAGGGTTTGCTGGTTTGGTCCGTACCCGAGTTCGAATGAGCGTTCACACCACTCCAAATGAACCATTCTATCCGTGGAAGCGGACCAGGGTTTGTTTAAAACGGACCAAATAGGGCCCGTGTGAATGCGTCCTTAGTTTGGAATGTTGGGAGTTGAGCTTTTTCTCGGTGGAGGTGCCCACTTGCTCCTGTTCAGTTTATATTTGAATTTCCTCTGGGCAGATGGCATGTCATGTTGTCTTTTTGATTTTGTATGAAAGAATTAGTGTCTCCCCTATAAAACATCACTTAGTGTTTATATCTGAGGCAAAAGAACAGTAAAAAAGTTGGTCACAGAAAAACAACCACTTAGTATTTCCCTGACAGGCAGAATTCAACAAATGCAAATAAATGACAGTTGCTCATGGCCTGAAGACAGGTTTCCTCTGACACACAACAGATTGGCAGCAGAAAGCTTTAATGTTCTCTGAGTAAAGCTTTTGGCAACAAGGGAAAGTTCATGTGACAGTTTGAAAAGGCATCTCCGGAGAGGGAATAAGCCCTTATCAATGGTAGCAGTAACCAAAACTGGCTCAGGTTTCGCCCACGAGCTGTGAAAGAGAAAGAGAGAAATGATCCCCTGAGTGTGTGAGAGATGTGGTGGTGTGTCTCAAAGATACATGGCATAGAGACAGACTTTGGCATTACCATAAGAGCACTTCTGAAGATAGGGGGGCAGCAGAGAGAGGGGGAAACCAGATCTGTGTGGCTTTCAGAATTAAGTATTAACCATGAATAGCATAAACAGATGTGGGATGATCAGATTTTGATATTGTTGACACCTTAAGTGCTTTACATTTTACAGAGGTGTTTTTCAGTGCACATTGTAGCATATAATATGTATTGTATAATGATGCCAGTATTTAGCAATGCAGCTCCAAATCCACCCCGAACCAGCAGGAGCCCTTCTGTCAAATCCAGCAATCCAGCATTTCCTGCAGCAATTCATCACAAGGTGGGCTGCGGTTGTGGGCCAGCTTGGCAGAGAAATTCCCACTCACTTAATATTTGATTGTATTAATGAATCTCATTTGAACCAAACTGTCAACTGAGTTTCAAAGTTGGATACAGTAATTAACCTTGACAACGCCAGGTCAGAAAGTGTCACCAAGTAGAGCGGTGCATTCAGGGGCCGGCAGAGGCTTGGAAAACACATTGCATCATTCATCAACTTTTTAAATGGAACGTCATATCAGTTTGTGTTGCTGTTTTAGACCATGTGTACTATAACTTCACACATTTCTGTTGTCAGTTTGACTTTGTTAATTAAAACAAAACAATAGTGCACTACTGAAAAAGCAAACATGATGACAGACTCACATTTTTTATTAGGGATGCACCGAATATTTGGTAACCGAATATATTTGGCCGAATGTTGCAAAAAAACACACATTCGGTATTCGGTGGAATAAGTTAAAAGCAAGGCCGAATAATAGCGCCATGTTTTGATAACACAATCAAACAGCGCGCTGTGACGGGCGGAGTAAAATGTCGGCAGTGTGGCGATCCGTCCGTCACCACACTCGCATTTGTGATTAAAAATAGTTTTGAGCGAGCGAGGCTTAAATCACACAGTCACAGACACAGACAGTAATGTATTCCTGTCAAATACGCCGGCCATCGGCTTACCGGTGGCGACGGAGAAGTCGGCTCCAATAATGGCCTCCGCACCGGCAACAGGTGTGCAAGGGAATTTATTCAGATTTGGCACAAATATCCACTTGGACTCAACAATGAGCTGATTAGTTTTCGGTGGTCATAGCTCATAGGTCAAGATTGCTGGGACCTTGTCTGTCTGATTTTCTTGAACACGCTATCTCAAGAGCATCTTGAGTCAGTTTCTTCAGATTTGGCACAAATGTTCACTGGACTCTGTGATGAACTGTTTTGACTTTGGTGGTCAAGGGTCAAAGGTCAAGGTTGCTGTGACCTTGCATCTATCTCATTCTTGTGAACGCAATATCTAAAAAACAGCTTGAGGGATTTTTTTCTAAATTGGACTAAATAATGAACTTTTAACTTTATGATGGCCGTAGGTCAAGTGTCAACAACAACAATGGAGTACAATTTGCCAATATACTGTAGGCTATTTTAGTTTCCTTGCTCAGATTTCATGGACCTAAATAGATTTTGCCTTTGAGGTTGATCATCATAATAAAATTAAGATTTTTATCAAATTGGTAACAAGAATCATGGAGTTTCACTGATATTCATATAGACTACTACATTTCTGGTATCGTGACATGCCTAAGTATTTTCATCATCTGAAAATCTTAAATTGCTTAAAAATAGATTACAAAATGTGTGCAGGTAACCTTCACTGATTAGCTTTCATATGAAGTTAATCACTAAATGAACAGATATTAGTGATTAAAACCTTGTGTCTGGAGAAGAAGTTTCAAAAGTAAAAGATCAGCAGGCCTGAAATGAACTGGCTAAGAGCTAATGACAAACATTTGTAACCTCTGAGAAACAAATGGGAGGTTCAGAGTGGGACTTTGCTGCAGAGGAACTTTGGGATAGGACTTGTGAAGTGATTATTTATAGAAACAGAGCACAAGTCTTTTTTCTTTGCCATCACCTTTCAAGCTCACTCGGTGGCTTGTTAAACACTTGAACTGTCCTGAGTCCTATAGAATACAAAGTTAGTATCCCAAGGACGATACCCTCAGTCACATAACCAAGTCAAAGGTAGCAACTAAGAATATTTTCACAGTAATACTGTATATACATGTATTTTGTTTATAGGGGGGAGATTGCTTTCAATTGTCTGTTGCATATGAAGATGGACGATTATTAAAAGATTATTAAAAGTTTGGATAGTGAAAATTAAAATGCAAAATAAAAGCAGTATATTTACTCTAGTGTTTCTAGAAGAGCTGACCAGGTAGTGTGAAAGGAGGAACACTAGTGCAGGGAAAAACAGCTGTGTGGAGGTTAGAGAGTGATGTCACACACACACACAAGCAGCAGTCCAGGCAGGAAGGACACCAGGGGTCAGATGTATAAATTATGCATACGCACACAAACCATGTGAACACCTTTTCCCAGAAATAAACTGGTGAAAAAAATAAAGAAAGAATGTGTGGTGTGAATGTGTACACTTCATGCTTACGTTAGACCAGGTGTACACACGGTTTTATCTGCAGAGCTTCATGTGATAACAGGAGAGAGACGGCTAACAGTGTTTATAGGTTGTCTGCCAGTTTCACCGATTATTATTTTTGCAGTCGACGCAGCATTCTGTTAAGTCCGGTTGAACACAAGCTTGTTGAATGAATCATTGATCGTCCTGCTGACATTTATGATAACGATGATTGAGATTTTACCTCAGTGGTAGTCTTGCAGAAACATGATGAAATAGTGGTACAGACGCTACAAATATCCACAGCAGTGCCTAATGACAGCTTCTCTGACACTGCTGGAGTGTGATGTGACACAGTGTGCTGTATTTCAGCACTAGTTTTAATGCTCATTTCCCACAAGTCCTGCCTCACACACTAACAAGAGGAGAATCATCTTCTTTCAAAACTAGTTCTCATTGTTTAAAATTGACTTTTTGGCTCACTGACCAAGTGGACCGGTAGATAAAAAAATCCACCGGCCAAGCTTAGTATTTACCAGCCAAAAAATAGTTTGCCCTTGTTTCTGTCACGTATACAATTGATTCGGTACATTTTATTGAAATAAGGTATTATGTTGGATTCATATGAATAAAAGAGGAATGAGCAAACCTTGAAGCAAAATGATCTTATATATTGAGCAAGTCATCACATCAGCCTCGGTATGTCAACAAGTCCCCCCTGGTAATCAGTGATACAGTGTGTCTATGTTTAGGACTTATATTGTGAAAGGGAAGAATGGAAAGAGTGAAGCTGTAATGCACTGCCGTAGACAATATGGGAGGCAGTTTAGAGTTTGTGTGAAGAGAGGTGTGCTCCTAAATAACGTCAAAAGGCAGTGGAGACTTAGCTAATTTTTTCTATTAATCTGCTGCCAATAGAAAAGCATTGAGAGGGAAAAAAAAAATTCTGAAAAATTTTGGCAGGCACCAGTCTTTGAAAATCCATCATCATAGGTCACACCAAACCTGTCTATCATGGAAAAACAAAAAAAAAAAAATTATTTGTTTATTGACCTAAACTCAGAAAACACACACACACACACACACACACATAGATGAAGACACTCAAAAACACACTTGCGCACACTGGGACAGACACACGCAAAAAATGAAACGCATCATTGGATGATAATATTGTTATTCATGCTGTATGACAGCTTCAAAACATGGGGTCCTTTGGATCCATGAAGAAAGTGCTGGTGTAGTGAATGCGAGGATCACACCTGCTACCCTCCCGGGTGAAAATGACCCAGTTGTATTTGGCTGTTTATAAAACATAAATAATAAATTATCATCAAATGATGCGTTTCATTTTTAGCGTGTGTGTGTCCCTGTGTGTGTGAGAGTGAGAATGTGTGTCTGTGTGTGTGTGTGTGTGTGTGTGTGTGTTTGTGTGTGTGTGTGTGTATTTTTGTGTGTGTATGTGTAAAAACAAGCCTAAATTATGAATTATTGCTGCATCAGAGGTTGAGCGTGCACCCAGCTGGGCTTCCCGGACCATTGTGGCAGAGGCTGGTGTGCGAGGAACAACCTGCCGTCGTTGGATGAGTGGCATCACCAGCTCTCTCCCGAGCTCCTCGAGGAACATCCTCCGCTTTTCGAACTTCCCAAACGGGGTTGATTTCAGTCCAAAGCACAAATGCATTGTATGCCGTCACATCCAAAATGTTAAAAAAGACCACCAGAGGCCAGCGGGCTGTCATTCTCTTGCAGCTGTACACACTGGTCACCTGCAACAAAAGAAAAACAAATTATTCAAAAACTTTTACTCATGTTCTAACACAAAAATGCATTTTCCTTTTTATGAATGAAAATAAATATTGCTCGAAAATAAAGTGCAATACCTTGTCGAGATTGTCGACCCCTCCTTTGTTGCGGTTGTAATCAAGGATCATTTGTGGCTTCATGTCCTCCCTTCTGCTGACAGCTGCTTCCTTGTGCAGTGTGCTCATTATCAGCACATTCTTCCTCTTTTTTGGGCAGTAGGAGACGAGGGCATGGGTGTCTGTGAAGACAAACTCTGATGTGAAGCGTCTCCTGTCTTTCACCTCCAGCACTTCCTTCGGAAGCTCTGTTTTATTTTTCCTGACTGTGCCCACCATGGTCAGCTTTCTTTTCAGTAGCTCCTGGCCGAGGGAATAAGACGTAAAGAAATTATCGCAGGTGACAGTCTGCCCCCGGAGACCTTCTGTCATCTGCAATACTACACGTCTCCCCTGGTTTTTTTCTGGCTGTCCATCGACAGGTTTGCCAGTGTAAATTTGCATGTTGAACGCGTAGCTACTCCTGGCATCGCATGCTGCCCATATCTTGATGCCATACCTCGCTGGCTTCTGAGGTATGTACTGTTTGAAACTACAGCGCCCCCTGAACGGGACCAGGCGCTCATCGACTGTCACATCAGCTCCTGGGTTGTACAGAAGCCGTAGGCGATCCACCCAGTGATCCCAGACATCCCTGATGGCGGCAAGTTTGTCATTTCTGCGCCGACTTTCTCTGGTGCCACGATTGTCAAAGCGAAGTGCTCTGCCTATCTTGTAAAATGTCTTGAGTGACATTGTGGCGCGGAAGATTGCTCTTCCAAAGTCAGCACCCCACAGACTTGCAGCAGCTTCTTTAGATGATCTAAAGACACCAGTAAGGTTAACAGGACCATTTTAAGTACATTGACAGTACCTGCAAGTGTGGCGGGTGTAGCCTTTGGAGATTTACTCGCCAAATGGAAAATCTAGCCACATTTGATTCTTGACAGGTGTTAATTTCAGACCCTGATACTTCCTCTAAAACAACCACTGCAACGCAAGATGTGATTTGCCTTTCTTACTATCTACGTCTTATTCCATTACAAATATCCCAGACAAACAAACATGACCTCTGTAGGAGGTATGATACATGTTAAAAAGTTGCAAATCCATCTGTCTTTCCAAGACCCCTAGGTATTAAAGCGTAATTCATTGTGATATAAGCAGATAAGTGACACTAAATTTACCAAAGTTCTTCACTGTCTCACTAAGGCAACAAGGAAAAACGCTCCAGCGATTTCTACACATCAATAACAAGGTGCGCCTAGCTGCTGTAGTGTTTCTCTGAACTCTGATCAGTTCAACCACAAATGATCTGTGTGGATGAGAAAACTTTGATCTCTATGGTTGAGTGAGACGTGTAAAGATGATGAAACTTTTAACAGCAGATAATCACAATCCCAAGAGGATCAATGGTAGCGATACTGGCATCGCCCTAACCTTACAGGTCAATTTTAACCGTCACTGGGTAGATCGACATGAATTTTACCAAGAGCGTTCCTTCATAATGAGCCCTTTCCAGTTTATGAAGTTATTAAAAAATCATAACCATCTGTTGGCAGTTGTTACGTTAGATAGTTGATTTCTGAAGGTAAGGATTATGACCTGTCCAGCCTTTCACACAAAGAGCTGTAAGGTATGAATCGAAAAGCCTGTGAGAAAATTCATGGTGGGCAGTTTCAGGTGGCAGTGGACTTTATTAATCAATTAGGCGTGGAATCCCCTGAGCTGTCTGCACTCATTTACAATGTGTTTCATCATCAGAGTGCTGGCTGGCCCCACTGGTCACAGGGCAGCCTGCCAGATATTACAATCACTTTAGTCTGGCTTGTTTGGCAGGAGTCAAAGACAAACACGTTACCACCTGTGCTGCAGGAACCAGGGCTATTAGCTTCAGAGAAACAGATTTCTAAAGTGCTTCACTGCTTTTGATCACTCGGGTTAAGTGTTTGATGCATATGTGGACATAAGGTCAGCAACAGTATTGTTACGTTGGGTAAAGTAATATTAACGTTGGTGCGTTGCCAGGTTGTCGTCATGTAGCTTTCTTTGTTATCTTTCACTTGGTGGGAAGAAGCTCATCTTTTTGAAGGTGACCACATTATTTGGAGTCAGATTATATTCCTGGGCCCAGTTGTTCAAAAGATTTAAAAATACAACATGGTTTGACTCTACATTTATATGGGAGGTGAACACTGGCTCCATCCACTGGACCCATCCACCACCCTTTCCACCTGCCCCATAGGGACTTTCCAGCTCCATACATTATGTTGTTACCAGCAGTGTGTCAACCTGACGCTGTTGACGCTGATTTTTTTTTACAATACTGTACTGAAAGCGGTTATAGGTAGCCTAATGTCTACTTCATCTGCTATCTATCGGCTATTTTGGGCTGTTTTTGGTTAAATAAAAAAGATCATACTATTAATCCTGTCCACAATGCTGTCAGACACTAAGAATAATAATATGAGCCTGTCAGTGGCAAAAACAAGCACTTTAAGTGGATTTAAATTGACGGTGTGAACATGCTTTGAGTAGTTACATTGCAGCTTCACCGTCTCCTCAATACTGGATCAGTTCAGATACAGATGCGGCCACTTCAAATTCCCGTTTGGTCCACAGTAGAGCCCTGACCGATCCGTGACAGGTCCCTGTCGTCACCTGGCCAGGCTCATAGCTCTAATGAGATCCCTTGCAATGACGTGGAGAACATGGGGCCAACTGGTAACGCCCCTACGTTTAATTTGTAGAATTATTTTGACGTTCGGACTGTACAACCCTCTGTGCACGCTCTTCCTGCCGCACGCAGCGGCAGGAAGATCTTATGATCTTAAGATCTTAAGATCTTCACAAGATCTTATGCAAGAGGAATTTGTGATAAGATGTCTGTTACGTAAGGGATAATGTATAGTGAGCCGGTAACTCCCGACAGGTTCCATTCCCCTGAAGGGAGGTATTTTTCAACTGTCACTGGCTCACTACATTATCCCGCTTAGAACATGGCTTACTCCTAAAACATTCAGTGATGTGACACAAAATCATGATTAAAGCACATTTTATTGATTCAAAATTTGCAAGGAGAAATGTGTCTGTACTCTGTATCCATGGCAACGGCAGCCTCATGATAATTAATATCGATATATTATTATTATATTATTGTGAAGTGAGAGAGGGAGAATGTCGCTCTTTTGGGACGTTGATGTTGATTGTTTTTTCTTCCTCTCCTTCCACCGCGCCATTTGCTGTACCTGAAAACACAATTTTCACAAATGTTACAACTGGCATCAATGTTATTAAATTGCTGGCAGAGTGTAGTGACAGAGGAGAGGCGTTCACCATACAAATTGCGGCCGTTTTCTTGAACGGACGAAGGATTTTACTCACTTCTCCTGGTCGGAGATGCTGGGTGCCCAGTAGCTGCGAAGACCGCCCTCACATTTATGGCCAGTGACCGACATGATCTCCCTGCTCTCCAGTCCAGCTTGGGAGAGCAACTGCACAGCCGTGGCCTTCAGGCTATGGTTAGTGTATCTTCGAGAGAGCCTGGCGGCCTCGCTGATTCTGGGCAGCCAGTGCCCGAGCCAGTTGTGGCCCATGGGCTCCAGAGAGTCCCACACAGCCTCTCTGTTGAGAACTTCTTGATCTTTTTTAAGGGGGTGCAGGTAAAATGATTTAGCATCAGTGGGGCAAAGAGATAAATATTTTTTAATAAATTTGATGGGACACTTTGGGTTTTGTGGCTCAGTGAATCTGCATCCTCTTTAAATTTGTTTGCATGGATCTCTGGGATCTTTGTGATTTTTTGTTTCGGGGTTGTGGGAAAGGGTAAAATACTCCACTCCATTTTCATCCGTCTTCAGCTTAAACCCATCCCTCATCAGGTCACGGTTCCCCTCTCTGCCACGTCTGGCTAGATGGAGCTGGACCTCAAACCACACTCTCTTTACCTGCCCGCTGTCTGTGGTTGGTGACAGTGCTGTTGATGAGCTGATGAGCAGTAAGTCTAAAGCTGAGATGGAGGGGTGGTGCTCACTCACATCTTGCCCGTTTTTGCGGAGGGTTTTGATCACTGATTTGAACACCCCGTTGCTGGATGTGAAAGAGAAACTTTTTAAGATGTCGAATTTGGAGAGGTGAGGGGATATCCCAGATCTGAGAGAGACATAGCTGGCGACAGTGTGGTTTACTGGTAGAATTTTGTACTGATGGATAAAAGGACCTCAGTACCTGATTTAGGTGCTCGGCATCATAAATTTCAAGATCAGTTTCCATTTTTATCTCCTCTAACCAATCTTTTAGCGCTTTGATGGCCCATGCTGTGTTCTTCTTTGTGTTTTTTCATGTCTGTTTGCTTCAGTCTGGTCAATCTCAGAGTCTTCTAGTTGTTTATGCTGGTTTGCTCCTGACGGCCCTGCGATTTTCTCTTTTTGAAAATCGATCAAATACATTTTAATAAGTCATACTTGGATAGCCTCACACAGCGCCACAACACAGCAAACTTGAACATAAAAAAAGTCAAAATCAAAGATTCCACATGAACTGCACATTCAATAAAACTGATCAAGGAAGCAAAAAAGTAAATTATGAGAAGGTATCGGGAAAAATAACTGATAAGCTCCAATAGACCCATTTGCAACAAGAAAAACTATTTACAGTAGCCTACACACACACACACACACACACACACACACACTACTCACAATCAGAATACACACTGTACATTTTCATGATGCACAGTCCATACACTACATGGCAGCACCTCGCGCACGTTTTTTCCACTTCACACTAGAATTCTTCCTCTTCTGCTCGGGGATGGTTGGCAAGGGAGCCGACTTTGCAGCTTGTGCTGGTGCATGCAGAGGACTCGCACTGATGTGCTCACTACGCAGCTGTTTGCAGAGCTCCAGAAGGAAGAGCCACCGGGTCGTGTTGGCAACCATGCAGCGCCAGTACAGGACCCAGGCATTCAGTGCAGCCATGTCCAGTGCATTATAAAATAACATGAACGCGCTCAAATGGTCATCAGTGTTACGGCGTGCATGTGCAGTTGGGCCAGCTACTTAAGTCTAACTCAATATTTTCAGATAGGGGAGACCTGGGCCAATTGTAACAACATTTTAAGTTTCCTTCATAACTAATGTTTTTATAACACTGATGCTGCAGCAGATAAAGGTGGTCATTTTAATAACTTACATACTGCTGGGTGGCTTATTGTAACCTGTCATAATATAACCTAGCAACAAATTTCTATTATTGTACAAAAGTACTGTAACTAATAGGCCAAACTAAATCTTTAAGATAAAAGTAGTGCAATAAAAGTGTAAGGGAAATTGGGAGGACATTGGCAGGCTTTCAGAAGGCCTGGGAAATTTGAAGTGGCTGCATCTGTAATTATTGCTCCCACCAGTCACTTAGATGCAAAAACATGGGAAATATAGGATCCAGGTTGAAAAATATCATACTTACCCTTTAACGGCCCATCATGGTTTCTTCTGGTAATTTGCTTTCAGAGCTTATAGATCTTAGCAGTCTTCATTTTGCCTAGACCAAGATGATGTTGATAAATTGTGGCTGCTTCGTTCTTCATCTGCATAAATCAGTCGATGCACAATCGCCTCTCAGCTGCCAACTGTATGCCCTGCCTTTCCCAGACTTTCTCAGCAGCAGATTTCTCCTGCTAGACAAAAGATTTATGTTAAAGTTGTAACCCATTTGTAGGCAGAAAGATTAGAGGTCCGTAAAAAACTTAAATATGCTGCCAATGAATTCTGTCAAATTGAGCTGGAGCAGCACTAACGTGTAGTGCAGCTGTGAAGGAGGAGTGAGTGTTCCTTATGCAGCACCACGTTCTCACAGTGGACCTGCAGAGTCATAATACGCTTTGTGAATTGACATCTCCACCTTTTGAACTATGGATGGCACAGCCACAAGAGGGGCATTTTGGATGTAACAGTCTTCACTGAGCAGTTGGTATTACTTACATTCTAGTATCTTAATGGAGCTGTAGTCTAGAGCTGAAACTTTGGAGTTTTATCTTACTTTAGACTCAACAGACAAAACTGGTGACATCATGTTGAGCTTTCGAATATCAGCTTGTAAGAAATTGAGATTTTTTTCCCCTGTTTTGTGACTTTTTATAGAGCACATGATTATTGTCCAGCATTGCTTTATTTACAGCAAAACACTGGGCTACTGCACAGCACGCTAATGTCCCCACAAATGACGAGGACAAGAGCCAACAACAACGTGATCCAACTGTTGCTAATCATGCTGCACTGCTGAGAGAAAAACAATCATAGACGCCAGTGTAAGTGAGAAAGGTAACAGAATAAAAAGTGTCTCCTGAGAAGCCCCCTGCCAACGCTGCTACTGGCACGGGCTAATGAACAAAGGAGATGTAGAGTTATCCTGTTTCTGTTGTGATGTGTTGAAGAAAATGAATGTTTTAAAGGGTAACTTTGGTATTTTTGAATCTGGACCCTATTTTCCCATGTTTCTGTGTCTAAGTGACTAATTGCAACAAGGATATGTGAAATATGTTCAGTATTGAGGGAGAAAAAGGCTGCAATGTAACTGCTTTGGACAAAATGCCCCATCAGTGTTCGTCCATTAAAATTGCTTGTCTGACAACATGACAGAGAGGATCCATTGAGAGGTCAACCTCTGTTTTTTGAAAAGTAAGTAAGTAAGGCTGATCTAGTCTGGTGAGTTTGGTGATAGCGATTTTGGGTCTATTTGTGGTGAAACAAAAAGATTCTTACTCTTTAACAAAAAGGTCTATCCCTGTCGGGATCCTTTCCATCATGTTGCCAGACACCTACAATGACTATGAGCCTGTCAGTGGCAGAAACAAGCACTTTTAGTGGATGTACAAAGACAATGCTCAGTGGCCTGCCAGGATTATGTTATAGCTGGTTGTGTGCTGGCTGTGGTGCTCTTGCTGAATACTTGACCAGTTTCCAAAATTGTTGCTGGTTCGGTTCAATCGAACTTAAGTGCGGTTCGTTTGGGCAGGTGTGAACACAGCAATCGCAGTCAGGTGTACAACAAAACAACGGGACTGAGACCTTGAAGAAGTGGTCTTGGTTCGGTTACAAATGAGCTCTGGTGCGATTCCTTTGTGGTGAGATCGTGTTTGGGTTAATCATGAGCATGTTACAGTCCTGGAAGATTATTAATGTGCACCTCCTCCTGTACTGCCTTAATATGCACATTCAGTACATCCAATGCATCAAAATATTGTTTTCTAGTTGGAGCCGCGCCTCGTTTTCAAACTGTATGGTTTGACTAAAATGAACAATGACAGCAATATAGTCCACAATGAGCAGCGCTAAAATCAACCTGCGTAGTTGTCCCTCCATTTTGACATTAGAAAGTGTCACATTTATCTTGCAAGTGTGCTCTTCTTCGTTTTGTTTACTTCTTGGATTTATCCTGCATGGAAATTCTGACCAATCAAGAGCAGCTTTCTCACACAAGGCATTTTATCTGGTTTGCTTGTAAATGCTGCCGTGAGAACACGAACCAACTCTAGGCAATTATGCATCTTTGTAAAAAAAAAAATCAGTCCCTGATTCGGACCAAAGGAGACAACTCTAGGGGCTCTAGTTTCGCAGACCAGGCGCAGCGCACCTGCGCTTCGCCAACTGGGAGTGGCCAGGCGGATTTTGCAAGTTTGGCACACCGTGCGCCCTGGCACAGCTACTCCTCTTTCCCACCTCCGTCCCTCCTACCGGTGCAAGTCGGAAAGAGGAAGGAGAGAAGGCGTGGAGTGGGTTTTACACATGCATCACACCAATCAAATGAGCCCCTCTCTGCGCCCTTAAATGCGCTGCGTGGAGGTGTAATGAGAGTTTACTCAATTCGCCATGGCAGAAGAGAACAGCAGCGTCAGACGGCCAAACTCCTCCCAGGAGGAAACTGATGTTTTGGTCTGGGAGGTCCAAGCTCGCAGTGTCTGGATATACGGAACTGTGAGCAGACCTCCACGGGCTGATGATGCAAAGGTAGCCTGGGAGGAGGTCACCACAATTATAAATTAATGTTGCGTTTCTCTTGTGCGCGCTCTCTCTTTCTCTCTCACAGTCTCACTCTGTTTCTTTTCTTTTGACTTTTCTAAGATGACAGATGCTGAATATATACTCCCTATCTGATGCTGTGGCTGCTTGTGGTTGGCTGAGAGGGATGTGAACTCATTATTTTGCAGCTGTGTTAATCAAATCAGGTTGGGTTTCCATTACGCATGCCAAACGTGCCAAACGGTAGCAGTCCCCTTTGATCTGACATCAGATGTGATGGGACAGTCGATATAAAGATACATTTATGTGCTGATTGCAGATAGTTGCATTGAATAGTGGTGTTTGTGGCTATTTATTGCATTCTGGAAACCTGCCTGTGAGGTTTTGGTGACGTGTGCGCACTGTCTGCCGGTCAGCCAAACTTTGCCACCCCCATCTCAACGCATCTCAGTCTGACAAACTACCAAACTGAGCGCGCCTCGGGTTGCGCTGCTTGAAACTAGCTCTGTGCAGGGTTTGCCACCCTGAAACTAGAGCCCTAGGTCTGTAAGCACTCTTAGACACAAAACATGGTGTCCCATTTGGAAATGACCAAAGTAACCCTTTAAGGTTTTTAAAGTTAGCAGAAAAAAAACCTTGTATCGTTGTTGTTGCTCAGAATTAGTTACCACTACATTCAAATTGGGTAAATCTTTTGTTTGGCTGCTGTTCAGCTTTTCATCCCACTCCATCTGTTTTCATTCAGCTCCATGAATAAAGAAGCTCTTTGACATTATCCACGGCTAAAAGTCAGAGACAGAGAGACGTAGAAGGAGAGGTGCTGGAAGTGAGAGAGAGGGAAATCAATTTTGACGGAGGCCCTTAGTGGGCAACTGTTTATCATGACAACTGACTGCCTCTTATTTCTGACAAAAGCTGAAAGGGTTGGGAACAAAAGGTCATTTGGATTCAACTCATCCCAGCTTCCGTCTAGTCTTCTGGCTATTCAGTTGGTTAATCAGACATTACGCCTGGTTAATGGAGTCCATCGCCACAATGCCATCTCACAGCCATGTTGATTACTTGGGCGTCTGTTATCTCTGCTCACCAGGGGCTTTATAGTAAACAACAGAGACCAAGGACCAAGCATTACACAAAAACAATTAGCAGAACATCCCTAAAGGTGCACCGAAGTCTGAAAGAGATATTAAGTCAGTGTTGAGAACAGATTTGTTCAAACTGAAGTCCCTCTACCAATTTAAGTTCAGTCTCCAGTGGGTTGACTTGTGAGTTAGTTTTTACTGTTCCTGTAAATGTTTTGGTTCTTATCCACTCATAATACAAAGGTTACACAAGGACAGCTTCTGGTATTCTCCATAATGTCACATCTACTGCTCATTATGTAACAGTAATATAATTTAGTCATCATGTTGCGGATGAAATAATGGATGAATCCTTAATCTCCAGTCGTCCCGCAGAAATTACTTTGTGGTTCAAAAACACCAAACTGTATTTGTGCTTGGCTGCTCTCTGCTCTGTGTTGATGTGAGACCTTCTCTCACCCCGGCTGTATCCAGATGAAGAATATGTGTTTATAACCTGATTTAAAAGATTTAAGACAAGAGATTGGAGATGAAAACAGATATTCTCAACTTTGGAAAGTTGGCACTGTTATACAGGACAGTTTGGGTGATGACATAGTCACAGGACTCCTCCTTTGATTCTGTGTGTGAATTTAAATCGTGGGATGGCTTCGTGGTACATCTGATTTGACAGAGGCTCTCCAGTGAAGAAACACTATCTTGTGACCAGGTTGGACGTAGCGTAACATAATATCCCCCTTGGGAAATCAATATTTATTACATTATAGACTGTAACTTAATTAGCTGCTTATTAGCTTCACCCCAGGAAACCTTGATTTAAAGCCTGTTTATAACCATTTATGAAGCCCCGTGCCCCTTAAAGGGAAGTCCACCCTAACATCAACACTACAGATTTTTCCTCTTATCTGTAGTGTTTTCTATTAGACTAGATTGTTTTGGTTTGAGGTGCTGAGTGTTGGAGATATCAGCTGTAGGAATGAATGACCTGTCTCGAACATAAGGAACTAGTGCTGCACGATTAATCTAATCGCAATTGCGATGTCAGGCTGTGCGATTACATAACTGCATAAAAGGCTGCGATTTGCGATTTAATGTAAATAAATGTTAACGTGTGCCTGTGAACGTGACTTGTTTGTTGACATCATGCCCACAAGCTATCCTGGTGTGTGCAGCACGTATGGTCAGGTGACCACCCGGCGTACACAGACGCTGAAGAAGAGCATGAGCACGACCAAGAACAGGCTGAGTTGGTGGCGAAAAAACGCAAAGTCTATTATATGGCGATACGTTGATTCAGGTACGGCGACGTTTAACACTAAGACGTGCTGTGTAAAAGTTTAAAAGTTTCAGTCACCACGTCCCGCGGCAACATGACCAATCTAAGTCAGCGCTGGAGACAGCACAGCACAAGGAAAAATAGGAAGAGTGTATGCGAGAGAAAGCCGAGCCGTGTAACATTGAAGACAAAGAGACAACTGAAAGCCGCCAGAGCCTTAAAAAACGACATCCAAGCACAGTTACGCAAACATTTGTAAGTGTCACGGGGAAACTCCACAACAAACTATATAATAACAAATGAAAAATTGAGCAATTTTGCTTGGTTTTGGCCCACTTGACATGCTGCTGTGTTGTGCCATGGTGTGATGGAATTTATCATTTACGTGACGCCTAAACGCAACACAGGCTCGTTTCACTGTGTGTACAGTGCCGTGTGGCGCTGATGTGTGAGCAGCATGTTTGACTGTGCTGTCTGTTGATGATTATTTACACACTGTCTGTCCATAACAATAGCTATGTCAGGTCAGTGCCCCCCGATATAATGTAGACGAAACACTCAATCAAGCAAGAAGACTAATGACACCATTTATGTGTTATATTGTAATCGCAATCGCAAATCGCGATATTGTCCACTCAAATCGTAATCTATCTAATATATATGGCCGCTAAGCCCCTCCCCCAAACAGTGATTGATTAATCATAGTGTAGCAAATGGTTAATAATGCATCTGTTACCTGACATATTATATAAATATCCACCATTAATCTTCTGTATACTGAATATCACATTTTAAGCCTCGCTAATAGTGACCACCTCACTTTCTTCATTAAAATAAAACACATTTGGATAAAAACTCTTTATTGAACAGCTCCCCTCAAAAAATATTCAAATTTCTGTAGCTTTGGTATCAACTCATGTACATTAATGTATACAAGATCTAAACAGCACATAGAAAACAGTTTGTGTGCTCAAAGTGAATTACAAAAAGGTCGCAAACGCTGTAATCCTCTGCAGCTGCATCAAGTACCACACCACTTATAGCTTAAACATTCACTGACAACACAGCATTGATACACTGCTTTGAGAAACTCCAGTCACTGAAGAACTTTGCTAGAAGGAAAAAGTGTCCGATCGATTATCAAAAAATTTAACAAGATGCAGACAAGCTCATGGCAAACAATATATACAGAACAAAATTATTCCATCTAAAAGATATTTGTTGCCTCGGGTGAGGTTCTTTGTTATGTTTTCCTGGAAAATACCAGAAAATAATTAGTGTCTCTGGTTAGGATTTCCGCTTATATTTAAAGACTGTTGGCTGGCTTTGATGGAGGCAAATAGTTTTTGGAGATTGTGGAAATTCTGAGAAGAGGTTGATGCCTGTCCACATGCACTACTGACTGTGGACAGGCATTATGCCCATGTGCAATGCACTGAACTGCTTATAATTTTAGGGATGACTGAAGATCATTCACATTATAGGGCCTGTGAGACACCTTGCACATTGGGTGTTGACCAAATCCAGCACAGTTAAAAAACTGATTGGGTAGCTGTTAGCACATGTGGAAATGTCTGTCTTAAAAGATCAGTCCAGAGAGGTAGGGCTGAGTGATATGGCTTATAAATAATATCTCAAAGTTTTTAGGCTATGCCGCGATTTATGATATATATCTTTATATTTTTATATTTTCTCTAAAATACAATAATTGTTTCATTTAACCCTTTGATGAGTATGATTATATCAGTGTGATCATTGTGGTAAACGAATGTAAATATATAGAGGGAACACAGCTGTACTCCACTGACTCTAATGCAATCGTTTCAGATTTCCTTCATTTTCAGGCTGGTTGTGTGGATTTGGAGCTAAATGTTGTGCCTGGGACACGTCATTTATTAATGATACTCCTTACCTGGAGAGGTTGGATAAAGATTTTAATGAAAAAAAGACTGACCCTGCTGTACAGGAATCAGTGAAGGGAAGCAGGGAAACTTTGCTGATATTCAACCAGCTGTGTGTCATCACTTTTTTTTTTTCATCCCTGCCCGTCCGGCGGTGGAGGTCCGGGAGCTAGTGATGGCCAAATGAAGCCTCATGAAGTATTGTCTTTATTTTCTGAGCCCACTCGATGATGCTTGGTGTTCAATAAAAGGTTGAAAGCATACTGAACAGCAATTCTTTGAGCCCCTCTCTTTAAGCCATGACATCAAATATAATGGGCTCAGAAAAAAAAGAAAATTCTTCATGAGGCGTCATTTGGCTATCACTACCAGGTGCTGGCAGTGTCACGGGGGCGAAGCTAAACACTGTTGATCTGCACACACTGCGATGACACACAGCTGGTTTAATATCGGTGAAGTTTCCCTTTATATTCATTGTCTTGTGTGGTGATCAGCAGTGATGTGGTGGTTCACTTTTACACTGTGATCTGTAGCCTATAGTTCGGCTTTAGCTTCTAACTATCTTTGTCTTTTGAACCTGTTGTTGCTGCTGAGTCAGTTTGACATCCTGGATATATCCTTCAAACACAGACTGTAGACCCCTCTGTCTGCTTCTCTCTGGAATCACTCTTTCATTTTTCCAAAAATATGATAATATTTCTTCAGGGAGTGCAGTTAGTGACAGTGTGGGCTCCATGCTGACTTCGACAGCTTGTCGGACCATCACAAAGGGGCGGGGCTTAGCGAAAGGTCAGTTGGGCACTTGCAAGTAAATGGCAGAAGATAAAGACAAAGTTTTTGAGCTGAAGCAGAAGCGAGTATTTACATTACCCAGGAAACAGGAGCTTAGTCAGGTGGTGTGAAGAGGATATGGATGAAACCCCAACTATGTATTGTTCAGTTGGCTGCAAGGTGAGTAAACTGAGTCATTTTTCATGACAAATAACTTAAGTCTTGATAACAGCTAATAAATAAAACAATTTGTAAGAAGCAAGTAAAAATTTCCTCCAGGCAGTTAGATTACTGACCCATTTGCCTGACTGGGCAATGATACATCACCTCTGATCACTGCCATGAATGTATAAAGAGAACTGGATACAGCTTCAGAGGCAGGGCCCTGTTCATTCCTATGAAAGTTGCTCAGTAGCACATGAAGCCAAATATTCGTGTGTAAAATTACCCAGGTTGTCTGCTCTGCTCCTGCATCATTGAGCATACACAGCTGGTGCACCAGAGACCAGCTGGTTGAGTGGCTAACTGCTGGTTTAGCCCTTTGCTAACTGGAATTGAAATTAAAACGATTCAGTCATGTTGCTCTTCTACACTTGAGAAATGTGAATGGATAAAATCTTGATCGTGAGACAAAACATTTTGCAGGGGTTGAGATGCTCAAAAAAATTATCAATTGAACCCAGTGGCATCACATGACCAACCCAGATGTGTCTGTTTTGCAGTTTGACCACTATGACAGATTAAGCTTCAAAGTCCAGCCCTGTTGTTGGCGGCTTTGCCAGCACTGAGTATCTGTATCAGGTTTATCCACTAAGTATCACCAGACACTGTATTTCTTCAAACTCATTTGTGTACTGCAAGAGTGCACATGCACATCATTTTTTTCACGTCGAAGAAACTATACAGTAACTCTCCAACATGCACCTATTTCACTATTCTTAAGTCACTAATCCTGAAAAAACTGTAATGCAGCTAGCATGCTAGCAATGGTACTTGTCCAACAAACCACATATTAAACCACTTAAATGAAAACTACTTATGCATTTTAAAGTGATTAATGGTGGAGAATGAAAGCTAAAAGACTGATACTTTAAATTACCAGCACACTCTCATCACTCGTCCTTGTCTCTTTTGTCTTTTAATCTTTTCTACTCTTGAAAAGATTCCAAACTGCTCGGGGTGATAAACAACTTGTGTTCTTAAACCTCACTTTGTAACCACAGCCAGTAACCAATCAATACAAAATACATCTTATCCCTCCTACTGCACTCTGAGCACATTTCTGACGGTTGATCTTATCCAACAGTGCTTTCTCCCAAAATTGTGATAGGAACATCATTTAAATGCTTGTCCCCTGCAAGACTGATATATACTTTTTCTCTGCAGAGAAACACACATGCCCAGCTCTTGCAGGTTTATATTGTCCAGAGGCAGTCCAAGCTTTTGTTACTGGTCCATCGTGTCTACTAGCTGGGGTGAAGCTGATGCAACAGCTACGTAAAATCCACCTGGACTCGCAGACTGCCGCTCTTCAAGCCTCAGTAACACCACCTCTCTCATTATTAATGACGTCCTGGCTGGGGAGTTTGTGGTCAGCCGTCAAAGTGGGCCACTAGCGATACTACGACAGGTTTGTTGATGTCCGAAGAGGGGCCTTTGGTGACGTCAATGGTGGGTTCCACTGAGGGGTCCAGTTGGGGGATGGTGGCTGCCGGTTGACCCAAGGAGGCTACCATGAATAGGAAGTCGTTGGTGCGGCGGGGACCAGTCACTGCTATGCCTCTTACGGCCTTGGTGGCGACCTTGGAGGAGCTCTTTAAGCTGGAGCCTCGTCGCGGAGTCTCACAATGCAGCAGGGCTTGGAAACATCTGTAAAACTGGGCAAGCACACAACACAGACATGTGATCAGAAATATACTGCACTGCAAAATTCTTCAAGACACCACAGAGGATGACTTTGTAGCCAAAAAGGTTATTTTTGTAAAACTGTTGCCAGATCTTGTCTGAAAACAATGAATATGAATGTTACATCCACAACACATATTGCCCAAACATGAACTTCATTCAAGCTGCTGTCTCTAGCAACAGGAAGTTAATTTGCCTCATAATTTTCCTATATCTCTCTGTCTCTCTCTCTCTAGTGGTCCTTTAGGCAAATTCCAGATAATTAGGACTGATCAGACCTTTGTTCCCTCTTCCTGCCCTGCTCTGTACCCCTGATTCCCACAGTACCACTCTGTCAATGAGGTTATTGTGTCACCTGTCTGTTCATGTGGAACAATACGCCACGGGACACAAATAATTTCTGAAGTTTCCAAAGTAAATTAAATGTTCAACTAATTACATTCTCAATCAAGAGTGCGAACCATTACTGCATTTTTAACTAGATAAGTGAATTTTTTAATGTGTGCTTATATAGTGTGGTTAATTAAGGGTGAGAGTTTTTTTTTTTTTTTTACCTATTCTGGTATTTTCTCTTTGGTAAAATTGCCCAAAATTTCCATTTAGTTTATAATATTCATAGGACAATTTTATGTGTCAAATGGGTCTTTTGTGAAGCGAGTTCCGATTTCAAGAATGAGGAGTAAAAGCTGTTACCTTCAAGGGTAAGTTTGGTAATTTTTGATCTGGACTGTATTTTTCCATGTTTTTATGTCTGTGACTAATGGAGACATTTTTCGAAATTGGGTCTGTATTAAACGAGGCTGCAACGTAAAGGCTCAAATGATCATTCTACGTGTCTGACAACATCATGGAAAGGATCCCTACAGAGAAAGACCTTTTTATTAAGAGTAAGATCCTTTTGTTTAACCAGAAACAGTTCCAAAATCACTGTGACCAAAGACACCAGACTCCATTAAAATAAACAGTAATTTTAGTGTGTAAAGAGCCAGCATATTTTCACATCTAACTGGGTGAATCAAAAGTTCATTTCACTCAAACCAGGGTTAGTGATTGTTGGAGCAGTGAAAAGAAAAACCAAGGCAGCTTTTGTGAATTTTATTTTGTTTCCATCGACTTTGAATAAAGTATGTTTTCAAATGATAAAACTACAGTCTATTCAAATGGAGTCTGGTGGGCTTGCTAAAAGTGATAGCTGGGCTGTTTCTTGTTAAGCAAAAAAGGATCTTACTCTTTAACAAAAAGGTCTATCTCTGTTTAGTAAGCAGTTGCTTAGACTAACAATCTGTAATCTGTGAAACGCGCATGATGACCAGCACTAAAATCAACCTGCGTAGTTGTCCCTCCATTGTGACATTAGAAAGTGTTACATTTATCTTGCAAGTATACTCTCTTCAGCGTTTGGTTTGCTTCCTGGATTTTTCCCACATGGAAATTCTGACCAATCAAGAGCAGCTTGCTTGTGCAGGCATTTGATCTGGTCTGCTTGTAAATGCTGCCGTGAGAACACGAACCAACTCTAGGTAATTATACACTTTATAAAAAAATAAATGAGTCCCTAATTCAGACCTAAGCAAGACAACTCTAGGTCTGAAAGCATCCTGAATTTAGGTGGTTTTTTTTTTTTTGTTTTTTTTTTGTACAAACCGTAGTTTTTTGTTCTGTTGTGCGCCCAGAAAAAACCCTGGTACAGCCTTACGCTGACAGACTGGACACTAAATACTAGGCACCATCAACCAGTGGAATGGGAGCTCTCACTGGTTAGTGGCTGCAGCTTTCACTGTGTGTCCATGGTTAGCTATATATAACAACCCTTTGGAGCTGAGACAGTGATGAGCTCTTGGGTGTCCCTCTCTTTCTGCATGAGCAAAGACTCTGTCAAGGGAGAGAAAAGCAAGCCCACGCTGGATTTGCACTGTATCAAGTTAATGAAAAGTTAAACAAAGGTCAGGGTTCTGCTGCACGTCAGCAGTCAATCAAAGTGGCCCACTTGTTGACTACTGTGCTTTAGTTTCTGGTGGTCTGATTTAGGGCTGAGAACTAGGCTGTAGACAACAAGAAAAACATGGGTATTGGGTCTGGGCAAACATTTACAGTAATCAGGCCCTCCTTGGACAAGTGGAGACTACACTTGAATGTTGTATATCAACTCTGGATTTACAACCCAACAAAACTTTCGCTCTTCCCTGAGACAGTTTAATTTCTAGTTTGGACTGAATAAGTCAGCACACAAAAATCAGCTAACAAAAGGCTCTTCGTCTGATGTCTGTAAGTTCGGGGTAGCTCCTTGATTTACAAATGTGAATTTTTCAGTCCCGGTACCATTACCGACACCTGGGCTTTGGTTTCCAGCTGATACCAAGTACCAATCTGATACCATTGAATATTAATTAGCTGTATGCCTCATTGTGTGGAAGTGACTGACATACTTTTATGTGTTGGTTTGCGAGGACAAGGAGGCGCGCAATTCCTTGTCTCCTCAGTTGCTCATCTTTACTGTGTCTGTCAGGTTTACCTTTCCCTCTTTCTACTAGCTGCTCACTAATTCCTGCTATCAGCTGTTTGCTGTCTATCCACCGCCAGTGAGTCGCACATGCGGCTTCATCAACAGCTCCTCCCACAAGTCTTCAACAGCCCGTGCCATTGTGTAAGGCCGCCTTGGTCTTTTTAAACTAAAGGGGTTCCGCCAATATGACTACCCTATGAGGCGGAAAATTGGGCACCTCGGAACAACTCGCCAATCTGGCTCTGTGTGTCTAAACGCTCGCAGCTTGCCAGCAAAACATCCCAACATTCGCGGAAAATCTGGCAGTGTAAAAGGGGCTCTTGATTCAGCTGAGCATGAGAACCCAACCAGCCCGCTGGTTCTGGGCAGCTCTCTTTCAGAGCAATGCTATGAGGAGTGTGTCTGCTCAGTTCACTTTGCAAAATGAGTCTTGTGGAGTCCATTTGGGTGTGTCACATTCATGTAACGTGTATGTGTCAGTGGTTTCTTCCTGTCGTGTGGGTATGAGAAATGTGGTCAGCCACAGCTATCCTTTGACAAGGTTTTTTTTTTTTGTGAGGGTGGTCAGCACTTTGCCAGTCAACGTTCCAGTTATGCTCATTGCCCTCCTATAAGAGTCTAATTGTGTTGACTGGATTAGCAGCAAGCTGTTGTCTGTCGATACCACCCTGGTACCTGCTCTGACTGCAGCTGGAAGCTGACTTTTGAACCCAGTGTGTTGCTCATGCCGAGTGAAGAAGTGAAGCCCATTGTGCCTGTTACAGCAGCTAGAGATGTACTGATGCAATTTTCTTGGCAGATTCCAACTTCAGGGTCTTTAAAAGTCTGGCCTGCCTATTTCGATTTTCTTTCTCTCTAAAAAACTAGAATTGACAGCAGCAAAAAAACTTTTCTGTAATGAAAATTAAATTGTTTATAATAAAACACTGACTTTTAAATAACATTTTCTCCCAAAGTGCTCCAGGTTACAGGATCTTCTCTCACTCTCACTCAAACAAATCTCAAAATAAAAAGTGCTTCAGGTCACAGAACTTATTTTGCACAAATAAAATCCAATTAAAATGGAATGGAGGTTATCCTAATTTATCTAAAATATTTTTCTTTCCCAAAAGAGAACAGTTGCACCAAAATTTATATATGCTCAAATGAATTATTTACATATAGTTCATTTCATATCCCAATATCCCTAGAATTTGTCACATTCACAATGTTCACAACCATCATACAAGACAGGTTGCAAAGGGCTTAATTGCTGTACCTCTTGCAAAATCATGCTCAATGCAAAAAACGGTCTTATATAGGGCTATATCTTTGTGGAACAAGCTTCCTGATAGTGTTAGAAGCATAGATTCAGTAATTGATTTTAAAAAATGTCTTAAAAAGCAATGCCTTGACAGGCAGAAGGCATAGATTATTATTATTTTAAGTCTGTTTGATTTTTGGTTCGTTCAGGGTTACCTTAAAGTTTAATATGTTTTAATATGTATTAGTGACTTGGCAGTGTTATTTGTCACTGTTGTTATTGTTGCTATTGGTATGTTATTGTTGTATTGAATATGTTTTGTTTTGATTTTTTTATTATTGTGAATGTTTTTTTGTTTTTTTTTTTACTTTATCCTGTTTATAATTACTGTTCTTCTATAATTAGTATTCTATAATTTTTCTCTTGAATGATTGTTTATTCTTTCTAATTATTCTTTATATATAGTTGTGAGAATTTTGTCTTTATGGGTACCATGCAGTTTTTCGTATTAGTTGTAATCTAGTTTTATTTTATGTACATTTGATTATTTTATGTCCCTTTTAAAGGACCCCAGGAAGGGTAGCTGCTTCCAGGTGTAGCAGCTAATGGGGATCTCAATAAAATCAAATCAAATCAAATAACGATACATATCCCGATATAGCACCTTTTAATCCAATGACAAAAACGCAACTTCTATTACATGGCGATACTTTGGATTCAGGTATGGCGCGGTGAACAGAAAGACGTGCTGGGTAAAAGTTTAAAAGTTAAAGTCGCCACGTCCCGCGGCAACATGACCAATCTATATCAGCTCTGGAGACAGCACAGAGAAAAGTACGAAGCGTGCATGCGAGAGAAAGTCGAGCCTTGTAACATTAAAGACAAAGAGACAACTTAAAAGAATAGTTCACCCTAAAACAAAATTCAGTCATTATGGACTCACCCTCATGCTGATGAGTAATCCGGTGTAGTTTTTTCTTCCTCAGAGTGCACCTGGAGACCCCCGGTGAGCCAGTCCTGCAGCGAAAATCCTTACAATGGGCGTCAATTGTGACCGACACGAACAGGTCCATAAAACTACACAAAAACTTTGTAATATTCCTCCATACTGCTCGTCCGTGACAATCCAAGTGTCCTGAAGTGGGAACATCCAGAGTTTACTCGCAACGACGTCATTTAGTATATTTTAATACCATAAAAAGTGGCTATGCTCTGTTTGCCCTGAGGCGCGCTCGCACATGCTCGCCCGTGTACGCCGTTCACTCTCTGGCCTTTTGAACATTTGAAATCCTCCGGTGAAAAGTGTTCACTACAGACCCGGAGTGCATGGATGTTGACGGTGTTGATATGGATGTTGACGGTGTTGATATCGCGAAAAAGAGCAATCAGCCATAGCCGTAGTCTGTCAGGGTCCTGAACTGGTAGCCCGTGGAAAGTCACGGATCTCCTGAACACACGGATCTCCTGATTGGAGCATCCAGGAAAGGAACACACTTGAACCATCTTTTTATTTCCTGGCGCTATTAAAAAAAAGAGTAAACCTTTGAGTGACAAAGAAAATAACCAATAATGTTGTTTTTCATCCAGCTCGGGGAGAAACTGACTTCGTTCTGTGCTCTCGTGGCGTATAGCAGGATGTAAATACCGGTGTATCTATCGCGAGTTCTCACTGATCTTGTCTGGCGCGGCTTCCGTAGTTCAAGCGGGCCAGAGAGTGAACGGTGTACACGGGCGAGCATGCGCGAGTGCGCCTCAGGGCAAACAGAGCATAGCCACTTTTTATGGTATTAAAATATACTAAATGAAGTTGTTGTGAGTAAACTCTGGATGTTCCCACTTCAGGACACTTGGATTGTCACGGACGAGCAGTATGGAGGAATACTACAAAGTTTTTGTGTAGTTTTATGGACCTGTTCGTGTCGGTCACAATTGACGCCCATTGTAAGGATTTTCGCTGCAGGACTGGCTCACCGGGGGTCTCCAGGTGCACTTTGAGGAAGAAAAAACTACACCGGATTACTCATCAGCATGAGGGTGAGTCCATAATGACTGAATTTGGTTTTAGGGTGAACTATTCTTTTAAAGCCGCCAGAGCCTCATAAAACAACAAAGCACAATTACGCAAACATTTGTAAGTGTCACGGGGAAATCATGGACTCCGTAACAAACTATGTAATAACAAATGAAAAAATGAACAATTTTGCTTGGGCTCGGCCCACTTGACATGCTGCTGTTTTGCTACAGCGTGATGAAATTTGTCATTTACATGACAATGCCTGAACGCAACACAGGCTCGTTCCGCTGTATGTACAGTGCCAGGCTGCGCGGCTATGTGAGCAGCGTGTTTGACTGTGCTCTGTCTGTTGATGGTCATTTAGACTGTCCATAACAATAACTGTGTCAGGTTATAATGTAGAGGAAACACTGAATCAAGCAAGAAGACTAATGACACCATTTATGTGTTATATTGTAATCGCAATCGCAAATCGCGATATTGTCCACTCAAATCGTAATCTATCTAATATATATGGCCGCTAAGCCCCTCCCCCAAACAGTGATTGATTAATCATAGTGTAGCAAATGGTTAATAATGCATCTGTTACCTGACATATTATATAAATATCCACCATTAATCTTCTGTATACTGAATATCACATTTTAAGCCTCGTTAATAGTGACCACCTCACTTTCTTCATCAAAATAAAACACATTTGGATAAAAACTCTTTATTGAACAGCTCCCCTCAAAAAATATTCAAATTTCTGTAGCTTTGGTATCAACTCAAAATTAATGTATACTACATTAACTACATTAATGTATACAAGATCTAAACAGCACATAGAAAACAGTTTGTGTGCTCAAAGTGAATTACAAAAAGGTCGCAAACGCTGTAATCCTCTGCAGCTGCATCAAGTATCATACCACTTATAGCTTAAACATTCACTGACAACACAGCATTGGAACTAGGGTTCTAAACAACCTTTAATGTTAACTCTTGGGATTTTACATGATGATAGCCACTTTGTGTGAGAAGACCGAGGTCAACTTTCTGAGAAGCTTCTCTACTTGAAGACCAACAACGAACTAGATTTCTTTCTAATCAAATTAAAATACAAAGCCTCTTAAAAGCAGTTGATCCCTTAGTTGTAGTGTGAATTTGTTCTCACTTGACTCAATTGAAGATGCATCACTTGTTTGATCAGTATGTACACACACAGCATCACTGTGTGCATCTCAAACTGTTTCCAGTGACCAGTTGTTGTAGAAAACATGAGATTGTTAACTCAGTAAAACCATCAAGAAAAGACCCGTGTCACCAAAGAAGTACACTGGATAGGAAATTCTTAGTTTGAAATTCTAATGTGTAAGATTAAAATTGTCAGTGATTTTTCAGCATGATCAGATAAGAGATATTACCATAAACCCATTTCCTCAAACTGATAACATTGTTTCCGAGATGGGTTACACCTCCACAACTACTGTATTCTAACCAGCACAGAGAATCGGAGCACATGAAAATATTTTGTGGAAAGAAAGGACGGGCTGTCTCCAAGGCGCATTGAAATGTATACACCATCTGTCAGGGTATGATAAATAGTGAATGGACCCCCGGATACATTTTTCAATCCAAGAAACAGATCTGGAAGTCTCAGAATTATGATTTCATGCAGATCTTCCTGTTTTACACCAACCTCTGCACATCACAGAGCCCCTGTGTTACCCAGCTCAAAGTGCGAGTACCTGCTGATGGACAGGTAGGAAGATTCTGAATAATTGAGGACCCCGGCAGGAGGTTGAAAGCATAACAATGCATTCAGGGTATTTGGCTATACTTTAAATTCCAGACATTTACAGCCACATGCAGGATGTATTCACAACACAGGCAGGCACTGGACCACAATTTAGGCCATTTTCAAGTCCTCCTTCCTCAGCTGCTCTTTATGTGAAGTCTGAAGACGCCACTCTTGAGTAAACGTAGTATACTTAGTATACTTAGAATCTCAGGTATACTTATAGTCTACTACATTTTCTCACGAGCGCAAAACATGATGAAACTCTTTCACAGCATCTGGTTAGAGTGGAGACACCACAAAGGTCGAACATTGAAAACAGCTATAAACAATATAATGTAGTAACATAACGAGAGACAGAAAGATTCAAAACAAAGGGTCGATAGATACATGATTAATCAAAACACATTAATGAAGTCCACTTAAAAAAATGCCCAGCAAACTTTGTAACAGTCAAGAGATGTGAGGTTCATCAGGGCTTTTGTCAGCGCTGAGAAGCTGTACCAAAATTAGTTGGGACAATGTCCATTAACCTTTTGTACAGCAGCTCTTACCGGCATTGTTTTGCTAAAGAATAAGGCTGACAGTTTATATTTTTTTATTGTCATCAAATCTCACAATGTAGCAAAGCCTAATAGGGTTGTAACGAGAACCGATACTTCGGTACCAAGTCGATGCCAAAATTCTGAAAATATGACGGTACTGCCTTTTCTGCAATACCCGAAGTATCGGTGGTACCGAGGCAGCAGATCTGGACGCTGCTTTTTGTGTTTTTGGGGGTGTAAATTAATGAAACAATAATAATAATTAAAAATTGGGGGTGTTAATTAATACAATTTGTATTGTAATTTGTTAATTTGGGGGTGTAATGCGATTATCTGGCAAGCAACCCACGAAGCGGTTGATCACGTGATCACTGCTACCTGTGCGAAGGAAAATAGTAACAACAGTTGATGAATGCAACATGGCAGAGGCAGGCACGCCTGCTTTGTTTTCGATTGCAGCGACAGCTAACCCCTTAGTTGAGAAGAAAAACGCAAAAAGTCGCGTATGGAGGTTCTTTGGATTCGAGGTTGATGACCATGGATCAATAGTTGATCCTCAAATGCCGGTTTGCAAAAGATGTCGTAGCCGTTTTAAGACGAAAGGGGGGAACACATCCAACCTCGCAAAGCATCTGAAAGATCGACATCCGGACTTATATAAAGAATTCAAGGTGAGTGCATTTGAAATCCCGTGTTATCATTGTTGCCCATATCTAATGACTTCAAGGATCAAGTAGTTATTTTTTGTATACTTGAATGCTACATGCCCTGTGATGCACAGTGTTTTATTTTATTGTTTAATACTTGAAGAAGGCTTCATGCTGCAACTGGTTGGTAAATAAGGACAGTATAGTTATTTTTTGTGTACTTGAATGCTACATGCCCTGTGATGCACAATATTTTATTGTTTTATACTTGAAGAAGGCTTCATGCTGCAACTGGTTGGTAAATAAGGACAGTATAATTATTTTTTATACTTGAATGCTACATGCCCTGTGATGCACAGTATTTTATTGTTTCATACTTGAAGGCTAGCCTATAGTACATGCACAGTATTTTATTTTATTGTTTATTCTATTGTTTAATACTTAAAAGCTACTTGCCAATTGTTCTATGTTGTTATTTGTTGTTCATTTGTAATAAACAAGTGTATGTTTAAGTACATGGGATTTATTTATAATTTTTATTTGTACTGTGGTATCGAAATGGTATCGAGAATCGTGTAATTTCAATGGTATCGGCATCGACTACTAAATTTCTGGTATCGTGACATCCCTAAAGCCTAATGTATTGTACTCATCTGTGCCATACAACTCAACTCTTGTTGTGTGTTACACAGTGATTGGGCATACATTGATTCCCGTGCACGCCCAACAACGCGTAGCGGCGTCTGCAGTGATGCGGGCGCTGTGCCGGACTGTAGTGGTGACGAAGGAGCTGAGGCGGAGAGCTTTCGATTTACTGGTCCATCTACGTCCCAACCCTCACCTATAGTCATGAGCTATAGGTAATGGCCGAAAGAATGAGGTCACAGATAAAAGCAGATGATAAGAGTTTTCTTAGAAGGGTGGCTGGCTGCAGTCTTAGAGATAGGGTAAGGAGCTTGGACATCCATGAGGAGCTCGGAGTAGAGCTGCTGCTCCTTCGCGTTGAAAGGGGTTAGTTGAGGTGGTACGGCCACCTGATCAGGATGCCTCCTCAGTGCCTCCCACTGGAGGTGTTCTGGGCAGGGTCCAACAGGTAGGAGACTCCGGGGCAGACCCAGAACACGCTGGAGAGATTACGTATCTCATCTGGCCTGGGAACACCTTGGGGTCCCCCAGGAGGAGCTGGAAAGCGTTGCTGGGGAGAGGGACATCTGGGGTGCTTTGCTTGGCCTGTTGCCCCTGCGACTTGGCTTCAGATAAGCAGATGAAAGTAGATGAATGGATGGGTTGCCGTGAGGCAGCACAGAGTAGCAGAGTCAGATTTCACTTATAATTTGACAAGAGTAATAGCTAGGGTCCACTTTTCTTTAGCAGAAAATCAGTGGCAGGGTGCTTGATCCCAGCGCTTCATAAAAATGGCACCCCTAGCACTTTATTTAATGATACATAATGCATGGGTTTTGTGTCTATGACAGTATCTTGTGTCACAGACACTTCTGATCCTCTGAGTTGCACATCTGTTTGATTGTGTTGCAGTGTGCGCCGATAGTTTTAATTTAAGATTTAATTTAATTTAACGCACTTCCGCGTTGTAGTTTCCAATAAAAATGTCCGTGAAACACTACATTACCCCCAATTCCTGCACGTTTCTGTCATGGCGATGTGAAAAATACATGTCGAGCAGTCTTTTGAGTGACACTGGTGTGCGGAGCGGAGTCTGCACGGTTGTAAAATCTGAGCTTTGCGCGCACAGGGCTTGCGGACGTCCGCTTTTAATCCGCGTGGAGCTCCGAAGCTTTGAATGTCCAAATATGGATTCGAAGGTCAGCCCTAGTATCTAACATAACACGACATTAACAGAGGGTGGACTACACAGTCAACAACAAACTTACAATGAGTACAGTAATGAAAGCCTTGCACTTCCCAGGGTCAGCCAGTGCCCTGACAATCTGCTCACACAAAAAGGCTTTTCTGTGTTTGTTGTATTAGTTTCTGACTGACATATCATACCCTACAGCTCAATATAGACAGTAGCTAAAGGAGTGGCAGTGATGCTTCCAGCGGCTTTCAGAAAAGTTCAGAGATTTTCAACTAGAAACACTCAGAGCACTCTGAAAAAAGATACTGATGCACTGAAAAAAACATTATGCGGACACAGGTCCTAAGTAGAGTCGACCAACACCAAAGTGGTGGAGGATTTGGTCTTAAAGCAAAACACAAAAGTGCCTAATTGCAATATGTCAGATTTGTTTGTGTTAACAGGAAACATAATGTTAATATTTTGCCTGTTAAATGATTTTAATGTGAAGCTGCGGCAGGAGGAAATGTTCAGTTTATCTTAGTAATAACTAATAATATTTAGCATTATAGACAAATATTTTTCCTTTTAAAATGTCGGGTGTGATAACCAGTGGCAAACATTTCCTCTTGTGGCCTCCCTACTCTCTAGCACACTAAGTCTGTAGCTGAAAATCGTCCACAATAAATGAACTATTTGGCTTCACTTCACCAAAAAAGACTCATGACATTCACTCATCACAACAGCATGACGTGCAATGTATGCAGCACCTTAATTACATGCAAGGACGGAAACACCACCAATACTACAGTGATTTCTTTTCCACTATAGGGCTCTACTGTGCCGGTTGTGGGTTGAACGGGGGTCACAGACACAGACACGGACAGAAATACGTATTCCTGTTAAATACCGCGGCCATAGTGCTCCGTGGCGCAAGATAACGGCTTACCGGCGACCGAGAAGCCCGGCTCCTGGTCCTAACAGATTCTGTAACATTATTTCACGTAGATGAAAACAAATGCTGTACAAATATTCTTTCATGTGTTTCATTTTAGATGATAGCAGTGGACCAATTTCATATTTTGTTTACATACTTACTTAGCACTTATCTCTTGTTTAGAATAGAAACTCAATAAAATTTATGTTGTTGACACCAAAAACCTGTAAGGTCTACTTTTTCTACACAGAAAATTCACAGGAGGAATCGATAAGGGAATCGATAAAGAATCGGATTGATAAGCAGAATCGATAATGGCACTGATATCAATAAAATCCTATCAATTTTAGTAATTTTTTTCTCAAGCAAATAAAACAAACATTTGCTGGTTTCTTGCTTCTTAAATGTGCGAATTTGATACTTGTCTTTGTCATACATGATTATAAAGTAAATAGCTTTGGATTTTTGGACTGTTGGTGGGACAAAATGTACCTTTGGAGATGTCAACACAGGACATGTTTCGCAGTTTTGGAAATTTAATTGACAAAAAGATTAATTGAGAAAATAATGGACAGATTAATCCATAATGAAAATTTGGGTCTTTGTGTGCCTATTTAAGTTTTATATATTTGTATGCCATTCATTTAATTTGTACAGAATTGTTGGGCAACTGTGGTTGTTTTTAAATGTGCTATAAAATTAAACTTGATTTGATTTGATTTGATTTTCATGATTCTTATCCTTTACATGACAAAACTAAGTACTTTTCAGTCGAAACATCTCTCAAACATGATTTTTTTACCACACCGCAAACTCATCTCCTGAGAATTTCACAGTCATTTGACTCGACATTGAACTTCTCCTGCATATTGCTGTCTGTCAAAAGCTTGCTGCGCATGAAGAGGTGCAGAGGAGAGAGAGAGAGAGAGAGAGAGAGAGAGGGAGAGAGAGAGAGAGAGAGAGAATGCCTCAGGACATAGCCAAAAATTCTCCTCACAATCTATCTCTGAGCAACACATCCGAAACCCTTTGCAGGTCTATGCGTAACCTATAAGTCATCGAAGAGTGAGGGCAAGTGCGGAGATGTAAGAAATGAGACAATCAACACCTCTCTGTGGTGCTAATGCACACTCCCTGCTCCCATCAGCTCTCCAAACAACACAGTGAAGAGTGTTACACAGATGGAGGAGAGGGAGATGGAGACAACAGACAAATGGTAGAGGATGAAGTTACTTTAGACATGGAGGCTTCAAGGTCAAGAGGAACGTGAAGGCATTGACAGATAAATAGATAAAGCATGACAGGGAGATGGAAGGAGCAAGACACACTGACAGTTTTTTTTTTAAAGAGAGAGGGTTGGAGATGAGTCAAGAAGGGTCATCTCACACTGGTCACATCAGGTTTGGGGGATGCTTTCTATGATCTGGGTTGATGCCTTAGTGGTAGGGGATGACAACAACAGGGTCAAATGTCAGGCATCATCTCAGGCAATAAGGTGCTCATCTATTTTTTAAAGCATGGGATGTCAGCTTTGATTTTTCTTTTTCTTTGTGACTGCACAAACATACTGTTATTAACAGTTCACACACGGCTCTGCATGAGGAGACAAACGTTTTGTTTTGTTGTAAGTCGAACAAATTCCCCCCCAAAAATCCATAACGGTTAAAAACAAACTCTGGTGTGGTTGGTTTGTGGTGTGAACGTGTTCCGACCTGGATCTGAACCAACTGCAGTGACATGACACATTGTTTGGGTTAATCATGAGCATGTTACAGTCCTGGAGGATTATTAATGTGCACCTCCTCCTGTACTGCCTTAATATGCACATTCAGCACATCCAATGCATCAAAACATTGTTTTCTCGTTGGAGCCGCGCCTCGTTTTCAAACTGTATGGTTTGACTAAAATGAACAATAACAGCAATATAGTCCACGATGAGCAGCGCTAAAATCAACCTGCATAGTTGTCCCTCCATTGTGACATTAGAAAGTGTCACATTTATCTTTCAAATGGACTCTTCTTTAACGTCTTGTTTACTTCCTGGATTTTTCCTGCATGGAAATTCTTCTCTTGTAAATGTTGCTGTGAGAACACGAACCAACTCTAGGCAATTATGCAACTTTGCAACAAAATTAGTCTATGATTCGGACCAAAGCAACTCTCGGACTGAAAGCACCCGAAGTGTTTGTATACATGCAAAAATTAATAGATCCCTCTTCTTTAATCCTGTAAGACCCGCTGGGCTGGGCTAGCATTCCTAACTTTTAAAGGCTGTAATGGGCTGAGTTTCCAGCTGGAGTGATGATCCTGTTATCATATAAACAAGAAGAATTGAGGAACCTATTGGTACTAACCATACCATGCTACCTTGTCAGGAAGGAAGCAAAATCATGCCTCAAAGATAGGGTGAATTCTGGTGAGGGGAAAATGGCAATGCCATTTCACAGCAGTCCTTTGACCTTTTACCTCAACATATCAGAGGCTGGATGCACAAAACATCTTAAGTTAACATTTTCTTTAAAGTGCTAGTTGAGGTTTCCTCATAATAAAATCAGTTTCACAAAACACCCTTAAGTCTTCACCTTAAGGTTTCCTTCAAATGCTCACTGAAGTATTTTTAGTTTTCTCTTTGTCTTGGTCTTGTAGTTAGGGAATCACTAGACCGTTGCACAGAAGACCTTAGTAGGGATGCACCGAAATGAAAATTTGGGGACGAAGCCGAATAATATTAAACGCTTGGCTGAATACCAAGTACCGAATGCCGAATATCTTTGTTTAGTTTTTCATTAGTTTTTGCAGATGAACCCCCTCCAGATTAGTGTTGTCACGGTACCAAAATCGGGACCCACTGTACGATACCAATGAAAGTATCACGGTTCTGAGTAGTATCAGGATACCACAGTGAAAATGAGGCAGATGTGCCTTTTGTCATTTATAAAAAGATAAATCACTTTTCTATAATACATCAATGATATTTCAATGGAATAATTTACTTATTGACTTATTCATACTTCAAAAACAGCATCAATAAGTGATTAACATAGGGGGGATCAAAATAAAATAAATAAATAAAATAAGAATCAACCAGCCACCCTCCTCCCCTGACAAGTAAAGAACAGTCCCTAAAGTGCGGGGGAACTGCCCATCGGTCTGACAGCCCATTATTCTGACCATATTAAACCCATTGTTTCAAAGTCCATTCTGAAATATTTGGCCGAATATATTCGGTTACCAAATATTCGGTGCAGCCCTAGACCTTAGCAACTAAAGCAAGGTAAAAAACAACACCAACCAACAACTTAAGGTACCTCTGACTCTATGTTAACTGCAACATGATAGAGTTTATGGTGATAAATGATAAAAACTAATATACCCTGAGAAGAGTGTTCTGAGACCAGGAGAAGCCAATGGATATGCTTTTGATTTTACACTTTTGATTTGACTGAATTGATTTTCGTTACAATTTCTTCCTACAGCCGTTTTCATCTATTTGGGATCAAATTTACTTTGTGGTTTGTGCTGTCTGTGATTGTATTCCCCCAGAAGTATAACCGTTTCCACCTCAGACCAATGTGATTTTCTTTTTTTCTCTTTCCTCTTGCCATTTTTTCACTATCTAACACTAAGCCAACTTTGTGAGACAATTACAGGCATCACAAGCCTGAGTCCAAGCAAGCAAACAAAACAGTCTCCATAGAAATTTGTACTGGTTTGTAAGGGATTATGTGCAAGTCCCTCAGCTACAGAGAAATTATGCCTTCATACTGTCATACTGAAGGAGAAAACTTCAGGTGTTTTGTGCAGCCGATTACTGAATCTAAAATGGTTCTACGTGTACCCAGGAATCTCCCGTCTTGGGTTGAAGACATGTCCTCTTTATACTAGTCCCATTCAGTTGTGGGTAAAAACCATGCAGCTTTTTGCATGCAGTATGAATGTGTCATTTTCGCCTATTGTATTTGATTATTTCTGCATACTGTAGTCAGTAAACAGTCTTGGAACTGCATAAATTGACTCTTGTGGATTCAGTGAGCACAAATGTATTCGTGTATGATGACGTTAGCTCCCATAGTAGCCATTTTTTGTTGTGTTGAAATGGATAATACATCACTATATAAAATGACCTATTGTGATCTTCGGATAATCCAAGCCTCATGAAACTTTATAGCTACAAACTATAGACCTCGAGGATTCAGTGGATGTATGGCATTCTTAGGTATATGCACAATAAGGTGGTTCCTCAGCAGAACAGAAGTGCTTGCCATCCAGTCGTCAAAAAATGCAGTTGTTACCGAGATCTCCAAATGTCACAAGTTTTTTTTTTTTTTACCAAATCACAGCAGGGGTATTTCTACAGTGTTCCTCAAGGTCTTGGTGTCTTTACATGGTATTTTGGAGGGATTTTTGACATCTTTTATTGATTCTCGAGTGGTTAAAAATGCTTAAACAACTTTTAAGACATAACTGAGCATAGGGATGGTCATCATATACTCTTATCATAATGTTCTAATAGATGCCCAACAAAAACACAATGCCTATTACAAATTCATGGCTAGAAAAAACTTGAGGCACAGTGCTTAATCTCCAGGTTCCCAGCTTTCAGATGATGTAAACCACATCTATGAGTCTTAAACTGCAGACTCCCTGCTCCCTCCATTAAAGACAAAAATGGGTCTTTCTGGGTCTCAGGGGGTTAAAAGAGTTATTTATGACACTAATATCCAAAACTTTGCAGTGTTCTCAGGACAGTCTGAGAAGAGTTCACCTGCAGACAATCATTCAGTACATTACACTTTACGGGATCTAAACGCATTCAATGGCAGGAAGCATTACGCTCCTTTTATAGGCATCAGCACATAACCCCGACTTCATTTGGCAATTGCATGACTTAATTTAATCCAATAAACTCCCCGGTGTTGTGAAGCATTCTGCGGACCACAGACTGTAATATAAAAATGAACCAATCTGAGAGCCTTAGCTGAGAAAAATAGCGCCACATAGGAACATGTGAACAGAATGACAATCATCTGATTTCCTCTTAGGATTTCATGGCACATTCTCTATTCGGCAACGGGCTGCGGTGTGTTTATATTGTATGCATCAATCATTTCCACACTGCAATCAGTGGCTGGAACTTTGAAGTATCACAGTTAAGATTTCTGGCAACATCTCATTTCTGTGATGAGGGAGAGCTATCGACTTAACACTTTCTAACGGATTACTTTCCTGTTTCAAACATTAGCTTTCTGCAAACAAATCCAACCCAAGTTCCTGTTTGAAGTGGCCTGAGGAGTGAGATGACTGTGAAATGATTAAATAACTTTGGCTCTGCTTGACAGTGAGGGTTACTGTTTACAACTGATTACAACTTCATCAGAGGCACCCTGCCAACATGCAGCTACAACAGTCAGCTGCCTATAAGCTACATAAGTCTATTAAGGCCTACCAAATACTAGAAGACATGGAAAAGTCTGACACCCTCTCACATCTAAGGACAGTGGGTCTCATTCATGAAATGTGAGCAGTATTTGTATGTAAACTGCCCACTCGTGTATTTTGGCATTCATCAGTATGTATGGAATAATTCCTGACAGAGGCCTCTATGATGATGCAAGCAATGCACTTGTCCATGACTGGAAAGAGCCTATAGCTGTTGTGTGTGTACAAGTTTCATCGCAAACCATTCTTGTGTAGTTCTTTCAACAGAGGACACTGAGTCAATGGCATCCATTACCTCTTTCAAGCCTTTGATTTACCTGTCCCTGTCACACCACACCAGGATAATAATAATGTGTCAGTTTTATTTATGTGTAGCTGTGACAGCGAGTAATTTGTTGTGCTGCACGACGAAGAGGAAGGCTGATTGATTTTAAAGGTCTTTAAAGAAAAATCAGTAAAACACTTTTTAACCTCTGCTTCACCCATAATAACTTCAATCTCAAT
The DNA here is from genome assembly GCA_026686955.1 of Epinephelus cyanopodus. NCBI lineage: Eukaryota > Metazoa > Chordata > Actinopteri > Perciformes > Serranidae > Epinephelus > Epinephelus cyanopodus. Next base: position 18,705,228 of record CM048926.1, on the reverse strand, counting down.
GTTATGTTATTTTAACGTTGTGTGATGTAAATACCTTGTTTTTTTTCCTGTTGGATTTGCTGACAGACAGGCAGTTAGCTGAGTTTACATGCAGAAATAGTTCACCAGGGAAACCTGGAGGGAGACCTGAGGGTGGGCACAATGTTTCTACAACAAATCTGTTGGCTGAGTCTCCATTACTAACGATAATCACTGAATGAGCATTGCCACTAGCTAACGTTAGCTCCCACCAGCCCTGAGCGGTGTACAATACAGGAAACTGAAGAGGAGCAAAATGAACCTATAGGCCGACATACGTAACCGGTCAAAAATATTGTCTGTGGTTAACCAATTAACAGTGACATCCTTAATCACACCAAATGGCTTTTAAGAAACATGACATATTAGCAATTCCTTACGTGTGAAACACAAGATAAAAGGCACCATATGTCGACAGTATTCTTGTGAATTCAGCATTGATATAATCTATTAGGATAAACTGTATTTGCACGAAAACTTTTCCACAGTACGAGAGAATCTAGACCTCCCCAAAGTCATGTTTACTGCCGACCTGGTTGGCTGCCACTTGTTTGGTGCTGGTCGTTGGCGATGTTCACATGAATAAACTTCAGTATTTGAATGAGCCAAGACTAGAAACTATAATGGTAAACATGTTTTATGTTGTCGAAATGTCAAGACATAAAAAGGCTGACTTAAGACAGCTCAGACTGAGTTTTATGACCACTTCACACCAAACAATTGAGTTAACAGGAGTGTTACGTGACTGAGGTAAAACTCTCATGATTTTATACAGACATTGGAAAATTGTCTGTGACAGTGAGGTCACTTAAAAAGTCATTTGGTTTAAGGCCAGAATAAGTAAGCTTTCATTATCCAGGTGCTGAGTCCAATAAAACTGTAGCTGTGATTTCTGCCTCTCAAGGACTCACAGCACTGTTGAACACTGAAATGTCTTTTTAATGACACTACAAAAAGTACAAAATTTGAGTCGACATTTAGCTCTTGGTCTTGGTCTTGGTTTTAATACCTGCGTACCTAATGAAGAACCAAGTTTGGACCTGAAACATTTGTCTATTTCTCATGTAATAAAAGAGATATTTTATAGGGAATGTTCAGCAGTCTTCAGAGTTCTTGGGAGGCAGAAATGAATCAATAAGGCAGTTGCATTTTTCGTGCTATTGCTGCTGTGCCTTGTTAACACAGTCATCCATGTAGTCTCCATCTGCAGTGACAGGTTTCAGAACTCTATGATGAGTTAGGGCCTATCATTTGTTTAATAGGTTTCAGAGGATGCTGGAATGACTGGCTTAAACACTGAAGGAGGAATGCTGTACTTTCACTGCCAGAAAATAATAGTTTGGATCATTTGGAGTCCAGTCATTCAACTCATTGTTTCTTTCAAGTTCACTGAATATATATATATGTATTTATATATATATATATATATATATATATATATAAATATCTCTCGTCGCTACAAGTAGGAAATTAGTTTAACAAAAAAGGCAATAGTGTGTACACAGTATTATGTGTAATTCCAAAAGGGTAAACTACAGTATGGTTCTATTTAAACTTTCCAATTTAAAAACATGATTACATAATCATAATATAAGGCGATACAGCTGTGAGTTAAGTCAGTCTAAGGGCTCCTAAAACCATGTCACAAATTTTGCATGTAGGTCGAATGATGATTGAAGTTCTGAAAACTGTGTAATTAACTGCTGACAAATATGCCCCAACTGTCTGTTACCATGAAGTGCAAAGTGCTGATCTCTCATCAGAGTCGCTTAGTATACCTGCATTATAATCTGTAAGAATAATACCAAACATTTTGAGCTGATGGAAACACAGTGACAGGTTGCTACAAAACACCCACGTTGTGAGCTTAAAAAGCAGATGGAAACACACAGACAGGTTGCTATTAAACACCCACGTTTTGAGCCTAAAAGGCTGATTGAAACACAGTGACAGGTCACAACAAAACACTCATGTTTTGAGCCTAAAAAGCAGATGGAGAAACACAGACAGGTTGCTACTAAACTCCCACATTTTGAGCCTAAAAGGCTGATTGAAACACAGTGAAGGGGAGCAACAAAACACCCATGTTTTGAGCATAAAAGGCCGATGGAAACACATTGACAGGTTGCTACAAAACATCCATGTTTTGAGCCTAAAAAGCAGATGGAAACATACAGACAGGTTGCACAGTGATGGGTCACAACAAAACACCCATGTTTTGAGCATAAAAGGCCGATGGAAACACAGTGACAGGTTGCTACAAAACATCCATGTTTTGAGCCTAAAAAGCAGATGGAAACACACAGACAGGTCTCTACAAAACACCCACATTTGGAGCATAAAAAGCTGATGAAAACAAAGCAATGACTTGCAGTGGTCTGCAGCTTGGCAGGTGCCCAACTAGGTGACATGCATTCACCATCCCCTCCACCTTCTAATGACAAAGTCGGCTCATATACTACATTGCATTAGAAATGTTAATATGATATTTATGAAACGTTCAGATTTAATGTATTTTTAGTTTGTTGAAATACTCAATGCATACATTTTCTTCCTTGTTTCCCACCAAGAAACTAAAAGCCATGCAAGGAAGTAATCCATATAGTAACCTGCCAAACAACAACATCACCTTAGCACCAAGAAACTAAAAGCAATGCAAGGAAGTAGGGCTGTCAAAATTGCTCAAAAATTCCTTCTAAAAATAACTCATAGGTTCGAACTGTTCAATTTTTTTTTTTTTGCATTATGTCCACAAGTGGGCAAACTAATACAAGGAAACATACTTGTATATGTATTAATACAAGGAAACATAACTACTTGTAGGTATTTTTATTTCAACAAAAACGTCTTTGAAAACATTTACATACCTATACATTAAAACACATAAAACAATAATCTATAACATTACGTTATAAACGACCGCGGACCTCTCGCTCGCCCCCCCTCTCTGGCCCGTCATGCAGTGCGTTCAGTGCAACGGCCCAGGCCAACGCCCACTCGCAAAGAGGACAGCTGCGGTGGTGTTTTTTTCCCTCCACAATCAAATATCAATTTTCACTTTCAAAGGTCCTTTTTTTCTAAAAAAAAATTCGAATTTAAATTCGAATTGAGAATATTCGTTGATAGCCCTACAAGGAGGTAATCCACATAGTAATCTGCCAAACGACAACATCACCTCAGCACCAAGAAAAGTACATGCCATGGATCTGACTTCATCAGTTCCCAAGACTGTACTCATTAAAACTAACAAAACTGTCAGATACGATCCTCACTGCCAATAATAAAACTACAGTATGAATAAAATTAGCAGTGTTGGCAACTCTTGCCTTATGCTAGGGTTAACAGAACTGTTTTACAGCCAAAAATCCACCACACTAGACTATTTCTCTTTTCTGTCACTCTCTCAAACAGAGATCACACATTCACACAAATTTATTTTACTTCCGTTTAAGTGTATCTCTGTATGGCTGGTTAAACTTCAATATGTTTAATAATTCAGTTAACCCTAAACAGCAAACTAAATACAAGTTAACATCCAGTTGTCCATCCTCCTCATACAGTAATGGCAAACAGCTAATGACTCAGAAAATATTACACAGAACACACAACAAGCTTCTCTGCCATGATACATCTGTGAACCGTTTTTTTTTTTTTTTTTTAATTTCGCAGTATTACACTTAGACTGTAGCACACTAGAACCAACTATCCCTGAAGGAAAAAATAAATCCTGCTAGCGCTAATTGAAAACAGGGCACAGATCTATGTCAGATGTTTTCTACATATTCTTATATAACGGACTCATTTATGTCAAACTGAATTAATTATATAATTAAGCATTTCGGAGCACTCTTTTCACTCTGTAATTTTCTCTTTTAAATTAATTCCTAAAACACTAATTCCACGAAATTAGAAAGGCAAAACAAAGTTCAGAGGGCCCCTTCAAAGGTTACCAGACAGACAACACTATAGGAAGATCACAGTTTCACAGGAATAGAGAGGTACAGGAAAATGGCAGAGTCATAGCGCAGGGCATGAAAATATATCGAATTAAAATAAAAATGCGGAGCTGTTGATTCCACCTGATGGCTCACTTTGCTGTTTTAATTATCCTGGTTTGGTGAGGGTCACTGGCTGGGATTTTTTTCTGAGCACAGAAAGTAAATTAAAATTCAAAAACAAAACTAGTTCCTGCATAACAGCAAACAAAGTGCCCACTGAACGAAAACTCACTACTGTGAAAAGGCCAAGCAAAACTTAGCAAACTTCTACTATATCACTTCAACACACAGAATCCATACTGCACTGAACCATGGCTTGTTTGCAATCGTGACTTTATGGCGTGCAAAATTGAGATGGAGGGCACAAAGTGATGAATTCATACACTGGAAATGAAAGATTGTGACCACGTAAAAGGATTGGATGAACCTACATGCAGCAGATCTTCAAGTTGGATCTGACTCATTCAAAATAAAGCAAAGTCATTTTTCTTACAAATTACCCTGTCCTCCAGACCGCCTGACGTTACTAAAGTTACACAGCAAGCCGATGAAAGCATACAAGAGTCTAGTGGACTGTAAGGGGCCGTACACATACCGCGTTTTTTGTGCCTTCAAATTCATTGTTTTCAGTGTAGACGGACAGCAGGCGTGCTCAAATGCCTCACTTTAAAGGGCTCCGAGGGAGTTGCCAAAATGTCGGCTTGAGCCTATACGGTTCAGAAACATTATATCAAACATTACATAGGCCTAAGAATGCTGAAAAGTAACAACAAAACATGTACAACATTAACAACTTTTATTAATACATATTTAAAAAAAAAAATAAAAAAATGCAAATGCAGCAGTCAGCCGAACAGAATGAAATAACGACACTGTCTGCGGGCTACAGTCCACCTCCAGGGAAATACTGTTCGTTGGTCAGAACAGGCTACTCCTCATTGAAATTGACATAAAAACAAGGTATAACGATAACTAGCATCATATGCTTCAAAACTGTTCAAGGTTTTTCACCAGCTGGAGCAGGGCACGTAGTGGATTGACAACTTTGGCCGTGGTGCTGAATATGCGCTCTGATGGAGAGATCGTGGCACAAACGCACAGGTACTTTCAGGCAGCCCTCGGAAAACACCTGGCTCTATCACATTTCCACCTTAGAAGGAGGTTTTCTTTTCCCTGAATAAGAGGCTCACCACAGCAGGCCGTTATCTCTGCTTCTGCTCGCTCCTGTATGGTGCAGACCGGACCTGCCGCTGCATCGGCTTTTCTTTGAAGGAGACTGCCCACCAGGGGTTGCGTTAACCGGATATTCTCAGTCATTGACCGTGTTTTTTACAACAATGACCGGAAAATCTGAAGGCCGTCCGTCATTTTGACTGGTTGCTGTTACCACCCCTGCCCACATGGTGGCGGAGTGCACAGTCAGTGGCTGCCATTTTCACACTGCAGAGAAAAAAGTCATTCATCTGCTTCATGTAGCGTTGTTGAGCCCTGGGCACACCGGACGCGTAGTGCCACAGAAGTCTTGACTGTCCGCACAGGCAGCGCATTTCTCCTGCGCTCTCCGCGCCGGTTAAACATCGACTCCACTCGTCTGTTCCCGTCAGTACTCGTTTTTTCATTTCAACAGGTCATTTTAAACATGGGTAAGTTCATATTTTAATCGTTGTTTTTTTTTTAACGTAATAAGTTAATTACAATTTGTCATTGCATGTTCATGTATTGAGCGTGTTGGATAAACACTGAAAAATAGACCAGACGCCGAACTGAAGCGCTGCCTCCGCGTGCGCTCCGCTCTGCTCAGTGGCCTGTGTGGACAGTCAGATAGGTTAACATGGGCGCCGATTGAAAACTGCCTCCGCGGCTTGGCGCTGCGCTTCGGTTCCGCGTCCAGTGTGTCCAGAATGGCACGGGTGTGTGGATGTCTGTTCATCTTTTCGTTCATGTCCTTATTAATGCACACTTTTATAACTTGCTTGTTGGATTTTTTAAAAACGAACGAATGAAAACTAAATATCTTTGAATATCTTAAAGGAAAATTAAAATGACTGGTAAAAATAGATTTTGACCGGATTTTTATGAGCCTGTCGGTCAAAATGACAGGCGACGAAAAAGTCTAGCGCGACGTCTGCTGCCCACAGTCATCTGTTTTTCAGTGGTTCGGGTTGCTCTTCTCCCTCCTCCACTCTGATGGAAACTGGACCTGCTGCTGCTGCTGCTTGCAGAAGTTGTGAAGTTGTGGGGTTTTAAGGGACCAACTTGCTTGATGCACGGCTTGCCTTTTTTTCCTTCTCTTTCTCATGTCTGAGCTGTCACGTGACGACGTCACATCCAAAAACTTTATCAAATGTCAGCTCCCGACAACAGTTATGAGACATTACATTACATTACATTATAGCCTATCATTAGTTTTAAATTGTACTAGTATTAAATTGAAAACTCAACCACACATACGCCACAAGTGCTGGACAAACAGTCATTATTTAGACATTAAATAAATTATATTTAATATTATATCCGGCCACTGTAGGCCTCTCATTCATCGATGTGATTGGTTGTTCCTTGTCACATGACATCTGGTGCATGTTGCAGTTGTTGTGCCCTTAAAAATAGGCGCTCAGAAATGCATGCATGCTGTGATGGTGTCACGCTGGTTTTTGAGCGCACCTTCCGTGCATCTACATTAAAAACAGTGAATTTGAGGGCACAAAAAACACAGCTTGTGTATGGCCCTTAGTCTGGGTTTAAGACAGTTTAACACAATTTAACACAGTACCTTAACATTAATGTTTGACATTAGTTGACTCCGCTCCTCCAGACTTAAGATGGAGGTTTTTGATTCACATCTGCTGCCTCCATTTCGTCATAATATTTTTAGCACTGAAAGTGGCCTTTCTTTTCAACCACTTTGATTGATTGGAACGACCGTTAACGTGCAAATCATAATCGAAATTTGTTCAGTGCTGTCTTTCCTTCAGCTGCCTGCCTCCATCTGGACATGATGTATGATGTCATGCAAAAAAGCTATTGCATTAACTGACTAGCTATGATAATGTTTGAGAATTGTTGCTATCCTGCGCACCTGCATGGCGTGATGATGATCTGAAATAGTCCCAATTGATAGCAAGGTCTGATGTAATGCGGGGATGTTTTAAAATTATTGAAATAGACTAACAGAACACATGCATACTTTTTTGTAGCTTAAAACCTTTTGGTTAGATCTCCCTCTTGTATCTTAACAACTTTTCTCCGGTAATCTACGGGCCATTTCTCAGAGCAGGAGGTTCATTGACAGTAGTGACACCATCACATCAGAGCTACAGATGGTCAGCGTTCTGCACAACTTCATGTTCAAAAACCTGAACTATCACTTTAATCAGCATGGGCCAATAGCTGCACACTGACCAGGTGGACAACAGAGGGACCATATGATGGGATGAACTTGAGTGAAGAGAGTATGTTAGAAATAAATATGAATGCATGTGAGACTTTTACTGACCCAAATATTTAATCAGTGATGGAGTAAATCACAGAGCCTGTCAAACTGTCAGTGGTGATGAAGTATTCACAGGAAAATGATGTTGAATTCATACCACCTGTCGGTTTGTTTGACATATCATTTATGAGACTGATCCTCTTGACAATGAGCAATTATATTCGAGGATGATGCACAAACTGCAGGTGCGTCAAGAGCTTATTTTGAAGCTCATGCTGTGATGAAAAGTTCCAGTGCTAAAAATGACTACTTACTGGTACTTGACCTAATTCAAGACTCTCTTGTAACATTGTTTGTAATGATGATTAAATTATCAAAGACATAGTTTGATATTTTGAATCTGCTTTATTGTTTTCTTGCAGAGAAATTGATTGACGACGTGAATCCATCAGCAAACCTTCAATTTCAATATGACAACTTTGACCATTCCATTGGTTTTTATTGTGTCTCTTGGATGACATACACTTTTAGTGATGAGTGGATCTTTAGGCAGACACACAGGACAAACCATCGTGTATTCACATGAGATAAAAATACCATTCAGTATGAACTTACCCATAATTCCTGTGTTTATCCACCCAGGTACCTGACATCCACCTTCGGCCTCTTGGCTGCAAGCGCCGTTCATCGTTGATGGGACAAACATACACCAGCTGCTACTTGTATCTGTACAGCATTTTTAGTCTTCAACTCGCCTCAACTCACAGTTTCCATAGTAACGGGCTGGGAGGAATTGAAGACTGAAAATGACATACAGGACATTCGGTGTCCCTGTCTCCCACTTTGGCGCTCTCACGCTGTCGTGAGGTCAATGATCTGTGGGCTAAAAGGTCCCGTAAGCTGTGCTGGGAGCTTGATTAGGAAGAGAGTGAAAGATGGAACACAGGAGTGTAGTGGAGGCTCTCATACCTCCAGATGATGGCACAACAGCTGGAGCAGGGTGTTGCTTTGTGTTGATTTCCAACTTCCTAATAAAATAACTCTTGACAGTAACTGTGTGAGAAAAGTTTAAACTTCAAAGCAAACTTTAACACCTGAGTGGCATTGAAGCTGTGATAAGATTTACTCTCCAGTATACAGTACTGTATATAATTCTCTGTATAGTGCTTGAAATCCTTCTGACTGGGTCTGAAGAGAATACATTATAAAACCTTACACAGCATTTTGTGCTTCACTTAAAAGAAAAGAATGAGATGATAAAGATTACATTGGGGAGAAAAGTTTTATCAGTGTGCCCCGGTGGGAGGCGAGGACAATCCTCTGGTTATCTACTATTATTTCCTCTCACCATGATGAACTGTGTCTCAGAAAGGAACAAAACATCTTAAATCTTAACTGTAAATGTATTGTTTTGTACAAAGAGTTTTACTTGAAAGAGGAACTCGATAAGCATAAAGTTTTAGGAGTTAAGTTCCAGACCACTCCACATCCAAAACCTAAACCTAAATCAAAGTAATGGGCATTAAATGTCTTAAACGCTGAGGCGTTCAACCTGTTAATGTAATATCATCATCTGTCAGCCAAGGACAAAAGACGCCTGCAGTCACCTTTGGATTTGTGTTGATATTTTTATAATGGGTCTGAAGTTCTTAAAAACTCATTTAGGAAACTCATATATTTCATCATCTCATCGACTTTGGTCTCCTTTACTGAGGAGTTACACTTTAGGAATGTAAGTCAGCTGGAAAAATGAAAGGAGTTCAGTATCCAAATGAGCATTTACAAGTCAATTACTCATCCTGTGGTACATTGAACTCTTGAAGAAAGTCTTGTTTTCTCACACGTCTTTGCAGTCAACGAAGATCCAAAAATGAAGAAAATTCTTGATGAATTTAAAGTTAGGGATAGGGATCCGTTAAACAACTGACTTCTTTAAAGGGGCAAAAAGCGACCACTAGGTTTGCTGTTGTGCACTGCCTGTAGACCAAAACAAAGTGTGTCGTGAGCCAGCCTGGCGGGCTCACAGACTCACGACTGGAAAATCCGTTGAACCTAATGCTGTTATGCTATGCTATTGTTGGGTGTAACTCCACCCACAGTACCACTGTCTTCCAATTAGGCAACTTTGCCTTTGTTACCTTACTAGCCAGACGTTTGGTGCTACTCAAGTGCAAGTCCCCAGTACCTCCTTCACACTCTATGGATAAGGGAGGTCCTTAATTTTGTCAAACTGGAAAGAAGACTTAAATGACTTCTCCATTTTTGGACTCTTTGTTAAATGGAGGCGTGTGAGAAAAACAAAGTTTCCTTCAAGAATTTAACATGAATTGGGATGAGTGATTTGTATAAAAAGGGTCCTTTGGGGAATGAAGTATTCCTTTAATACACCAGGTAGAAACACAAACAAATAGTCAGTGTTATGGTGAATGCAGTCATACGCTTTCTGCAAATGATAAGATCCTGTGAAGCAAAAATATTTATTGGAAACAAAGTTTAATTTTTTTTTTCCCCAACCAAGACGTTATATTCCCAGTTTTATCTTATGATGTGGATGAATCCTGATCAAATTCCAGTTCTTCCCTGTGACGCTTGGTGTTGCTCTCCAAGCAAACACACCCAGACAGCCAGAACAATCTCCAGCAGTCAAACCCCAAAATCCAATTTCTGATTAGCCGACGCTTAAGACGTTGCAGCATAAGGTTTCTGACAAGCGCTGTCATCTGCTTACATATGCTGGTGCTGCATTCACATCACATGTTCTGTAAATACAATCTGGCGGCAGGGAAATATGTGCGTGTCAACTTCCCTTTGGGAATAACAAGTAGGATCTGTGGACGTTTTTGCAGCTGCTGTTATCACACTTGTGGGGAAGTGGCTGTACAAACACAGGTAGACAGCATACAGTAGCTTTATTTTCACTGAGGTTGGCAACTCATTATTGGAACAATTGCTGTAGTGAATTTGTTTTAATATTCATAAATGATTGTGCTCCACTGATTAACACACGCTTTAACACTAAAGCAAAACAAAACTGAAAACAACACAGAGGCAGTAAGCAAAGTTAATTATTAAGTGTGTAAACAAGTGGGTTGAATTAACCCGCAAAGGGGCCCCAGGATGCAAATGAACTGTTGGCTTTTCCATTGTTTCCCTCTGTGCATTATGTATATGTTAGTGAATAGTTAATGATCAGTTTGTGGTAGTTTTTTTTCTTTTCTTTTAGGAATAAGCAACATGCAGGCACAGTAAAAATAAAAAAGTCCTCAATAGAATGGAGCCTCAAATTTGGGTACTGACACAGGTGTCAACTTAAAGCCTTTATGATTGCAGTTTATAGTGTGCTTTTGTGGTGCATACAAATTGAGAGTTGATCAGATTATCACAAATGAACTGCCACACAGTCAACCTGAAGCCCTCAGGCCGAACCCAAGGCAATTACTCCCCACCTTTTAGGTTTGTGACCCCTTTAAATGAGGCCAAGTGTACTTGTGGCACCAGCTGTAATCAGGTTATGACCTCAGTTCGGTCTTGAGTTGACATCAATTAAACCAAAAAGTGATTTCATTACCCCTCCATTAGATCGTTCCATTTGAATGATTTTTTGAGGCCTGAAGTGGAAAAAGTTCCATAATTTCAAAAGCGAAAACAAACAAAAGTTTTACAGAACAGAAGTGTCTCAAAGTCAGTGGGTGTTTTGAATAGGTGTTGGATTAGATGCCTGTAATAAGGTCTGTTAACACAAGCTTAAGAAACGTTCACATTTTGTTCTACAACAAATAAAGAAGAAAAGAATAAAGATACATCAGTAGTCTGTTGACATCAGAATTTCATGTTGTGTGGATGTTACCATTATGATGTTTTGCAGATGTTGGGTTTTGCTGTCTATACCCTATGACTAAATCTATTTATTGTATTGTATTGTATTGTATTGTATTGTATTGTATTATATGTCAAGATGACATTGGCATGGGACATTTGGCAGATGTTGGATTTTTGTTCAACTTGAAACCAACAAAATATCAGTGTCATCTGCCAGCAGTATTCTACATCAAATTGATGTTGGCATTGGACACTGAAAACCTAAGGTGTTGGTGGCCGGCTGGGTCCTTGTGATTATACTTATGTTACTCTGATTTGGTCGGCTTTAAAAAAAAACAAAGGATGCAGTACTATCGATTGACGCAGCCTTGACCACTTTCTAGATCAGGTCACACTTAAAGGAAAGAATTTTGTGGAAGAGGTGAGCTTGCAAAATCGAATGACAAGTAGGAAGCTTAGCAAAGTGCTACCATGGTGTAGTTTGTTTATAGCCTAACGTTAGCATTTTCACCAGCTGCAGACGGATGCGGCTGGATGACTGATGTGTACATGCTGATTTGGGTGCTGTCAGAGCCGATCCGCGCATCACTGTGGCTTAATAATCAACTCAGTCAATAAAAACAACCCGTCCTGTGTTAGGAGTGTATGTCACTGACAGAAAGAAAGAAAGAAAGACAGGAAGAAAGAAAGAAAGAAAGAAAAGCAGCATACACCTCACATATTTATTTCTCACAGTTGTGCACACATTTGGCTGGCATGCAGAAACACCATCTGTGTGTCGAGGGTACGAGCCGCAGCTTCAGCTGCTCAGGTAGAGAGGCTGTGTAGCCCGGTGTGTTTTTTCGCTGATTCGGTTCTGCAGGTTCTCTGCTGGTGCACTGGAGACGGGGATCAAGCACTTTGTCTCACTCGGGATAGATTGTGCTTTTTTGGTTCATAGTTTTTGATTGACATGCGATTTATTCAGCTTTCCTTCCTTTCCCTCGCTCATGAGCATGTCATTAAAATGCGCTGGTTGTCGCATTATTCATGACGTACAACGTGGATTGCCAGGAAATATCTGATCTGTCTGTTTAGATCACAAACCTATTGGCAGATATCTGATTCACATTCGATATATTTCCACGTATGAAGAAGGCCTGAATCTGATCTGACAATGTCCGATATCATGCGTTTTTTTCCTGTTTAGACGCTCATGTTACAGATCAGATCTGTGCCACTTGAGAGGAAAAAATCAGATTTGGGTCACTTGAACCATGTAATGTAAAGTAGGCCTTTGATAAGGGAACCAGAGTGATGTTAACTTGTATGTTTGCCTACAAAAAGCGTTATCCCTGCAGCACTCTGTCCAGCCTTGTCATACTATATTGAATAGGTACTAAAGGGATACCTCAGCCCAAAATCCAAAATCCATATTTTTCCTCTTACCTGTGGTGCTTCTCATCAGTCTAGATTGTTTTGGTGTGAGTTACAGAGTGTTGGAGATATCAGCCGTAGAGATGTCTGCCTTCTCTCCACTACAATGTAACTACATGTCACTCAGCTTGTGGTGCTCAAAGCGCCAAAAAAATTAAAATAAATAAATAAATACACTTGAAAAACTCAACAGCAATGTCTTTTTCCAGAAAGCAGTTTATGTAGGAACTATTTTCCTTCTGCAGAACTACACCCGTCACCCATATCACTAAGCAGAGGGAAGCGTGCAGTAGTTCGATGCTACAAGGCTAGATAGCATCATTGAGCCAACTAATGTTACAGCTCAGCTGAGGACGCCATTAAGGTTTACAGTACATCGTATGCTGTCCATGAGTAGATGCACTATTCTTTCAGGGTTATGCAGTTGGTGGTTGCTGTTCGGTACTAAGAAAATAGCTCCTACATGAAACTGCTCACAACTAGGCCTGTGGATATTCTTGACTAACCAGGTCATGATTTCTGGAAAGGGACATTATATTTTTGATTTTGGGGTAAACTGGCCCTTTTTAATGAGCTAGAATGTCGTGATACTTCATCAATCAAGTCAACAAATGTGTTTTAAAATAATGTGTTTGAATCACTTTCAGGACTAAACTGTTGTAGCTGCCCCAGAAGTGACCTCAAGCTACTATGTTTAAAGTTCTCCAGTGAAACAAGAGATTTAAACAGAATTAATCATCATCATAGAAAACACAAGAAAATTAAGGTCAAGTTAAAAGTAACTGGAATTATCCATTAAACAATACCTGTCTTCCCAGTGTATCCTTCTGGGGCAGAGCTGCATCTGTGCTCCTGCTGGTTAGGCAATGTATCTCATTAAATCTGATTTGAATTCACCAAAGGCCTCGCTAGAAATAGCCTAATCTAATTTTCAGTTAAATGAATCTTGGATCCATTTTCCACCACTGTTCTGGACTCTAAGCTCCGTCTCGGCTGAACCTGAAATTACTAAATTAGAAAACCTCAACCGAAGGAAACAAGCCTGTTTTTGTTGATTCCCTTAGTTGAATTAAACAACACAAACAGGCCAGAGATGCACAATAGATGTGACTCTACTTTAGGTCTGCTGTAATTAATTATTTGAATACAAAGTCTCTGTGTCCCCAAGTTCATGATCAGTAATTCAGTGTGTATATACATCTACTTGTTAATCAGATGTGGATCTCTGCATGTTGGCCACTGGTGGCACAACCCGAGGACTGACTGATGAAACATGTCTGATGTTGGAGTTCACTTCCCAACCCCTGACTGCCTCTTGGCTTTCATCCTGTCTCCTGTCTCTCTGGCCCTCCAGCCAAAAAAGCATGAGAAAGGCCATCGCTGTCTAGTTCGGAAGTTGACAGCCCCAAAAGTTTGTCTGTCTCTTCACCCAAAGTTGTCACAGATGTACAGTCGAGACTTTGCAGCATTTCTTTCACTGTTTTACTGAAATATCAGGTATATGTAACCACTGGTTTAAGGCCCTGAAAGTGTACTTTATTAAAAAAATTTTTTTTACTGTAAGTTACGTGATGCTCCATGAATATTATTTTTATTTAGTAGTAGTAGGCAGGACTCACTGAGAACAAACTGATATTGCATATTTCTGTTTACCTATTAGGATTTAACACCATTTGAATGTCAGTCAGATCTGATTAAACCACACACACACACAGTCCTGATAATACAGGATTTATACTTCTGCGTCGAAACAAATCTACATCAACACAGAGCCAACGTTGTAGTCTGACGTGCACCTCCCCAGAAATTTAACTACACGTTATGGCGACGCAGACCTTCTGTCTGTTTATAAACTGAAACCATTTCCCTCAGTGGAAACAAAGCTTTTAATTTCCTTTAATTTCACAGATTACAAACAATACATTGTGAAGGCAATAAAGCCTCCACAAAAATAGCATTTTAAGTCTTGTGTGTGATTTATCCTTCAGGGATTTACACTTTGGGATTAATCCTGCCTTCTTATAAGCAGGGAAAATCTCCACAAGACCCAAGGCTAATTTATACAATGTGAAATGCCATAAGCTTGTGCGAATAATGTTAGCACGTTGTATTTGTTTGGAAAACGTGTTTAGTATAAGACAGTTGTTTTGTCAGTGAACCTTGTGAGTTGTAATGGAGCCAAATATTGTAACTTTACCTTTGTTAAATGTTGCTGTTGTTCCTGGCTTCATACGAGAAGAGGAAGAGTCCACTAGCAGCTTGGCTAATTTATGTCAAATGCCCTAGGCTTGTGCTAAAAACATTAGCATGTTGTATTTGCGGGGGCAATGTGTCCAGATAAAGACAAGAGCTTTGTCTGTGAGTGCTGCAAGTTATAGTGAAGCTGGTTTGTGTACTTGTGTTTGAAATTGTCGCTATTAAACAATGTTTACTGTGTGTTTTGGATGTGTTTTCAATCAACTAAACTTTAAAGCACTTCACAGAAACCCTGTCAACGACTACTGTTTTGGAGGTGTTACTGCACAGTGACACGTACACACCACTGCACAAGTATTAATGCCATATAAATATAGGCGTAAGCTCTGCATAGAGCTGATGCACAAGTATAAATCCCGCTTAAGGTGGATTAGTCAAGAATATTTTAAGGAGTAGTTATATATTTTGGGAAATACACTTATTAGCTTTCTGGTGGATAATTTGATGTGATGTGTTAGATATTAGGGGTGGGAATCAGCAGAGGCCCCACAATACGATATTATCACGATACTTGCTTTATTAACATCTGTTTTATGTAATATAAAAGTCTGTCAGTCTCACTTCAATTATTTTATTGCAGCAAAATGTATAATGTGGCCTGAAAAATCATTTGATTTTATTATTTTAGTAGGCCACCAAAGGTTAAATTTGTACTTGTAATATTAGTGATTTTTATCATAAAAAACATACTTAGCATCTGTGTATCAATACGATATTGCCACGCAAAAATAACCCACCCCTATTACATATCCATTAAATATTAGGCTACAGCCAGGAGCATCTTAGCTTAGCCGCTTAGCTTAGCTTGGTTCTGTTCAAAGATAACACAGTACCCCTACTAGGGATGTACACAGTGATAGGGCTAACTGCTAGCATCACATGGCTAATGTTACCTAACAGTTATTAATGGGTTTAACGACAGACGGGTGCTGTTTCAATTTTGATGTGAGTTTGTAAACTGTAAACGGCTCTGTGTCAGATGTTAGCTGCTGCTGCTTTATTAGCTCAACCAGTCAGAGGAGAGACGCTCTAAGATCTTGTAGCGCTACGTCTAACTAAGTTTGCAGATGTTTCTTATGATAACTTTGAATGAATGGTCTAATATAAAGCTGGTTGTTCAGTAACTGAATTTCAAATTGCACTTGTTTTGCTTCAGGAAAAGAAAGGAAAACTTATTGCAAAAGAAAGGCATAAATAATCCAGGTCCAGGCACTCAAGATGGTTTTAAAAATGTAAAAGGCCTTTATTTCAACAGGCTAGAAACATTAAAAATACACCAACAGGTATCGGCTTGCACCTTCCTCAGAGTGTGAGGAGGTTATTTATGCCTTTTGTTTTTGGAAATAGTCTTTCTTCTCTGTTTTTGAAGCACTGTTGGTTTGAGGGACACCAGCTGCGCTCCTGCTTAGTTTTCATGCACTTGTTTTGCATTGTTGGCCAATTCACATTGCTACTCTGGGGTGGCTGTGGCTCAGAGGTGAGGTGGGTCGTCCTATAATTGGAAGATCAGTGCTTCTGTCTATCCACAGCTCCTCCAGTCTGCATGTTGAAGTATCCTTGGGCAAGATATTGAGCTCCAAATTGCTCCCAATGGCTGTTTTGTGGGTGTGTGATTGTGTATTAATGGTGAAGCAGTAGGCACTGTGTATGGTAGTCTCGGCTACCAGTGTGTGAATGGGTGAATGTGATATTTAGTGTAGAAAGAACTTTGAGTGGTCGGCAGACTCGAAAGACACTACACAAGGGCAGGTCCATTTACCATTTATTCTAACATCAGACTTTTTTTTACTCTGTATAATAATCTATAATAATAATTTAATGTGAGTACCGACCATGAAAATGACGTTAAATGCCCATCGCTACCACCTTCAGACATCTCTTAAGCTCATTAACACATTATATCTCATCTGATGAATAGATTGAATAGATATTAAAATGTAGAAATGCAAATGCTTTACACAGGTTATGTGTTGTACTATTTCTTAGTTGAGAGCAACTTCCTTGAATATCTGCGTGTTGCCTAGCAAAGTGGCTGCTGATTGTAGTGTTATATTTCACAGACAAGTGGTATTGATCTTCTCATCTGACTCTGTAGCCTATTTTCCAAAATGCCAGACCTTTTTTTTTTTGTTTTTGAAGGTGACAGGTAAATCCTTGAAACACTTGATATGAAGCCACATTTTTAATATTTATACAAATGAAGTGTCACACTTTAGATTAATGCACAAACTGAGAGAAAAGGTGTTGTGTTCAGCTGCTAATGATGATTATCCTCAGGACTCTATGTTGACTTCCCCAAGGAGTATATGGGCTCCTCAATGAAAACAATTTAGAGCACAGTTCAAGTAACACAGAGTTCAATAACAAACAACAAAAGTATTACACACATATTCATTTTGCATGTGTGTTTATTTGCTCCTTCTTGTGTGCAATTGTGATGTAAAAACCAGTGGACTATGGAAGCGAAAGTTTGTAGACCCCAGTGACTTATAAAAGGAACATTTTATTAAAGCCCTTTTTCAACCACTCTCGTGCCATAGAACCACAGTAAAACACACCTCATTTTCAGATGGGTTTACAAAATGGTGAAAATTAGCTACATCGCTTATGGAAATAAGGAACTCTGGACGTCAGAAGACTCCACTCGCAAATATCCAGATGGGACTGAGCTCAAAATGCGACGATGCCGGTGTGTATTTCCAAAGTGCTGTCAATCACAAAGGGGTTCAGCCTTAGACAATTCCTCCAATCATCATGCAGACACCGAGCGTCCTCTCCCGCCCACCGCTCCATTAGGTCCCAGGGAAGCTGAGCCTCCCTGGAAGTGATGATTTTGTCACATTTATCCAATGACCGTCTTGCTTTGCTGCATGGAAAAAACCTGCTCAGCGCTGTCTCACAGGAATGCTTGACACGAGAATGTATGACAGGGAGGTTGCGTTTCAAAACTGGTGATAAACAGCTGACATTTGAACATCATAGTCATGACGTTACTGTGTGTACGTGTTTAGTATTTGTGCACTAGCACATACATGGCATTGTTTTCAACATTTTGCGCCAGTTTGCAATAAATTTATGTTCTCCCTCCGCTCACTCTAGTGGACGTTAAAGTGACCGTGGAGGTCACTGTAGCTTCGCCAACGTTGTTTTCAGCCGCCCTGTTGTTACTAGCCACTATGCTAATGCTGACATTAGCTACTTGAGTTCAAGTAATGTAAAGCCTCATTAATTGACCTTGGGGTTAATTTTTTCGTGATGTCTGCGCTTATAACGTTAACACACCTGTCGTATCACTACTTTTTTTCCAGTGTTGTTCACTTTTCTCTCTTCTGTGATTGGTGCATTATGACTTGTGGAATTGTGGGACTTGTAGTTTTACAGGTTGTAATTTTCACTCTCAAACTGTGCTTGTAAATTATTTTTCTGGTTTGCAAATCTACTTTTAGGAGTGAATGTGAGTGAAATACTTGCATTGTAGAGCCCTGCACCTGATGTAAAAATGAGCTGAGAGTGTCATGTGTCCACACAGACAAATTGTAATTAAATATAATAAAGTAGTAGAGCAGATAAACATAATAACCGTCCCAGGCTGCTTTTAACAACAAGCTCAAAATAGGAGCTCTAAATTAAAGATAATAACTCCTGTGATTCATCATACTGTCTAAAGTTGGCACAGGCCAAGGTTAATTGAGTCCTGCTGTGAGACTAATTATTAACACTTCAGACGATGGGTGCCTTCATGACACTGTAGATACCTCCTGTGGTTTGACAGACAGCCAGTATGTACCAGGAACTGGTTAGGATCACATGATTGGGTTAGGTGATTACGGAGTATATTAGATTTGTCCAACGTGGCCTGAAATGCACCTCAAATGCAACACGAGGATCCGGACACCTGTCTCTTATTATGGAGTTGTTGATAAGACAGCTGAATACTGGACCCTGTGATGCTGCTTGATACATTTTTTTCCTCAAATCTGAAACAAACAGCCAGATTCATATGTGAGAAACCACCTTCTTATTCATCAGTTGCACACAGGTACATGATTTAGATTATTCAGTGTCAAGCAGGTGCTGGAATAACAGCTGACGGGAGAATAAAACAATGACTCGGTTCCATGATATCAAATCAAAACAATCCAGATGATTTGCCTCAGTGGGCAGGATGATCTCCGCCTGCTGCTCAGTGACAGCCAAAGATAAAAAGCGCTGACCCTGAGCCACAGCCCTCCCTCCCCCCTCCTCACCTGTTTATTCATGAAGACATAGATGACTGGGTTGATGACCGTGCTCGTCTTGGCCAGGATCGAGGGGATGATGCTCGCCACGGGTGTGACCAGGCCGGACGGCCCGAAGGTGGCCAGCAGGGCCATGATGCCGTACGGCAGCCAGCACAGCAGGTAGCAGATCACCATGATCACCACCATGAATAACACGCGCTGCTCACGTTTCCTGCTCATCGACGCGTTGATCCCGCTCACCTGGAGACAGCGAGGAAAAGAGAAAGAGGAGAAGAGGATGAGAAATAAGACTTCTATGAGCTCGCGATGACACAAGCGGTTTTTGAGTTTTGCTGCCACGAGGCATTTGAATTTCCCCGATGGGAGAGAGAAGTTGTTGGAGGAGGGTGAGGAGGAGGAGAGTCTAGGAAATGAAATGCAGGAGTGACAGAAAAGAGTGCAGGTCAGACAGGGTGAAGTGAGAGATTGAGAGGTGAATGGAGAGGCAGAGAGCAGCACACAGACAGAAGAGCAGGAAGGGGCAATTCATCTCTACATCTACAGAGGGACTCTAATCAACGAGGAGACAGAAGGCAGGAGAACAAGAAAGTGACAGAGAGCACTTTGTGATTTCCTGGAAATCAAATGAGACAGAATAACAAACACAAATATTAAGTGGTGCAATACAATAGACGGAAACACACACACTGTTTTCTGACACACACACACAGTGTTGTTCTCTGAAATTATTATTATTACAGCTGTGGTTTATTATAAATTTGTCCATCATTCCCATCTGTAATAAGATTATATTCAACCAGGAAGGCAGTAGATTGAAATTTTTAGACATGTATACATACAGAAGAAGATATCTACTATTTTATGTCTCTCTGATAAGAACCTTGAACCTTTCTCACTGTGCGACTAAGGACCACTGTTTTAGAGCCACGACCAAAGATATTGCCACATTTGTTACATGTTTGTCATCTTTCGTCTGGGACAACACAAAATCGAGCAGTATATACCGGACTTAAAGAAGGGTTTAAAGAAACACAAACGACTCCAAGTGTTCTTTCCCTGAGTGGGGAGTGAAAATGGGTTCAGCCTGATCTTTCTCCAGTGCTGACACAGCACCAGATAGGTCTGGCTAGTCAGTGGCAAAAACAAGCACTTTTAATGTAAGTACATTATTGGTGGACAATTGTTTGCAGCCCGTTTTGCAACCGCCATTTGTAGCGCTCTCTCCCAATTCTAGACCAGTCTCAAAAACTGTTGTCTCCATTACTCAGTTAGACACAAAAACAAGGGAAAATTGGCTCCAGGTGGAAAAAACTGAAGCACAGTCACCTTCACATGAACAAACTTGCAAACTTACTAACAACTAAACTCTCCACAAGCTTGAGGAGTCTCCATGTGTGTCTCTGCCTCATGGCCACATGTCAGCAGCTGTCACTTGACTTCATCGCCATGGAGACACACACCGACAGGAAGCTGCTTTCACAAAAGGCTCCTGCTGTGGCAAGTTCTCTTTTTCCTTTTTTTTTTTTTTTTTTGGTGCGGCAAGTGAAGTGAAGCGATGGTTTTCTATGAAAGATATACTGTGCACACTGATGCACACACACAAGTAAATTACTCAGGCAGAAAAACAGCATGACTTAGAACAAAAAAAACTCCTGAGGGTCCAGTGATCAGTCGTCATCACTCCCATAATAGCTAATCATGAAGAGCTAGAATTACTGCCCGGCAGGTGTATGCCTCCATGAACCTGTCACCTTGCAGTTACAGTTTGCATCCATGTTTATGAAAACATGAACCTAGAAGATACAATCGGCACAGTTTCAAGATGGACACCCAAGATTATGGTCACTAATTCAGTGTCTGATCAAATGCCTCCCCTTCTGTTTCTGAGTTTTGATGTCGAATAATGGTATAGAAAAGTGTTTAAATTCCTACTGTTAACTTATAAAGCTCTAAATGGTCAAGCTCCATCATATCTTAGAGAGCTCGTAGTGCCATATTATCCCACCAGAACTCTGCGCTCGGAGAATGCAGGGTTACTCGTGGTCCCTAAAGTCTCCAAAAGTAGATCAGGAGCCAGAGCCTTCAGCTATCAGGCTCCTCTCCTGTGGAATCATCTTCCTGTCACCTTCTCTCTGTCTCTCTCTCTCTCTCTCTCTCTCTCTTTTTCTCTCTCTCTCTCGTGTCCTATTACTGCATCTTGCTAACTCAGCCATTCTGGATGTCACTAACTCGGCTTCTTCTCTGGAGCCTTTGTGCTCCACTGTCTCTCAGGTTAACTCGTATTGCAGCGGTGCCTGGATAGCGTGACGTGTGTGGTTGTGCTGCTGTCGTGGTCCTGCCAGATGCCTCCTGCTGCATCATTAGTCATACTTCTACTGTTATTATACACATATGATTATTGTCACATATGTATACTATCTCTCTCTCTGTGTCTCTCTCTTTCTGTGTCATTGTGTCATACAGATTACTGTTAATTTTTTATGCTGATCTGTTCTGTACGACATCTATTGCACGTCTGTCCGTCCTGGAGGAGGGATCCCTCCTCAGTTGCTCTTCCTGAGGTTTCTACCAACAAATTCTAATCAGTTCATCCTTGACTCACAGTGAACGTTTGTGCCAGAGTTGAAGAGATTCCTTCAAGGTGTTAAGATATCTTGTTTACAAGACTGAGACAGATGCAAGGTCACAGTGACATGGACCTTTGATTTCTGATCACTGACATCTTCAAAAAAAAAATTCCGTCAAGATGTTCTTGAGATACCATATTTTTGAGGATTTTACAGATGGTGTCATAATCATCTTGACCTTTCACCTTTGGCCAACAAAATCTAGGCAGTTCATCCTTGACTCAAAGTGAATGTTTGTGCCGAATATGAAAAATAATCCCTCAAGGGATTATTGTTTTCGAGATATAGCTTTCAAAACAATGAGACAGACAAAGTCACAGGGACCTTGACCTTTGTCTTAATCAGTGTGTGAATTCTTGTGGATGGCCAAAAACATGCTTTGTGAGGTCACATTGACCTTGATCTTTGGCCTATGACAACCAAAATTTTAATCTGTTTGTTGTTATTTCCCTTAGGGTGTTATTGAGATACTGTGCTTACGAGAATGCAACAGACGAGGTCATGGTGACCCTGACCTTTCAACTTTGACCACTGACATCTAATCAGTACATCCCAGACTTAAGTCCAGGATGTCGAGTGTAGACAAGTGAACGTTTGTGCCATATTTTAAGAAATTCCCTTGAGGTGATTCGGAGATACCTTATTTACGATAATGAGAAGCGTGCAAGATCACAGTGACCTTGACCTTTGACCTATAATCACCATAATCTTATCAGTTCAAGTGGACTTTTTTGTCAAATTTGAAGAAATTCTTCAAATTCTTACTTCTTATGATATTGTGTTCACGAGAACAGGATGTACAGACAGGTGGGTTGGACAGACAACTTGGAAACAAAATGCCTCCGGCCATGGCCATCACTGGTGCAGGGCCTGAACATATTTCATATGTCCCTCTGTCTCTCTCTATGTTGAGCTCCTAATGAAACCTCTGTATTTGCACAAATCTCCACCACATGTAGACATTTCCATTTTAGGTGTTGCTACATACATAGTGCGTGTACATGTTTATGTATGTTTTACGGGCCAATAAAAAAATAATACCATGTTTTCGGCTCTGCCCCAGCATTGTTCACTTCACATTATACTGGTCGCGTTGGAATCTCATGCATTCCTATAGACTCCTGTGCTGTCAGTCACACTGAGGCATTTGCATGAATCTACACATTAATACAGCACTCAGCTTTCAGCAGACATACAGAGTGTTTGCATTACTGCCACAATGTGACACAAAGCAAATAAATACTTTTCCATTGTGGCTAAACAAGCCGTGCCCATGACTGACAGACTCTTTACATTTAGCTAATTTATCCCCAGGAGGCTAACACACTCTGGGAATACAAAACATATTTAGACCATTTTATTCAAACTTTGAAGTGTTTACTCTCTTAGTTTATTTAAAAATGGTGATTTTAGAGTGGTAGAGAAAAGCAAGGTTCTCGTTTCTAAGCAACAAAGAGGCGGAAATGATTTATCTTGATAAGGAAAAATGTAAGATTAGACTGGTGTTTTGTTATATCATAACCCAGTGTGGCAGCTAAACTTTCTTGGACAAGGCAGATAGATGGTGATTATGATGTACTAATATGTACTTGCTTGTAACTACACAAGATGCAATACGTACATGAACAGCAATTCCAGCTAATCTCGTGCTTAAAATGTGACAAACTAGTGTGGCACACATTTGTAGCAGTATCTAATGACTTTGAACCGTTCCTTTTCAGTAACAGTTGGCATTATTTGCAATGGTTCCTGGTTCTTGCAATGGTTATATGTCCTCCAGTTACATTCCAGGTCTCAGAGAAAGAGTTGATTTCAGTCTTTGGACCAGAATAAAATCTGTTTCGCTCTTCAGAGTCCATTAAGACTCGACAGATGGAACCGTGTGTACATCCACATGACTACAGCTGTTCACAAACATGGCACCTGCAACGATGGCGGGCTGTTATGACAGTGATGCGCATATGACTAATGCATGTCATTTAATTACTGTTTGGTGAATAGCATACATTACAGTTGTTCTTTTGTGGCATTATTATCAATGATAATCATATTATTTAGTATTTAAATTTCAACTCAAAGTGCAAAATATTTAAATGATTGAGCAGTGCGTGGTTTTGCACTTTTATAGAAGCAGGCTGGATTTTGGTTGAGTAAAATTTCAGTTTTTGTTCCCTCCCTGTAGTCTTTCTCAATTTGTCAGCTCTGGAGAATAGGTGGCTAATAGCCTCAATCTTGGCTTTGATTAAATAAATGAAGTGGCAGAGATCACAGACAAATTGAGGAAATGGAGAGTAAGTGCTGAATGATTGCAATCAAAGGCTGGGCGGCTGGTGAAAGGAGCTAGCTTACTAATTGACTGCCCTAACAGAGAGACCGTTTCATATGCTAAACAGCAATCCCCGAAGCCGTATAATTAATATTTATGTGCCGTGTCCATGTGACGGCACAAATCTGTTGCAGCCTTTTGTCAAAACGACGGGACTACAAGCCCCGTAATGAGCATCAAAATAACAGGAGGTTTCAGATGATGGACAACATGATGTTGCACTAAGCAGGCACCGAACTGAGAACAGCAGCCCCTTTCTTTTTAGCTCCATGTCATGACAGTTTGAAATGGAGCTGTAGATTGTGGGCAGTCGTCCAATGCAGCACTGATGCTCACAGAGCGTGGACGGACGAGTGGGAAAGAATTTGTCAGGAACTGTTTAACGGGAAATGTTTGTCAAGAGAGAATATCATCGCAACATTTCACTGACTTAATTATATATCCGATGGCTGATTTTCCTCTGCAGCAACAGAAGGAGCACTGTCTCCTTAGTCTCTGGTGGGCTGTCAGTTTTGCAGACAGATCACGTGGCCACTGTGCTGCAATGTTGAAATTAGTTTTTAAACCAAACTAAAAGAAACTGCCTTTAAATGGAAGAAAGTTTTAGTTGTTGTTACGTGAAATGGTTTTGTGCTTTCCTTATGTGTGTGCCTCTGCTCTGTTTGCCCATATTTGAAGTTTGCTCTTCTTTTTCCTGTCACACATAAAAGTACATTTTCAAATCCAAATTTACAGTGGTTGTGTGAGTGTGCGGTAAATGTTGACAGGGCTCAACATACCACCTACATATGCATGGTTGTGCATGTTAATTAAGACGGTGCATGTCATTCTTCCTCTAACTCTACATAAACGGTTGCATGATACTCGGTACAGAAAATACGGTTCCAATTCTCAGACATTGACCTTGACTCGTGCAATTGACACTTTTCACATGCTCTCATGCTACATGTTCATCTTCTCTTGATGAAAAACAAATTTAAAACTGATAAGATTGTGGTGTAAAAGGACAACGCTGACAGTGGAAAATTTACAATTTTTTTTAAAACCTCCAGTGTCACATTTAGTTTCCTTCGTCTTCACAGGCAGCAGTGAAAGCCGTTCATGTTGGTGAAGGTTCTCAGTCATCCAGGTCATGGTAATTGTAAGTGCTATTTCCTACACAACTGGACAGTTTCTCGAAGCTGTTTTAGCTCTCATACATGAGGCTTCTTCAGTTCTAATGGACTGGTGCAGAGTCGCCATTCTGTGAAACATCTTCAGGAAACTCAAGCAAGTCCAGTTGCCTACAATATAGTCTGAGTGGGCGGAAGTTCGCTGCATAGATCAGCCTCTCATTGGGCGGAACAAGCAACCCGTTGAAGTCCCACCCTACCACCTTCGGTTGTGTAGCAGTTTTCAAGCGCACTGTTGCTGCGGCACCGCCAAGAACGATTGTGATTGGTTGAAAGAAATTAAAAAAAGCAGAGCAGTTTTTTTTTTCTCCAATCTTAAAGTGAGAGTTGGCGCAGCCAGACCTTTCTTTTCTTGAGAACGGTCTGGTGAGCGAGACTACCTACAATATAGCACTTAGGGTTACCATTGTAATCATAAGAAATTGGGAATTGAACTATAGAGGTCAATATTCAGCCATTAGTATTATTTGTTAATTTGGAAAAATATATGAAATAGATGAAGCACTAAAATCCCATATGAAGAGGTGTTTGCTGTGTAGTGTTAGTTTTCTGTATTAAATTTGAACTGCATGGAAATTATTGGGAAAAAAAATCCATAAAAACCAATAATGATATATTAAATCAAATACACATGTAATATTTGACAGTTCAAAAGGTAATTTTGCCAATGTTACAAAATGATGTTAATGTCCGTCCTCTTGTACACAAAGCCCTAAATGGACTCGATCATCTGCTGCTTGTTTATTGGAGGTTCCCAGCAACAGCTGGAAGAAGATCAGGGATGCAGCCTCTGTCAGTTACGCCCCAAAGATATGGAACACCTTTCCTATAGTTCAGTCAGGACCACTTTAGTCAAAGAAAACGTTATTTCCATTTGTAGTATTATATTTGGCGGCATGGCTCTGTTCTGGGGCCTCTCTGCCTTTCCTCAGGCCTACACAGAAAGCCTCTTCCACGCGCCTACATGGAAAGAATAAGGCGGAGAGAGCACACCTCTTTGCCCTTGCATGTGCAAATGAGGACAGCTTAAGGCAGAGAGGCAAACCTCCCTGCCCTTCCACGCGCCTACATGGAAAGCCTAAGGCGGAGAGAGCAGCATCAATCAGCTGCGCTATCAGTCGATTGGCTGTTGAGATCAGCTGATGTAACTGGGATGTGAGCTGAGCTTGAATTCAATATATCAGAGGAGCTAGCTCTCTAAATATTTTTAAAGAAAGCCAAAAATGTATCTGCTCCTTCAGTATGACCAAGTCCAAATTTTGCAAGTATCACAATATGAATTTTTCATATCATATTAAGAACAACACCAGTATTATCATGAACGATATGATATGGCACACCCCTACTGTGTCACATGTCAAAATGTCTTCAATATAAGCCAGTGTCATAAACATCAGATGAACTATCCACACATGGCAGCCAGTTATTATGAAAGCTGCTCCCTCAGTGTGTAAAGTCTCCATCTCTTGCTTCTTGTGTTTCCTGCTGGGCCACATGATTGACATGAAAATGACACCTTCTGTTGGACCTAATGGATCAAGTTGTGATGAGTTAATGACGGATGATTGAGCGGCTTCTCAGTGTGTGCACTGCAGCAGTTTTACAGCTGTTCCTCTTGTACTGATGCCCAGTGGGTTATGTGACCACCAATTTAGACCTCAGCTACACTGACATCAGGCTTATTGTCTTGGGACTATTTCTGGTGCCTTTTGGGTATTCTGGGACAGTTTTTAGCGTGAAACAGTGTAAATTATTGTAAGGTAGTGGCACATAGCATGGCCAGTCGTAAAGGAAACTGCTTGGACCATGCAAACAAAAACATGCTATATTGCAGGAAAGGCGACTGTGCTTTGGTAAATCAGCATAAAAATCTGATGCAGTAACATTTCCACTGAAAAGCACAAAAAAAACTTGTTAGATATCTGATTAAAGAGGAAATACATGCTGCAAAAAACAATGTTACCTGCTCACCCCCCATATTAACTGTACACTGCTGCATTTTTAAAACTATGTGAGCGTGCCTGCCTGCATATGAAGTATCTGTAGGACAGTGACTGTATTTTGTGGTCCGTTGAGCCTGTCTGAATGCTTGAATGTGTGTGTGTCTTCTGCTACACAGACTTTCTGCTCTTCCAGATGACACTGAAGTTGACATTAAGGACCTGCTTTCAGTATGTGTCTGTCATGTTGTCTCTGTGGGAGAAGACAGACACTCCGTGGTCTTGTGCTGTCACACTGACATGTACTGCAGAAATTTCCTGTCTGTAGGCAAAGCCATCTATTCTAATCGCAGCGTGTCACATGTAAGAGGATGAATAATGGTGTGTGAAGCCAGGGAGACGGGTAAACTGTGTGCCGTGCCACTTGAGAAATGTGACGGTTACACTTTACTGTAGGCATTTAGCTGTTCATGTCAAGTCGAGGAGCGGATTTTACAATGAGTGAGTGGGTTACTCTGTTCTTGTACGAGCCTTAAACTGTTAGAAATTGGACAGATATGAAGTGAAGAACATGCTTTTGAAGAGATTTTCAAAAAAGAAGTTATTTTTCTTTGCTGAATGGAGACAGAAGTTTACTCCGCCCTGAAGAGGCAGACAAAGCAGAGCCAAAAGAAGTGATGGTCAGGTTGTCTCACACAGGGGAAAGCAGCCGTTAGTGGCAGAAAGTAGGATGAGCTGCATTGTTAAGGCCGCAGATCCATTATTATAGGGATGCATGATATATATCGGGTCAATAAATTATCCACCGATAATGGGACACTTTTAGAATTATTAATTATTCTGATGATTAAAATTATAGCTGATAAATAGCTCTGATAATACAAAGCCAGACTGCTTTCATTGACTGAACAAGGACTGCATCTACACACTTGACACAGTGGGATGTGGTACATGTGCCTTTAAACTTGATCTGTGAGCTGCCAATAGACACAGAAGAAAAACAAATTCAGCACGCTGTCTAGAGGGTAACACATGTCACGGTGTGGACATCTTTCACAGATCTAGAGGAAGATGACAGGATTGTGCCGAGGGTCTGATCTCCGACTGCTGAATAGGTTAGACAAAGCGCTGATGGACCGTCCCCAGACTGTTGGCACAAGTTAATTAGCAGCAGCAGCTTACATCCAACACCAAGCTTTTAAAAGGCTTGACTGTTGTTAAACTTATTAATAACCACTAGCCATGTGATGCTACAGTTAGCGACTTGTATCATTACCTCTCTGACTGCGTGTGTGTGAGACACAACTACTTGTTCGTCTGAGATGAGTGTTAATGTGTGAGGTGAGTCCATAGCCTATCGCTATTCTACTTGGTAGCTGTAGGCTAGTCGATCGTGGGACTACATCAAAGCCTTTCCTACCCTCAGTTGTTCATAACCTACAGGTTACAGACTTATCGTATTGGTCATCGGTCATGAGAAGCAGGTAATTGATGTTTGTTGGTATCACTTGAAAATACCTGTAAGCTCTGTTCTGGTACAAGCCTTTAACAGTTAAAACTGGACAGATATGAAGTGAAGCACATGCTTTTGAAGAGATTTTAAAAATGAAGTTGTTTTTCTTTGCTGAATGGAGACAGGTGACTCTAATCTGGCGAGGCAGACAAAGCAGAGCCAAAAGAAGTGATGGTCAGGCGTGTCAGGGAGGGGAACGCAGTGGTTAGTGGCATAGATTAGAGCACTGGATAAGCTGCATTGTTAAGGCTACAGCTCCATTATTATCATCCTCTATCAAGGAGGGAATAGACGAAGGACGTGCGAGAAATGGAGGATGATTGACAAGTTTCAGTTTAAAAGAATATCTCAGCAGCCTGACTCCAGTTGGTGTTGCAATGGTCAAAGCATGGGATGATTAAAGTTTGAGCAGACTCCTGGGTGAGGAAAGATTTTATGGATTTTTTTAGGGGGAGAGTGAACCCCTGCTCTTGGGTTGTGGCTGCATTGTGGGCTTTGTATGACAGTTCTTGTCTAAAAATCAAAGCAGGGCTCCTGCAGGCTTCAGGCAGGACTCATTATGGCCTTGTCAGCGGTGATGGAAAGGTCTAGCAGAGTGGAAAAAGTGCCGCAGAGTCCTAACATCTATGCTATCTATTTTTCAGTGTTGTTAGTTTTCAAGGAGAATAGTTCAAAACCCATATTTGGTATATTGAATTAGACACTGGGGAATGTTGGAAATAGAGAAATGCTTTGAATGTCGGCCAGAAATTAAACCAATGGTTCTTGCTTCATTCTGCAGTCTACACGTGGCACACATTTATCTAACATTTAAAAGTGTTTTCATTTCTTGAGCTCAAGCTGAGGGACACACAAAGAGGAATGCTAAAGTGAACATTTATTTTGGGTCTAATTTGCCAGACAAGCTAAATCAATAACAGAAAACTAGCAAGAGGTAATGTGTAGACTGGTCACCTACTGTTCTCTTTACTGCCCTTTAGAATCGGCCATAAAACCTTGGTTTATGAGGGCTGGACATGAGGACAGGCCAGGTCAGGAGGAAAATATTTTTATTGGAAAATATACCCTCGAAAAGCTGACTATTATTGTCCTCTCTAGATATAATCTAGTGAAGACAATATGTAATCTAATAAGAAGTCTGCAATAACTGACACAGCTTACTTCCATTTCTCAGTGACCCTGGAAGGGTTCGGTTTTCAGCCCTTTTATACTCTTTTATACTTTCACCTTGAAACTTCAGTCAGTGGCTTTTCACATACTGTTTATCCAGGGTTAACCTAAACCCAGAGCTATAGGGTTCACACTGCACTTCTATCAGCCGTGGGTTGAATGTTGGAACAAGTGACTGTTTATTTTACATAAAACATTTACATGTAACTGCTCCTTAAAAGCAAACAGCAACATTTAAATGTTGCCATTAGCAGTGGTCAGTGTGAGAGCAATGCTGAGACATCAAAAAGAGAGAACACTAGAGAAAGGAAGGACTGAAAAGAAGATGTCTTAAGTGGATATGATGCAACTAAATCAGTTTGATTGCATTGTTTTCTACTAGACGGTCGCTCAGGTTGCTGGCATCGCGCTGCCTGGCAGCTCTGGCAGGGCTTGCAGAAGGCTGCCAAGGGGCGGGGCTTTCAAGCTGCGCTGTAGAAGATCTCTTTCTGTCTTTCTTTCTTTTTTTCTTTCTTTCTTTCACTGTCCCGCCTTGAGAATATTCACGGTCTGCAATTGGCTGCTGCTCGCTGCCACTTCGGTGGCGTTGCTGCTCATTTGCATAAAGTTGATGCTAGCAAGCTAGGTTGTTGGCATCAACAATGATATCTGTAAGTTACCTGCGATAGTGTTGTTGTGAGTATGAATAATAAGGAAGTTTGTACTCACCCACCTTTTCAGTGGTTACTCAGAGGCCACGGCTGCTGGGTCAGTGGTTTGTTTACATGGCATGACTGGAGACCGGAGACACTGATCCAGTGTGGACAGAGAGCGTTCAATGTTACGAGATGTGGCGCGATAGTCTGACGCTCGCATCCAATTAGGATACAGTGTAAGTAAGTCTTTTCTAGACGTATTGTTTGTTTGAAGTTAGCAATGTTTCCCTCGGTTAGTAGTGGTTACCATGGATACAACGTAACCATAAAGCACTGGGCACTGATGACATGATGTGCCATGTGATTGGACAACAAATATGTGACACAAATTCCATTAGCTTCACTTCACACTTAAAGGTGCTCCCAGAAACTTTGTATGGGGGTGGCCTGATGGGGCCCCTGAAGTCACAGTTAGACTGTGCAATTTTGGTCTATCTCAGTCGAAAGATGACCATCTCGAAAGAAACAGGGTGATATCTTTGGTCGTGGCTCTAAAATGGTGGGGTCCTAAGTCACACAGTGACAAGGACGGCCGTTGTCAGGGTCTTGCATGGATAAAATTCTGACAGTGTCAGAAATTTGGGACGACCATCTCACAGTGTGACTGCTGTTACGACCTACGCCTACTAACCAACCAAGAAGAAGGATAGCAGCGCGCCATGGAGGCAAAACACGCTAAAAGAAATGTGTGAGTTTCCAGCAAAGACGAAAACCTTGTGGAGTTGTGTCAGCAGAAGCCTTGTCTGTATGATGTGTCCTCTAGCTCTGACCATGAGCGCAAAAAGGATGAAGCATGGAAGGAAATAGTGGTGGCTGTCAAGGTCACTATAAGACTGTGGTTTCTTATCTTGCAGTTAATATAACTGATTAGCAGACGTGCAGAGACTATTACCACTACAGTTAAGATTTTGCATTCCACAACAGTCCTGTTTAAATGTGTCATGTCTACATATTAAGCGATTGGTTCACAATCAGACATACTCAAGTTTAGGAGAGTTTAGTTGAACTGTTTCCACTCGGATATCTTTAGGTGAGAGTTCAAGTTCAAGGGACCCCTTTGAAAATGGCCATGTCCGTTGATCCCTCTCCAAAATTTAGCCTAAATATTGAGTGTTATTTAGCTCAAGCTATGTCAACATAGTTGGTACCAGTGGTTGCCTTAGGTCTTCTAGTTTCATATGACACCACTGCATTCATGCTATCTTAGAAAATGAGCAAGAGAGTAACTGTTCACACTGGAAATGTTTAGCCTTGTGTTTAGTTGATCTTCAGGAGATAACCCTGCTCCAGAGCCGTGGGCTTAAGTCAGGGTTAGCCCACTGTGGGATGTATCAGTGTGAAGCTTCCTTAGCCCCAGGTAACAGCTCTCTTACCCTGTGGCTGAGTGCAGCCTGAGAGGGGCTGCAGACTTTAAACCAATCTCCACCATTGTGCTCAGTACATCATATTAGTTTAGCTTCAGCTGCGTTCACTCAGCTAGCAGCTTCACTGCATACATTTCTGACTTTTTACCTGATACTTAATTTGCTTTCAGTGATTTCACTTTGACGAATGTTTCAGCTCCTTTAATGCTTACCCTTCAACTGACTGTTTCAAGTCTCAGATTTTCACCTCTCAAACAAATCTTCCTCAGCTCTTTGGAGTCACACAACTGCTCCCAGTACTTACACTTCAGCTGACATATTTCTTTTTTTCCAGTTTGTACTCTTCAACTGGCATTAGACTTCTACTTCAACTGGCACTTCCAACTAAATTTATCACCAAAACTTAAACTGACATTTTAACCATTTTAGTGCCTCCTCTTGACACTTGAAGTGACATTTTTCAGTTTAACCTGCATTAATTTCTTTCAGGACTTTCACCTTAAATGATTCCTTCAGCAATATTTAAAATGTACACCTCGTCTGGCATTCTAAAGGGACAGTTCACCCCAATATCGGCTGTGGAAAATGCACATTCTTATATTGATGTAGTCCCTCAAGATCTACACTGATACTTTTATGTATTCTTTACTCAGATTTTACGTTTGAATTAGCACATCAACTTGTGCTACACTTCACTTAATCTGAAACTTTAAATGTATAATCTGCAGGAATGTCAGCTCCCATTTGTAAACAGTATCTCCAATGAAAGTGAAAGCCCAAACCTCAGCCTTAATGGCTTGGTGTTGCTATATTTGCAGTAATAACACATTTAATTTCTTATAGATTATACACAATAAAAGTGTTATGTATAAACTTTTACTGTGAAGCAGCAAAAATAATTAAATGTTGGGTTTTCATCAGCAGTAACTTAAGACTCCTATACGGCTGAGAACAAACATTAAACAGTAAAATAAAGCAGATATCTTAAGTAAGACAGGAAAACAGGACGCAGGAGAGAAACTAAACTCCAAACCACAGCGATTCAGTTAGAAGCTACAAAAGTACAGCACCTAATTTCCAGGGCTGGTACCTGCGGTTATTCCACAGGCTAGTTAATAACATGTTGGACAGGAAATCCAAAGTATGGTATCATTTAGAGAAGGTGAAGGACGAACCCAAGGTGATATGTAAACTCATCTTCATTGGTCAACTACAAACATAACGTATCATCTGAAACATGGAAGTAGCTACTTGCCCATTAGCCACTTAGCACAATCATTACTGCTTTGCCAACAGCGTCATTAACAGGCGGCTCGCTCAGTGTGTGACGTGCACTTGTAGATAAAATATAGGCCTATATTAATGAAGGTTCATTAGTACGGTTTTGTATTTCTCTGTAATGTAGCACAGTGTTAACGATGTTACTGATACTATTCTTTCTCACACCTTCAACCCAAACCATTATGTTGCCCCGCCCAAAATATATCATTTAATTATTAAATTAGTATCGTAAACATGCAGGCGACTAGTCGACTAATGGCTTGAAGCTTCATTCAGTAGTTCAGCAATTTCAGTAGAAGTGTTATACACTATTTAAAAAGAACCCTATAAAAATACTGTGCAGAGTTGGATTTTAAACTTTCGGAACAAAGTCCTGTTTCACGCCACGTTAATTCCCAACTGTGTATCTCTGCCATGATATCCTGTTCCGGTTAAAAAATGAATTTTTCAGGTTTGAGCACCAGATGATCCTTATTTGGAGGCAGGCGGCGAAAGAGAAAACAACAGCATTTTATTTCAAAGCACGCATGAACGACTCAAATTGTGGGCTTGGAATTAGAAAGCATTGTGGACCTTCAGCCTCTGTATTCATCTGTGTTCCTGTAGTAGTCCTCTCTGAAGCTGAGTGACACACCAGTGGCATCAGCTGCTTTTTATATCAGTGTAATCAAATCGTCTCATCAGCTTAATGTTAGTGACAGAGCTGCAAACAAGCAATCGACTCTGAGCAGGATTGTTTTCCTCCAGTCAGAAAGATGGATGGATTTTGAGATTGTAGTTGTAATATATTATGCTATTATAATTACCTTATAATGATCTGATGACCTTTGTTGAGAGGGCAACTTTTCAACTTTCTTAGCTAAAGTTTAGTGCTCTGGTGGTTTTTGGAGGAGGATCAGGGCAAAGCATAAATCGTTATTTGATACCTGGCCAGCAGGCATGTGTGACGTCCCCGGTGTGGAGGATAAGTCACCTCCAGCATGTTCCAAACACATGAAATTGGTCTGCAGGTGGACGGAGGAGACAGACTGACAGCAGTGCTCCGGCAAGGCAGAAATAAATCGAAGCACAACTCTAAGCATGTTTCCAATTCAGAAACTGCTCTGACAGGAACTTCAGGAACTTTGTTTCCTCACACTACAAAATTCACTCTGTATTCCTGCTTTGTTGTCGACTCTTTCGGCTCTCCACTTTTTCAGTTTCATCTAAGTCCAGATGTTCCTGTAAAAAATTTCTCTTCTGTCTCTGCCTTACAGTATCAGAGGCTCTTCTGTCTGTTCCCACCTCTGTCTTTTCTTTCTGTTCATTCACCGATGTCCATGATTGCATCATAAAAAAAGCCAACTGAAGCAAAAACACTGATAACATTC
Organism: Epinephelus cyanopodus; assembly: GCA_026686955.1. Classification (NCBI taxonomy): domain Eukaryota; kingdom Metazoa; phylum Chordata; class Actinopteri; order Perciformes; family Serranidae; genus Epinephelus; species Epinephelus cyanopodus. The sequence continues at coordinate 18,670,589 of CM048926.1, read as the reverse complement.
AACACTTAAGTGCTTCTTAGTCAGTGAGTTACACACTGACCCAGAATTACACCACAATCACGTTAGATGCCCCCAACGCCGCCGCTCCACTTGCACACAACCGTATTAGCACACTCTAAGTGTTTTTAATTAATCCACATAATCAGTTAATTCAGAGTCCTCGGGCCGGCTAACTGGATTACACCGATGTAGCGGGGGCGGCTGCCAGACCGGCTGCTGAAAATCACCTCAGCCCTGGGAGGCTGGAGGCAGTCTGCACCTCCTGCTCCTTCCCCAGCTGCTGCCTGCCCTCCTCCCTGCCCGCAGCAGCACCAGACACTGGCTATTAGACTGTGAGATTGGTGGCGATGCGTTGTGGCAGTCGGTAGGAGCCAGACATGGGGGTGAGAACAGACAGAGGAGGAGTGCAGAGAGTGAGATATAGAAGCGAGAGGTTGTTTGAGAGGTAAAAGCGTACGGGAGGAAGGAGTGGGATTGGTGCAGCAGAGAGAAAACGAAAGAGGAAAGGTGGGAGATTGAAAGTCCAAAAGAGGAGAAATGGAGGCGTACGGGGAAGAGATGCAACCAGGCAGATTTATAACTGTGAGTCCAGCTGCTAATGGCAAATCAGCAGGAAGATGAAAGCTCCCCTCTCCTGCTTTTCTCTCTATCCTGATTTTGGATAATGGGCAGCTGAAGCTTCCAGCTTGGCCAACGCTCCCCTGGCTGTAGACGTGTGGCGGCTGCAGCCATTTTTGCCTCGCCAGTTAGACAAACATGCACACACAGCCTTTAAAGACAAGGCTGTCATGTAAGTGCACTCAGCTAAGCCGAAACAAATAACCTTCTCTGACTGTCTTCTTCAAGTGCTCCTACCCTCTGAGACTTTTTGGAAAAGTAGAGACCCAAGCCAAATCATTTGAAGCAATTAGTATCTACCACGCCAGGAGAATTTTTTGCGAGAATGCACCGTCAACACTCGTGACACTCCTGGGAGAGGTGAGGTGGAACGACTTTGCAGCACTACACCACCTCGACCAGGAAGGAAAGATTAGAGGCAATTTTCTGAGCGACTTTACTGTAAATTCTGACTCTGTATCTCCTTCTATCTTTTACACAAACCTTTTCCCCACTTTTTAGTGATTTCAGTGTTGCAGATGTTTCCAATTCTGTAATAAAATCATGACAGTTTTACATCAGTTCATGATGTAAAACTGTCATGATCTTAATCATTTGGTGTACGGTGGTCATAAAACCATAAAAGTCGGTCTTTTCTCTTCTTGATATTCTGACTAGGGTTCCAGTGATATACTGGTTTCAAGGTATACCATGGTATGAAAATTGATGGTTATCATACAGTAAACATTTGCTCATCTACAGTATTGAAAAAAGCAGAGAATCTCACTTTTATTTGAGTTACCACCAGATTTAGGGAGACTATTTTTTTTTTTTTTTACATACTTTCAAGTATATTCGAAGTTCCAGTTCCAGTTATAAAGTGTTTGTTCAACCAAAAATAACCCCACTGTTTTCATTCCTGTGAGTCATTCTGATAGTCACAATAATAATTCAGTCAGGAACACTTGAGTCAAAGAAAACTTTATTTCCATTTGCAGTATTATATTTGGCGGTATGGCTCTGTTCTGGGCCCCTCTGCCTTTCCTAGGCCTATGCAGAAAGCCTCTTCCACGCCTCTACGTGGAAAGCCTTAAGACGGAGAGTACACACCTCTCTACCCTTCCATGTGCACATGAGGAAAGCCTGAGGCAGAGAGAGCACACCTCTCTGCCCCTCCTTGCGCATACATGGAAAGCTTGAGGCAGGGAGAGCAGCAGCAAAGACCCCCGGGGGAAAAAAAACAGAGCAGCATCAATGACAAACAGAAATGACATTGATAAGTCAGACACAGCATGAAAAGGAGGAGCTGGGGTGGGGGAGGGTTGCAAAGCGGCTTGCAGAGGAAGCAGCAACAGTAGGCAGGCCAGAGCACTTTAAATAGGGCGCCCTGAATGAGATTTGCCAATTGGTTGCATCGAAGGCCTATTATGGAAGACCTATTATCCTGCTTGAACACAGACAACTAAATTCAACAGTGTGACTCAAAATAATGATAAAATAGATTTTATTGATGTAAGATAATATGATGATGGTGACATTTTCCACCGGTCCGCTGCGCTCTGAGTCTGATGTCAGTGACACATGCTGCTCTGAGTCGCGCATCTGTCTGCTTGCGTTGCAGTGCGCGCCAAGGGTTTTAATTTTTAGTGTTAAATCAAAAGTTAAACACTACTTGTAAGCAACCAGAAGTGTTTTTTCATTTGTGAATATTTTTATCTTAATTCTAGGGTTGCAAGAAACTACCTTTTCACCATAGTTTGTAAGTTATTAACTTTTTTGGACATTGAAGGCTTCGATTTAATATCGATCTGAGCTCCGAAGCTTCGATTTTCAAAAATGAAATCAAAGGTCAGCCCTAGTTTAGAGTAATGTGTTTTTTCAGAAAGGTAAGGGATTGTTAATATTTCATATTTCTTAGAAGCAGTTTGGTGTAGTATTTACGCTAGTAGCAGGATTGGAAATAATCTCAAAAAGAATCTAGTTATAGTCAGATAGTGACCCCTTAAGATTCTCAGTCTTTGCAAAAAGTTTATAGTGCATGACTAAAAACTCACATTGTCTTTGCCAGACTTTAGTCTTTTAAAAGTATTTCCAAAGTCTTTTCGGAGTCCTAAAGCGTATGATAGACATTAGTTAGCTTGGCTGCATCTAACTCTGAAAAGTTAAGAGACAGCGTATCTGGTGACTCTGATTGTGACTGAAGTTATGTGGAGAGGAGAACAGGAGATATGTGATCTGTTGTGGGCAACTCTCTCATAAAGTTCATTTAATGAGGAACTTCTAATGCCACAGCTCGACTCAAACTCAGCCTCATAAAAACTGATTCCTCATAACTGAGTTTCTTTATCTGATGATTTATTAAACATGAGCATGTGTCGCTATCAAAAAAACCCCAACTTGTGGCTTCTAACTGAAAGCTGAGGTTTTACAAGACCTACAGTACAGGGATTGTAAATGTAATAAAAGTGGCTCATTTTGTTTCAGGCGTCGCCGTAATTGCTGAATGTTCGAATGTTTAAAAGCCTGGTTGGCGTTGGCTTGGAAGATTCCTTTGTATGATTTCTCAGCCGATGGCGGAGCTGTGACAGCTGAAACTGCGCCACCATATCAAAGCTAAGTCGATTCCTGGCACCAGAACATGGAACGCCTCAGACAGCTACATCCTCACCAATCTGATCACACTTTTCACCCTTCCATCATCTTCCCCCCCACCACTCTGCCAGAGGGGGGGAAAGTGCAGTCACCGAGACCAGACGTTCAGCTAATGCCGAGAGTCACATTAAAACATGTCAGCGGTACAAGTGACTTCTTTCCTCTGAAATTACTTACTTGAAGTGGCTGAGAGAGGAGGGAGAATGGTTCTTAAAGCCTATCAGCTGTACACAACTCCGGTCTTATGCTGACTTGCACACAAAAACACACACAAACACACACACACACACACACTGTACAGATATATACATCCACCATGCATGCAAATCTCAAAAACTTTTTTTATATTAAAATAGACATCCAGATATAAAAAATACAAACCTAAGGCAGTCAACTCAAACACATGAGTTTACATTTAAACACACCTGGGCGCCGGGTACACACAAACACACATCACCCAGAGGAGAAAAGACACTGGCGCAGCACTTTCCACTGGCTTGTTGTGCCTCAGCATTCCAGCTCATGAGTCGGCCCGAGGGTTCTGCCAGCGCAGTTGTTGGCCGCTAAACATGATTGATCACAGGATTTGTGTCTGCCGCATTAGTCCTGTGCACCACCAGCCTCCTGTGGCCTGCCAAACACTACGCCTGCCTGTCGCCCATCAAAGGGCCTCTCTCAGCAAGAATCCTCAACGCTCCGCTGAGTCGCTTTACAAACACTCGCTGTCCCCCCCTCCTCCTCCTCTTCCACCTCCTCCTCCTCTCAACCTTTCCATATCCCCACGTTCCTTCCCTCCACCTGCTCCACCCCCCCCTCGCCGCCACATTTAGGTGCCTACAGGGTCGCGCAGAAAAGGAGTGCGATTGTAACTTTTATTGAATGAGGGAGAGTCAAGTAAATCTGCAGAGAGCTGGGGGAATAAGCATCACCAGCTGCTTTCTACAGACAAACAACTTGTAAGGGAGGGAATCAGGAATCAAATTAAGGGTGAGGCTCTGTCGGGCTGCCGGGGAATTCAGGAGCGGATGTAGTGAATGTGAGGTTGGTGCATGTGTGTTTAGGTACACCAAGATGGAGTGCCAGGACATTCATTTTCATTTGGAATAACAACACTCCAAGGACCTGAGGGAGAGGAGAGCGCTGGAGAGGCGACGTGGAATTGACTTGTTGAACTGTAGACCTAAAGGGTTTTTTTTCTCCGTTAGATTGCCTTTGGTAACGTCTGAAGATCCTGCCTCTTGTCCTGCCTCCCGGAGCTCTAAAGGGACTCGAGATTGAGAGGGGGAAAAAAAATCAAGAGACCAATGTTCTCATGCGATGTCAGAAGTCTTTATAGAGTTCACCAAATACAGATAACAAAATGAATTACATTTGCCAGCTGTGAGCCGAATGTCAAAAGATGAGTTTATTGCAGCCCTTACACATGCCCGCTTTCAGCAAGTACAAGTGACATATGTGACATCAAGAATGTCTCACATCCTGATTCTGAAATACTCAGTTTGAATATCTAAATTGAAGAAAAGAACCCCAGCAGAATTTAAATTTGATGTAAGATCAAAATCTTTGGGGAAAATGTCGCCTCACAGAATTAAATTTAGTCTTTTATTTGTGTGACAGAGTTTGTTGGAAAAGTGTTTTATTTCAACTCCATTCCTTATTTGATTGGTTTGAGTTAAACCGGCTGTCTCCGTCAAACTCACTGACAAAAGTAGACTGACTCAGATTCATAAATTTACACAAAACATTTAATATTATGCATGCGGTTATGGACACACTCACTCACTCACTCACTCAGAAGTTAATCAAATAAAATAGAGAACCTGCTCAACAGTCAGTGCCATGGAAGAAGTGTTTCACTTCAAGAATGATTGCCTTTTTTATAAAATGTCTGTGCAGTAGAAAAAACGCAAATACTTTTTAAATTGGTGCTTGAAGACCAGAGAAAACAGGGCAAAAAGACTATGTAATTTGCTTTTGCTCAAGAGGTAGAAAACCTACAACTAGCAGAATGAACTGCACCACACTGGACCAATAGAGTGAAAGTTCTTGTACCCCTGGTTCCCTCATCAAAAAGCCTGTGGGATTTTAGCATTGTACATTGGATTATTGCAGAAAATAATTGTACAGGTTTTGTTCCTCACAAATTTAGACTTAGATTTTTATGATTTTTGAAGCTTAATTGAATCATCGGGAGTAAACAGTGAACGTCTATAAATGAACTAGATCACTGCTTCCCAACAGGTCCAGCCACGGGGTCCAGATTTATCCTTGGTCATTAGTTCAAGGTCCACACAGTTCAATACATTCAGTGCATTACTTGCATTTGGCCATGTCGTCAAGCTAGTTTGCTGTCTCTGTCAAGTAGCGGTCCGTTTGTTTTTTACAAACTTGACATGTTCTTGAGTCACTTATGGTCCATTCAGAATGAACCCGCAACCTACTTTTGGACTGTGAACTAGACTACAGTCGCATGACTTAATGATGCCACCACAACAAGTCTGTAATGCCGTGGTCAGCATGATTAGGCTTTGTAGGCTCATGTAGCCTCTTGTTAGCAGCCACTTTTTTAAAGAAATATAAAGCCCAGTTCAGACCAGATATTGGCGACGAGATGAGTGGAAACATGCAACTACTTGCGATGTGCCATTCTGCAATGTTTTAAAAACCTGCCGGTTCACACCAATGCAACTAGATGAGATGGTGTAGCATCTCTATAAAACAACTCTCTGTACTTCTGTTCTCATTTTCAGCATTTCAGACTTATTTTAAAATATAAATGAGGATAGTGATAGTGAGATACTGGGCTATAGCTGCATCTGTAGTTGTGAGGAAACAGTGAAAAACAGCAACAAAATGAACATCAAATGTACTGTATTCATTATCAATACGCCGCAGTAATATAAATAAACAGCACCAATTAATCAGTCAGTGAGAATGTGTGTGTGGCCGGACATAAGCACATTCAGCGGACTGCAGTCATTTTGACTTGACCAGTGGACTTTACTACAAGCAGACTGGCTGCAGAAACAGGTGAATTACTTTGGTCTAAAATAGGACTGTCAACGAATATTCTAAATTTGAATTTAAATTCGAATGTGAAAAAAAAGGACCTTCGAATGTCAAAATTGATATTTAATTGTGGAGAAAGAAAATAGACCAGACACCGAAACGATTGCTGCAGGACGTGAGCCGGCCATGGGGCTGCGCGGCGCAGCCAGCATGGATGATACAATTGGTAAACATGGGTGCCGAAAGGAAACTGGCTTCGCTTCGAGGTGCTTTGAGGCTATTCGCAGCGCTTCTGCAGGCAGTGTGGCCTGACGGGTCAGAGACGGGGGGCGAGTGGGTCGTTTATAACATAATGTTATAGATTATTGTTTTATGTGTTTTAAAGTGTAGGTATTTAAATTTTTTCAAAGACGTTTATGTTGAAATAAAAATACCTACAAGTAGTTATGTTTCCTTGTATTAATACATATACAAGTATGTTCCCTTGTATTAGTTTCCCCCCTTGTGGACGTAATGCGAAAAAAAAACCTATGAGGTATTTTTTGAAGGAAAATTTGAACGTCATTTTTGAGCAATTTTGACAGCCCTAGTCTAAAACCAGCTGACTCTACTTGAGTCAAGCTTAGACTGACCAGTTCACACCACGAAACTGCAACGGTTTCATCTCCTTGCCAATCTTTGGTCTGAACTGGACTTAAAAGTTCCAAAATTCAGCAATTCAGTATTACTGATGGATTTTGTGTCGTAGAATAAAATATAAATGTCTGTTAAGCTTGTGTTAACTACAGACCTGGCATCCAGCCGAAAAACCTACTCAATAAACCCAGTGACTTTGTGACGAAGAAAGCAGGAGCGCTAAAACGCAAACTCATTTCCGGGTCTTTTGGACTTATTCTCGGGGCATTTTAACGCTCCTGCTGGTGGGTGACGAAATGTGAGGTTGTTTGGAGATAGGTGATTGTTTGATCCTGTATATATCAATCTAAAATAAAATATCGAGAGCAATCATTGTCTTTGCAGCAGAAAGCTAAGGCTTCTGTCCTTCCCATCGGTATGTCATTACATTACTTCACTTTGTGTGCAGTGCAAACATGGTGACAACGTGCAGTGCCACCTGTATTTCCCCATAATGGTCACAGGAGATTGTTGTTTGCATGATCCTGTATATATTGATGTAAAATAAAAAATATAAAAGCCGGAGCATTCATTCTTTTTGCAGCTGAGAGCAAAGGCCTATATCTTCCGCATCCTCACATCATTATGGTACCTTACCTTTTTTTTTCGTGCAAATGTGGTGACAACATGCAGTGCTGCTAGTATTTCCCCATAATGGACTCGGGAGATTGTTGTTTGCATGATCCATATCAATCTAAAATAATATTATTATAGCTATAACATTATTTTTGCAGCAGAAAGCTGAGGCCCCTGTCCTCCTTGTCATCATGTTGTACACTCGTGATGACGTCAAGTGAGGTGCAGAACTATGCAAAAATGTCTGGTGCCAGAGAAATATATAATGAATCTATTGAAACAGCTTTGCACGCACTCTGCTCATACACATAAACATATCTCAAAAACGAAATAACATAGTTCAAATAATGTTTATTTTTTAAAATTTTGATGATACGTCTGATTTTTGTATTTTTTAATGATGCAATTTCAATACTTTTATTAATTATTCACCTACGCAACCTTTAAGCTTGAGTTATACATTTTTTAGGGCCCAAAAGCATGTGAAGATACTCACAGAAATGACATCACAATAAGCAAACATACCAGTGTATGAACTGACGGACCATTTATGCTGCACAAAGGGTAAAACAGTGAGCTAAGATATGTTTCTAAAAACGTAATAGGCAAGAAAAAAGCAAAGCAGTAAAAGATTTGGGTTCGTATTTTATCAGCACTGCTTAGTTTTACCATTTGATCTCAATATTTTTCGCCTCTGTTTTTAAAATGCAGTATAGTGCCCACTTCCTGTTCACAAATTCTCACAGCAAAACAGTGCACTAAAATATGTTTCTGAAGACATTTTAGGCAAGTAAAAGGTTCTTGGTTTATATTTGATCAGTACTACCTAGTTTTACCATAGGATCTGAGTTTGAGAGAGAGTTTGATCTGCTTCTATACTCTTTGTGTCCCTGGTGGCGACACATGAAAATGTACAGTACACTGGAAACTCTGGGAGATGAGCAGGGGTTATCTGGGCGCTGCCAAGATGCAGGAGGATTATTTACACATACAACCCAAATTGCTTTGATACAAAGCTGGTTGAAAATCAGCACAGTGTCCATATCACAGAGCCTCCATTTATGCAATTTGAATGTTGGCATCTGTGATACAACAGCGGTGCGAATTGTGTAAATGAGAAAAACTGGCATCGGGGAGGAATAAATGAGGTAGGCTGTCGGTAAAGTTCAAGCTTTTCCTGACACTGCGGAGGCGTCTCTTGATAATTTGTTCTGTCTATATTATTCACACACAGACTGCCAAAGACACACAATCCACAGAAGTTTGGCAGCACCTTGCAAACAGAGACTTAATGACCTCGCTGAGTGTCAGCGAGCTTTCATGGAGTCCAGTTCGACGGTCACGCCCCTAAGCACCCAATTAACACGGTGTTTTCAGTGTAATGAGAGCAAGAGCGAAACAGCAGAAGGGCACGTACACTGTCAGGGTTTTACTTAGATATGCTGTTTAAATATGGTTATAAAACACAGGAGGACATTAAAGGGACATTCCAGAGATTTAGCATGGCACTGTTATTACTTTGGGAGGCTCACGAGAGAGAATTAAAGATGATGGTGGTCATAGTCAAAGCAGCGGGGGTCAAGATATCGTGATACCCTCATCTGTAGTATGAGTAAAGCTCTGAAAACACTGGGCACCTGCAGTTCCCATAATGCAACTCAGCAGTGTCTTTTGTTAGACCCTGATGACATCATCTGGGTTATTTTCTCACTTTAAAAAGCTCCCCTCTAAGCCAAAGAAGACATTATCCAAAATGCAGACATTAATTACATGCTGAGTACTCTCTAGGGAGACACAGGAGTAGTTTCTTTTTTCTTCCTGTCCCATCCCATTCACCGTGTTGTGTTTTTAACTAATAAGTGTTTATTCATAGTAGAACAGCAGAATCGTGTATAAAAACTAAGCATATTCAATCAGTACAGTATAATGCTGAAATAATTCCGAATATAACAGCTGAAACAGCTCTATTGCACATATTTTTGTGATGTTATAATATTTTTATAGTACATCTTTTATATTTGTATTTATTATATTTGTTATTTCTTGTTCTATATTTGTGTTTTTGACTGTTGCAGTACTTTGCCTTTTATTTCCTCTAAATATGTTTATGGTATTACTAAGACAAATTCCTTATAAGTGAAAACCTACTTGTTAATAAACCTTATTCTGATTCTAATTGTTAAAACCATGTGGCAGATAACAATTAGTGCTTACTCCGTTAGCTCGATGCTATCACATAATGGGAATTACCTTTAACATGCTTTAATGGAAATTAGCATTGCTTACCTGGCAGTGAGTGATTGGAATGTTTTCACCATCCCGGCATCGAGTACAACCAGTGAAAGAGACTTTTTCTCCACTGGATTTGAAATTCAAGAACAGAGAATCCAGCTTAACGTGAGTGACTGTAGCCTGTGTGTATTTATACATAGGTGGGGGTCAGGTTGCGGGACTTTTATCAACGGATGTGGCTTGGACTTAGACATAATGACGGGTGCAGGACTCTGGCACAGAATTGTAGGTGCACAGCAGCAGAAGTATAAATTAGGCATGAGACCGTTTGTTATGTTCTTGTGTTTCATCAGTTAGCAGCAGGGGGCAAAAAGCTCATCATTCAGTGTGTCCTGGAACTGCCTAAAACACCAGGCACGTGCGCACACACGCACACACACACACACACACACACAAACACACACAACACACACACACACACACACACACACACACACACACACCTTACCAGGAGGATTCCCCTCCGTACGGTTTTAAACACATTCAGTGGAAATATTATTGATTGTCCCAGTATGGCTCCAGTTTAATGTGTTAGGGGGACATTAAATTCCAACAGCAGATTCATTATCCACATGAATATTTAATCAGATATAGTGAGAGAAAACGCAATTAGCCAAGGTACAATTCTACAGATGTTAAGATTTACATTTCCTCCAGCCTCAGGGTTACAAAAGACTTTTCAGTGTTAGTTTCCAGTGGTGTATTTTAATTTTATGCTCTTTCTACTGCAGACACAACCCTACGTGTGCCATCATTTTATTATGCCAGCCCCTGCTCCTGTACCACTTGACAATCTGTTAAAAGTTAAATTGTTTATGGATGTGCTGTTAGTCACATCACAGCACAGTGTCTTATCTGACACTGGGAGTCCTCCAAAGTGTGTCCTCTGAGGACGTATTCACAAAACTCCAGAGAGCAACTTTCACTAATTGAGCTGAGAAAACTCCAAAGCTAAGAGAAAGGACTGGCTACACCCTGCTGTTATGAATGACATTACTTTTTATGAATGAATGAAGTTATGGTGGAAAGGTGACCCGGCTGTGTCGGTGAATGTGAAATGCAATATTCATCAGTACACAAGGGAGTATTATCTTCGGATTTTCCCAAAACGCTGACACAAGCCAGACGCGACATGAAGCACATCTTTGTGACTTAGGAGTCCTCCGAGCACCCTTTAACTTCTTTCACACTCAGGAGCTAGTTTGAGCACTAAAATGCTTTGTGAAATCCTCTTAGACCAAAAACTAAGGAGTCTTAAAGTTACAACTGGCTCGCCTGTTTCTCCTAACTCAGGCGGACAGGAGCTACTTTTAGCCTTCGGCTGTTTAGAGAATACAGCCCCAGATATTTTAGCAACACAAAAAAGCTAAAGTAGCTGCCAACAACAATCCAGATAAACACAGTATACAACTTTGCATGAATGACTAGAGACGGAGGAAAATGAGGAGCAATAACTAAGTGAAATATATTTATTGAAGTACTTCCCAATAAAACAAAAGAAAGACATAAAATTAAGACTCAATTTAGAAATAATAGAACTTAGAAATAAATAAAAGGTGAGTCTCAAGTTATCTGTCTCTTTTCTTCAGATCAGGCTTTTCATTTCCTCTTCAAAAATGGAACCACAGCATTGCCAATACCAATATACAGAATTTGAGAATCATTATCAAAATCTGCCTAATCTCCAAGTAGGTTTTTCCACATACAAGGAATTTCTTTTGCTGAATTGGTGCATAATAAACATAGTGAGAGAAAAGTCATCCATTCATTTTCATCTGCATTTCTGGGGCCGGGTCACGGGGGCAGCAGTCCAAGCAAAGCACCCCAGATGCCCCTCTCCCCAGCAACGCTTTACAGCTTCTCCTGGGCACCCTGAGTTGTGCCCAGGCCAGATGAGATATGTAATCCCTCCAGCATGTTCTGGGTTTGCCCAGGGGCCTAATACCAGTGGGGAGTGCCCGGAACACCTCTAACAGGAGGCGCCCAGGAGGCATCCTGATCAGATGCCCGAACCACCTCCATAGGCCCTTTTTGGCACAAAGGAGAAGCGGGTCTACTCCAAGCTCCTTCCAGATGTCTGAAGTCTTCAGATACACCAAAGCAACTTTAGGGAGCTAGCGGCGAGGAAGGCCCCCTGCTACATAACTTGATGTTGCCCATATCTTGGCCAAAAAGTTGCACATGAACACACAACAAAGAGGACAGCTGATGGCCAAGGAGCACATACGTTCTGCACTTGCATGATCAGATGCCCAAACCACCTCAACTGACTCCTTTCGACACAAAGGAGCAGCAGCTCCAAGCTCCTTCTGGAGGTCTAAGCTCCTCACTCTATCTCTAAGGCTGAGCCCAGCCACCCCACGAAGGAAACTCATTTCAGCTGCTTGTATCCGCGATCTCATTCTTTTGGTCACTACCCAGAGCTCATGACCATAGGTGAGAGTTGGGACGTAGATGGACCAGTAAATAGAGGGCTTTACCTTCCGGCTCAGTACATGACCCGCATCACTGCAGAAGCCGCACCAAATTGCCAATCCATCTCACGCTCCATTCTACCCTCACTCCTGTACAAGACCTCGAGATACTTGAACTCTTTTGCTTGAGGCAGTAACTCTCTTCCAGCCCAGAGGTAGCAATCTACCTGTTTCCATCAGAGAACCATGGCCTCAGATTTGGAGGTCCAAACCGCCCCAGTGCATGCTGAAGGTCACCGGACATAAATATACATTAGAATACAAAAAAGAGGCAATGCATTTTGATATCAGCAAGTCAATCAGTACCAGCAGACTCAGGCTTTAGAATGAGACATTGCAGACGGCCTGAAATGAACATTTCTGCCTAAATGCGAGGCCTAAAAGATGATGCTTTAATTAGTTAAAATAGATCAAATTATCCCTGGTTGTGACTGTTGTTACTGTTGTCTCAGGGAGAGTGTAATCTAAGCCTGTTAGAGTGGAGAGACTTGATCTTCTCTCTAATTAGGTGGAATAATTCAGTGCATATATCAGTATCAGCATCAGCAATCAACCAAAATGAGTTGAAAAATGTTGACATATTGACAAAAATCCAATATTGTGCATCCCAAGAAAATACTAAAAAATAAGTCCAACACATCTCTTTTCAAATTAAGAGATAATGTATCGTTCACTGCAGTATGTGATATTGCAGAAAAGTACAGTATCAACTGTGACAGATTACATTCTGGTTCCTTAATCAATACATAAAGTTTGATGAAAAAGAGAAGATGGACTGTGAAGAGTCAACAGAAATCAAGTGAGAGTCCTGATGACGCAGGTCACTGTGCTGCAATCCCACCCTGAGGCTGTAGAGCTGGGAACGAGATGGTGGGTGGCGTGATGCCTAGGCGAGACAGATGCCATGTTTTAATCCACTATTTGAGACCAACACACAACAACACCAGCTGTTTTATTTGCAAGCAATTGCTGCATTTCCAGCAGAAATTGTTTCTTAGTCTTTTAGTGAGCTAGCACTGCATTTCCAGAGATGATTTTGCCACCAAACTTAGGGGTCTTTCCAAGTAATCACTGTGTTTTCAGCAGGGCTTGCACCACCAAAAGCAAGTGTTCTTATTGGAGGAGCCATCACTGCATTTCCAGCAGAAATTTTGCCACCAAACGCATGTGTTTTTCTGAGTAATTATTGCATTTTCAGTGGGGATTGCAGCACCTTATGTAAGTATCTTTTAGCAAGCCATCAGTGTTTCCAGCGGAGATTGTACCCCCAAATGTGGATGTTTTTTAGCGAGCCATCGCTGTGTTTCCAGTGGCATGTGGCGCAAGCAAGCGTAATGGAGTCATCACTGCATTTCAAGTGGCAAATGTGCCACCAAAATTGGATATTTTATATATTTAATTTTCTAACCATAACCAAATATTTTTTGTGCCTAAACCAAACCACACATTGTCATTGAAAGGTAAAGTTTCAACACATCTGCTATATGATAACCTACAAATGAAACTTTCAATACCAACATTTATTCTGGTGATTGAGTTGATGAGGGAGGGCTGGAGAACAAGTGAACACATAAAAATAGGTCAGGAGGAACCCACTCAAAGCGATAATATATCTGTGGCTGCTGCCCCATTTCCAATACAGAATCCTCAAGAGGTGTGTTAGATTTATATCCCGAGGAGAAACACACACGGGGCAGAGTCGCAGCAAGTACAAACTGTCATAAGCATCCATCCTCAATAAACCTGTGTCCTGAAATATATAGCAAAGAATGACTTCTATAATTTCAAGGAACACATCAGTGTTCATCACTGCTTTGCTGGATGAATCAGTGTGACTGTATGTGTCTCAGCCAACAGTGAAATGCTGCTACATCCTACAGACAGATGGCTGCAGAGGCTGGCAGTGCCAGATGAGAGGCTGTCTCACATTCAGATACCCCAATTAGGCCACTGCTTACTGGGTCAGGACAGGCGGAGAGCCCAGGATTTTAGCAAGGAGAGAAACAATGGCCACCATACATACAGAGCAGCTCACAAACACATTCCTCTCATTTTAAGTCAACTTTTGGCAATTATTAGTTTTGTCAGATGATAACCATCGCCTCAGGGTGTTATTTATCATCTATATTGAATTAATTCTTGAGTCAGCTAAATTAAATTTTTGGTCGTGGTCTGTAAACGTGCTCTGCATTCCAGTGTCGGCACCATTTAGGTTCAACCGAAGACAGCTCCTTAAGGAGACATGACAGTTCATCTTAAAAAGACAAAGGTTCACTGTGTGTTTTCAGAAAGACTACCACAGTCGTAAGCCATTGACTCAGCTTGGGAGCTGCACAAGAAAACGACAGATCATGCTTTGATTTAATCAGATCACATCACGTCATTTTTGGGCATAGCTTTAATAAGACAGCTTTAAGCTGTGTGTCCCAATTCAGGGCTTCCTCCTTCAAAGTCCACATCATGATTGAATAAATTTTATTGGGTTGGTGGGGCTGTCCCATCTCAAACGTCCTGCAAAATGCAGTTTGTGAAGATATCTGGTAAATCCCATCGCTGTCAACGGACCAAAGCATGATTTGGATTACTCTGAAAACTCTGGAAACATTTTTTTTCAAATACTTCCTTCCTAAAATATCTGCACATGGCAACAGTGGTACAGTTGTTATGGTGGTTGAATTGTAATTATGGTAAAAAGAAATTCAGTCTAAGCTCTGTGACTGGGCACAAACTCAGGTCAGATTTAGGTTGAAGCAGGTGAAGTGCATTACATTCTAAAACCAGCCATGGGCGACCTGGCAAGCTGAGTCACAGGCGACAACATCAACCAGCATGAATTGAGCTGACATGGGCCAGCACCGCTGTAACTTTTCTCTGCATCATTCTAAAACAGTTTTGTCTTGTCGTGAATCTTTGGTCTGAACTGGGCTTAAATGTTCTCAGAGCTCTATTTAGATGTGTGATCCAGATCCAGCCGCACTTTGCATTGATTCTATGACAGCCAGCCATGTTGCCAGTATGTGCTTTACAGTTTGTCAGTAACTTTGATGCCTGCACTTTGATTTCCTCTGGGATGTCAACATGAGGGCTTATAAGTGAAAAACTGGGGTTGATATTTTCAGATATTTCTGTCCCAGTTTACTCTGGAACAAATGCAATGGGAATTAGAAGATACACATTTACTGTACAGTATATGACATTTTGATGACAGCCGTCAAAACTCCTGACAGAGCTATGGCTCAAATATCAATAATTAACATACTGATGATGAATAATTTAATTTTGCCCATGTGGTAGAAGTGGTTTAAGCTGCTGGGTCACTAATACACACAGGAAAGCTTTTGTGTGAAATAATATGGACATTTGACATTAATGGGTCAGTAAAGTAGCTCTTTCTCTGTCAACTTTTACCATGTCGCAAGTTAAAGATTGCATTTACAGTATATCCAAGCTTATGTAAGTAAATGTATGTTGATGTAACTGAAATTATGTCTTACATTTGTCCTCTACAGTCAATATAAAACACAGCTGAAAACTACACAGAATTATACATGGAATGAGTCCCAAAAACTGGACATCAGTTGCAGTTTTAATCTTCCTGTTCCAGTTTCGGCCTCCAGATTTAACTGCAGAGTAAGTGCTCTTCGCTTACAAGCTGCTCTTTGGTACAGGCAGCTGCAGACACAGAGGCAGCTAGTGGCTTCTCCCGGACAACATCATCATCTGCTTTTTGTGTGGAAGTGTTGAATTTTCAATTCACAGCAACTTAATGCGATACAGTCTCTGGCTTTGATATCTAGTGGTTGCAAAAAATGCTTTTGTGTATTTCCAGTCGTCCTTAGTGTAGTTAGCGCGCTTACTATATGAAATGGGTAATTTCTTCCCAAGTTTCTCCATTGTGCTGCCAATATTTGTATTGAACCACCAAGTGTGAAGTTGGATACAGCTCTTGTTTTTTTAATAGGTTTTTTAATTAGATACAATAAATAAGGTCTATGGTTAACACAAGTTTAAGATAATTTTTCTTGATTTGTTCTATGACTTTTTATGTGTTTTAAAGAAGGCGGTTACTTACAAGTGGCTAAATGAGACTACAGAAGCTTTACAAGCTCTGTTTGTTTACCACAGAGTTTATTTTCTGCAATAATCTAAAATCCAATGGAAAAATCCTGTTGGCTTTTTGTCGAGGGAACCAGGAGGATGTTAACTTCCGGGCTGGACTACAAAAAAAAAACATCAGCTCTGCAGCACTTTGTTTATGGCAGGCTTTGTAGCAAATCAGGGCTGGATTCTCACATGATCTTGTAATCTTGGGATTCCCGTGTGATTCTCATTTGTGATCTTGCAATTACAGCTTCCTGAGACATGTATAGAAACGAAACACCTTGAAAACCACGCCCACCACCAGTATAAGACAAACCCACCAATGCGTTGGTTATTTGTACCCTGCTACAATGTGACATTTTAGTTAATGAATATGAGGCTTGTTTCACCTCACAAGTAGCCAGATGTAACCCAACCTTAACCACCTCACTTTTAACCTAACATTTTGGAGCTAACTGAATAGTAGCATAATATTTTCTTCTGGGTTTTTGCTTTTGAATGTAGGAACAAAGAGAGCTGATTTTGTAGGTACAGTGGGCGGGTGAGGAAGCTGTTCCAACCACAGCTATACCTACTGTTGTTCTCAGAAACCTTTAAGCTTCCATTGTGAAAGAAGTTTGTTTTTCCTGTTTTTAGTCTTTTGTTTCATTTTGTAACTCGAGTGTTGCCTCATGTCAGGCAGTAGTTTTTTGTTTGTGTGGAAGTGTCAAATTAGAGAAGAAAATAATCAAATGTGATGAAGTAGGGTTATTTTTAAACCAGTTCTTAATTACATTTACAGAACAATCATGAACTGTTACCATTATATAGAATTAAATATACGCTGATAGGTTTTGGCCATATCATCCACTCCTACTGGGAACAGTTTCATTATGCTGTATTCTCAAATATTACCACCGTGATTAATCATCTTGCTACTGTTTCAGTAGAAGGTCAATGAGGGACATTCACATGAGACTGAAGATAAAGTAGGCTCATGGTATATATTATCTCTACACTTTAATACCACCCACCTGAATTAACCCTCTATTTCACCATCTAGCTCTGCTCATATATGATTATTATTCTGGCAGCCGTAAGAAACATTAGCTCTATCAAATCTGTTCTAATTGGTTTTAATATGAAGTAAAATAAATGGCTCCTGAGCTGATATTAAATGAGCTTAGCTTCAGTTATGAATTAAACTAATGATACATGCTTTTGCCAGCTTCATTAGGGGGTCTCCCAACTCTGCAGGGTTTCATAGTGCGTCTGAGCACAAAAAGGTAGCATATGCTTACAGTTTAAATGAAATCAAATTTTGCACATTTTGTTGTGTGTGGATTGTCTGAGTGAATACAGGGCAAACATGGTGTGTAATTACAGAGTTGGTCACACACAGACACCCCATTTGAGAAACTGTTTTTGGTGGGAGTCAGTGGTGCATATTCGAAAGTGATGAAAGCTTGAGCAGTTATAATTGATACTGATCTACACTAGATGAAAATTCTTCACATGTTTCTGTTTTCATCTGCTTATCCGGGGTCAGACTCAGCACACTAACTTAAGAGAACTAGCGCAAGGAAGGCCCCTTACTATGTCGCCTGTATCTTGGCCAAACAGGTTGGCCATGCAGGTTAACTGGTGACTCTAAATTGTCCGTAGGTGTGAATGTGAGTGTGAATGGTTGTCTGTCTCTATGAGTCAGCCCTATGACAGGTCTGGCGACCTGTCCAGGGTGTACCCTGCCTCTTGCCCAGTGTCAGCTGGGATAGGCTCCAGCACCTGTGACCCCCCAAAGGATAAGCGGTCACGGGAAATGAATGTACCTGGGGCGCGCAGTAGCTCACCTAGTATAGCAGGCACCCCATGCACTAAGGCTGCGTCCTTACAGCAGCGGCTTGGGTTCAGTTCCAACCTGTGGTCCTTTGCTGCATCTCATACTCTCTCCCCCTTTCACTCTTAAGCTGTCCTATCAAGTAAAGACAAAAAGAATATAAAAATATTACTAAAGAAATTATTAATGTGTCTGTGACAACAAATTAAAATGATATAACCTCTCCGCTCAGTTCAAGGCCAGATCTGATTAGTGATAAAATGGTCAGAGTGCTTGTTAGAGCTCTCTAGTTTCCTAAGATAAAAATGGACACAGACTCTGGTGGCTTTGGTCAGAGTGGTCTGGACTCAGTGACCTCTGTGTAAGAGCTGGAGTAACTGTGCACTCGTAGAGATCTGATTGTGGGGCTATTATTGTCTCTGAGGACACTATAACTGAGCCTTTGATTCATGTGAGGGCTATTGTGACGCTGAACGTCAATAAACATCTTTTAATGCACAGAGGCTCCTTGTGGTTTTACTGCCACATAAACGACCACCACACTGGACTGCTTCAAACATATAAAACTGGACTGCAGCTACTGATGAGCACATTATCAATATTACAGCGCCGTCCCTCCAGTTAAAATCTTTGTCTCAGGTTTCCTAATAGTTTTTAGAGGTTGGCTGCTCTTTTGACCATAATTTGGAGGAAGTGTTCCTCAGTGAGGCTATCAGCAGGGTCAATTTGATGGCGGTTCACAGCTTGGATGTACGTGCAGGCTGCATGTGCTCTCAATATGTCCACAGATTGTTAGTGAGGGGTTGGCAGATGTCAAGGATCCCAAAGCTGGAGTACTTGAAAGGTGCTGCTCTGTACCTGCAGTTATTGGCAGTCACAGTAAATGATGCTACCTGCACCTTTCATCAGGGCTAAACAGTGGCTTATGAAACATAATGATGTCCAAAATCTCGTATATATGTTCTGTAAAGTGTATATCTTAAAGACCATGCACACTGTGAGCTGCACACTAGAGTGAGCCTCACTACAAGTCACTAAAACATTGTGTTTTGTAACAGCTATATTTTTTTTTAAAGATGGTGATTAATATTGATCTGTAAGTCACATGACTGATGGATGGACTGTATGTAAAGAAATCAGAAACAACACATAAACTAAAGTATGAAAATGTGCCAAGACCCCCAGGACATAGTAATATTGATGGCTTCTGGATACCAGCTTAAAAAAACAAAAAAACAACTGTCTTAAAGGGACAGTTCACCCAAAAATCAAAAGTACATATTTTTCCTCGCACATGTAGTGCTATTCACCAGTCTAGATTGTGTAATGGTTCATGTTTGTATCCACCCTGTAGGCATCGTCTCCCTGACCACCCTGACTTTCCTCTCCTACGAGCGCTACAGCACCATGGTGGCCCCCACTGAGGCTCCCCGACTCCTCCAACTACCTGAAGATCTCCCTTGGCGTCACTCTCCTGGGTGATACATACAACTACAGGTAGGGAAAAAAATGTAATTTGCATTCTGGGGTCAACTGTCCCTATGTCTACGCTTTTAACCATGCTAGTACCATGCTGCTGGGAATGACATGTTGGTCTGGGTTGCCATAAAAAAAAAATGATTTTTAAGGATGAATTATATAAATTTTGAACTTCTTTGGGGTCGTTTAAGATCTTTGTCTTCGTTTTGAGTATCCCTGTAGTTGCTTTGTAGCCCTGATGTTATTTTGAATCTGTTTGTGTTTGTTTTGAATGTGTTTATGGTTGTTTTGAATATCTTTGTAGTCATTTTGAGTCTTTTTTTGGTATTTTTTCGTCTCTTTGTAGTCATCTTGAGTCGCTTTGTGGTTGATTTGTGTCTCATTGTGGTTGTTTTTGAGTTGCCTTCTGGTTGTTTTGAGTCTCTTTGTGGTAATTTTGAGTTGCTTTGTGGTTGTTTTGAGTCTCTGTGGTAATTTTGAATCCCTTTGAGATTGTTTTGAGTCTCTTTGTGGTCATTTTGAGTCTCTTCATGGTCATTTTGAGTCTTTTTTTGGTTGTTTTTAGTCTTTTTGTAGTCATTTTGAGTCACTTTGTGGTTGTTTGTAGTCTTTTTGTAGTCCTTTTGAGGCACTTTGTGGTTGTGGAGTCTCTGGTAATTTTGAATCTCTTTGAGGTTGTTATGCGTCTCTTTGTGGTCGTTTTGAGTCGCTTTGTAGTTGTTTTGAGTCTCTTTGTGGTTGTTTTGAGTCCCTTTGTGGTTGTTTTCAATCTCTCGCTCTTTGTGGTGGTGGCCACGGACCAAGTGTCATTATTTGAAGAGTTAGGTTGCCTCATGGGACATTTAAGTCAGCAGGTCATAAACTACTGAGGAGGAGGAACAGTCTGATACAGATGTTGGTATATGTCCAGGTTCTTTCTAAACTGAAAGCACCACTCGCTAATGGTTTGTTTCCTTTGCTCCAAAGCCTTATAGAAAACTAAACTCTGCTGGATATTCAGTGTTTGTTTCGGCGGTGAGGGTGTACTATGACTGTGAACAGAGCATTTGAGCATGTGCACATCATTCAAAACAAAGGCTTCCCACCTCATTTTTTGTTTGGCTTGTTTTGTATGCACAAGAAACTACTTGCCTTCGGATGTCAACATCTTTCTCATTGTTATACAAAATAAAGGCACATTTTGGGCTGCTCTCTGAAGAGGTGATGAGGGGTGGAGATGGGATGGAAGCGATAATGGCAGCTGAGACAACCAAGGTGAAAAAGATGGATGATGATGGCACAGTGAAAGGGGAGAGAATATGCGAAGAGGGCACACAGTGAGCTGGGAGATGGAGAAAGAGAGCTTAGAAAGGGGAATGAGAAAGATGAGACTGAAGCAGTCACTGCAGACAATGAAATGAGCCATTGTATTGTGTGTGTGTGTGTGTGTGTGTGTGTGTGTGTGTGTGTGTTCACAGATTCAGAATAGTAAGCACTGATATTGACAATCAGGGTGTGAATGTGTGGAAATGTGAGTGAGACAGAAGAACACCCACGAGCAAGATACATGTTATAGTCCAAAGACTTGTCATAAAAGGGATACAGAGTTGGAGCTGTGGATGCTCACAGGGTAGAAGGATCCCACAGAAGAAATTAAACAAGTAAAGGCCCAGCAAGACAATGAGCAAAGACAAGGTACTCGTAAAACAAAGAGAAAAGGAGCTTCATCCTGGAGCCAGTCTAACGGAGAGCTAATTTGCGTTTTAAGCGTGCAGCCTGCTCAGCAGTGCGGCAGCCGTGCCCTCCAGCATCACGCCACTCCCCCACTGAGCTTGTATCAAACAGAAGTGCTGGCAATTTTCATTCCAAGGGTTGCTAAGAAGTGTTTTCACAGCTGTGTCTCCTCTCTACCCCTCTGTTTCTGTCATGTTTGTGTGTAATGTGTGTGGGTGTGGGTGTGTGTGGTAAGTTTTTGGTGTGAGGAACATCAGGGGCCCTGAAGTGAACAATGAAACAGACACAGATTTGTAGCAGCAGCAGAATTGGACAATGGCAGCAGATTGTCTTTAATGTGTGACCAGAGTCACAGAGCTGGTATTAAACTGGACTGATTATACTGTTCCTGGAGCTTTATTGTGGAGATCTGTGGGACACTAAAGACAAAACTAGAAAAGTGCACCCAGTAGAGTGCAGATCTCTGAAAGGTGGCCGCATTCTGGCTGTGATGCAGCCGCTGGAGCTGATCACAGCCACTCTGGACAATGCACGCATCACAGCTGTGCCCCGTGGAATTGTCCTCACACATGCTCCCTTACAGTCAGGATGGTGGGAAAGATAACAAAAACAGGGATTTTATGCCTCAGCATCAGTGATAGCCCTGTCCTGAGGCTTTATGTTCTGGGTTGTCCGTCTGTTTGCCTGATGAAGGTCTAGTACCTCATTAAAATACAAAATAAACCTGAAAAGCTGGAAATCAGAACAAAGTTGTTGCTTAGAGATGACATACCACCTCATCTAGTCGCACTGGTGTGAACTGCCAGATTTGTAAAATGTTGCACGGCACAGTGGTGCAGTGTTTAGCATTGTCGCCTCACAGCAAGAGGGTTCCTGGTTCAAACCAGAGGTGGGGGAGCCCTTCTGTGTGGAGTTTGCATGTTCTCCCTGTGTCAGCGTGGGGTTTCTCCGGGTGCTCCGGCTTCCTCCCACAGTCCAAAGATTTTGGTGATCAAAGGTCAAGGTCACTGTGACCTCACAAAACATGATCAAATTTCACACAAATTTCTAATAGGTTAAAATGATGAAGTGATGACATTTTATATCCAAAAGGTCAAAGGCGAACTTCACTGTGACATCTTAATGTTCTGCAAAACACTTTTCTGGTCATTATTCAGTGTCCTATCTCAGGAACAGAAGCGGAAACAATTGGTCAGCTGACACTAATCTTGGGTGTCCATTGGGTGGAAGATGTGTGTGAAGCATCGACGTTTTAGAATTTGTAGCTTCTTTGCAGCAACATCCATATTTGACACCTTGTCAGCTGGACAGACATGCAAGCAAACTAAGAACAATTTGACCGCTTTGACGAGACATAACCAGGAGGTGGTAATTTTAGTTTACATCTTTAATCGTGCCTAACTTCATTGGATCATGATGTATTGGATACATAATTAATCCACAGATGCTCCAGTTCAAAATGAGACCAAACTTTTCCATGGGTGTCACTTAAAGAGCCACAAAATGCCTCTTGCTTTCAGCTTTTGCTCCTATCAGCAGGTTAAGAAGAGTGAGGAGTCGACAGTCAGTGACGGTATACAACACTTAGTAAAACAGGTTTTTCAACCACTGAGAATTACGTCAACCACAAGAGGTCCTTGAGCATACAGACATAAATGTGCACACCAAATATTAGGCTGATTGATGTAGCTGTGTTTGAGATTAGTTTTGAACAAACAGATGTCCAACACACACATGCACACGGGTGACCAAATGCATGATCCCCTCCAGGCAGAGATGATGAAACAGTCTGAGATGGAAACATCACTCTGTGGTGGAACATGTAATAAGTCAGACACTGACAAAGAGTCATGACTCCAGTAAGCAGAAATGTTGGAAACAGCGTGGACAGTCTTGTGCCTTCCTGATACACATCCATGCTGTCACTTGGCTCAAATCTCACTTCCTGTCAAATAGCTTTGATGTACTGGGTGCAACTGAATCACTGAAGCCATGGGTCATCGCTTTAGCCACTTAGTTGTGCCTTCTGTCATCCAGCAACAAAGCAATGAATACGTAGTTTACCAAATCCAAATGATATGCATCTACTAATAATAATAATAATAATACATTCAATTTGTATAGCGCTTTTCAATGACCCAAAGACGCTTACATAGTAACACAAAAGGAGTAGTGACAAACAGGGGAACAAGCAGAAGACAACATAGTGAACAAAAGAAGCTTTGAAAGTGAGGAGGAGGATTTTAAAGTTGATGCGTTGTTTGATGGGGAGCCAGTGGATGGGTTGGAGAACGGGAGTGATGTGTTCACGGGACCGGGTGTGGGTAAGGAGGCGGGCAGCAGAGTTTTGAACCAGTTGAAGTCTATGGAGGGAATGGGAGGTGATGCCAGTGAGGAGGAAGTTGCAATAGTCGAGGCGGGAGGAGATGAAGGCGTGGATCTAATTTGGTGATTATTATCTTGATGTCATTGGAAATATCAACCGAGACACCACATGATGTGAAATTACATAACTCGGTCAGGGTTTACATAAAGGAACCCATTTCCAAGAAAAGGCACAGCTCATGATGATGTACCTGCATGTTAGAAAAGTACCATTGTCCCTCATGCATTGTGAAGGTTCTGCCTCATTTTGCCTATTATATACTTTGATATAAGGATGCAAAATAGTTTTGAGTGAGCAAAACAGGCTTAAATCATTCAGCACGCTGTGCGAGCAGCCTACGGATTTCAACCACCAGCAGAAACGATAGGCGAATCCCACCGGTTGTGGGTTGAATGGGGGTCACAGACACAGACAGTAATGTATTCCTGTCAAATACAGCGGCCATCTGCTTACCACGACGGAGAAGTCGGCTCCAATAATATCCTCTTCTTGGCGTCATACTGCCCAGTAGCTACCTGAACAGCCGAGCCAGCCGAACACAGGTATGTGGCGTGTCAGAGGAGAAACGAGCCGTTCACATTTCTGTCACTGTGGCAGGTAACGGCCCACAAACCTCACCGCACCTTAGGGACTGTTCTTTACTTGTCAGGGGAGGAGGGTGACTCATTTTATTGCAAAAACTAATGAAAATCTAAACAATATTCGATATTTGGTACTCCGTATTTGGCCAAGCGTTTAATATTATTCGGCTTCGGCTTCGGCCCAAAATTTTCATTTTGGTGCATCCCTACTTTGATATGCATCAATGTGCGGAGAAAAGCACAGTAGGCAGTTCGGCAGTGAACAGCAAGTCTTGGTTGAAAAAAAAAAAATAGCAGTGACCTGTTCAGAGGTCCGTAGTGCGAGATGCACTCATGTTGTGTACAATATGTGTCACTTTAAATTAGGGCTGCCCCCTAGCAGTCGACCAAATGTTAGTTGACCAGAAAGATCATTAGTCGGTAAGATTTCATTTGTCACTTAGTTGCAGAAAAAAAACCCAAACAAACATGAAACTCTATTAGTAGCTGCCACCGCGCTCTTGTAAGCTGAGAAGGCACAATAGTAGCACCCAGAGCCTGACCTTGTGTTTTCCAGGCAGTTAAACGTGCGACTTGTGTACGACTCCTAATTTCCAGGGCTGGTACCTGCGGTTGTTCCACAGGCTAGTTAATAACATGACGTGCACTTGTAGATAAAATATAGGCCTATATTAATGAAGGTTCATTAGTACGGTTTTGTATTTCTCTGTAATGTAGCACAGTGTTAACAATGTCACTGATACTATTTTTTTCTCACACCTTCAACTCAAACCAAAATATGTAATTTAATAATCACATTAATATTGTAAACATGTGGGCCACTAGTCAACTAATGGCCCTAAATGGTGACTATTGGTCGACTAGAAAAATTTTTAGTCGGGGGCAGCCCTACTTTGTGAATGGGGATGTTGCAACTTAGTCTTCTTTAAAATCACACTAAACCCTCTTACATACAGTATGTTACACTCCCCTCTTAGGGATGATTAATCAGTGTGGAAGGTAATCGCACACCAATCAGTAAGCCTTTGGAGATTGAGTAATAATACAATCTGTGCAGTTGTGTCTTGACACATAGTTGTGCAGCTTCAGTGGGGACATTTATAGCCTCTGTTATAATGCAAAAAAATCGACCATCCTTTCAGATTTATATTCCAACATATCTCACTCTTGTGAGAGTGGTAAGATAAGTGGTCTTACTGTGAACCAGTAAGACCACTTATATGCTTCAGTGCCAGTTTTTTAGA
Organism: Epinephelus cyanopodus; assembly: GCA_026686955.1. Taxonomy (NCBI): domain Eukaryota; kingdom Metazoa; phylum Chordata; class Actinopteri; order Perciformes; family Serranidae; genus Epinephelus; species Epinephelus cyanopodus. The sequence continues at coordinate 18,644,994 of CM048926.1, read as the reverse complement.
ACCTCTAAAACTAAGGCAGTCTAATAAAACATCCCAGCTATGAGAGGTGTTTCTGATATTCAGTCTACCTTTATAAAATAGTCGGACAAATTATAAGCAATACAAATGCAAATCACCACCTCTCTAAAACAGGTTCAACTTTATAACCTTCATAAAGGGAGGATTTTTGCCATGCTCTTGTATTAGACTGCATTAGTTTAAGCGAGGAGCACCTGTAGTTGCTTTTTTGTTTGCTTGCACATGATGGTTCCCCTGCATCTGTGCTCCTTTGGAGAGTTTGTTTTATTAATCTACGTCCACAAGATGCAATGAAGCATGTAAGTGATGCAGGCCAGAGGATCAGGCTGTAAAGTAAGGTCAGCAGCAGGTTCTGACAGCAGCAGTGGAGGGTTTTGAAGAAGAACGCTTGTGTGCAGTTACCAGCTTTTATACGATTTTTCTCTGAACTGTCAACTTTTCTTGTATCTGCAACATTTGTTTTTAACAATTAATCAATTAACTGTTAAATTAAATAAAATTAAAGTAACCATCAGAAGATGGTACACTGTGGTCATAAAGGGATGGACAGGGTCAGCAACAATACTCAGGTAGGCTGTGGTGTTTAAACCATGCTCAGTTGCTACTAAGGGGCCCAAAGTGTGCCAAGAAAATCTCCCCCACACCATTACACCACCACCAGCAGCCTGAACCGCTGATACAAGGCAGGATGGATCCATGCTTTCATGTTGTTCACACCAAATTCTGACCCTACTATCTGAATGTCACAGCAGAAATCCAGACTCATCAGACCAGGCAAAGTTTTTCCAATCTTCTATTGTCCAGTTTTGGTGAGCCTGTGTGAACTGTAGCCTCAGTTTCCTGTTGTTAGCTGACAGTAGACTGACTGTTAACATAACGCCATTGACGACTATCAGATCACGTATCAGGGTCTTGAAAGGTTGTTCAACAATTACCCCTTGAAACTCTGTTCCAAAGGGGCAAAGGGACACATGGAAATGAGGGGTAGGGGTTAAAGTAAGACATGGAATTTAGCCTGAGAATAAGAAACTTTTTTACAGTATTTTTGTGGATGCCAGCAAAGTAGGTAGAGAAGTGTAATTTCTTAATCCAAACTGCACCACCTAATTTGCATTGAAATTCCCCTCTAGTGCACTCCTACCTATTTTTGTGAAGTATGACAGCAGGTCATGAAGTTACCAAATGGGCAGAGGCGGAAAGAAATCTGCTTGTGGCCGCTGAAATTACCTCACGACCAGTGCAAGGTCGGTTCATCTGATGTGGGCCAGCTCAAAATTGGACCCCAGCAGTCACAGTCTGTCGCTCTCCCCCTCGTCCCCTCCTCCTCTTCCTTTCATCTCCCTGCCTCCTTCACTTCCTCTTGATATCTTCATCTCCCTCCCTCTCTCCTGCTCTACCTCTGTGCCACATAGCCTACAGCATGTTGGAGAAATATTGTAGCACTTGAGAGGATCGCAGGATATCCACAGGGACATATGAGTCACATAATGAATTCAGACCAAGGGTAAAGATGTTGAGACAAGAGAGGGAGCTGCTGGTTATCTAACCAAACACTCCTTGATGTGTGCGTGTGTGTGTGTACACATGCATATTCTCGCTTATTTAATTATGCAAATAATTTCGAGTGTCATGGATATAGTTTATCCATGTCACTGTGTTGAAGCAGTAAACCCCAGGATGCTGCTTTTTACTGTTATTTTGATCCGACTTAGTTGCTAAATGAAGGACAGATACTGGACGGAGAGTCTTTGGGTCAGGAAATCAAACGGTTCCGATGATTCATGCTTTAAACCAATGCCTTTGCCTCATGCGCCGACAACAGCGCAATATATTTAACCAAATCCAGATAATATAATTTCATGATTATTTTTTATTTAATCTGAAATATCAAATTAGACACCAAATTATTTGAAAGTGTGTTAAATCAAAGGCAGTCACTCTGAACAACTTTCTGTTTTAAGATGTGCCTTTGTGCCAAAAACTGCCATTTTCACAGCTTCCTGTGATGTTTTGTAATTGCCTTTTTCAGGGTTTCCTTGGTCATGACATTCCTGGAAAGTTATGAAATAAGAAACCAGGGCTGGAAGTGGAATTAACAGAATGTTTCTGAAAAGTTTTGAAAACACATTGTTTCAACTTTTGTTTAAAGGTCTAGTGTGTAGCATTAAGGGGGATATATTGGCAACAAATATGTTTTCTTTCTTGTGTAATCACCTGAAAATATGAATCATTGTGTTTTTCTTACCTTAGAATGAGCTTTTTATATCTACATAGGGGCCAAGTCCTAGTTTATGGAGGTTGCCATGTTGTAGCAGTATGGACACGATAGGGCCTTTTCCATTTTCACAAAAGGGTGAGCATACATTAGCCGGTGCAGGGCTAATGGCCTGGCTTGGTTATGCCAAACAACATTGAGGAAAACTCATTTGTAATGTGAAACTGCTCTGTTCTGTGTTTCTTTTGGTGTAAATCAACTGGTTTGTTTTAGAGAGGAAGAGACCTCTGCAGATCATTTGGCTCCTGGTAAAAAGTTCCTTTGCTGTTACTCTCCCTGCCTTAGGCTTTTCATATAGGCACATGGAAGGGCAGAGAGATGTGCTCTCTCCGCCTTATGCTTTCCCAGTAAGCGTGTCAAAGAGGCTTTCTGTGTTGGCCAGAGGAAAGGCAAAGAGGCCCCAGAACAGAGCCATATGGCCAAATATAGCACTGCAAATGGAAATAAAGTTTTCTTTGACTAAAGTGGTCCTGACTGAATTAGCTGTGGGTTAATGAAGTATGCGTACCTGTTCACTCTTCACACCTGCTCAGTAAACCACAATACAAGTTGCACCCATGTTTAATGCAATTTGAAAACGGTGATGTCATCTGAGGCTTCTGTAAAATCACACTAAACTCCCCTACATACAGTATGTTGTGCTAACCTCTCAGAGATGATCAGCCAATGTGGCGAGATGTACTCGCACATCAATTAGTAAGCCTTCAAGGACTGACTAATAACACAATATGTGGAGACGTGTTTTTACACTTAATTGTTCACAACTGCAGCTTTGTTGGAGACATTTATATTCACTGTTAAAACTCATTAAAATGTCCGCATTTCCAGATTTATATTCCAGCATTATATCACAGTGAAACAAGCCAACATAATATACTCAACAGATGGTGATGTTTGTGGTGTGTAATTGGGCCGTTCGCCAGCAACTGAAGTCATGAAACTTGCACCACACAAAGCGGTACATTCTGCTGTTGCCCTGATGAACTTAGTATGCCTCTATGCTGGTGCTGAGAGCTCTCTTTTTAAAGAGAAGGGAATAGAGGAGGTGTAATTTATTCCTCCTAATCCCAGCCCAGGGATCAGGAGATCCCCACCTACACCACAACATGCTCTCCCTTATACCAACACTCTGTCACCGCGCCCTGCAGTTTGCAGCTGTTTATTGTCAAAGAAGTGAAGTAAGCATCAAGCGCTGGACAGATCATTTAATGTTTAGCCAGTTTTACATATCCTGGACTGGCAGCTGGAGACAACACAGCTGTTGTTTAATTAATTCATCGTTAATTAACCAGATAACATGTTGCAGATTTGATTGTTTGTGGCTGTCAGGGATGAAAATGCCATCCCATCAGTCACTGTCAGTGAGCTCAGATTTCTTGCACGTTGCTGTTTAAGTGCCAAGAAAATGAAACGAAACAATGGGATGTTAGTTTATAAATGAAATTGAACCCGAGCCGTACAGTTTTGAATGCCCGTGTTCTCATTGTTATTCACTGAAAACGTGATTTCACACCGAGCAGTTCTAGGACTTATATGTTGAAGTGTTGGTTTAACCTAGTTCGTGACTTGTACAATATCTGTAAACAACTTTCTGAGGTCATTGGAGCAACAGATCATGTTGAAGGGTCAAGGAGCCCAGCAGTGCCTGCAAGAGCAACAGAGCTGAGACAACAGTTTGCTAAATCTGAGGCAATAGATGTTGTTGCATGCACACAGATATATATAATGTGAGCGTGCTTTAAGTAATTTGCTTGTTTTGGAACGTTTACACCATTGTTTTCGTTATTCTGTGTGCACAAAACAACGTGAAGTAAAATGAAAGAGAGGGGAACACATTTGCAAACTGTGCTTAATTTAGTTTTATTGGAAATCTCCTAAAACAGTGGCTCCCAGCTGATGGGTCGTGGTACAAAAGTGGGTCTCAGGTCCATTCTGAATGGACCGCAAGTGACTCGCAAACCTGTCAAGTTTATGAAAAAACACACTTTGTATTGAAGTACAGTGGATTTGCAGCACAGAGGCCTTTACTTTGAAGTGCTGTTTCCTGTACTTAATTATCTTCATATTGTATGTAAAGATAGAAAGAAATCATTGGCAGATTTCACTGTATCATGAGATAGACTGCTGATAATGATGCACTAAAAGTTGTTATCAGAAGAGTCGTTGGATGTAACTTCATATTGTGGCATGCTGCATATGTGTACAGACTAGTTTTCATTAACTCTGGCACATTTAATGTGTATATGAAGCAGATAGCATCATACACTCCTAATAAATGCATTACTGTCATCGACTCAGTACTTTTGTGATCATTCAATATCACATTAAACTTTCACCAATACTGACACATTGACTGTCATTGACATTAACAGAGTTCCTTTGCTTTTATACAACAATCCTCAGAAGAGCTCTGAAGCATGTATTTGATTTAAAATGTGATTTGTTCCCTGACTGAAGTGTCTGTGAAAGGATAAAAACTCTCCTCTTTTACAGCTCCTGTCTTCTGCACTGATAAAGACCTTGATTTCCCACCGCAGAGACATACAGACATGACAACACTGACAGACACTTGCAAGCATAAGTAAGCAAGCAGAGACGAGCTCTGTCCGCCTGTCTTCTCCGTCTGTCTGTCCGTTTCTTTTATGAAAAACCCACCAGCAAGCATGTGATGGACGGGATGATGCAGAGTGAACAAGGAGCACATTATTACATCAGAGCAAGTAGATGGACTGCACTTGAATAGCGCCTAATCTTCAGACCACTCCAAGACCTTTTTACACCACCAGTCACATTTGCACACCGGCGGCCAAGGCTACCGTATAAGGTGCCACCTGCTATACGGCTTTAACACTCACACACTGATGGAACAGCCATCGGGAGCAATTTGGGGCCAGTATCTTGCTCATGGATGCTTTGACATGTAGACTGGAGCAGCCGCAGATTGTTCCGCTGATCTTCTGATAAGTAGACGACCAGCTCTACCTCCTGAGCCACAGCCGCCCCTTTCAAGCATTTAACTAAAGTCAACTGATATACCTAGGCCAATAATTTCCTACAAAAGATAGAGAGCTGCATCCCACTAAACTAGCATTGTACTAGGGGTGAGCGACATATAGATTCTCTTTAGATTCTCTTTAGATACTATAAACATCAGGTGTAAATTGTCATGTCTTTTTCAAGCCACCGGCGCAAGAATGGCTTTCACATTTTGGTTGTCTCGCTCTTTCCTGTGGCTCTCTCCCTCTCACAGACACACACACACACACACACACACACACACAAAAAGAGACTTACAAGCATGATACGTCACACGCACTCCCCGCCCATCCAGACCGCTCTCTCCTTGGCGACAGTGTGTGAGCAGGCGAGGTGTGTTTTTATATCTGCAGAGCTCCAGACTTCCACCATTTAGTCACATTTTGCTACCAGGGAGCGCCAGTGTGACTTTCAAATATTATTCATAACTGAACTGGAGAGCTGTTAGATTGTTTTCAGCTCACAGTGAATACATTGTCACGTTTAACTGTGCCCCTGTAATGGTTTTACTTCACCTCCAGCTGCTGACCTGAAGCTGCACGTTCACAGCAAAAACATCAATACGTACAACCCAACACGAGACGTGTGCTTCATAGTAACAGCACCGGTCGTTCTGCTTTGATTTTTTTTCCATATAACAGTACTTTATTTAATTCTGTTATTTAATTAACTGTATTTTATACTTTATTGTAACAGTCCTTTAATTACCTTTATTGTAACAGTACTTCATGTAACTTCATGATATTTTACTTTGTAATAACAGCACTTTTTTGTCCTTTGGTGAAAGTCGGTGATAGTTTTTACAGGAAATGTACAGTTGCATATAGTCTTTTTAAAAATAAAGGCACTACGTTGGTACAATACCGCAAAACGACATTTTTTCCATCAACAACAAACACGCGTGGTTACGTATTGCCAACACACACACCTGGTTGGGTTTAGGACAAAAAAAAAACCCACCAGCCTCTTGAGTGAAAGTTGGGGGTTGTTGGACCACCTCTGATGGCTGGTTATTTGTGAATTCACAGCGACTTAAACAGAACCCAAACTTGATTCAATTTTTCCCGAGTGGATGGCCCAATCGAGCAGCACATTATTAGACAGGGGAGCTCAACTCTTTCAGTTTTCAGTTGACAAGTTTTTCAACTACTTTAACACGTCCCAGGTGGTGTTACCTTACATAATGTGACAGGGGAACTATAGCCTTTACTTTACACAGCAGTGTCAGTGGGAGAACGGCCCTGAGAAGCACAGCAAGATAAAGAATGCACATGTAATCCTTCACAAAGAAAGGATAAAGGATGAAAAAAGAGGACAACAAAGCTGCAGTCAACATGTAATAGATCTATAAGAGAAAGACTTTGGAAGGAGGAGAAAGAGAGATTGGTAAAGGCTGACAGAGACAAAGAGAGCAAGAGAACGAGACAGTATTTCCCTGGCCTCCCACCTAATACGCACAAAGACCTGTGTGTGTTACCTGATGAATGAAGATAGCAAACAGATGAAAAACAGAGTGAAAAGGATGCAAAATTATAAAGACAGAGGGCAAACATTGTACACAAGATCTTGTCAAAAACCTGAGGCCTGTACTAGGAAACCAGTTTAACTTACTCAAGATATCTTTCGTTATCTGGCTTGACTAACCATAACACTGGTCGTCTAAATAACCGATACTACAAAGCTCGTTATCAAGTAGTTCAGTCAACTTTAGGTTGAGGAGCGTGTTCATGTGGAAGAGGCGTGGGTGAAGGAAGTTTGCTATTTGATGTCACAGTACATGAAACGGTAACAGTAACTACTAGGGCTGCCCCCTAATAGTCGACTAAATGTTAGTCGACCAGAAAGGTCAATAGTCTGCAAAAAGAATTCAAGAATTTATTGATCGCTTAGTCACAAAAAAACCCCAAAAAACGTGACTCTCTAATATGAGCTGCGCCCTATCAAAATTAAACAAAACCTATATGACTGGACCATGTGGGAATTAAATTTGAAAGGACAGACACAGGAAGTGTCCACGCTCAGCAGTCAGACAGGAGTCTGTTAATTTCCAGGGCTGGTACCTGCTGTTATTCCACAGGCTAGTTAATAACATGTCGGGCAGGAAATCCAAAGTGTGGGATCATTTAGAGAAGGTGAAGGACGAACCCAAGGTGATATGTAAACTCATCTTCATTGGTCGACTGCAAACATGACGCATCATCTGAAACATGGAAGTAGCTACATGCCCATTAGCCACTTAGCACAATCATTACTGCTTTGCCGACAGCGTCATTAACAGGTGGCTCGCACAGTGTGTGACGTGCACTTGTAGATAAAATATAGGCCTATATTAATGAAGGTTCATTAGTACGGTTTTGTATTTCTCTGTAATGTAGCACAGTGTTAACAATGTTACTGATACTGTTCTTTCTCACACCTTGATGAAACTGCTCTGAATATGTCACATAAAACACTTTAAAGTAACACCAGACTGTTTCTGCTGCTGAAGTAAAGGGTGGAAAGTAGTTAATGACTGATGAGGTCTGTCTGACTGAAATGTTGCATTTGAATTGCACACGAATTACAGTTTGACAATGTAACATTAACCAATGCTAAAGATCTGATACCTGGATGTTACTTGTCTGAGTCTCTCTGAACAAACTCTGCCACTGAGCTCTGTCTCTGTGTCAGAGGTCTGGATGCTGAGGTGTTTCTCTCCTCCTCCTGTCTTTCTGGTTGCAGCTCCAAGTTCTCTTTCTCATGTTTATTCCTCTTTCATTAAGTCATCGCTGTTTTTATGTGTCAGATAAAACTAGTCAGGCTTGGACACTATCTGCACTGAATGTCCGCAGACAGCTCGGGTCACATGGATGCACATGTGCCCGTATTCATGGCACAGTTAAGGATCTGCATCAGCCCACAGCAGTAAACAGGAAGGCATGGAGGGTGAGCTTACTGTCCTCCCACTGCGGACATCGGGTGAAAGTAAAACCAGTCATGCGCTAGATGTGTTCACGACAACAGATAGTGTTTGCAAAGACAGCTTTACTCTTGAAATATATGTATGATGAAGAAGAGGAAACACATCCCTTTTTTGGTATTGATCCTATTGACACTCGAATCAATCTTAAAAATGAAAGCACAGTATCGAGAGTATCAATATTGTAGGATTGATCCACCCACCCTTAAAGAGAACCAGCTTCCCCGTACTATAAACCCAGAGTTAACCCCAAAGTTACCTTGCTAACTCTAAATCCTGCTTTATAGTACAGGCCTCTGAGGATCATGAAATTGTTCTTAGATTTAATGGTATTCTTATTTGCTCACGGCTGTGTCAGTGCCATACACAAGGCTGCTGAGCAGACCGAGCACAACCATGCAAACACACACACACACACACACACATACACACACACGTAACACATTGTTCACCTGAGAAGACTTGATGCTCACAGAGTCTGAGTGACTTGTAATGCTGGAAAATTTGCTCTGGGGCCTGCTCTTGCGAAAATGTGCGACTCTCTCTGTGTGTGTGTGTGTGTGTGTGTGTGTGTGTGTGTGTGTGTGTGTGTGTGTGTGTGGCTTCCCTGGAGAGAGCCTTCCACACTGTCTCCCCTCATATTCTTCCAGTCAGTAAGTGTTGGACAGTGTGTGAAAAGCCAAACATCGGTTACCTCATGCAACAGTTCACAGCTACTAAAAATCCAGTGTATGATCTGTTGTCCTCCTCAAGTCACAGCAGACAACTACTGCTGAATATTTAACAAATCTGGGCATGTATTTATTACGCTTCTCAGAATCTGAGGAATCAGGGTGGAAGTGAACAACTCTACGCTTTAGGACTTTATGAGGTTTTCCTACTCCGACTTTCTGCTGGTTTGATGTATTATACACTTTTAAAATTCTAAATGCAAAAAAACAGCATCACTTTTTTGTATCTACAGCCCATTTCAGACCAAAGATTCTCAACAAGACAAGTTGAAGCAATCAGCTACTTGCAATGCGCCGTTCTGCAACATTCTTAAAACCTGCCGATTTACGCCAATGCAACTAGATGAGATGGTGTATCATCGCTATGCAACAACTCTCTGTACTTCTGTTCTGATTTCCAGCAATTTGTAGCTTCTTAAAATATGAATGAGGATAGTGATATTGAGTTACTGGCTACAGTTGCATTTGTAGTAGTGATGAAATGGAGAAAAACAGAACGAGCATCAGATGGACTGTATTCATAATAAATACGCCACAGTAATATAAATAACCAGCGCCAATTAATCAGTCAGTGAAAATGTGTGTGTGTGTGTGTGAGGGGGATATAGGCACATACAGTGAGCAGCAGGGGCAACCTACTGTCCGACACCGGCACACTGTGAGGACGGAAACAAATGACTCAAGCGAACACACTGTCCGCGGTCATTTTGACTTGACCCACAGACTTTACGACAAGCAGATTGGCTGTTGAAGCAGGTAACGTGCTTTATGAGCTTAACATACATTTTTATGATAAGTCAAAATTTTTGAGTTAATTTGACTAAAATATATAAAGCCGATTTTACCTCATTAGTTTACTGCCAATAAACAACGCTATCTTAGCACGCTTAAAATATTGTGGCGTGTTGGGGCTAAATGGATGGAGTTTCCCAGCATGCCTTGAGACAATGTGTTTGAGGCCATGAGCCGAAGAAAACTGTTAAAATGTGTTCTAAATCGCTCACATTACCCATTTCACAGTGATTAATGTTCATGTATTTTACAGTGACTCTACTGGGTCACAGCTAATGTTGTGGTAGGACATTTCACATGTATACACAGTAAAGTCGTATACACAGTTGGTGATCTCCTGCCTGTGTGGATATTAAGAGTGTCTGACAAAGTTGTGCTGAGGTAAAATAAAGAGCACTTCATGGTTCAGAGTTCATGTCTTTGCCTAATTCGAGCAGTCGAGAAACCTGAGTTTGCCACAATATACAGTCATGGAAAAAATTATTAGACCACCCTTGTTGTCTTCAATTTCTTGTTCATTCTAATATCTGGTACCACTAAACGTATAATACAATGAACACAACAAAAAATGCAGCTGGTCACATAATACTTTATGTCCTATTTGACATTCTCTTAAGCTTAATTGATTCCCAGGGTATATAAGAGGCCATTTCATGTCACAAGCAGCACTGCACATGCAAAGGCCTAGAGTGGTTTCCTGCTTACATTCAAGCCGTAGCACAACTCAGAAGTTGTCAGCTCTCACATAATGCCTAAAACAAAAGAATTATGTGAAGCCACAAAGGCAGCCATCTTGGCACTGCTGGAAATTGGCATGAGTGAGAGACAGGTAGCGAAAAAACTGAAGATCTCCAAGACAGCCGTTCATTACAACAAAAAAAAAACAAGCTGAACATGGCACTACCAAATTGCTACCTGGCCGTGGCAGGAAACGTCTTTCTACCCCACGAGATGACCGTGCACTCATCCGTTCCTGTGTCAGGAATCGTCGTCAGACCTCCAGGGACCTTAAAAATGAGTGGGGCACTGTCGAGAATGTGACTTGTTCGGCAAGGACAGTTCGAACCGACTTGTTGAAGCTGGTTTTAAGTCACACAGAGCACGCAAGAAGCCCTTCATCAATGAAAGGCAGAGGAAGGCCCGGTTACTCTTTGCTCGAGACCACAAGGATTGGACTGTTGATGATTGGGCTAAGGTTCTCTTCAGTGATGAATCCATTTTGAATTGATGCCCACTCCAGCCAACTTACTGGTTAGGAGGAAGCCTGGAGAAGCTTACAACCAGACTGTCTTGCCCCTACAGTAAAACATGGGGGTGGATCAGTCATGATCTGGGGTTGTTTCAGTCTGAGTGGAACAGGGCAAATGCAATTGTGTGAAGGCCGAATGAACCAGGTCATGTACAGGACTACCCTTGAAAACAGTCTTCTTTCATCAGCTGGAAAACTCTTTCCTGCCTCGAATGACTGGATTTTCCAACAAGACAATGCCCCTTGCCACACGGCAAGGTCAGTTAAAGCCTGGATGGAGAACCACAACATTCGCACCATGCCTTGGCCTGCTCAATCACCAGATCTTAATCCAATTGAAAACCTGTGGAAAATCATCAAACTCAAAATGGAGAACCACAAGCCCAAAACAAAGAAAATTTGTTTGAATTTGTCCAACAGGAATGGGCTGCTGTGACAGCAGAACAATGTCAGAAGCTGGTGGAGAGCATGCCAAGACGCATGGCTGCAGTCATCAAAAACAATGGTTATGCAATCAAGTATTAACTCTTGTGTGTATCATGTGTTTAAAGCAAACAGAAAAGAAAACATGGAAATGCTTAAAAGTAGTGTTTTTGGCGGTACAATGCCATAGCTATTGATGTAAGAATTTAAGTAATTTTGGTTATTATCAAGAAAACCATGGAAAATGAATAGTTCTTAGTTCTTAAATTAAACTCTCATGAGCTATTTTTGTTGTTATCATTATGATTGTCCAAACAAATGTACCTTTAGTTGAGCCAGGCATTAAAATTAACAAGAAATTGAAGAAAACAAGGGTGGTCTAATAATTTTTTCCATGACTGTATATTTGTAGTTGACTGAAATAAAAATAAATTGTTATAAAATGTGTGCTCAATGTTTTCATGTTAATTTGAATAAAATGCTTAAAAACAAAAAAGTTGTGTTAAACTGACATAAAATTCAGTTTAACACACGTCACGTGACACATTTATTGTGTCTGGCGTATTCAAAATGTTTATGTTACTGTTTTGTACTAAACTTAAAGTTCTGAGTGGAAGCTGTTTCCAAAAAAAATTAAGTTGAGTGAACAAGTTGGAGTGTACATTGTGGATACAATATGGAGACGCAGTTTATTTCAAGGGGTAAATGGGGTCAGCAAAGGTCTTTCCTCTTGTGTATATGTGTCTCTCTGACTGTGCGCCTGGTGTCTCCTGGCAGTTTAGGGCGCCTTTGGAGCTTTTGGACATATTAGTACAGATAGGAGTGAGTTATTGACTTCACACAGCTTTTAATCCTAGCCCTATAAATGGGGCCAAAAATGTTTCACCGGGGATATTTAACTTGTAAGCTTGATAAATACAGGCTCTGGCTCAACTCATTCAGAATTTGAGCCCAGTATTTAACACATCATTCCAGTCATTTACATCACTGTGTGAACCAAATGGAGTGTGTGGCGCGACCCATCAGAATGTAGCTCCATTGACAAAGACCCAGAGACTGACTTTATGGACTTACAGTGACAGCACCGATGGTAATTTCAGCGCAATAAAACCCCAGTTTATGATTCATAACTGTAATTAGCCTTGCAGTAAAACAGCCGTCTGAATGCAGCTGCAGGTTTTTGGTTCACTGGTTCACAGCTCTGTGAGAAAAGAAGTTTGATCTGAAAAATGTTTAACTGCCGGAAATCAGCTGGAGAACAGAGTGGGCAAAGCATTGTTTGTAGATTTAGTCACTCGACAACATAAGGGAATGTTAATGTGCTACAATATTGAATCTGTGTGTGTGTGTGTGTGTGTGTGTGTGTGTGTGTGTGTGTGTGTGTGTGTGTGTGTAATGTAACATAACGATGATGCGTATTTGCACACAAATATAACTGTTTACTTGTTTCGATTGAACTTAGCCTCTTATAAGATCTGCCTGAACCCAGGGAAAGTGTTTAATGGCCCAGGGCGCACATCTTTCTCTGCAGAGGCAAACACTGTTTAGGAGTCTGAAACACCTGTCTTAATAAAGACAAAAACACTGTCTCTTGTGGTGTTTAGATTGTAAGACTCAATATTGGTTTTAACTTTTTTGGTTGTCTTATACATATATATATATGTATTCAGCATCTAGAGCAGGGCTGTCAAACTCATTTTAGTTCATGGGCCTCATACAGCCCAATTTGATCTTAAGAGGGTCGGACCAGTAAAACCATAACATAATAATAACCTGTAAATAATAAGGGGGGGCTGATCAATCAACATAGTGTCTTTCGGTACTAGAATAACGAAAGGAATTGCTTTTTGGTGCTGATGGCAGGAAAATTATCAAAACAAAGATGGAGGCACTGCAGAAAAGATCAGAAATGCACCGTCGGCGTTTAAATCAAACGTATGGACATATTTTGAATTTTTAACACAGGAGGAATGGAGGACTTGGATATGATGTGATTTGCAAGCCGTGTCATTATGAGAATACTCTGGGAATACGGTGAACATGAGGGCTCGCCTCACACTCCACCATCCAGAGATAAAACTACCATCCACCTCTGAGAGAGCTAAGAGTATAACATGTGCAAAGATCTGCGTCCATATAGCGCTGTTGAAAACCAAGGCTTTTGTTACGTGTAAAAACACTCGGCGGTATGTGACTCTGTCTGGATGTTTTTTCACCGACACAGCTGTACCCAGGCTCTGCAGAGAAGTGAAGCATAAAGCTGTGAGTACATCAGAAAGGGTGTCGTTAACTTGTGACGCCTCAACGTCAAGGTCACTGGATTCATATGTGACTGTAACGGCACATTATCTCACAGAGGACTGAAGACTGCTGTCTCATGTTCTCCAAACTAGAGCAGTACACGAAGGTCACACTGGAGCAAAGTCACGCTCAGTGTGTGTCTTTGATGCTGTTTAGTTAGCAATAAAGTAGCTAGCTTTCACAGCTGCAATGCGGATCTCTGGGCTAAAACTAAAACCAGATTTATATTTCCTCAAACTGGCCAACAATCAATTTATCTTCTCTGTTCTTAGTTGCAAGTTGTCGTATTTTTTACCATAATGAGTTTGATAGTGGTGTTGAATATAATATTGCTTGAGCACTGAAAGGTGCTGTGAGCATACCAACACACTGGCTTCCCATTTAACTCTGTGAAGAAATAGGAACTGGTCCATTTGGACAAACAGGAAAAGCAGTACATTTAATTGAAATAGTAACTTCTCTGCAACTTTTACACTGAGCAAACTCACTGAGTGGGCCACATTGGACCCTTCTAGCCCACAGACCGTATGTTGGACAGCCCTGATGTAGAGGCTTTGATAGACTTTAGCTCTGTCTCCACTGTTGCTGCTTCTGTTCTTAAGTTGAGATGCATTGAGCTGCAGTTAATATTGTTACACTGGCACAGTGTTATACACAGCATCTGCTGAAACAGCTGGCATGAAAGTAATGATGCCATCCCATGAGCTTTATGTTTTATTTTGGCATTACTGTATCAAAAAAACATGACATTTTACTACATTTTCAATAATATGGCAAAGCTGTTAGGGAACAGTTGCCTAATTACATATTCAGTAGACATGGAACAACGTTAGCATTCATTCTGGGCACCTGATCAATGTTAGTCCAGTATTAACTCTCCTTTTGCCTGTGCTTTAGTCTCTTCCAGCTCCTGATGTAAATATCTGCTCTTTAGCGGCTAAATGCTCTATTATGTTCACCAGATAATCACTATCTGTGTCTTTCTATAGTTTGGTGCTTAGTAGGTAGAATACAAAGGGATTTGGGCTTTTCTTCTGGTTAATGAGAACAGTAACAGCCGTATAGTTGCTGGATGTACAACCAAAGCAGTGAGCTGAAAAAGGCTTAAAAGCTTCACAGAGCTGAGAAGAATTGCAGAGTTGGGAAATGAATATCTCTGTGTACTAGTTTGTAAAATTAAAGGTGCAAGGTGTTACGTTTTAACCTCAATAAATCACCAATAATGAGACGTTTAAAGCTGGGGTAGGCAGTTTTACTCTGGTGTCACTGGGGAAAAGTCCTATAGTAAACTTTCAGCATGTTTTAATTCAAGTGGACTGAGAGAACAGTAGACTTCTGCACCTCCTCTTGGCTCTGCTTTCAGGCTTTAGAAAGTGTAGCCTGTGACGGGAAAATCAAAGGTCATTTCAGAAAGAGGGCATTCTTATCGGCTGTTCTGCAAATACAGATGCGCGTGCCCGTCCCTTCAGCGAAAGCCTGATTCAGTGGCGGAGAATTCTGCAGAGAGAGTTGCTATTGTAGCATTAGCACAACTGTCTAACCTGCAAAGCAACCCAGAAAAGGAAGACAGACCCCTTGTCAGTGGCTGCAGCAACCCGAACCCAGCCAGTGCAAGCCCCAGCTCCAGGGGACTGACAGCCCTGACTTTCTGGTAAATCAGCAAACTTTCTGTTGCTGCCTTTACACAGGTTCGGCCCAGCGCTGCTGCTGGCTACCAGCCTGCTGTGACACCCAGAGTTGGTAGGTTTGCGCTAGTCAGATCCAGTTACCACAGCCACCAACCAGTCAGTCTCCCAAGCTGCTGCCATCTCTCCCCCCAGGGAAGCAATCCATAGCAGTGGGGGAGTGAGGCAGTGGGAAGAGACAACTCTTGTCTCTTTTGTAGTCCTATAAACAGAGGGAGAGAGCGAGCCAAGGAGGGGCTTAGCAAATGATCTGAGTGCAACTCTATAATGAAACAAGATTAAATGAATCAATGTATGGGAAACACTGGGATACTGTTAGACGCGTGTATATGCCGGTGGTTGTCAGGCGGGAGGGGCTTGGGCAGAGAGGAGAGCTGCAGGAGGAGGAATATTTTTGTATTCTTTATTTTTTCTTGCCTTACTAGATTTCTGCCTAACCCAACTTTAAGATGGTGTGATTACCATAAACAATGACTCATTTATACTGCATTGTGTTGCACTGGTTCACCTTTGGAAGATGTGAATAGATGAATGAGAGGAAAATTGTAAAGTGTGTTGAATAAAAGTGCTATACTGTAAAAGCAGCCATTTATTTATCATTTAGCTTTTGTTTGACATCTGCTGAGTTTCTGTCGACAAAGGGAGACTGTCTGTAATGAAGCTGTAAGTGAAAATATGGGAATATATTTCGATTTTTTTATGTTCTCTGTTTCTGCTGGGTATCTTGGCTTAATGCAGCCCGTACTTATCAGTCTGTCTCCTTAAGTATTAGGGTTTATGGGATGTGGAATATGTGGTTTTAGTGTTGAAAATCCCGCCATTGCAGAAGCACCTACAGTAGCCTCCTCTGTGCAGGTTTAGCAGAAGCCTTTCCCATCCCCATCCCCATGTTCCCTCACCTGTCTGATGGCACACAGCAGCTTCCCGTAGCAGAACACGATCACCAGGAATGGCACGATGAGGCAGAAGACAAACAGGCAGATGATGTAAGACATGCTATTCGGCGTCTTGGCTGTCCAGTTGACAGAGCAGGTGGTCCCGGGTCCCTCTGGGCCATATTGGCTCCAGCCAAAGAGTGGCGGCAGGGTCCAGATGAGGGAGTAGACCCAGGAGAGGATGATGCCCAGGGAGACCTTCCGGTAGTTGGAGGAGTCGGCCTCAGTGGGGGCCACCATGGTGCTGTAGCGCTCATAGGAGAGCACAGCCAGGGAGATCAGGGAAACAATGCCTACAGGGTGGATACAAACATGCAGGATAGATAGACTGAGTCGCACATTATCTAGAAATATATAACAATTAAAGGGACAGTTCAATCAAAATCTAAATCACATACGTTTCCTCTTACCTGTAGTGCTGTTTATCAGTCTAAATTGTTTTGGTGTGAGTTGCAGCTTGTGGTGCTCAAAGTGCCCAAAAATCCATTTGAAAAATGTCTCTTTCCAGAAATCATGACTACAGGTAAGAGGAAAATATGTATTTGAACTTAGGGTAAACTGTCCCTTTAACTCAAGGAGTTAAATACAGAACACAGGCGAACAGAATACTGTAGACAGCATGTGCAGGTGTGGTCTTCCGATTAAACCCCGACTACTGTACTTCACATTTAATGGGGCCATCATATAGAGACCTGTGCACTTCTTGTCCAAATGTTTATCTACTCCAGTGAGGAAAACATGCACAGTCACAGTGATATTAAGCTTCACAGCTCTTTTCAAAGTTAAGAGTGCAGCTTAAAGGAGCTTTATGGTTTTCAGCTTCAAAGAGAGGATGGGTTATGAAGTTAAAAAATAATTGCCAGAGTGAAACGCGCAGCGTGATAAAACTACAGCAAATGTTATTTTGGAGTCATCAAATATTTCGGTTCACACGGCAGGGCCTGCAGCAGATACACACCACTGTAAATCATAAACTGCAGCTCTACCTGTAGTGTCTCTGCTTGACAGGAGGAATGCGGTAAAAAAAAAAAAAAACAACAGAAGATGAGGAGAAGCTTTCTCATCTCTCTCTGTGCTTTTCTTTCTCAGTATTTCAGAGGCACAGCAGCAGGAGCCTGAAGCTCAGTGTTCACGCTGACCCCTCAGCCTTTTTTATCCTGTCTGCTGTTTGTTTTGAAGCTATTATGAAACCACGGGGCCGTCTTTCATGCCTATTGATTTTCAGTTGCAACGAAGCAAAGATGGGCTGGACGTTCCGTTACGAAGGCGGTCCAAGCCTTTCACTGAAGTGCCAACGCTGCACGATGAATGAATAACGGGAAAAAAGCACAGATGGGGAGAAAAGTTACTGAACAACATGGAAACAAATGTGGTCTGTGATTGAAGATGATGGTTCTGCAGAGGTTTCTTGTGTGTGTCTGTCTGTATGCAAATACATTGACCCCACTGCACATACCCCTGACTGCAAATGCACAGCGTGTGATGTTTGTCTGTTGCCCCCAGATATTGCGCTCATGTTGCTTTCCCTGCACACACTGTTTAGCTCCGGGCTTTTATTAGCTCTGTTACTGCAAAGTCAACACAGTTTTACAACGACCCACTTGTGTTTCTGTTTGATCTCAGCTGACTCATAGCAACCAATCCCAAACACATTACCCAGATATTTTGACAAAAGATGCTTTCAGCCCTGCTCATTGCTGTCCCATCTCATCTGGCCTGTCGTTTTTCCCTCTGTTATCCTCCATCTACACTCTGTTAACTTTCAAGACAAACAGTAGGAGGACTGTCCTCTCACAGCAGGTGGGCTGGGTGATCCCAAGCTAAAATGTGTGTGATAATGTTTAAAGACAGGTAAACACTGGTGCACTTGCAGCCCTTGTTATCTTGAACTACAGCCTGACAGGAGTAGCCTTTACTCCAATATATTTTAGATCAGGTGGTAAAAGGCAGATAGAAGTTATTTTGGATTTGTGATTACCGGATTGGTTAATGAATTCGGCCACAGACAACTCTGTATTTTGATTCACTGGGATGTATCCATTAAAATGATCTAACATAGTACTGGTCAGTGCTTCAGCCAACATTCTGTATCAAGTATACTGTGCTGTGTGAAAACACACCAGGAAGTGGTAAAGTGCAGCTCGCTGCAACAATTAGATTTTTCTGAAGCCAGGAGATGTGTTCACGTAGGCGGGAAGAAATTCTTTGTAGCACACATTCACCAGCCACTTTAGGTACACCTGTGTAACTGCTTGTTAAGCAAATAGCTAATCAGCCAATCATGTGGCAGCAACTCAATGTATTTAGGCATGTAGACATGATCAAGACGACCTTCTGAAGCTCAAACTGAGCATCAGAATGGGGAAGAAAGGTGATTTAAGTGATTTTGAACGTAGCATGGTTGTTGGTGCCAGATGGGCTGGTCTGAGTATTTCAGAAACTGCTGATCTACTGGGCTTTTCATGCACAAACATCTCTAGGGTTTACAGAGGATGGTCCCAAAAAGAGAAAATGCCTTGTTGATGCCAGAGGTCAGAGGAGAATGGCCAGACTGGTTCAAGATGATAGAAAGGCAACAGTAACTCAAATAACCACTGGTTACAGCCAAGGTCTGCAGAAGACCATCTCCAAAGAGTTTCCTCACAAGGAAAACAAAAGCATTTGTCAGTAGTTCAACTGCCTAAAACTGTGTCACTTAGGACTTGTAGTGCTCCTAAATCATCTAGAGAGAAGGTCAGGGTGGATGGATGAGTCAAAAAAAGCCCTTGAATTTGATTCCAACCAAGTGGCTCTTCTTTGAACCAGGACATAAGTTGGACAGGACACAAAACTGCACATTTAAGTTTAGGAAAGTGCCTGATCAGTACTGCACATGTCCAACTCTACACAGAGTTGATAAGGAAGTGAGATTCTCACTCCTTAGCAACTTTCATAATCAGCTCTGGAAAAGACAGTGTGTTTCATTATTTTTTATCGCTTGCCTGATTGAAGTAAGTTGCTAGATAGATCCGCCTGATGTGGCGTTTTTTTGCCCAGGGCAATCAGACAGTCCTTAATGTTTAGACCTGCCTCACAGTGTGGAATTCACTGGGGTCATTTATATGTGGGGCCAGGGCTTACACATGCACCAAGAGTCAGCAGAATGTATGAATGTAACTAGAAAAAAGCACTACCTGGATCCCTTAATGAGGTCAGTATTGGACATACTGATCTGGCGTATTGGATCGGTGCATCTCTAATGTTGAAAGCATGATACACTCCTAGATTTCCTATCTGACAGGAAATGGAGCCAAATCACATCACACTTTCTCAAAGCTGCAAAAGCTAATTAGCAGCTCTCCTCCATGACGTGTACAGAGGCATCAAAATTTAACACTGGCAATCATCATGTTTCTGCACCAATTGACAGCAACCTTCTGCTCTACAAAAGCATCGTAGCTGATTATGATTTTTGATATGAAAACTTGATTATGTCAGCTGATCTCATCACATGTCGTCCTTCTTGATGAGAACAGCCCTTTCTCTTGTTACACAGAATGTGGGTGACAAGTAAATCTTTATTTGAGGCAGCATAATTTAAAAGACACCCACAGAACTTTGTAACATCACAGCATCTGAAATATAACATTGCCCTCCGTCCATCCCCCAGTCCTCCGGCGGGATCAAAGGCAGCAGCTGAATCTAATATTCCAAAATGAAACATCTTATGATCTGATAATATCTGAAATAAAAAAAGAGGGAACATCTTTGTTTTGCTGCCTCCGTGATACTCCCTCACTGTTTCTGCCTTGTCTGCTTAAAAGCATCTGGTTTGGTATCACTTGTCTGATACTGTAGATCCATAAAAAGGCAGTTTGAATGAAAAACACAGGATCAAATAAAGCTGTGTTTGCTCCATAAATCCCGCCGTCTTTTCCCTCAGTCATCACAGGTGCACAGAACTACTGTGACAGCACCGGCGAGTAAAAAAAAAAAAGAGATCAGATTGCAACTGTCTGTCGAACATTAAGGATGACTGCTTTGGCGTGTCGCTGTCTGTGTACAAAGATGATCATTCACATGACTCAAACCAGACACCCGTCGCCCACAATACACGTTTTTGTCTCTGCTTTCGTACACTATTTATTACAGGGGCTCATTAGCTGGTTCCCTCACTCTGACCTTTATGGCGGAGCGGCATTGTTCTGCTTTCTTTCTCCCCGCTGAGACTTCTCCTCACCGTCGCAACAAATTAACATCACTCAGGCCAGGTGTTGCCTGTGTCTGCGTGACGCACATGTTTATGCATTTCCTCTCCTCTGTACATGTTCATCCATTGCTGTGCCCGCTTCTGCTGGTTTGTGTGTGTGTGTGTGTGTGTGTGTGTGTGTGTGTGTGTGTGGTGGGGGGGGGCAATCTAACTTCAGTATGCAGCGAGTGGGCCCAGCAGTGCAAGGTTAATCCAGTGACTGTGTGCAGAGTCCACTTGAGGCAGGGGGGAGGCAGCCAACAGTATGCAGGAACACGCAGACCGGGGTGTCGAATAAAGACAGAATGAAGATCCTCTCCTGTTCATCCACGGGATAATGGAAGACAAAAGTTCACTGAGATAGAGAGGAAAATGCAAAGAGGCGGGCAGAAGAGTTGAAGCGGCTAAATGGATGCCAGGAGGCTGATGGCAAAGGAAAAAGTACAGGGTGTTGGGAGTATTTGTGCATGCACACACACACACACACGCGCGTCTCTACAAATTGTCTTCAGTTTGTGCTCTTGACATAAAGTCAAAGCGGTGGAGCCTCAATTGTTCAGTCATTCAAAAATCTAAGAAGTTATGGGCAAGAGCAAAAAGTAGAAATCAATGTCAAGAGGGAGCAGGAATACAATGTCCCAACACCAAGCTAACAATGTCTTTTGTCATTGACAGTGTTGCCCTCTAATACGAAGGAGCATCGATCATTCAGGAAAGCTTTATAGAGATTTGGTGAAGACAGACACAGTCACTTTGTCAAAGCTGCACCCAGCGTTATTCATCCAAACAATCAATTTCACTTTTCCTTGCTCTGACCCTCCCTCACTCTTTCTTTCACTCTGTTTTTATGAGGCCATTGAGGAATTACTCATCCATAACAAATGGAGGTTCTAATGATGTCTTGGAGCCATCGCTCTTTTCTCTTTCAAACAGTTTCCTCTTCCTGCTCTGTTTTAGCTCGTAGTCGCCGAAGTCCTGTCAGACAGATTTTAATAAATTGGGTCCTTGTGGATGTCAGTGTTACACATCTTCTGATGGTGCTAAGTCTCGACACAACACTAGGGTTAGCAAGGCAGCGGATATAATCAGAGTATATCCAGATACTGAGAAAAGTCGGAGGCTTGCTTTATTCTCAGTGATATGACTGCAACGTAGTAATCTTGTTTTGGAAATTGCCAACTTATCCCAGAGGAAGTAGAAGTAGTGCTTGTGAGTCTGTTTTCAATTTAAAAGTTTGATAGATTCAAGCGGCTCTTAAGCAAAAGAAAATTCAATTTAGTTAAGTTGAACATACTGTGTGAAAATTGTAGCAGTAGATCAGGGAGAGCAACAGGGCCGCCTGGTGAGAAAAGCCAGGGAGGGACTTGTACGCTTCATAAATCTGACTCACTGAGTGTAATCTGTGTGAGCCTTCCTCAGAGTTCCTTCCTTTGCTACATGGATAACTTAACTGATCTAACAAGCAGAGGCACAGGGGCCCATGGGGTCCGGAGGCCCCCTAAACATCACCTACAAAATGTCACTGAAGGAGACACAAAACAGTTGCTGAGTTTCAAAATGAATTCAAGGAGATACAAAACTACCACAGAGATACAAATTACCATAAAGAGTTGCAAAACTACCACAACAGAGGTAATGGTCCTGCTCTAGGTGACAACAAACAGTCTAAGGGGCCGTTCACATGCAGCGTCTAAAAGCGCGTGGAAAACGCCAGCTGTGCCGTTTCCACCCTTTTATCCAAGGCGCTTCGGAGGTTGCGCGACTGTCGCGCCCGCCGTTACTAAGCAACCAAAACCGCCTGTTGCTCACAGGGGGAGTAAAAAAGTTAAAGTTTTCAAAAAAAGTTAAAGTGTGTGTGTGTGTGTGTGTGTGTGTGTGTGTGTGTGTGTGTGTGTGTGTGTCTGTGTGGAGGAGAAGGAGAGAGGGAGATGCTGGTAGAGAGAAAGTGTGTGTTATTAGATACGTAATGTTGTGAAGTCCGTTGGACGGAAAGGAAGAAGCAGATCCGCGGAGCTGATTGGTTAATTCTTATCACATGACATGCGGTGCGCTTGCTGCATTTGAAAAAGTTGAGATTTTTCCATCTCTGTGCGACGCGGACGCGCACGGAAAAACAGGCGCGTCGCACCGGAGGCGCGCCGCTGCAGCGTCGCTTTGAATTGTGAGCGCGCTTAGCGCGCGTCTACATTGAAACTAATGTATTTGCGCGCGCAAAAGACGCTGCATGTGAACGGCCCCTAAATCTTTAGTTACCGCAGGTTTTAGAAGCCATGACGTTTGGCTTTTGTGTTTGTTAGAGGGTGCATCGCTACCCATAGGTGCTCCACTTTAAGCAAGGTTTTATGCATCAGGAGATTAGATGCACTGACGAAGAACCCTTGTGTTAGATTTATAGGTCCTTTATATAAACTTCATCAGACTAAAGCTACGGCTGCTGATTAAGGACGCCCAAAGTGCAGTATGTAGTCAGTGTGCTGTTGTATAGGGAGGTAATCCTGTTAAAAGCCATGCAAAAACTTGGCATGTCTTATTCCAGTGATCAGTGAACAGCAGGAGGTCATTTTTAAAAGAAGCTGACCATGAATACCAGCGGCCACGTACATTTCTTTGGGCCGTATTGCCTGAAACAAAGTGGGGTGACCGATTATTAAAACAGGTCTGTTATAATATGGCCTTCACTACGAGTATAACCAACTTCTGATTCAGCGAAGTTGTTAGCCAGACGATAGATATGAGATGATATGCAAATAAATAAAAGTTTTTCTGATCAGTCAAGCATGCCGCTCAGTATGAACAAGGAGAACTCTGAGGGCTTTTGGTCATGGACTGTCCACGTCCACATACACAACATGCAAGGTACCCTGGGTTCTGTCAACAACAAACCACGTGGTTAGGTTTAGGAAAAAAGAACAGGGTTTGGTTTTAGAATCTTACGAAACACGAACACCGGTCTCTGGTGTTTGTTAGACATCCACCACTCCTCCCACCTGCCTCAGTCGGAGTTTTGCTGCCTCAACTTTCTTCCTTGTCCTGTCATGGTTCCCCGAGGCCACCAGGGGCCGTTAAACTATAACGGCAACCGGCCGCGTATCATGCTGACTTTAAAGGACACCTTTTTCCGTTGGTTTCTTACGCCACAAGTCACTGCCCAAGCACCGGATTTCAGCACCTTTGGAGTGAGACCTGGCTAGTTTTTCTTATGTTTATCTTGTTCCCAGAGGCCTGTATTACGAAGCCAATTCAACTTACTCAGGATATCTTTTCGTCATCTGGCTTGATTAACCCAAACATCAGCCGCCTGGATAACCGACACTACAGAGCTGATTATCAACTAGTTCAGTCAACCTATCCAGCCACAAGCACGTTCATGTGAGTGAAGCGGGGGTGTTTATTACGAGCGACATCATCAGAACCATGACTGAAGTAGGTTTCTTCATATCATAAGAGATTAAACAATTCCTAAAGTGTGACTACGTGACAGTAACATGTCAGTGGTGTGGGATGTAAACGTAATCTTATAATGAAAAATGTAGAAACACTGAAAATGCCATCCAAAAAGTCACCATCGGCCAAGACATGAATTATATGTAGGTGTCACTAAGCTATATGTGACGTTAGTATACAGCATTTTCACTATATAGTTGGATGATGACACTGAATCTGTCACATAAAACACTTTAAAGTAACACCAGACTGTTGCTGCTGCTTAAGTAAAGAGTGTAAAAGTAGTTAATGACTGAGCCAGGAGCCAACAGTGTGGATTATTTTACTAATGAGAAATATCATCAGTTTTATCCCAGTTCTCATCACACAGGTGTCTCGTGTTATTTTGAGCTGCAGTGATGAATCAGTGTCAAATATCAACACTGTCACTGTGGACTAAAATAACTTTGCATTAGTTAAAATCATGTGTTTAGTGTGTAAACGATCTGTTTGTTAGACGCCCTGGAACAATGAAATGATTCTACTGACCTATAACAATATATAGGCTGCTCTTTTACCTGAGACTCTGGACTTTTGTCCATGGCTGCTTTTTTCTTCAGTGATCTGATTGGTCAGATTTCAGGATATTGACAGGCTGTGATCCAATACCCTGAAGTTAACCTGCGCTGGAGCAAGTTATTGTTTACCACAGTGATTTATCCCAGTAAAAAGAGAACCAGCTTTGTAGTACTGAAAACCCAGAGTTGGTGTTTGTGTCCTGTAAGACTCCGAAGCCAAACCCAGTTCTTTTTTCTTAAACCTAACCACATGTTTTGGTTGTTGAAGGGGGAAAAAAAAAACA
Organism: Epinephelus cyanopodus; assembly: GCA_026686955.1. NCBI lineage: Eukaryota > Metazoa > Chordata > Actinopteri > Perciformes > Serranidae > Epinephelus > Epinephelus cyanopodus. Next base: position 18,620,077 of record CM048926.1, on the reverse strand, counting down.
TAAATTCATGGTTGTATCGATGTAGTGCTTTTATTTTTAAAAAGAGACTGTATGTAAACGTTAAATTTCCTGTGAAAGCAGAAGTGTACTTTGAAAGAAGACAATGCATGTAACAAGCTCAACTTGACACAGTGTCCCAGAACTTCAGCAACCAACACACCCAGGGTACCTTTCATGATGTGGACGTGTGAAGTCCATGACCAAACGTCAATATGTGACGAGGTCGGAGTGAGAAAATGAAATGGAAGGGGCAGTTTCTGTGTAAGCTCAGTGTTGGAAATTATGGTGTTGTCGAAAGTCCAGGAGGACGGAAACATTAGTGTTAATAATGAATTATGAAGCTGAGCAGCAGTGTGCTGATCCTCTGTTCAAAAACTTTTAAATCTGCCAAATATTGTTTTAAAAATTCACTTTAATTGGAACTTGTATAAAACACACCGGTGCAAATGTTAAAACATTGTGTTCATGTCAAAGAGTGGAGAAATTAGTGTCTTTAAAAACCCCATCTCTCAGGCTGCCTGGCCTGTTTGGATGCTTTGGGAAGCTTTTAAAGCAATTAGTCGGATTGATAGCAAGAAAGACTGTTCATTAGAGAACTTTAAATCAGGCACCAGGCCAACCAGTCCTTATAAGAGCACAACATTTTTATCTTCAGAGCATTCTGTAAATGAGTTCCCTCTCAGATTTGGCATCATTTCATCCAAATTACTCAAACACACACATCTGAAGCATTGATTGATACGGTGCTCAGGGGAGATTAATATTATTCTCTCTTTTATGCTCAATACAAAACTTATTATTTGCAGTTTTCACATACCAACCCTCCCAAATAATGGACACTAAGCTTTTCTTTGGAGCTCGGTGTCCCAGCCTGGCTCTGCTCCAGCTGACTGAGTAAGTGCCGTTTCCTCAGTTGCATCATTGTGCCCCATTTGCATCGATATCAGCACTCCTGAGCGAAGGTGGGACCAGACTCTCCCTCCTCATTACACATCTCCCCCGGGCGATTTTATCCTGCAACAAATGCTGCCGCTGCATCTGCCACAGCTCTGCGCAGGAGATGAGACCGCGTCCCCTCACAAACCCGCCACAGATCTGCACGGGCAGCTAAATGAACAGTGATGAGGCTTCCCTTGCCTCGGGCACAGCCACTCAGCTGTACGGTAACAAGCATTTAGCGGCCATTTAATAGCAGGCTGCACATTCGCGTCCAGCACGCGCGGCAGCCAAATCACCCGCTGACAGTCCTGCGTGGCAGCTTCTCAGAGTTCCTAATGACATTTGAACAAATGACTAAGCGTCTGTAAGGAAGCACTGAGCGCGCCATATGCTTTCCTAAATACCCCCAGCGATCATATGCCGTGAAAATGCATGCACGTGCAGCTCTGGAAGTGATTCAACAGCCTGGCATGCAGCACCAGCCAGAGATAATGACACACAAGACTGCTTTTTACAACTCATCACCTGCACGATACCTGCGCACCTGCATGTGGGGCACCATCAGGGACAGTGGATGTGAATCCTGCGAGTCTGTGATCTGCAACTTCCCCAAACATACTGTGAATTGCGCGTTTTTACGCAATTAGCGATCATAAGGTGCCCCGCACCTTTACCAAGACCTTAACAATCTCTGTGAGGGCAGACTGCAGGATGATCACACCCAAAATTAAGAGAGAAAGCTTAAGAGACGGGAAGGACAGTGTCAAAGTGTGTGGAGGCATGAAACACTAATGAATATGCAGAGTAATATAAAGGTTTGAGGAATTTGGCGCATACGCATTTTCTCACTGTCCAAATCATCCAGCTCCGCCGATTTTCAGCCTTTAATCTGAAAGTTTGACACGACCACAAAGACGCACCGTGCACATCACCGCGTGCTTTATACAGAAAGAGAGTCAAATATTTTTCTAATGTGCCAAAATCCTCAAATTCGAGCCCAGAAATGAGGCTTAACACGAGCGCAGCGCTCTGAGAAGGATCCTCACATGCAGCGCAACATCGCTCACAACCACAAATACACAGTCATCTACAAATGGAACAGAAACGCAAAAATAAACTGTCCATGCTCGATTAGATTCCGCATTTCTACTCACCAAAGAGGGAGTTGGCGAATCCGTACCACACGCATCCGCCGTCTCCTATGAGCCAGCGTCCCTGCGTGCTGGCGGCGAAGCTGAACGGAGTCCCCAGTACGCACACTAGCAGGTCGCTGATGGAAATGTTAATCAGGAGCAGGTTGATGGGCGACCGCAGCATCTTGTAGCGGCAGAAGAGCACGAGCACCAGCAGGTTGTTCATAAGTCCGAGAGTGCCGATGAAGCCAAGGCACACGGCCACAATCAGGTGCCCCGTCGGGGTGAGGGTGCTCCGGTATGAGCCTCCCCCCAAGTGCCCTTCCCCGGCTGCGGCGCACAAAGCGCTGTTGACCCCTGCGCAGCCGCTCAGGCTCACGTTGGACACGATCATCGCAGTCCGGTGTCACGGCGGTGGCACACTGGGTGGCCGCGGCGCACTGAGCGGCAGCTAATATGTCGTTGCCATTTCTTTTCTTTTTTTTTTTCTGTGTATGGAAAGATAATGTAAAGACAAGCTGTCGCCAGTTGCTGGTTGCTGGGTGCTCGTTGCCAGCGACACTTGTTGCTGTAAGAAATGTGGGAAAAAGTAGAGCCAAAGAGAAAATTTGGGACAGTAAAAAGTTTGTTTTTTGGGGATGTCAAAACTTTGTTGAGCTCAGGGGGAGGAGGGGAAATTTAGTTTTGGTTCGTCTTTGCTCCACCGTGTGGCACACTCTCACTCTTTCCACAGACGCTCCTGTCTCTCACACAGACACCTTCCCTCTCTGGCCGTGTTTAAATCACTGTTGCCCGCTCTCCTGCAGCTGACGTCTGGGCTGAGGGGGGGCGGAGGCGGAGCACGGTGCAGGTTCAGTGGAAATCAGACAGTGATCATGTGGCTCAGAGACGGTGCTGCTACAGTCAAGCCGCTGGAAGACAGTCCAGCTTAAAGTTTCTGGAGCTGCTCTGTCTGTCCCTGTCTTTGTCCATGTCTCTGTCCCTGTCTCTGTCCCTGTCCCTGTCTCTGTCCCTGTCTCTGTCCCTGTTCCTGTCTCTGTTTCTCTGCCTCTGTCTCGTTCCCTGTTTCTACCCCTGTCCCTGTCTCTTTCCCTGTTTCTATAACTGTCTCTGTCCCTGTCTTTGTCCCTGTGCCTGTCTCTGTCTCTGCCTCTTTCCCTGTTTCTTTAACTGTCTCTGTCCCTGTCTCTGCCTCTGTCCCTGTCTCTTTTCCTGTTTCTATCCCTGTTTCTGTTCCTGTCCCTCTCTGCCCCTGTCTCTGTCTCTGTCTCTGCCCCTGCCTCTGTCCCTTTCTCTGTCTGTGTACCTGTCTCTTTCCCTGTTTCTATCCCTGCCTCTGTCCCTGTCTCTGCACCTGTCCCTGTCCCTTTCCCTTTCCCTTTCCCTGCCCCTGTCTGTGTCCCTGCCTCTGTCCCTTTCTCTGTCTCTGTCCCTGCCTCTGTCCCTGTCTCTGTCCCTGTCTCTGACCCTGACCCTGTCCCTGTCCCTTTCCCTGTCTCTTTCCCTGTTTCTATCCCGGTCCTTGCCTCTGTCCCTTTCTCCGTCTCTCTGTCTCTGTCCCTGTCTCTTTCCCTGTTTCTATCCCTGTCTCTGTCCCTGTCCGTCTCTGTCCCTGTCCCTGTCTCTGTCCCTTTCCCTTTCCCTTTCCCTGCTCCTGCCCCTGTCTGTGTCCCTGTCCCTGTCTCTGTCTCTCTGCCTCTGTCTCGTTCCCTGTTTCTACCCGTCCCTGTCTCTTTCACTGTTTCTATAACTGTCTCTGTCCCTGTCTTTGTCCCTGTGCCTGTCTCTGTCTCTGCCTCTATCCCTGTCTCTTTCCCTGTTTCTATAACTGTCTCTGTCCCTGTCTCTGCCTTTGTCCCTGTCTCTTTCCCTGTTTCTATCACTGCCTCTGTCCCTGTCTCTGCACCCGTCCCTGTCCCTGTCCCTGTCCCTTTCCCTTTCCCTGCCCCTGTCCCTTTCTCTGTCTCTGTCCCTGTCTCTTTCCCTGTTTCTGTCCCTGTCTCTGTCCCTGTCTCTGCCCCTGTCCCTTTCCCTTTCCCTGCCCCTGTCTCTGTCCCTGCCTCTGTCCCTTTCTCTGTCTCTCTGTCTCTGTCCCTGTCTCTTTCCCTGTTTCTATCCCTGTCCCTGTCCCTGTCCCTGTCTCTGTCCCTTTCCCTTTCCCTGCTCCTGCCCCTGTCTGTGTCTCTGTCTCTGTCTCTGTCCCTCTCTCTCCTGGTGCTGAGCACATATTGATGCTGGCCTCTGTCCGTGGTGCTGAACACAGTCTCTGGGGAGCGAATCAGCAGCAGCTCCACTCATCAGCTGTTTACTCAGGTCCGTCTGCATTTTAATAGCAGGGTTGAAATAAATACATAAAATTGATTTAAGAGTGCAAAGCTGTGTGCATTAATATCTTTGATTCAGGTCATTAAATATGAGCTCAGGGACATTTACTATACAGTGAATACCTACTATACACAGAGGACTTTGAAAAGACTTTTAAAAGAATAAAGTCTGACGCCTCACATCTTAGATTATGCAAAGAGTGGGGAGCTTACAGGGTCATTATTTGCAAGACTACAACTAGATTCCTTTCAAGATTATTTCTAATTCTGCTCCTGGTGGAAAATATTAAGCCAAAGATAGAAGAATCATTTCTTACCTGTCTGCAAAAACACGTCTAGATGGTGGGGGTGAGGGCGGACATGCAGCAACAACATTGTTTTCTTTAATGGGACACCTGCTTCATCCACTAAGCCACCAGGTGTCCCATTAAACATGGACTCTTGTTCACAACACAACTCCACCAGTTCCTCCTCGTTTTCCCACCAGAAAACTGAGGCTTGTTCATGTTCTTGCGCCTCCTCGCAGTCCCCTCTGTGCAGAGGTCTCTTCCTCTTCAAACAAACAGACCAGGTGATTTAAACCAGTAAAAACACTGGAGACAGCAGTTTCACGTTACAAATCAGTGTTTCTCCGATGCTGTTTGGCTCATTGCAGGCAGGCTGTTGGCTCAGCCGCTTCTAATGTGCGCTCACCTTTTTTCTCTGATAATTTAAGATCCAGATGATCCAGACCCAGTGATTTAAATTGTTAAAAACACTGAATAAATCAGTTTCATGTAAAAAAAAAAAAAAAAACAGACGCTGCCTGTCGTGGAGGGGCTGCTACGGTGGCTGACACGAAAATGCAAATGTCCCTGTCTAGAGCCAGTGTTTGGTTTGTCTGTAATGGGCCGCTGTGGAAACATGGTTGTGCAACATGGTCATGTCCGTGAAGGAGGACCTGTCATGATCCTGGGTTTTTGTTTATATTCTTTTATCTTGTGGACTTTGTTTTGGGGTTTTCTGTTTGTCTTCTTCCTTGTTTCATGTCATTCATTCAGTCATGTTTAATCTGTTTCATTCATTCATCTGTTTTATTTTGTAGATTCTCTGCGTGTGGTCATAAAGGGATGGACACGGTCAGCAACAATACTCAGGCAGGCTGTGGTGTTTAAACCATGCTCAGTTGGTACTAAGGGGCCCAAAGTGTGCCAAGAACTGGAACGCTGCTCACTGAATATTTTCTCTTGTTTGGACCATCCTCTGTAAACCCTAGAGATGGTTGTGCGTGAAAATCCCAGTAGTTGTTTGGAAAAACGTCATTTGAACTCTGTTTTTAGCCTCATTGTAGCCTGTAGCTCTATCTGCCTCTCTGGGCACCTCTCCCCTTGGATCTCCGCAAGTTTTGTGAGGACTCTAAAACTTCACCTGAGCCTCCATCAGCATATGGGTGAGTGGATAATGGGTTAATTTTCATTTTTGGGTGGACTATCCCTTTAACAAGCAGCTGAACAGGTGTACCTTATAAAGTGGCTGGTGAGAGTAATATGATAGGACACAGTCCCTTTGTAGACATAAATGGCTCATTCTAAGGTAATAAAAGCAGAACGGTTTTTATTTTCAGGTAATTGCACACTAAAGAAAGAGATATTCTGCCAGTTTCTCCCTCTAAATCCTTCACACTGGACCTTTAAGACAACTCGTACTGAGTTTTAAGACCTTACACCAAACGATGGAGATCACAGGAGCGTTCACCTCTTGAGGTAAAACTTTCATGATTTTATTCCAACATTTGAAATTTGTCTGACAGTAAAATTTGCTTTAAAGTCATTTGGTGTGAGGCTGGCATATATCAAATTAATAATAAAATGCAGTGGGTGAGTTAATGATGCTCACAGGTCAAACTTGAAATTAGTTTTTTTTTAAGGTACAGCCTCCACACCTTAAGTTTGCTTTAAAATGAAACGTGGTCCATTTTTCGGCACAGAGGGAAGTCTTCAGAATATATTGCTGTACTTTTAGTTAGGAACAATGAATCGAGGCACTGCTGACTCATTGTCTGGATTTAGCCTCACACAATAGTTAGAATCACTCTCGTGTCAAAAATGAGATTTCCAGGTGACTCAATTTGGTGTTGTTTCAGACCATAAGATGGAGATGAGGTCACTTTGGGGTGCTGAGTAACACTCGGCAAAGCAGAAGTAAACTCAGCATGACACCGAGCTGTCAACGTTACCCAGAGGTTTGGATATTTGGCATGTAAGCTGCTTTTTTACCCACAGAGGGAATCAATTTAAGTAGATTTTCCGCTGTCCGACAACTTTTTTCTTTTCTGTTTTGGTTGATTCTATCTGTGAAATTGAATCATCATTTTTTCCCCCCGTCTGCCAGCAGTGAAAACATACACTCCAGGTATGGCAGCTTCAGACTGGAATAATAAGGAGCAGAGAAATGCTAAAACATGATGAGTGTCAGGCATCTACCCTCATGGAGTCCACATATTCTAGCACAGGCTGAGAGAAGCAGAGAGCCTTGTTTTGCAGATAGCACACCCTGCGCTACTGAACCTTTGCTCCCATCTGAGTCAAACAAGCACAATCTGGACCAGCTACCTGCTCCGCTGCAGTGCTAAACAACCCTCTCATCTGCTACCTACTTTACATGGGTGACAGTTTAAGTGCGACCAGATGTAGACAGTACGAACAGCATGTCCTAATTTTAATGAGGTGGTCGCAAATTAAGACTGTGAAGTTTTTAAAGTAACAGTAAGCAGATGTGGGAGTGCTTTAATGACTTCCTAGCAGAACAGTTTGTACCTGGCAGCAGGTAACACGGACGTCTCTTTTGGATGCTGTAGCTGCTCCGACCATTGGGCAATAAAGCACAGACACCTACAAGATGATCCACCAACAAAGGAGTCAAGCACATGTCACAATGTCAGCAATTAGTTGGTAATTAAATGCAACTCCACGCGGTCAAACGCTGGCATTTGGTGTTAAAGTGGTGCTCGTAATTACAAGTGGCCGGGTAAAAATATGCCCTCTGGAAAGTAAGAAAGAATCAGATGGGAAACTTCCTCTCCTCCTTCATGCTCTGGTCTAATCCCTTCCCACCAAATAGCCCCCTTGTCACTGTGAAGCAAGGTAATTACCCGTGAAAACTGTACAGTGACATTTACTCTGACATCTTCCCCATATACAGTCCTACCTGTAATTGGGCTAAATTAAGACACTTGGATTCTATTGTGAATACCACCCCCATTTAATCATCTCAGTGGGGCTTTGCAGTTGGTATTTAGCTGAATTTCTAGGTCAACTTGGTGGCGGCACTCTGGGGAAATGTTCAGGAAAATAAAGTACAAATGGGGTTAGAAGGGCAGCACAGAGGATCTCTGTAAATCAGAGGGAAGGTGCAACCACAATGCTGCTTTATGGTTATTATTATTCCACGTATTGAATTTTTTATGGGCTGTTATTATCATACCATGTTATTAGTTCCTCCTCATCTCATGCTCCAAATCTGAGATGAATAAGATTGTAACTTTTATTAAAGTGTCCCATATCCTGCCTCCACGTGCACACAGAGGTCCCGTCTGGACCGACGTTTGCTAGAGTTAACATTTAAACAATAATGACACAACTGACTGACCAGCAGTCAGCATGCTAATATGTTTCATTAAAGTGTATTATGTTTCTGCTTCTTTCACCCTGTTTATTGTAATTATGTAGCCTCCTGTGCTTTCCTGCAGCCTAATCTGCAATTACAGATCAAGATTTGAACCTAAAATTAAGTTAGAGGACAGCCACAGATTCAGCCTCCAATCATATTTTGTTAAGCCACAGGCAATGCAGCTCTTTGTATCTCTGGTGGAGATATCACCAGTTATCCTGTTGCTCTGAACTTTGCATTGTCTCTCAGATGAGCTGTGTCAAGTGGGGGAGACAGTTGCATTGATTTTGTGGATTTGATCAGACTTGATCTTTACAAAAAGTCATAGCCCAGCACCAGAGACTGTATAAAATGACGCCTTAAGAACATTTAAAGAGGTGGGTTATATAAAACTGGACAGTTTGGTGTTTAGTAGTCATAGAGACCAAAATAGTTTTTGTGCTAGGCTGTAAACATGTTTATTTCTGCTGTAAAGTTGAGCATTTTAACATGAGGGTCTATGGGGACTGACTTGCTCTTGGAGCCAGCCTCAACTGGCCATTAGAGGAACTGCAGTTTTTGGCACTTTGGCTTTGGCTTCATTCTTCAGCCCTGGAGGTTGCTGCTTTCCCAGCACACAGTGTTAGCTGATTATAGCTGCACATATGCAAGACGGTAGTATCCTTAGTTCTTCCTACAGAGTCTATATCTATCTCATTTATAGTTCAATCAGGAGCGACTCGTTCTGAGAGGAAAGAATATTTATTTACATGTGCACCTAAGTATGAGAAGTTTGAAAAGTCTTTGGCGATTAGACCCCATCATGATGTTGTATATCCCAGGAGGGTGGTTGTTACGTCTCCGCCAGAGATCTCGGGGAAGGAGGGAGTAACACAGTAAAATGGAGGGAACTTTCTAAAAAGAAAAAGGCAAGCAAAACTAATCACCCATTTAAAGGAAGCTTAGTCAAAACAAAAACGGGAAAAAGAACCACCAATGAAAAACGAGCTCCAAAAGGGAACCAGATCACAAAATGAAGAAAAGATTAAACACAGCCAACAAATATCACCACACGTAGCCCAAACTTACTTATTACGCATATCTGAGAGACACTCAACTGTCACAGCCCTTTCGCCCACTGGCAACAGCACTACTCCTCCTTCATCCATTTATACACTTGCTGATGAGGAATGACAGAAGGAGATTGTGGCATAGTTTGAGTGGCTAACCAGGAGAGGGAACAGCCATAGTCAGCTGATTGGTGGAAACAGTGGGAGTGGGACAGAGAGAAAAGTGTGAATGGATATAGCATAAAGACTGTCTTTACAAACTTTGCAGTGGTTAGCATTGTCACGTCACAGCAAGAGGGTTCCTGATTCGAACCTATGGGGGAGCCCTTCTGTGTATAGCGTGGAGATTTTCTCTGGGTTCTCCGGCTTCCACCCACAGTCCAAAGACATGCAGGTTAATTGGTGACTGCATTTTACTGCATTGTAAAACACAAGATAACTGTCTTATTGAAAGTAATCAACTGTTAAAAGTTTTATCCCATTCACCTGTAGTGTCTCCCATTATCTAGTCCCTAATTAAATATAATCCCACTAAAGCTACCAACAGCAGCATCAACAGATTTCAAGAATTCACGGCATCAACATGCCGCTGACATGCTCATTATTAACGTCACCGTACAACAACTGCAGACAAACTTCAGCCCAACCACCTGGACAGACCAGCTGGATGTTTATGCTTTAGTGCACACACAGAACATTTGGATAACAAACAGCTTTTTAGTCATCGTCATATTACATTCCTCGATACCAGTAGTTATATAAGTGAGTAGGACCACAGTGAGGATGGGAAGTCTGAGTCAGAGGCAAAGCTGCAGGTTGCAAACATAATACAACTGCTACCAGACCCGTTAATGTCTTCCAAACTGATATATGCACCACCTTCTACGGTCTAGTGTGCAGGAATCAGGGGGGTGTATTGACAGGAATGGAATATGATATAATAAGTTTCTTTGGTGTAAAATAACCTGAAAATAGGAGTTGTGTTTTTGTTTCTTTAGAACAGGGGAGACAACCTTTTTCTGATGAAGTACCATTGTTAAATTTTCTTGTTTATCAGTGTGCCATATCAATATGATGTCAGTCTCTTGCTCCTTAAAATTCTCCATGCTATGCTATGTGACCTTTTGTTGTTCGAGGCATTGGTTTTAAGCAGCAGAGCTCACAGTCACTCATCAAGTGCAATGCTAAAATGTAAATGTAAATGTAAATGTTCTTTATTTATACAGCCCTTTACAACAACCCTTTCGGTGAACCAAAGTGCTTTACAATAGGTGCAAAAAAACAATTAAAAATAAATAGAGGCAATAAGATGGAAACTTTCCTACCTGAATAGCTGAATTAGGGCAAATCAGAAGTTGTCTTCTTTGCCCCTCTGACGCCATCAAAGAGATCTCGGCAGCCTCTCCATCTATGATTCTTGCCGTGATATTTGACTCTGCCTTTAGTTTAACAAGCAAATTAATGCAGTTGTAAAAGCCAGCTTTTTCTAGCTCTGCACCATTTCCAAAATCAAGCCATTTCTGGAGATAGTCTCCCACACTCATCTCCTCTCATTTGGTCTACTGTAACCCTCTGTACACCTGTATTAGTCAGTCCTCTCTGTCCCACCTCCGACTGGTTCAGAACACCATCGCGAGGCTCCTCGTAGGTACCCCTAAGAACGACCATGTCACCCCTGTTTTAGCCTCTCTCCACTGGCTGCCTGTAAAGTTCAGGATTGATTTTAAGGTCCTGTTTGTTTTCAAAGCCCTTAATGGTCTGGGCCCCATACTACATCGCAGAGACCTCCTAACCCCTTATTCTACCCCCAGTGCCTTTCTGTCACACGCTCCAGACTCAAGCTCAGGGGTGACCGAGCCTTTGCTGTTGTTGTCAGTTGCTCGTCATTAAGCGTCTCCATCGAGTCTTCCTGTTTTTTTTTCTCATTTATCTCCATAAACTCAACCATGACAGAGGTATGTCATGTTTCTGTCCTTACTTTGGTTACTAAGGTCCAAGCAATTCATTAAGCGTAAGACCAAGATAAGAAGAAAAACTTATATCAACATTTTAACGAAACCTCAAGGAGACCACTTGAGGATGTTTGTGTAACTGATATTTTTTCAAGGAAACTTTAACTTGGATAATCTTAACTTAAACAGCTTTGTGCAACTAGCCCCAGTTTCTTGTCTACGGAGGTCGCCGTCTGCAGTCCTCACTGCTGGATGTCACTAAATCCCTCTAAATCTTCCTCACTGGACCTTTAATGATCGCAGATAATTTGACTTCCAGTGATGTTCATTTTCTTGTTTTTTGAAGATTATGTGGTTCAGTGGAAAAAGGCTCTTTAGTCTGGTTTGGTGTCCTCGTATTGTTATATGAATCTTTATATTTCTTCTTCCAGACTGTCACTGTTTCAGTATCAGGCCTGGAATCAGTACATTTGATTTGTTTATCCTGCCTCCCAGAGAGATTATGGAGGCCTTGGTGCTTTGTTTGTGTCGACATTATGCTGCCCCCAAAGGGTGCCCAGCTCAAGGTTAAAGTGTCACCAGGTATTGCTGCCGTGCATCCAAATAATCTGAAAGGAGAGCGTGTACAGTAGAACTTTGTATGCAAAGGGTCCAACTGCTGCCATATTGTCAGAGACAGAAAACACAGTGACATCTCACAGAGTCAAGGAGAGAAAACGGACGGAGAACAAAGGCGCTCCGGAGAGAGCAGGTGTAGAGAGACGAACCAAAGGTCAACAAACATGAGGGGGTTTGCTGCTGTGCACAAAGGAGTTTGCTACAGCAAGTTTTTGTTACTCAACATTTTTTCTCCTGTAAAAAGTGTGTTTTAAACCCCCATCACATCGGCATTTTGTTCTACCTTTTTCCACTCTCGCCCCCCCCCATTCCTCCTCCTCCCCCCAGTTCCTTGTTCCTCCTCCATCACCACTGCCCTCCCCTCTGACATTGACCTTGGGAGAGCGGCCACTGCTGCTCTGCAACTTAATATGCCCGAGGCTTTGAGGAAAGCTCCGATGAGGTGCGGTGCCATGCATCATATAGATTTATTGTCCACAGATCTTATACGTAGGTCCGCACAGCTCCTAGTTTATCTGGACACGTGTGTCACTCGAGCCCCATGCTTTAAATGCTCCACACCGCCTGTCATGGCATGTTACAGGAGGAGGGAATATATCTTAGACGAGGGGTGGGGAGGAGAAGCTGTCTGAGAATACATTTTGAGAGGCTGGTGAGAGGCGATCCATGATGCAGTGCAGCATCCTGTGGCAGACTGACAGGTGTCAAATGCAGTGTTTGTCCCCGCACGTCTGTCCCCATCTCCAGGTTTAGAATATTAACTGTCCTGAGCCATAAGACAATGAAGACAAATGTGTCTTTAAATGAACACTGCAGGGTTTTCTGACCACAAGTTCCACTGTAGAGCAGGGATTTAATAATTGAGTGTGAAAGTTCACTACTGACTTTGGAAAGGGTAGTTTGACAGGAAACTTTGACAACTGAGCAAACTCCATTTGCCAGGGAAGACTCTGAGAGGAATCTGAAAGCTCCACAAAATGCTGGTTAGTGGACTTTGAGTTGTAAACTAATGTTTTTATAGGAAATGTGTAGTTTGGATACAGTCTCTTTCAAAATAAACACACTACGTCAGTACGACACCACAAATTGATGCTTTTTTGTTTTCTCCAACAATGTACATACTGTACGTGGTTGGGTTTAGGAAAAAGAACAGGGTTTGGCTTTACAATAACACGGGAAGTGAACACCGACCTCCTGGGTGAAAGTCGTGGTTATGGACCCAGCCACCACCCTTCCCGCCTGCCCTACCCAAACTTCTGCCACCTTAACTTCACTGTTGTCCCACCACATTTTCCCCTGACACCACTAGGCGGCGTTACACAATAACGGCAACCAGCCACGTATCATGCCCACATGAAAGGACGGCTTTTTCGTTGGTGTCTAATGCTGGATGTCACTGACCATGACGACCTCTGAATGAAAAATGATACCAAAGATAAATTTGTTCATATACAAAAATTACACACGAAAAAAAAAATGGCACTACATTCAGTGAAGAGTGCATTACTTATTAAAGACTTGAAACTCAAAGGTTAGGACTTGACTTGGTACTTGTAAGTCTTGACTTGACTTGACTCAGTACTTGCCTGTTTTACTTGAAACTGGACTTGGGATGTCATACAATGATTTGAGACTTGCTTGTGACTTGCAAAACAATGACTTGGTCTCACCTCTGCCATAAACATATTATATGGTGTTTTTGTCCAGGGCACTGTGGCAACAAAAAGCAGCCCAAGAATTTGCTCTCGAGCCACTCCAGTTTGGGACATCACATTCAAACACAGCATGCTTATCAATCAGTAAATAATTCATTTTAAAAAACACAATCAGTTAATTTGTATTATCATCCAGAGACCCATACTTTTGTTTGGTATGCATTTTTTAATGTCACTTAGCTATTTGAGATAAGTAGCATGTGATGAACATTAAAAAACAAAACACTGTCAATGATAAGTATGTCCTTATGCCCTCAAATGAGACGATAATAAAGTCCCAATGTCCTTAAACGAGACGACATCCTTAAACGGGATGATAATAAAGTCCCAATGTCCTTAAACGAGATGATAATAAAGTCCCAGTGTCCTTAAACGAGACGACATCCTTAAATGAGACAATAATGAAGTCCCAATGTCCTTCAACGACATGATAATAAAGTCCCAATGTCCTTAAACGAGATGATAATAAAGTCCCAATGTCCTTAAACGAGACGACATCCTTAAACGGGATGATAATAAAGTCCCAATGTCCTTAAACGACATGATAATAAAGTCCCACTGTCCTTAAACGAGAAGACATCCTTAAACGAGACATTAATAAAGTCACAGTGTCCTGAAATGAGATGACATCCTTAAACGAGACGTTTATAAAGTCCCAATGTCTTCAAGCAAGTACTTTCTGACAGTGTCTTAGCTTGTTACTGTTGCTAAAATTGGTCAAATTTGTTGCCATATCAAACTACAAACTTTAATCATAAATAAACAATATTCAGCCATATAATTTGACCTTGTCCACTTTTGTGTGGACTGCCATCTTGTATTTATATAGATCAGTGTGTTGTACTCTTATTACCACTAGGTGGCACAAAAAGTGTCCTTGAACTAGGACAGCAGGTCTAAGTTAAGTAGAATTAAGTAAAAGGTCAAGTAAACCCAAAATGTGAAGTCCTCATATGAGGACACAGGGTCTCAGCACATTTGTGTTAATATATAAAACAGTGAAACTAATTTTCCAAGGTTTTCTTCTCTTATTCAAAAGTGTATTCATGTAATGATCAGCTCACTTTTATTTTTCAAAATATTGCAAAACACTAAATCAGAACCCGCAGACTCTGTCCACAGGAGCACCAAATATTCACATACAGCACACTGTATACTACCCCATACTTTACACTGAGTAAGTATTTAACAAATCCCTATATTGCTGGGCTGGCTATCAAATATTAAATGCCCTATGGGGGGTAGCCAACATGGTGCCCTCGAGTGCTGGGTTGCCCACAGGCAGCCAGTGACTTGCCAGCAGGGCAAGTTCTAAAAATAACTGTGGTCAAGGTCTGTGGTCAGCTGATGGTGCAGCCAAAGGATACACGTGTGACTGCGTCCAGTTTTCAAAATAAGTTGTTAATCAAGAGTGTTGATGATGGGATGTGGGGAGAAAGACCAGCCCTTACAAGACCATCCCACCATGAAAATTATTTTACTTTTTTGTCCATCTGATAAATCTAACGTTCACTTTCCTGTTGAATTAGAAATTGGTTTGGTGACTGTGATCCATGTACCATCAGGGCTGGGTATTGTTTGAAACATTCAAGTATCAGTGCCTTTAAAGTGATACCAATACCACTAGTACTTCATCTGATACCTTTTTTTTCTGCTTCGTTAGATACACATCATGTGAACAGAAACATTCAGTGTTACTGAGTGTATATGTGTGTGTGTGTGAGAGAGAGAGAGAGAGAGAGAGAGAGAGAGAGAGAGAGAAAAGGAAAGGGGGAAAGTGTTGGTATATGCAAGTATCGGTAATTAGCCTGTGCTGGCATGTGTTTGTGTCTGTGTCTGTGTCTGTGTGTGTTGTTGTCAGTGTCCCAAGTAGGGGTGTCCCAAATCATCTTGTTCACGATAATACCAGTTTAATTTTTAACATGATATAAAAAATTCATATCATGATACTCGTGATATTTCAAGTTGTTGACACTGATGTCATATTGTTACCCACGGCAACAACAAGCATGGCTGAAAGCGAAATTATTACCAACTCCGTGGTGGTTCCAAAAAGCGGAGCTTTGTTTTATGAACAGCCCCGGACTTCTCAGACTCTTTTAGTGACTTACCACTCAGAGGGAACTCATTCAGCGGCTCCTCTGGCAGCAGCACAGCGTCTCTCCCTCTCCTCTCTCACCGTGCGCACACAGAAGTCGGTGTCGTCAAGTGACCATTTGTCTTCTCTGGCCAGGATGTGATCATTGCTGTCCTCGAGAGAATGTCCCCTTATCTTTTAGATGTTAGATGATTTAGATGAGCCAAGTCTTGACCTGAGGAGCTGGCTCTCCTCTGTTGTGCCATGTGCTTGTGGTGCCTGCGACTCCGCAGCAGTCCGTTAGAATTAAAGAGGGACTCTTGGATGACTCATGATTACCATGACCTGGATGACTGAGAATCTTCACCAACATGCTACCTATACAGACCTATAAGATATCTTACAAAAAACTGAGAAGCATGTAAGCCAGTGAATTTATTTCATTTAATTTTTACTTTTCATTTTATTTATTTTCCAATGTATTCATCCTCTCCTTCTTTGGTGGTCAGTGACCAGAGTTTTACGTCAGCCCTCCTTGGGTCGATCTCACCAAGTTCACTTCAGACAAATGCAACCACAGTTATGATCTCAGCGGGGATTTGCTGAGGGCAAGTGCAGAGGGGAAGTCAATGAAGGCATGTTGAACAACTAATGAAGCGCAGCGTGTTTGAGCTGTAGCACCTATGATAGTGGACCAATCACACGTGACATTAAAACGAAGGCCATTTGCAGTAATTTGCTGACAGCAAAACCATACCAATAATCATCAGGTATTGAGCTCTGATTCTCTGCCCCATTCAACGTAATCGCACAATCTATCGTTACTATAAAAACATTGGTTAGTGCAGCTTTAAGGATAAACACAAATAGCTTGTTTTCATATCCATCTCTGCAGGTCAATTGATATGTGAGCAAATCAATGGCAGTTAGAGCACTCTCTTTCATTACAGCCTCACGTGGCTCAAGTCTGTATTGGTTAGAGAAGACAAGGACACACAGCATATGAGCTTCCACTTCATTGGATTTCTTTGTGGTTTCATAGATTTCCTAAGAGGGTCAGTCGACCCACTCCACACAGACACAGGAGAGGCACCTGACATAAATATGGGAAAAATAGAAGTTAAACAGAATGTTGGCCTTTTCCTTTTACCGTTAAAGTGCATCCGGCTCCCTGGGGTGAAAAGTGTTTAGGCATGGTCATACCTGCCAGAGGCGTAAACCCCTGAGGTGCAACCTACAGGCTGATATTCAGACGGTTGCAAACAAGTGGCACCGACTCTGTACACTCAGAGTGAAAACATCCCAAATTTTAAATCAACAGTTGCTGCGAAAGCTGGTAGCGTTTGTACAGAAATGTAGAGGGAGGTTTACCGTCTGTGTTACAGCTCTGCTCCTGTGATCATTTTCATCTCTCTTTGAGGAGGTTGAAGAGATGGTTCATCCCAAAATCAAAAATACACATCTTCCCTCTCACCTGTAGTACTGCTTATCAGTCTAGATTGTGTTGGTGTGAGTTGTCGAGTGTTGGAGATATCAGCTGCCTTCTCTAACACATAATGGAACTGAGATGGCACTCAGCTCGACAGAAATCATGACCTGGTTACTCAAGATAATCCACACACCTTGTTGTGAGCAGGTTCATGTAGGAACTGTTTTCTTTCTACCAAACAACACCTGCCAACTGTATCACTGTGCAGAAAAAAGCAGCATTATGTTAAAATGTGCTTGTAGCTGCTAAAACATAATGAAGTATATGTATGATTGCTGTTCATCTCACCCTAAGTAGATGCAGGTTTTGTGTTTGCTACAACAGTTTCAATCTAAAAGGGCTCCAGAGTGCGACTATCAAGTGCAGCTAAACATTTTCATTGGTTGCCCCAGTACGCCTGACATTTAGCAGGTGTGTGTGTGTGTGTGTGTGTGTGTGTGTGTGTGTGTGTGTGTGAGAGAGAGAGAGAGAGAGAGAGAGAGAGAGAAATTGTAGCTTTTTTTCCCCAGGCATGCAGTACAATGTGAAAACATGTCCTGTATCATGCAACTGTGTCCAGAGGTAGAGCTGCTTGTCCGCTCATCGGAAGATTGGCGGTTCAATCCCCAGCTTCAATCCCCAGATACTGAACCCCAAATTGGTGTGTGAGTATATGTGAATGGTAACTGAGTAGCAGGTGGCACCTTGTATGGTAGCCTCAGCCACCGGTTTGTGAATGGGTGAATGTGACATTTTTTCAACCTGGGCCCTATTTTCCGATCTACTTTTGTCTAAATGAATGATAGGATGTTCAATATTTGACATTTCTCCAGTACGAAGCTGGGGCTGACCTGCCTGCAGCCCATGAGCATGCGCTATATTAAAATTATAGGGCTCTCAGACAGCGTCAAACAACGTCAAAATACGTGCACTAAAAGCACATTTTTTTCCACACAGATAGGCTCGGATTGTTAGTATAATTATCCGACAACATAACGGAAAGGAGAAATGAACGTCTGGATTCAGACATGCTCCTCTGCCTGTTGCTGCTCCTTCTCTCTCCTCGTCCCTCTTCAATGAGCTCTGCGTCCATGTACGTCCTTGTACTCCGTGTTCAAATCAATACAGGCGGTCATCAAATTCAAATGGCTCATCCAGATCCAGTTTGTCAAAATCCTGTAAAAATTCAACCATGACTACTCCAAACAGTGTACCTCCTCGCGTTTGTGTGGTCACTCCAGCGGTAACTTCCTGCAACAACTCAAATCTTATGAGACGTGAGATTTCAGAGCCAAGCTTTCACTCTCTGAGTGAGTGTTTTGACTTGCCACAACAAACATTTTGACCAACTGGATCTGGATGAGCCTTTTGAATTTGATGACCACTCGTATTCATTTGAACACGGACGTACATGGAGGCAGAGCTCACTGAAATTTAAGAGTGGACAAGGAGAGAGAGGGAGCAGCAACAGGCAGAGGAACATGTCCGAATCCAGACGTTCATTTCTCCTTTCCGTTATGTTATCGGATAATTATACGAACAATCCGAGCCTGTCTGTGTGGAAAAAAATGCACTTTTAGTGGACGTATTTTGACGTTGTTTGATGCAGTCTGGGTGCCCTATTAGTTAACATAGCGCGCGCTCACAGGCTGCAGACCTAGCTTCATACTGGAGAAATGTCAAATATTGAACATCCTATCACTTCAGCAACATAAGAGGGAGCCTGACCGTGTAATGCTCTGTAAGAGAGAATGAAAATTTTGAACTGGAACCTGAACTCAACACGAGCCAATGAAGGGATACTGAAACCCAAATTGCTCGCGATGGCTGCTCCATCAGTGTATGAGTGTGTTAAAAACTGAGTAGCAGGTGGCAGCTTGAATGGTAGCCTTGGTCACCAGTGTGTGAATGTGTGTGTGAATGGGTAAATGTGACACGTACTGTATGAAGTGCTTTGAGTGGTCGGAAGACTAGAAAGGTGCTTTACAAGTGCAGGTCCATTTACCATCCATTTTACTCCCAGTTCTCAAGAATGGGTGAACTTTTTATTGTAGTTTTTTTTATTTTCACCAGTAAAATGCTGTGGTGCCTGTAAAGTCTGTCCCTGGTCCTGAAAGGCCCAGACCCAACATCATCAGTGACCCTTGTAAAAAGTTATTCTGGTGTTATTCTGTGGTTTGCAGCCTCTGATTTGTTTTGATGTTAAGTGGGGTATTTTAAGGTGAGAACATTTAGTGTGTGCAGATTGTTCATTATCATAATTGCCCATTTAACATGAGACTATTAGCTGGATGGCTTTCACATTTTTCTCGTCACAATAGATCGTAAAGGGTGACAGGCTGTTGAGTGTGGGATCAGCATATTTCCTCCCACCATTGTTTGTCCGTTCTGCAATTTAGTAAACAATTGACTGCAGGAGTCAGCACGAAAACAGCTTCAGCTACAGCGAACCATCAATCACACACAGTGGAAAAATTAATCAGATTCTCTTCAGCTATAAATACCTCAGTGTGTGTATTGATGGTGTGAGCTGAGGTAAAGCAGGTCGTCCACTAATCACAGGTGTGGCGGTCTGATGGCGGCTCTTCCTGCCCTCGCAATAAAGTGCCCTTGAGCATGACACTGACCTTAATTGCTCCAAATGGTCGGGCCAGTGCCTTGCATGGTGTGAGGCTACAGTGTGTGTGTGTGTGTGTGTGTGTGTGTGTGTGTGTGTGTGTGTGTGTGTGTGTGTGTCTGGTGTGGGGGGGGGGGGTCCATATAGGGGTCCATATTTAAATGCAGTCCATATAGACAGTTTCTGGCAGACACTTTTGTTGAAGAGTTGATAATCTATTGCAAACGGTTACACAGTTAAGGCTCTGCTCCCAAAGGATTATTTCAGTATTGTTTGATAAAGATCTTTGAGTAAAACTATTTAACATTTTTAGTGGTCTGTTGGTAAGGCACTCGGGATTGTCACTTTTATTTCTTCTCATTTTTTATTGCTGCTGTTGTGCTGCGGCTGTATTGTTTCTGTCAAGACAAACAAACAGATCTGTCTGATTTATTTGGAATGGCTTTTATCCTCAGTGTGAATTGGTCCACGTTGGTTCATCTTTGTTGTTCACTGATGATTGTCAGACTGACTGATTGCTTTTGTGCATTGACTCTAGTTGACAAAAAAAATTAAGTTGTGGAAGAGTCTGGAGAGTTTGATTTCTGAAATTCAGTGCTGTGTTTTGTACGAAGTAATCACCTGTTAATGTAAGTCATTGATTCATTTTCTATACTTGCAAATTCATCACTCGAGATACACCAGTTTTCTTGGCCGATTCCCATTTCCAATTTTTTAAAACTCCAGCTTGCTGATACTGATTTTGGACGATTCCAATTTTCTTTCTTTCTAAGACCTATTATTACAGAGAGAGCACACCTCCCTGCCATTCCAAGCACCTACATGGAAAGCCTAAGGCAGGGAGAGCACACCTCTCTGCCCTTCCACGTGCAAACAAAGAAAGCCTGAAGCAAAGCGAGCAAACCTCTCTGCCCTTCCATGTGCCCACTTGGAAAGCCTAAGGCAGGGAGAGCAGCAGCAAAGACCCCCAGGAACAGAACAGAGCAGCATCAATGACAAACAGAAATGACATTGATAAGTCAAACACATCATGAAAAGGAGGAGCTGGGGTGGAGGTGGGTTGCAAAACAGCTTTCAGAGGAAGCAGCAACAGTAGGCAGGCCAGAGCAGCTTAAATAGGGCGCCCTGAATGAGATTCATGAATGAGCTGGTTGGTTCTAGACAGCATGAAGATGTTGGTAATTTGTTTGTAACAATGATTGATTTGCTCCATAAGTGAAAAACTGATGTTTATAATTGCCATTTTTACATTGACTCCAATTGTTCACATTAGAGTAAAATTCAAAATGCTGTCAAAAATTCAGTTTTTGAGATAAAATTCTGATAAAATTCTGTCATTGTCATTTTTTTCATGAACATTCAAGATTTATTTTGAAGATTTATTTAGCAAGAATTTGCACGTATATGTTTACAGTACTGTTTACAGTCAAACATTTTGATGCACTGCAGGCTCAGTTTTTGATAAATCAAAAATCTGAGAAACATAGTTTGTGTAGGACAGTCTGAAGATGCTCTGTAGCAAGTTTGGTGTCAATTGAGCAAAAATTGTGGGAGGAGATAGGTTTAAGAAGTTTTACAGTTTTTGAAAAAAAAAAAAAAAGTGATTAACTTCATAATTTTTGATAGGTTTAAATGTACAAAAAAAATCTTCAATATTGGGGCTACAGTTTGATGAAAGTTGTTAAGTTGTAGCACCCATGGTTGATTTGTTATGAATTTTCAAAGTTTTGTACTTTAGATGCTTGCTGTAGCGCCACCATCAGGACTATTGGCTTGAGTTTACAGCTGAGGATATCTAGCATGAGACTGGACCTTTGTGCAAAGTTTGGTGGGTTTTCACCCATGGAAAGTATGATTTCCTTGGAAGAAGGAGGAGAAAAAGAAGAAGAAGAAGAAGAGTGTCCTGGCAGCTTAGCTGCCCGGACCCTAAAAATAACACAAGCGATGAAACTAAATGTGCATTTTAATGTTCTACCTTTTTTTTCTTTTATAACTGTACTGGGCAGTTTAACCATTTTATTTGTTTTTCGGGACTGTCTTTGTTTAGAGTTTGTTTTTATTGCTAGTGTTTGTTTTCATTGCAGTTGTATTCCAAAGGGTGTTTCTACTATTTGTTTTCATTGCTATTGTTCTTTTATGATAACATTTATTTCTGCCTTTTGCATCTGAGATCTCAGAGAAATGCTCCCTCATCCTGCACAGCACAAGAAATGTGTGATGAAATGACAATTAAGTGGAAGCAAATTGAAAAACGAATTTAGGTTGTTAGACATGATTAGGAAGAGGAATCAGCTGCACAAACAGTTTGAGATTTCTTTTTTAGTGTGACACTAAGGGACTTACACAGTTGCACAGAATGCCTTAAAAAAGTTTCTTTAGTTAAGGAAAAACATTAACTCATTTACTGTGAAAGGGAATTCACAGTAGTAAAAGTTTCCATGGAGATTGTTTGTTTGCTTGGACTCATTCTTGTGACGCCTGTTATCGTCTCACAAAGTTGGCTTATAGTTAGTTAAAAAAAATTGCAGAAGACAAAAAGACAAGAAAACAATATTGGTCAGGGGAGGAAAATAATATACTTCTGGTGGAATACAACCATAGAAAGCACAAACTACAAAGTAAATTTGATCCCCAAATACCAGAAAACAGAAAATGATTGTAGGAAGAAATTTCAACGAAAACTAGTTCAGTCAGATCTAAAGTGTAAAATCAGAAGCATATCCATCGGGTTCTCCTGGTCACAGAACACTCTTCTCAGTGTGTGTTAGTTGGTCATGTTACAGTTAAGATAGAGTCAGAGGTACCTTATTATTTTTTTTTTTTACCTCATTCAGGTTGCTAAGGTTTTTTGTGCAAAGGTCTCGGGATTCCTTAAGTATAACACCAAGACAACAAAAAGTCATCAATACTTAAGTGAACATTTTAAGGAAACCTTAAGGAGAAGACTTAAGGGTTTTGTGCAACTGATTTTATTATGAGGAAACCTTAACTAGGACTTTTAGGAAAATCTTAACCTAAGGTGTTTTGTGCAACCGGCTACAGAATTCGTGCGAATTCGTGCACACTGTGAGCACACAGTTACTCACACTCGGCTCACTTCTGTAGTCAATCAAATAGTAAAAACAAACTGTTGCCATTTTTCAGGTGAACACTCTCAAGGACCCCCGGAGGTCCCTGGACCCCTGGTTGAGAACCACTGCTCTGGGTAAATACCCTAGGTAAATTAAGACTGTACAGTGGCACCCACATTTATATTCATGATCACATTGTTGTGAGTGACCACTGAGCCATTCTGCTTACCCCTCAGTGATTAAAAGCACCATTAACCATCATGTAAATTAGTTTAATTTAACTTCCCACCCATTTAAAATACATTTTATCACATTCAGGCAAGATAGTCGCAACATTATCAGTTGTTACAGCGCAGTTGGGCATTAGTCCAACAGCAGTCCAGTGGATATGAGACTGAGCCGAGGGTAAATGGCCCTTGGCAAAACAAACCATACCACAGGCGGTTTCTTCGTAAAAAATGGCGAGCTCTGTCATTGTTAAATAAGCTTGAGTCAAGGATAAGGGAGAGCAGCATGTGGAGGTCTTTATGCCTAATGAAACTGGGAACTGAGAGACAGATGGATATCAAAGGCTTTAATAAAAATCCTCCGTATAAAGAAGCACGTTGATAGTTATTTCTAGAAATGTAAGGACGCAAACACAAAGAACCAGGGTCACATTTAGAGATAAAAGAACACCTGTAATTCAGTCTGAGAACAGACTCAGCAGGTTAATCAGCCAGATCATTAAAGGTATCCTGATGAGAGGCCATGTTTTGGACCATAAAAAGCTTCAGCCAGTGCTGGAATAAATGTGGGAAGTGAAACACAATTGATGACTCTTTTGTGTCTGCCTCTCTTCACAAAGAGCCTAGAAAACAGAAACACTGGAGATTGTTCGTAGACTGTTCTCATTCACTGTTTGTCCGTAAACCTTTGAGAAATATTGCACTACAGTTCATATATAACCCACATAATCCTGAGCCAGGAGGCTTTGATCATGTATCCTATATGCTGTCCTCCCTAAAATAGTTTTATACGTCTCATAACATTTCTAAAGTGATGTAGTAAATGAGCTGACTTTGTCATTGGTTAAGAGAAGCTGGATGGTGTGTCACCAGGCAGGACTCCTACCAAGCTGGAGAACACTGTTCAAAAGCAGCTGGAAACACATCGCTGTGTTTTTTGTGTGATCTATCGCTGTTTTTCCAGCTGCTCTTTGTGGTTAGCATAGCATCAACTAACTAAATAAATAACACAGAACCACAGCTAGCAACAAAAATATATGATTGGTTGATACTTTGTCATATTTTTGAGGCGGTGAAAAAGGTTGAGGCCAACTCGACCTTGAGTGTCGGGCGTCAGTTTCTGGCTTCATGTGTCCAGCTTCCACTGAAAAGGACTTGTAGCCTGTTGCTGTGATGCTTGTAGCATGGACACAGCATTAGGATAGCAGCTCGGTCAAACACACACAGGACTTTGACCCAGGAGACCAGTGTTTGTGTCCCATGAGAAACCAAAAGTCAAAGGTTGTTGTCAACGCACATAACATCATGCGAAGTTGTCATGTTGGAGTTCTCTTATCTTTTTAAATATGTAACATGACGACGCCCAACCATGATTCTTTTCCTAAACCTAACCAGTAAAAGTAATTCGTAAGATCGTAAGATATCATATGAATCCCTGTAAAAGGATACTTTGTTTAGAGTCCTTGCCTTGCTAATGGATATTTCAGTGTACATTCACCGGCCTCTTTATTAGATACACGTTGCTCGGTCAGCAACAATACTCAGGTAGGCTGTGGTGTTTAAACCATGCTCAGTTGGTACTAAGGGGCCCAAAGTGTGCCAAGAAAATCTCCCCCATACCATTACACCACCACCAGCAGCCTGAACCGTTGATACAAGGCAGGATGGATCCATGCTTTCATGTTGTTTACACCAAATTCTGACCCTACCATCTAAATGTGGCAGCAGAAATCCAGACTCATCAGACCAGGCAACATTTTTCCAATCTTCTATTGTCCAGTTTTGGTGAGCCTGTGTGAACTGTAGCCTCAGTTTCCTGTTGTTAGCTGACAGCAGTGGCACCTGGTGTGGTCTTTGCTGCTGTAGCCCATCTGCTTCAAGGTTGGACAAGGTGTTATTGCTTCAGAGATGGTCTTCTGCAGACCTCGGTTGTAACCAGTGGTTAGGCAAGTTACTGTTGCCTTTCTATCATCTTGAACCAGTCTGGCCGTTCTCCTTTGACCTCTGGCAGCAACAAGACATTTTCTCTTTTTGGGACCATCCTCTGTAAACCCTAGAGATGGTTGTGCGTGAAAATCCCAGTAAATCAGCAGTTTCTGAAATACTCGGACCAGCCCGTCTGGCACCAACAACCATGCCACGTTCAAAGTCACTTAAATCACCTTTCTTCCCCATTCTGATGCTCAGTTTGAACTTCAGCAGGTCGTCTTGACCATGTCTACATGCCTAAATGCATTGAGTTGCTGCCATGTGATTGGCTGATTAGCCATTTGCGTTAATGAGCAGTTGGACAGGTGTACCTAATAAAGTGGCCAGTGAGTGTATGTATCACTGCTGTATTATATATGTCATGTGATGGGTGGCTGTATCACAAGGACATGAACCTAGGTCACTGTTTGGACTCCAGTGACCGTGTCAGTAGAAAAAATATTTTATTCCCCTACATTATAACCCAACAGCAACTGAAGCTCAAAAGTCTTCAACAATGTTTTTGAGGGGAAGGAAATAAATTAATGTTTTTCCAAGCCACTTTTGAAATACCAGGCTCAGCCCACTCTCATGCATTATGTGAACATGTGTTTTGAGCTTTTAAACATCACACATTATGCTGTTTAGCAATTCAGGCAAGTTTGATGACACAAATCTTTAACTTCCACATACCTGTGCTTTTAGGTGTCTCAATTATAGTCCTCTCGTTTTACCCCAGGAGGAGGCACATTATGTTTTCTGTCATAAAAACTTTTCAGAGATCACCCTCATGAAGTCTCCCATAAATCTTTGTCAACTGAACTGTTTTTCAGGTCAGCACTAACCAAATGGAGAAAGGCTCCTCACTTTACAGTCTGAGAGGGACCGGGTGCTAAAAGCACTGAGAAGTGCTCTCTGGGTGGTAATTGTAGGAAAACCTCTTTTCATGCTACATCAAAACATAGTTTTTTCAGTGCATTTTCAAGAGCTCCCGTCACATTATGATATGGCACCATGTCAAAGCAAACACTTCTGTGTATATGTGTAAGTACGAGTCAGACAACACGTGGAGCATCAGTGGGGTCACATTTTGTTCTAATGACATATTTGGACTTCTGCACCTCCTTTTTATAACAGCACTTTTAAATTATCGGCATCAGGGGTTTTCACATTGCCGACCCATGGTGGGTACATCTATAGTATTTATCTTTTCATCATCCCGTTACATGAAGAGCCCTTGATGGTGTACTGGGGGATCATTTTAGCCATTCACAGCCAGAGAACATCGGCAAAAAAAACCCTTTTTGGCACCACTGAACGCTACAGAGCAAGTAATAGCGAGGAACACGCTCTTCCCTTCTCATATTATTATCAGCTCCTGTTTTTTGACAATAGTAGAGCCAAACTTTCTGATGTTCTCTGCCTTAATTATTTTGTTTAAAGTCTGAACAAAAGAAAAGCTTTGAAGTGCACTAAGATGTGGCAGCATTTTTGCCAATTTACGCCAGCCTTGGAGTTTTACCTCCATTGTGGCACGTTCCTGTGATCCTAGCTGTTTGATGTAAGGTGGTAATAAAACTCAGTCCAAGCTGTCATAAGTCAGTCTGTTTTTTGTCTTGATGTTCCGATAAAACCAAACTTGTTGCTTGTTATTGTATGTTTTTAGTCTTGGCTCTTGCAAGTACTGAAGCTCAATGACGCGAACATTGTCAACAACCAATGGCTGCGCTCTCTCCAGCACCAAACAGGAAACAGTAAACCAGGTAGACAATAAAAATGAAGCAGACTCCAGGAGGGCGCAAGAATTTTCCATGAAAAAGAGAAGGAACTGGTGAAGTTATGTAGTGAACAATAGTCTGTGTGTAATTCAGTGTGTATCTGATCCACCAACCAGCACCTCCATTCACCAACCGCTTTATTAGGTACACCTTGCAAGTACCAGGTTGGATCCCTTTTGCCTTCAGAGCTGCCTTAATTCTTGGTGGCATAGATTCAACAAGGTGCTGGAAACATTCCTCAGAGATTTTGGTCCATATTGACATGATGACATCACACAGTTGCTGCAGATTTGTCGGCTGCACATCCACGATGTGACTCTCACGTTCCACCACATACCAAAGGTGCTCTATTGGATTGAGATCTGGTGACTGTGGAGGCCATTGGAGTACAGTGACCTCATTGTCATGTTAAAAAAAAACACAGTTTGAGATGATTTGAGCTTTGTGACATGGTGCGTTATCCTGCTGGAAGTAGCCATCAGAAGATGGTACACTGTGGTCATAAAGGAATGAACACAGTCAGCAACAATACTCAGGTAGGCTGCAGTGTTTAAACGAGTAAAGTGACCAGTGAGAGTATTTAAGTGAGAAATCTTAATTCTTTGAAACGGTTAGCCTCTCATTCCCACAGTCTGTTCCCACTGTAATAGCGACAAAATCCAAAATGTTAAGTATGTACACAAAAACGGTTCATCTTTATGTATTATATTAATGCGGAATTAACAAGAACACTGTTGACATCCTGTGTATTCAGAGTTATGTGTTTTTCAGACATGCAAGGAATTGTTAATATGTCAGATTTTGTAAAGGGAGTTTGGTGTAGTATTTTCCGTCAGGAGCAGGATGGAAAATAACCTACAAAAGAGTCTAGTTGCAGTCTTTGCAAAATGTTATAGACTGTGACTAAAAACTCACATTGTCTTAAGATGTCACAGGGTGTCCGACTTTAGTCTTTTGACACTCTTCTAATGCAGTGGTTCCCAAGTGGTGGGTCGCGGTCTAAAAGTGGGTCGCGGCTCCTTTCTGCAAAAACATACTTCATTTTGAAGTACAGCAAAGTTTTTATTTTGAAATGCCATTTCCTGCTGTAGAGTGAGTAAATCATGGACAGCTACTTACAGAAACAGCACACTAGCTTGACGACATAGCCGAACACAAGCATGACTCTGGATATATTAAACTGTGGGGACCTTGAACAAATGGCTACGGAGAAATGTAGGCCCCATGCCTGGACCAGTTGGGAATCACTCTTCCAACTTTTAGTATGCATTAGCTGTAATCCTCTGAATAAACAGATGGCCTGTTTGAATCCATACGGAACTACTTTTTTTTGGCTATTTTTATTTCATGAAGCTTCTTGAAAGCAATAATATTTTTTGTAGAGTCGACAAATTGCTCACTTGCTGCTTGAGGTCAGCTTGACAATACTGTAACCCTAGATTAACACGAGACGATCTCACTTCTACTGAACAGTTTCCCAACAACAAGTGATAGCTCACTCAGAATCACTTTTGTCAAAGAAAAACTTTACTTCCATTTGAAGTATTATATTTGGTTGTACGAGTCTGTTCTGGGGCCTCTCTGCCTTTCCTCGGCCTACATGTATGTAGAAAGCCTCTTCCATGCACCTACGTGGAAAGCCTAGGGCAGAGAGAGCAGCAGCAAAGACCCCCAGGAACAGAACAGAGCAGCATCAATGACAAACAGAAATGACATTGATAAGTCAAACACATCATGAAAAGGAGGAGCTGGGGTGGAGGCAGGTTACAAAGTGGCTCGCAGAGGAAGCAGCAACAGTAGGCAGGCCAGAGCAGCTTAAATATAGCGCCCTGAATGAGATTTGCTGGTTGGTTGCATTAGGAAGTAATCATGTGATCTATCCCCTGACTCCCCTCCAACAGTCAGCTGCTCCATCAGTTGATTGGGCTGCTTGAGATCAGCTGATGTAGCTGGGATGTGAACTGATCTTGACATCATGTCATGCCTGAACTAACGCTCAATTTATGGGATAATGCTATATGCTAAATGCTTTTGGGTGGTTCAAAGTAATGCTGCCCGGTAAACGTTGATGATTTGAATCATTGGTGAAAAAGCCCCAGAGTTGTCAGTCAAATTACGTCACTCTTTTTTAGCTGTATCATTGTACCACATGGCAGTCTGTAAACATTTATAAACCGAGTCTTCTTTCAAAATGACCAAAATACAAAACTATTTATAACAGGAATAAAGAAAATGGTGGAAATGGAGGGCAGCCCGACTTGTTTCTGTCGGCTGCTCCGATGCTGAAAACAGCAACAAAAAAAACCTTGTATTGATCCATCAGTGCGTTTTATTGCTTATGAATTCAACTTTTCATTTGTAAGGGAAGACTGTTTCTTCTCACAAAAGTTATAAAGTCTTCACTTTACAATCTAAGTTAAATTAGAACGACAGTTTTTATGGCCCAAACATGGAGCTAAATGGAGGCAAATCATGTGGAAAATTCCTGAAATGGAAGATGGTCCCAGATATTTATGAAACTGAGTACTTGAGAGAAGCATTATCTACTCGTCTGCAGTACCTGTATGTAAATTGCGAGGGTGAGGGTCTAACACAATTTCTGTTTTTGCCTAATCAGTGTTTTCAAAGCACCCTTGCATTCTCTGCACAGTCGGTCCATCTTGTACCCGTCACTGCTTCTCCCTTTAGGAAAGAGTTGAATCTCTCTCTGTCAAACAAAAAACAGTGTGGTGTCAGCAGTGATAGTGTCAATATTCCACACCGGGGGTCCAGAATCTCCCTCTGCAGAGCTGTTTTACACCAGCAGCAGTAGATCTACAAGCCAACCCTGCTACCAACGAAGTCAGCAAGAACCATGGGAGTCATTACTCCCTTTCATCTCACCACATTTCAGTTAAGTCTAGAATACATGCTGCATTTTTAAAAGGAAGAATGTAAAGCGAGGCAGGGCAGCTTTATTTGTGTAGTACATTTCATACACTGGGGCAATTCAAAGTGCTTTACAGAGCAATAAGATATAAAACACAAAGGATACAGATTTACAATGAAAGAGTAAAGATTAAATAAAGATATAAAAGGTCAAATTAATTAAATGTCTTGTCTTCCTCCCCTCTAACAAATGCAACCAGGTGTGAATCCTGTTACCATTTCTCACTCCATTTATCAGCTTTTAAATGGTTAACTTACTAAATGGGAAGGAGCTTGATGATCGATCTCTCCACTGGAGTAGAAACTCCTGTCTGTATTGGGTTCTTCTGCCACACTGGGGGAGTGAAACAAAGGATGCAGGATCTTAAACAGGAGCTGTTAATTGTTATAGATTTCTTTTTATCTGTAGTCCTTTCAAAATCCCAACTCGCACCTCCATGCAGCCTTTGTTTTAAAGGAATACTTCAACCACAAAATGATCATTCATATATCAGTTCCTCACCCTGTGTAACATGCTTTCAAGGTGAACGGAAAATCCAAAAACAGAGAACATTTTTAATGTATTGAAGTCATAGGGTTCCATGTTTTACAAAAGCAAAACTATATCAAATCATTAGTTTACAAACTCTCACACAGTCAGTGCAATATAATTCAAGTCTCATTTATCCAGTTGTATGTGCAGTACTTCCCAAACAGCTCAAAAAGGGAACATTTAAATCACACATTAGATCTTGATGAACTAATTACTCAAGTGTCAAATCTTTACTGATGTACATTATATAATTTGTTGAGACCAAAATGACTGAACGTCAGGCTCTCATGCCACCCTCATGGAGTCTGTTTCTGACAGGTTGGTCAGAAACATGCACCAGTAGCCTGCTGGAGCTCATTTTGTAGGGCTCTGGCAGTGCTCCTCCTGTTCCTCCTCACACAAAGGAGCAGATACCGGTCCTGTTGCTGGGTTGATGCCCATCTACAGCCCTGTCCAGCTCTCCTTGTGTAACAGCTGGTCTTCTTGTATCTCCTCCATTTTCTTGAGACTGTGCTGGGAGACACAGCAAACCTACTTGTGACCACACATAAAGATGTGCCATCCTGGAGGAGCTGGACTACCTGTGCAACCTGGTACCGCCTCATGACTATTCCCTTTTGGGGGGTTGTCTTGCTTTTGCCTCTCTGTTGCACCTGTTGTCACTTTCATTTGCACCAAAGCAGCTGAAACTGATTCACAATCACTTGTGCTTCCTAAGTATACAGATTAATATCCCTGAAGTTTATTTGATTTGGTGTTGTACTGTGACCATTAAGTGGTCCCTTAATTTTTTAGAGCAGTGTATGTAAAACACCTCCACATACAAGTAGTGCATCTGGGCAAGTATGTGCATTTAAACTCTGCTCACAAACTCCACTGAGCAAAGTTCAATGCCATGTGCTTTCCCAAGTGCACAACTCATCCCTGTGTGACTTGTTTAAACAGTAGGGTTTTAGCAAAAATGCATGTGTTTGGGAAGTACTGAGCCAGCAACTGGATAAATGAGACTTAAATTATACTGCATGAGTTGTGTGAAAGTTTGTGAATGGATGATTTGATATTGTTTCGCTGTCTTTAAACACGGCTGCACATTTATTCCAATTCATCAAGTACTTCCTCTGTTTTTGGATCCTTGGTTCACCGTAGAGACATGCAAGAGAAACAAAGTTTTGGTTCAATGTGGGTGTCGTGGGTTTTGTGCATTGTCCTC
This sequence comes from Epinephelus cyanopodus, assembly GCA_026686955.1. NCBI lineage: Eukaryota > Metazoa > Chordata > Actinopteri > Perciformes > Serranidae > Epinephelus > Epinephelus cyanopodus. The sequence continues at coordinate 18,588,823 of CM048926.1, read as the reverse complement.
AGAGAATGTTGCTCATCCCAGTAATTATCCAAAAGAAGACATTTAAAAGAATCATATTATTAACATGTTTTTTGTTAATCATTTTGTCACTTCTTTTATATTTTTCCATGAAGCATACATCATGTCTTCACAAACTGAACTCAAGATGTTTCAGACAAAATCTCTAAATGTGGCCTTTAAGGGCTGATGAGTCTTATCTGTTGAAGAAAGGACATGTTGGCATGTGAATTACAGCTTTGACTTGTAGAAAATGACCACCGGGACCACCTGACTCATTATAGTGTGTGTCCTTCAGAATGTGTAATACAGTGATCTGATCTGAAAAGGCTGATAAGTGAATGTAGGACAGAAAAAAGCTGTGCTGTGCCAGTTTTCCAATCAGCCTCCCTCCTGTCCACAGCTGACTAATGACGTATGAATGTGATTTATTACACCTGTCTTCGTGAGGTCGTTACATTATCAGTCCATCTGATTTAACATCATTCATTAGGTAACATGGACAGATGTATGAAGGGAAGCTGCTGTTAAAGTAATACAGCAATTCAGGTTGCGTGATATTTTAGACCAATGGACGGATGGAAAGATGAAAACTGTAAAATTGCCACCTCACTATTAAATCATCAATGAGCTTGTTTACACTTGGTTTTAAAATGCGTCTTAGGCGATGGTATCACAACTGTAAACAACCGCCAAGACCCATTGCGATCCGATTGTTCAAACCATTTGTTAGTAAAATTGCTGCTTTGTGTGCAGCAGGCGGCTAAACCAACAAGGCTTTTTTTTGTGTGTGTGTATGTGTAATTTTGTAGTTGTATGGGTCTCTTTGAAGAAGATTTGTATCTTATTGTGGTAAATTGTTGTCTTTTTTGGTTGTTTTGTTGTCATTTTATTTCTCTTTGTGGTTGTTTTGTATCTCTTTGTGGTTACTCTGAGTTACCTCCTGGTCGGTCCAGTTTGAGTGACATTTTGCAGGTGAAGGCCAGTGGGCCCCCTGACACTTTTGGCCCCTAAGCCTGTGCGCAGTAAGCCTGTTCAGCAATTCCTCCATGTTTGCAGTGTAAACACTAATGCGTCTTGATGCATCCCCAGGAAGTGGTGGTTGTTTTGGTGACAGCATGCCAACATTCACTTAACTTACCCATTTTACAACAAGTGTTGCCTGACTGTCCATTGTTTTGCCCTTCGACTGTTTTGGATGGAGACATGTTGAATTCTGCTGACAGTAGAGGGTGACACGGCGTGGACCGCTGACCTGCTAGTGGAAGTGATCTTTTCTATACACTGAATGGTTTTTTACTGTGCATGTGTGTGTCAGATAGAGAATGGATGACATTCTGCAAATAGTACAAATGGACAGACGTGTGTACTTATCTGGCATTTGTTGTAGGTATAAAAATGCTTTACAAATGGAAATAAGGGAAAAGGAAGGGGAAAAGCAAAACAAGCACAATGAAGCAAAAAGTGTGCAGCACATGTTGGCAGACTAGATGGGTGGATGGTTAAATGAATCGCTGACAGAAGTGACATCACTATTACACTTAACTTTTTTTTTTCAAACTAAAGCCGAGCATGCACGCTACTTACAGCTTAGATGTGAAGACAAAGATCTCAGAGGTGATTTATCATCTTACTAAGTGCTGTAACACTGTACAATAATATTGCTTTGTTGTCTGCTTTTATTGCTCGAGGACAAAAGGCCTTGTGATACTGGTTGCTCCCTGGTGGCCTTGTACATTGTTGAATACCAAGAAATGTTCTGAGAAAGGAATGCACTTAGAGAGCAGGTGAAGGCTAAAATGTATACTTGTTTAAAGGTTAACTTCAGTATTTTTCAGCCTGGACTCTCTGTTCCCATCTTTTTGTGTCCAAGTGACTAATTACTGAAGCTGGTCCAGCATTGAGGGAGAGGGCTGCAGCTGGCAGCAGTGAAACAGGCTGCAATGTAACCACTTGGGGCATTTGTGCACGGTCAGTTTACATCCAGTAAAAGTGTTTGTTTTGGCCACTGACAGGCTCAGATTGTTATAATAAGTGTTTGACAACATTATGAAAAGGATCCCTACAGAGATGGACCTTTTTGTTAAAGAGTAAGATCCTCTTTGTTTGACCAAAACAGCCCCGAAATGACCATTGCCAAACCCACCAGACTCCATTTAAATAAACAGTAATTTTGTCATCATTAACATACTGGATTCAAAGTTAACAGAAACAAAATAAAACTCTGGTTTGGTTGAAATAAACCCTGAAGGCACCGACCACACAGAAAGTGTTTTGCAGGTTACACAACGTGAGGTGCACCGCACTGCCTTTTTATTTTATTTTTTTAAATGAATGACACTAGTGAAAAAAAGTCTGGTGGGTTGGGCAGTTGTTAGAACAGTGGAAACTGTTTCAACAATTACGAACTCTAGTTTTTTGGGAATTAAAACCTCAATTCATCCAGTTAGATGTAAAAATCCTCATTATTCAAATGGAGTCTGGCAGCATGGTCATGCAGTGGTTGGCACCCTGCAGCCTTTCTGTGTGGAGTCTGTTCTCCCCGTGTCAGTGTGGGTTTTACTCTGGCTTCCTCTCACAGACATGCAGGTTAATTGGTGAATCTAAATTGCCCGTAGGTGTGAATGTTAGTGTGAATGGTTGTCTGTCTCTGTGTGTCAGCCCTGTGATAGTCTGGTGACCTGTCCAGGGTGTATCCAGCCTCTTACCCAAAGTCAGCTGGGATAGACTCCAGCCCCCCATGACCCCCAACAGGATGAGTGGTTACAGGAAATGAATGTATGAATAAATGGAGACTGGTTGGTTTGGCGATGGCAATTTAGGGGCTGTTTCCAGTCAAACAAAAAGGATCTTACTCTTGAACAAAAAGGTCTATCTCTGTAGGGATCCTTTACATAATGTTCTCATACACTTAAAATAAATGGAGCCTGTCAGTAACAAAAACAAACACTTTTGGTGAACATAAATTGATGGTGCTCAAATGCCCCACCGTATTACACTGCAGCGTGTTTCACTGCTGCTGGCTGCAGCTCTCTCCTTCAATTCCAGACCAGTTTAAAAAATTGTTGTCCCCATTGGTCACACAAACACACAGCAAAATAGGATCCAGATTGAAAAATACTGACGTTACCCTTTAAGCCAGAAATCTCACACAGGCTGCATTATGGTATAATCACAGTTCACAGTTAACCGACAGCTGACACAGCCGAGTTAAAACTGGAGTAATAGGTTTAGTGGATGTGCTTTTTGTCTCTCTCAGTAACCTGGCAGCAGGAGGGCCTGTGTGCTGCTGCTAAGTCAGCATTACACACATCACAACTGCATGAGACAATCACACTTTCCATTTAAATGAAATGTTACTATTATGGAACCAGTGAATCGATGAAAATGCTGCACAGCTCTCATTTCTCATCAGGGATGTGTGTGTGTGTGTGTGTGTGTGTGTGTGTGTGTGTGTGTGTGTGTGTGTGTGTGTGTGTGTGTGTGTGTGCGCGCGCCTTCTGGCATGCAGGAGCACATGTTTCAGTTACACCCCCACGGGAGTGTTGTCCCTCCTGAAGCATCATCTTATCATTTGACAGTCATTACTCTTTGTCAGTAGCAACACGAGAAGCCAGGCGAGCGGTACAATAAATGCGCAGTGAGGGCTCTCTCTGTCCATGCCTGCAAACATCACAGATCAACAACAGTTATCAAAGCGACAAGCCTAGGAAGCACAAATCTGTGATGCATCTGTGTGATGCAATTATTCAAAATTTTACCTGAGGGAGCTGCTTTGCCACTTAATAAACACAAGGGTTATTGGGGAGTGTGAAATTAGAGAGTGCTGCTGTGGTGTTTGGCAGTGATGGAATGACGTGATTTGTCAGGGGACGTGTGAATCCAACTGGGTGCTGAGATTAATAGTCAAATGATAGAATAACAGAGTGGCAGAGCTTTGTTGTTAAAGGCCAGAAACAAAGTCTGTTCAAGGGACCGTCGTAACGAACCAAAGCTCAGGTAGTGCTGCTATGTTGTGTGTCCACATGAAAATACCCATAAACCACTTAACAAGTCAACATTTGAAATATGAATGCATGTCGTCTTCTTGACCCCCATTTGAAAACATGTTGGTACAGCATGCAGCCTCCGTAGGTTTCCTCCCAAATGGTTTTAGTTTTCAGTTTTTAATTCCACTTGAATTACTTTGTTGCTGCTTTAAGAACAGCGATTCATTTTGAAATGCTTTGCCTTTGTCAATTAAAAGAAGAGCAACAGGAAACACAGGGAGACAGAAAAGAGGCTGACAAGTATCAAAGGTCACCAGCTGGAGCGGGACTACGATATCAAAGTTACATGGTCTGTGTGTTAGACTGCTGGGCCACCAGGTAACGTAATGACAGTTGGTTAAACCCCTCCCCCGACAGGCTCATGCACTGTTTGTACGCATACCTACAAAAAATAATTCATGTATAACCCATGTAATCCCGAAGGCTGCAAACATGTAACGAATACACTGACAGAAGTAAAGAAGGAAGTAGCATAGAGAGTAACAGTCAGTGTAAGAAGGAAGGTTGGGTGGTTAATTGGTCAAACAAAGCAAAATCTAGTTTATGTAACTTTAGTTTTCTGAACTTAGCATACGTAACTTTACTTATCTAAATCTAGTTAACGTAACTGTAATTACCTAAACCTGACCTCAGTAACTTTATTTTCCTAAAGCTAACCTACGTAACTTTAGTTTCTTAAAGCTAACCTACATAACTTTACTTTCCTAAATCTAACAAACGTAACTTTACTTTCCTAACCTAACCATGTAACTTTTCTTTTCTAAACTTAACCAGCCTAACTTTACTTTACTTAACCTAATGTAACTTTATGTTCAGTGCGTAACGTAGTGACAGCCAACCATATGTCTTCCTAAACCCAATTTTACTTTCCTATACCTAACCTACGTAACTTTACTTTCCTAACCTAACCTATGTAATTTTTATTTTCTAAACCTAACCTACCTAACTTTACTTTACTAACCCTAACTTATGTAACTTCACTTTCCTAAACTAAACCTACGCAACTTTACTTTCCTAAACTTAACCACTGTAACTTTACTTTCCTAACCTAACCTCTGTAACTGTACTTTTAGTACATAAGGTGGCGACAGCCAACCATGTTTCTTTTTCCAAACTTAACCTACTTTCCAAAAGCTAATTTGCATAACCTAACCAACCTAAATAACTTTACATTAGGTAGGTAATGCAACGTCGTCCAACAATGATTTTTTTTCCTAAGCCTAACCAGTACGGGGGCTAATGAGTTAAATGCTAATTCATAAGATATACGAATCACTGTATATAAATTTTCTTAGAATGTCATATGAACTGCTGTATGAGGATACATGGCCCCTGAGCAGCAGTTGTCCAGTGATAGCTTAGCAACTTTAAGTAGACACAGGTCTGTCAAACTTTGGATCTCACCACATGTTGAAGTGGTTTGCAGAGGGATCTGATAAGAGTGATATTCCTCCACTGTGTGGAAACTGGTCCTGCATGTTGTTATGTAAGAGTTTTGGCTAACATCAGCAGCTCTGTTATTATTGTGTTTGGGGGGAAGTTTACACTCCAGCAACCCCAGCCATAATTGTTATTAGAGATGTGGTGCTCGCCAAGCACATCTGTTCATCCTGAGAGCCCTTCCCCTGTAACGTAAAGGGCACAGTCCTACATGAGTGATGCAGGCAAGTGACCATCTTCTGCTGAGGCGCTATTTGTGCTGAATATGGGCTGTGCCAGAGGTGATGAACATGAAAAGCTAGTTTGCTAGCTCAAAAAAAAAGATCTTGCCAATAGCTGGCCAGTAAATACCAAATATGTTGTTACTGGTACATTTTGCTTTTTCATACGTTCTATGCCTGTCTTCATGTCCCGCTGCCAGCCAGGCAGCATCTGGCACATGGAGCAGTATTTTTATGGCCAATGGCAAACAATATGGGCCAAGTTGACATGGCAACAGTGACTTCTCCTTCATCCCGTCTCACTCGGAAAACTACAGCCATGACAGACAAGAGTGGTCAGCCGCACATACTTCTTTGTTAAGGTTGAGGCTGCACCTTTGCTGGTCAAGGTTCACCAAAGTCGAATGCCATGTAATGCAAAGATGCGAATTTGCTTTGCCACCAGAAGCAAAAAAAAAATTTGCCCCCTGGCTTGCATTGAATGGAAGTGAATGGTAGGGGGATTTTCGCCAGTGTTAATTTTGCATATGTGTGACCAAAGTCTGGTTTTGTCTACCTTTGTCTGATATCAAGGACCATTGTGTACTGTTATAGTAAACTGCATGTGCCATGAACAGCAGGATGGCTGGGCATAGTTTAAAACAAAAGATTTTAGTCATCACTCTGCTGTAAAATAGTTCAGTGTTTGACCACATATGTACCCATGTACATATATCTACATGTGTCCCCTTACACACCCAGAGACCCAGGTAATAAAAAAAGATGTATACGTGTGCACGATACATTTCTACACATGGGAGCAGCCCAGTAAAACGCAGCCTTCACTGTTAGTCACTGAGCACCTGAGCTGGAGCAGCTGCTGGTGAAGAGCCTCTGAGACCACCTCCGCATTTTTCTTTGACCACATATTCAGTCAATCAGATAATTTTCCTATCCTCTACACTGTCAGCTATGCATTTTAAATGCCTTTTATGAACAAATGAATATAAAATTGAATGGAGAGCAATCCATCTTCTATTCATCTCCACATCATTAATAATACAGGGGGATCATGACACATTTATTGACTGAGATATCTACAGTATTACTTCTACTATACTTCAGTATGTGCATTCATTACAGTCGGCACCAAAAGTTTCCTCTCAGAATGAACACTCTTGTTGCTCGAACAGATGGCAATAAAAGCAGCTGTTTAGCATGTTTTAATTAATCACGTGCTGTTAGAGTCTGCTCACTGTTTTTCATGTAATGAAATATGTGGACAGAGCATTTGCTTCCAGTGTGGAAACTCCTTGAGAATCGAGTTAAAATATGCATCTTTGAATATTTTTGAGTGACTTAAAGTTTGTCACCTTCCAGAGCATGGAGGCTGTGACTGGAACTGACAGTGAATTCCAACACTGACCAATTTCCACCAAAAAGGAAATTATTCATAGAAACCTTTTTGATTTTTTTTTCCAATGATATCATATAATCAGTTAACAAATAATAGACATATTTTAGATTAGCATTTGAAGTTTACACTTCAGATCTAGCATTTTTTTAATTGCAACCTCCAACAGCTTTCTATTCAGTAATCATTTTTAATCATCTCATTTTTATGGAGCCCCCCTCGAGGGTCACAGCCAGATTTTTTTTATGCCATCCTGTCGTTGATAGCTGTGGTCAGAGGCATCAACATATGACTATGCAAAGACATTACTAGTGGATTTCTCACCAACCTCCTGAGCTATGACTTGCCAGACGATATCTTTTTGGCCATTGTCTTATAATGACAGGATTGTGAGTCGTTTAGCTCGAATATGTCTTGACCTCGACAACGAATCTCTCCCCATCTATTCTTCGTCATACATGAGACACAGCAACATTTACAGAGTTCTCTTTATTGGTCAGTGGGGAAGAGAGGATTCGAGCTGCATTCGCCACCATTTTGTTTTGTTTTGGCCTTCATTCTCTTGAATGCGATGTCACAAGAACACTTAAGAATTTGTTAAAATTTGGCACAAACATCCACTCTGAGTCAAAAATGTACTGATTAGAATTTGGTGGTCAAAGTTCAAGGTCACTATGGCCCTGTTCTCATTCTCATGAACGCAATGCGATGGACATGATAATGTTCTGCAAAAAAAACAAAAAACTTTTCTGTCCATTACTCAGCGTCATAACTCAGGAACAGAAGGTGTCATTTGGTCTGACACCATTCTCGGAAAACATCGGCTGTATTCGCCGTCTGACTTCCGGCAGACACTGACACTGAATTAGTGACTGTGATTGTGCTGATTGTATTGTAGATCCTCTGTGCTACATGGGGGAAGAGGTGTGTGAAGCGTCCATGTTTTCACAGACATGGATGTAAACTGTAACTGCAAATTGATGGGTTAGGCAAACACCCGCAAGGCAGTAATTCTAGTGTGTGTATGTGTGTGTGTGTGTGTGTGTGTGTGTGTGCGCGCGCATGCTACCGTACAAAACTTTTAATTATCCATTCCTTCTTAGCCATATGTCTGTTTACGCTCAATTGCTCACAGTGCAACGCCCCACTGTGGATCCGCTCATTAAATTGTATTTTGAACTGGACATTAAGTATGCAGACACAGTGCTCAGTACATATAGTTATTTAATTACTGAAAATAAAGTCAAATTAATTTTAGGATGACGGTGTCTAATACAAAAGCTCCTTCACTTACTGGCGTGCTTGTGAGCTACTGTGGGTTACAGATGCAGCGATAACAAGATGATCTGCTCGGGTAAATATAGTAAAGCACAGATAAAACTGTTTTTGACAAAAAAAACCTCAACAGTATTAACTTATACTGCTCGATTGGAAGAATATGAACTTACATAGCAGCGCTGCAAAAACACTTTAGTTTAAAATTAGATTTTTAATGCTGTCTCACCAATGTTGTGTTGTGAAGAACCAAAAGGAGTCGGAGCCCTCTTGTTATGTGCAACCTGTACATAGACCTTCTGTATATAACATGCATTTATAAAGTGTCATCAACTGGAGCCATTTTCACTTTCTCCACTGTGGCAAACCTAAAGCAAGGGAATGCAAAAGTATTGTGAGGTAACGCAGATTTTATTGCAAGGAAATGCATAACATATTGAGAGGGAACTCAAACAAAAGGAGAAAAAACTTGTTGTGACCCTTCAGGGGCGCTGTACATTTTCTCCTTTGTCTGTGTGCCGTCATTCATTCATTTTCTGTAACTGCTTATCCTGTGAGGGGTTGTAAGCGGGGGTTGGAGTCTATCCCAGCGGACATTTGGCAAGAGGTGGGGTTCACCCTGGACAGGTCACCAGACTATCACAGGGCTGACACATAGAGACAGGCAACCATTCACACTCACATTCACACCTACGGACAATTTTGAGTCACCAGTTAACCTGCATGTCTTTGGACTGTGGGAGGAAGTGCCTGGGGGAAACCCATGCAGACATGGACACAGGAGGGCTCCCCTACCCTGGGTTCAAGCCAGGAACCCTTTTGCTGTGAGGCAACAATGCTAACCACTGGCCCACCGTGCCGCCTTTTTCTCTGTTCCTTTTTATTTAATATTCTTGATGTATAGCCTTCTTTCCCTGTCCATGGCTCCACACCTATTCATCAGTATCTCCTCATTCTCTCCGACACCCCATCTTCACACTACTCCAACATCTCCTTTTGCTTTTCCATTTCCACACTCCTCCCGTCCTCCCTCTTGACTGTACACCTCTTCCAGCACATCAGCCTCATGTTCCTTCTCCCTTTTGCTCTCGCGTCTCATCTATCTCCCTCTCCTGCTTATTGTCCACCTCGTCTTTTCCACGGGACCCGGTCAGCTCTGCGGAGTAATTTAGCAGCCAGTGAGTCCCGGGCCAAATCAGTTACTATAGACACACCAGCAGCAACATGAGTGATTTCCTACCGGGACCGCAGACACTTCTAATCACATCCTCAGGGACACAAGGAGACAGAGGAATAGGGTGAAGAATAACAGGTGGTGAAAAAGAGGTAGAAGAAGCCCATTAAGTAAATAGGCGGGGACACAACCCCTGATAGAGTTGGATATCATCCCGGTGAATTAATTAGGCGCCAAGCAGGAAGTGTAATAAGCTCACAAGTGGGGCATCTGCGGCGTTGACGTTTGATTGGTTGAAAGGGTTTCTTCAGCTTTTTCCCTCTTTGTTAATTTTAGCGCTGCCACTCGAACAAAAAATATAGTGGCAGTATGTGGGGTCATATTTAACAAACTTGGTTGAAAACTAGGACAGTCTTATTGTCTGTCTCCATACTCCATCACGCCGTAATATACAGTACAGTAAGAACCACACCGCTGCGAGCCTCAGCGCCACCTTGGCAAATTCCCAGTGGGAGCTCTGAGGAGTAGTTTCTCTATATGATTGGTTGTTGGGCAGACCAGTGGAAAGCCACAGCTGTGCAGGTTCTTATTTTATTAAAATATATCTAAAGAAGTAGACTACAGCAATTTTAATTAACTTGCCCAATCAGCTGTGCCAGGACAGACGACACAGAGGCGTGACAAGTGTGCACATTTACATAAGATGCTCTGGAGGGAGGCTGCTGGTGCCGGATATGTGCATCCACATGTGAGCATGTACATCAAGTGTGTGTCGACTTCCTTTGATTGAAGACCCCTGTCACACAGCGTGCCGCATTAAGAAAAAGACTTATGTCCACATTACGCCCCCACAGGTTCCTCCCTGATTAAGAGATGGAGAGACGGACGGAGAGGTGACGGAACGAAGCCCTCGTTCATAATGTGTAAGGATGTGGCGCCGACAGCTCTGATGATGGATGGGAGGAGACTGTGGAGAGGTGAGGAGCTGCGTGAACTTTGTGAGCGCGGGGTCTTTTTCACACCGACTGTGTAAATATTGTGCTCACTCAGAAGATGGAGACAATTGTTCGGCTGTCAGATGTGCTTTTGTTTGGCCTGAAAAAGCACTCAGAAGAGAGCAAATCATCTCAAACCACCACATGTGCTAATTTCAGAACACAGTAATTCAGATGAAAATGATGGATGAATCACATTTGAAATTATAGGTGCCAAGTCAAATCAAACTTTATTATCTCACCAGGGAAAATTTGGTCACAGTCAGATACACAAACATTCATCATAAAATAAATAAATAAAAAAAAGTCACATATTGTAACAGTCCACAGGGTTCCCACAGATCTTTAAACATGGTTATGACTATTATAATACAATTCTGCCAATATACCCCCCTAAATCCCACACACTGGACCTTTAAGCTGTAGAAGCCTTGATCTAGACAGATAACAACAAATGCAAGATCACTTCAAATGAAGACATGGCAAGAAATTACACATTTCATATACTCCACACTGCTCCAGACCATTTTCCAAAGCACACCGAAAATGTTCTAGTTGATTTTTTACCTTCCAGGCAGCCACTGGCTCATTTCTGGGCAGTATGGTATGAAAACCATCTTCAGCCTTTCATCCTCTGCCCACCTTACCTTGCCAGGTGCTGCACTGCTTACCTGAAAACACCTACTACAGCTACTTAACGATGGCTTTATGGAGGGAAATCCCTGTGCCTCGGTGCCTGCTGCAGCTCCGGTTGTGTGTTGGGTTTTCTGGGTTTGGCTCTGGACCAACTAAAGGATGTATTCCCAGCTGATACTCCTCGGAGCACTGCCTCACTTCAGCAAGGTAAGAAAAAGCTGCTTGTGCTGTTAACGTGCATGTGATGCTGTGGTTCTGTGTAGTCAGTGCTGTAAGCTGTGAGGCTGCACAGTGCTGACTGTTTAATTGTCCTGCGGATGTGCTTGTACAGTAGGCCATGTCATGCTATTTGCTGAATTCTACAATCCGCTCTTGTGCTGCTGCTGCTGCTGCTGCTATCTGCCTAATGTGCAGTGTTTGCATTGGGATTTATTGTGAACTGGGTTGTTTTGGTGGCTGAGCTTGTTTTCTTGTGGTGGCTGTTAAGCGCATATGTTATGATGTTGATTTATGTGGTGGTGATGCATAAATAGTAATTGCAGTTGCTCTTAGGGTTCTGCTGGCTCAGTGCAAAGGCACATAAAGGCATATATTGTTTATTGGCTATAGGGATGTAAACACAGCCCATTCATATACCTGCAGATATTTACTTGTAATATTGGCTTCATAGGGAACTCCACATGGCTTCTGTCACACTCACAATTACATTTTGTCCACATATCTCATATTCAGCTCAGCGTTAGAGAGAAGCTTGCTTTATTATTCTTAATATCAGCGGCACCTAGACTGCTTAGCTCTCGTATGGTTCCTGTGACCCTGAATGATGATTATGTTTTGGGTTTGCTGCATGGTGTATTTTATTCTGCTTAAGTATGACCTGTTGTTCCTGTTCATAGACACTTGTATGTGCCATTTAGTGGGAGCAAAAGCACAATACACTGATCCATGTGGGAACATGATGGTGGCCATCTCTGCCAAATCATTCTACAGCCGATCCCGGGAGAAAAGTGAAGAAAACCTGATCAAATTTTATGATTGAAACTGTTTTATTTATGCTTTATAAGGGTTTGTAGTTTGATATGGTGCAAATCTGACAAAGCTGTGACACTGTTAATTAGGAAGTACTTGTTTGTAGGGCTGCCCCTGACTAAAAAATTTCCCAGTCGACCAATTGTCATCATTTAGGGCCATTAGTCCATTAGTTGCCCACATGGTTATGATATTGATTTCATCATTAAATTATATAATCTGGGCGGGGCAACACAATGGTTTGAGTTCTAAACTAAACCCATTGTCCCCATGTGAGGACGTCATTGTCTCAAAACCTACTTTCTGTTCAAAGACAATACTCAGCTTTCTATACCTACCGGATCCTACTGAACCGAGATAGCTAGGACAAATTAAAAATGCACACCAAAGAAAAGCTCAGGTCTCAAGAGGTGATGCCTCTGTACCTACTACCAAGCTAAGCTCATATCTGTGTAATGCTACATAACATGCTATGAGAGGAAATGGCTGCTTCAGTCTATGGCTTTCATTTTAAAATGCATACGTCAATGATTATCCTTTGCATCAGCCTGCGTCTGCATATCAGGTCGATTGCTGGATTTAGATTCATTTATTAAATAATATTAGTTTATTTTCTTTGTGGTCTAAGCAGCAGGAGGGTCAGAGAGCAGCTTGTGCCTGACTCAGACATACAGTGAATTAAACGTAACAACTGGCGTCGGGCACAGTATGTACAGCATGTTTTGTGGGAGAAGTTTTTATCGCACTCCCCAATCTCTGCTGAACTCGGTGTATGTCTTAAGGGTCGGAAAAGTTCTGAGCCAAATTTCTGCTCAGTGCAGATTTCCATGAATATATCTGTTCCACATAAACTGGCTGATTGAAATGTGATTATAAATAAATCTAAATAAAGTTTGTTTACCCAAGACAAAAAGACAAGCACAGACAAAAGTTCCAGCCAAAATGGAAACTAATATTACACTGCTCCACCAGATTTGCACTTAAAAACTACTCTGCTACAGCTGTATTAAACTAGCAAATTACCAGTTCACCTGTGACAGAATAAAAAGACTAGACAAGAATAGATCTTGATTGTTTGATATGCATACTCATTAGACACTGCTACTCTCAACTATCTCGTCACCCTTGAGAAAATAAAGACCTTCTGTTTTGTGAAGGTTGGTGCTCCTCAAGGGTTTGTCAGTTTGAAACAAATTTTGGATTACGACCATTACACTGAGCACCTCTGCAGGTCTCTGAGGTTGCCATAGTGACTGCCTTCTTCACCTCCTCAGGAGTGCTGCTGGTGGGTGATTACTGCAGATTGAAGTCCATTATGTAAAAAAGGGACCCGACTCCAGATGAGAAAATTATATTCTCGGGCTGCAAATAAAAGTAAACTCTGCGTCTGAAAACAACGCCTTCCTCAGCTGCTGCGGCGATAACCTTGGACAGCTCTTCCCTGCTTCTTTCAACTTAAGTTTTGCTGGTGCTCAAAGTGGCTCTAAAATATTCAAATGAAGCTACTTTATATCATTCTGCCAACAGCTGATTAATGCACTGCAACTATGCAGTGGGGTTTCGGTAATTACTCAAGTATTTTTGTTAGTATTTTTTCAGTTGTGTAGTCTTTATAATGGGGTGTCTGTTTGTGCCTGTATGTGTCCAAGCTGCTGTGTGTTTATGTCAGGCAGGTGGGACCATGTTCAGCATCTGTAATGAGCTGGAAGACTGTGTGGAATTTGGATTAGAGAAGAAGAAGTGGAGAATCTCCAGAGAGCCAGAGGTTAGGGGTTAGGGAGGGGCCTCATTAGAGTGATGTGGTGTACTTGCAGCAGAGGCAGAGGGGTCAGAGTAAACATGGGTGGAACATGAATACCACCTTACTTTCAAAGCACTTAAATCATTCCTACCTGAACCTACCTGTCTCTCATGGTATGTACGTGTCTCGAGATGTAACGATGACTGATAGCCTCGGGCGGTATCTATTTTTCATACCTTTCTGACATTTCACCAAGTTATACCGTATATGGCGGTATTTGTGTATGAAAACACAAAATGCCATGTGATAAGATAAAAGGACTGGACGGAGGCGATCATCAAAAATTCTCACATGTGCAGCACACGCTTCATATCAGGTTAGGGAAAAAGTATTTCCTGTTGTAGGGATGAGTGACATTACGTGTATTAAGGGTTATCATGTCCACCTCATCAGAAATTGGGGAGGTATTAAGACGAATATTAGGTTTCTCTTTAACGCTATCTTTCTAGCACATTAGCTAAAGTTAGCTTCCATAGCAAAACAAGAGGACACCCTTCAAGTCTAGTCCTCCTTTGTAAGATTAGCATAGTGATCAACCACAAAGCTTCCTGTGACATCATCCATCCACTGAGTGAGAGCGTACGGGTCGGCCAGTCTGGTCCCGTTGGTCAGTGTTTACTTATTAAAGTTACACTCACGGTCCCGGAGAGTGAGTGACCTGACATGGTGTGTTCGTAAATTCAGTCTGATGCTCTATGCTAAAATGAGAGCCCTGTTGGTTGAAAAAACGGAGAGTTATATATCTACATGAATTAATGAACTGCTAAGTTAATCTCACATTCACTCCGCTCAGCGTTCTGCTGCTCCGTCTCCCCCGACAGAGTGTCCAGAGTGCGCTCTGCCATTCTGAGAGTGCGCTTCAGCACTCAGAGTATTTCTGAATGCACCACTCGCATCATCTTCCTCTGCTGTCTAAAACAAGCCAACAGAACTTGCTAGCTTGTGCTAGCTAAAGTCTGTAGAGAGTGGTTTTGCCTCCAGCTAAGCCTCGCTCACCAAAAAACATCATACTGTTTACTAACAATAACAGGGTCTATTTTACTTATTAATAAATACGACCATACACCTTCTGAAATCAAGTTTCTCACTTTCACTGAAATAAACTGCCCTGTTAATTCATCATAAAACACACTTTATTTGAAAACTCACCCAAACCCTCAGTTTGTCTGATTAACTGTTCCAGCAATTACCAGCTCTGATTTGGTCAAAATAAACGTTTGATTTACCAAGTTATATGTGAAAATTTAATCTAAAGGCTGTTGTTACCCACTGTCTCCCTCGGCTGTTGCTGGCCAAATTTAGTCCTGTAATGTTATCCCCATCGCTCGCAGTCACCATCTTTCTCTGCTCAACTGCCGATTCACTAATAGAGACTGACCTGTGGTAACATGTGCTGTGCACTGCATCACCTGAGTACAGCATATCTGTATCAGTTCAATATACTGATTTGATATCATTTTTGACAGTATTGAAAATCATATTTTTGGGATTTCTAAATACATTTGTATACTGTAATACAGTGATACTACCCAAGCCAGTGCCTAAAACTGCTTTAGGCAATTTCTGACCACTAGGGGGTATTAACTTCTCAAACGCTCACAGCCCTGACGAACAGGGCTTAGAGATAAAGAAAAGATATATATCATAATAACTTAAGTAATGAGATATATTGTATTCATTTGTCAGTTTATGGGTGTTGGCAGGCATATTTCTTAATTCCATGTCGGTAACACTATACACTTCTGTTTTCACAGGAAATGTGCAGTTTCCGCTCGTTACGTGCATACGTTCTCTCTCAAAATAAACTTGCAACGTAGACTTCATTTTTTATGTTTACTTCCTTTCTATGTCAGGTTTAAGCAACTAAAGTTAGATGTAGACAAAAACCAAAATGGTTTGGCTTAAAATAGGTTCAGTCGTTACCAATGTTGTGATGTCACATACGTCACGTGACATACTTCAGTAGCGTAGCGTGCTACACACGCTAGCACACTATGTTATTATTAAATTAACTCCACTGATTTTGGTTTCACAGTGGAAGTGAACAGTTTGCTCTGAGCTGAAAGTCCAGAGTCTGTTTGACCCAATGGCCTCCCCTCCTGCCTGCCCTATACAGACTTTCTTTCCCTTTATACTACAGTTGTTGCAGGCAGCGTCACAAAGTGCTGCTGCCCACTGCGTGTCATACTGCCACAAAGGGTGCCTCTGTGTGTTGGTGTCTGACGCTGAGATCACCTGACTCTCAAGGGTCCCTCAGGGTCAGTGGACCCCAGTTTGAGAACCACCCAGGTCAGGTGATCATTTATATCAGATGTGATGTCACTTACTGTGGCAGAGTGAGGAAGGATGATCTGCAGCTGGACTTGTTCCCTCCGCAGCCACACCTGAACTCCACCTCCGTCTCCTGCAGAGCAGCACAGAGAAACAGGCTGTGTGTTATGAACACAACTACAAGACGTCCACATGCTCAGACAGAGGCAGTGTGTGTGTGTGTGTGTGTGTGTCTGTGTGTGTCTGTAGTGTTTGTTGCATGATGTTTTAGATCAGTCAGTGATCATGTGACTGAAGGAGGATTTGTGGATCTTACCTTAAGGTACTCCTGGAGCATCTCCTCCACAGAGCCTCCAGGGAGGAGGTCTAGAGACAGGTTTGTAGATTCCTCCCGTCTCACTGACTGTGCTCCACAGCTGCACATTAAAGAGACAATACACATTAATATTGGCTGCAGTGGTCACAACACAATTTTGTTTCATAACAGGACAAGAGCAGGGCTTATTCAAGACCAGATCATTAAGGTGGCACCATTAAAAACCGACTGTGTGACCCTGAACTGTGCAGTCTCACCTTTTGCATGTCCTGGTGTTCTCCATTGTGACCACCAGGTTATCATGTACAGGGCAGGTATAATGTGTGCCCATGAAAGCTGCTCTCTCCTTCAGCAGAGGGGCCAGACCTCTCATCTGCTCCAGGACTGCAGTCAGGAACTCATGACCAACTCCAGTTGGTCCGTCTCCTAGGAGACGAAACATGGCGTTAGAGGAAATAACATTGTTCGCAGCACTGCTGCTGCAAATGATAAATAGATACAATGAGAGAATGATGAGGAGGACTAGGAGCCACAGAAGAAGGCAGCATCTACATCAGATCCAAGTATTGATGCTGATGTCCAATCAGCAGGTAAATTAAATTTTATTCTTGAATTTACCTGTTAATAATTTGTATATTAGGTGTAACGTCTTTTTTTACTCTACCGTTAACGTAGCCTAGATTACCGTTAAGTAAAAGTTATTAAAACGTTTTTTTGCTTGGATAAATTGTGGTAAATTGTGATATAAAATAAACTATACAGACATACGGAGGATTCTGGGTAAAATCCTTCAGTGAAGTGAGGTCTGATGAGCACTTTCAAAAGGGGTGCATTAACGGCGCAGGTTTGCACCCCTTGATAACAACAGAAGACAACTGGGACACCCTACACACTTGTGGGGCACAAGGGCACAAGTGCGGGTATTTGGACAGGGCGTGTGTGTTTATAAGTTGCTGCTTCTGTGACAAAGTTGGTTAAGTAACCCCTGGTGTAACCCCAGACAGTGTAGGCATAGCTGGAGCTTTTGCTATTTCAGTCTGTTTTCAGTTCATGACAGTTAACTGGAACATTTTGGTGTAGTGATACACAAAATGGAGTGACAGCTTTTCACTTACTCGTTGAGTCGCGCCATGAACAGCTTCTCCTCATGGTCAGTGATGACTTGATGATGATTTGCCTGCGTGATGTCATCCAGTGAGCAAAATAGCGTCACGGCGTCCCGCTCGTTCCGCTCATCTGTATACACATACACATACACATTAATATGATCATCCATGTTATTCTGTATGATGATGCCTTAGAAATAAATATGATAGTGTGTCACATTTTAGGTAGGCTCAGCTTAAAGAATTTATCATGGGGGCTGCGTGTAAAGTACTGTATACTGATCACACCGTTGTTCACAGTACAGTTGTTTGAGGTGCACAAAATTTAAAGTAGTTGCTATGAAACAAATTTGGAATGAATGAGGAACTAACTATTAGTTAATGGTCAGTTCTTCAGTAATTCCTGATCAAATTTCAGTAGTTGCTGAGGAACTAATGAGGAACTAACTATTACTTAATCATTACCTAGTAGTAGTAGTAGTAACTACTCCAATTTTGTGTACCTTAGTTCCTCAGTAACTACTCATTAGTTCCTCATTAGTTCCTCAGTAACTGTTCTAATTTTGTGTACCTTATTGTAAAGTGTTACCTCCATGTCTTCATGCTAAGCTAGGCTAACTACGTCCAGTTCTGCTAATGCTACGCCTGTCAAAATAGAAACATTCTGTCAAAATTTTTAAAATTCTCTTTAAATTTATTGCATATGAGGCAGGTTAACAAAGGGGACACATTTTGGTCATTTTGCTATCAAGAAGCATAGCGTCCTCCAGGCCAGCCATTAGGATATCTGGGCAGGGGGACAACATTTTGGCAATTAATTTGTATAGGGACACTCCCCCTAAAATTTTGTGTGTGTGTGTGTCTGGGCTGAAAATATGCCCTCAATGAACGATTACAGAAAAGTAATATATATATATATTTTTTGTGGGTATTGTTAAGATTTTATCAATACTACTACTTTTATTGATACCCTTATCAGTTCATTTCTATCAGTGCTTTTAATGGTTCTTTTTCACTTCTAGATAATTGCTTTTTGGAAAATAAATTAATTTAAGAGGAATAAACTCAGAACAGAATTATTGAATATTTTAAATATAACTAAATGTTGTTTCTAGAGCAGCAACAGTAATTTTACAACAGCAGAATCACTATATGAATAATATTTCTGACATGACAACACTTAGTGAAGTGCAGGCTAGTTTTTATTAGTCACTCTATCAGTTCATGCTTTCTGAACACATGCACTGATGAAGTATTAGCCTTTTACACGTGAAGGTTTAATTGCACTTACAGTCACAAGCGTAGCTGCCGTCAACACGAGTAATTTTCGAGTTATCTTCGCTTCGTTCCCACCGCAGCCTCTCTGCTGTTCACAGACTTTACTCCATGTCTTGTGGGTGTGTGTGTATGTGGAGGTCAGCCTCGGCACAGAGCGCAGGTGAGAGGCTGCAGGATGATAATGAATTGAACCAAAATGTTTAGAAGTACCAATAAAAGAACCAATAACATCGGAGCTTGTCAAGACTACAGTCTTTGATAATATCAGATGACATGTTGAAATGTGTTTTAATTATAAAGATATATTTTATTTATCATGTAAATACATATAACTTGTATTGTAAGTGATTTGTCGAATTTGCTCCCATTAAAGGGTCAAGCATAGATCTTTTAATGGGCACCTCCTTGGCGTTGGGCGTGGTGCTTAGCTTGTGTACCTTTGTTCTTGGCCCAATAGTTAGTGAACATATGAGCTCTCTTCAGTAGCACTAGCCATAATGTGACAACCCTTACCTTTCTTCGTGGCTCTATAGCACCACAGTTGTTGCTGGCGAACAGGAGGGCTGAAAGATATCGTACTTTAAAATCTTCCCAGTTGTTGTGGGAGTTTCTAAATTGTATACTTCCCTGTGCTGGTGTCCTCCTTTCTGCCTTTCCCTTATTTGTCTTATGGTTGTATTCTAGAGGTGAGTACTTGTAAAGTTATACATGTTGGATCCACTGATAGTATAATGAAACAAAGTGAGCAAAGGATCTGTGACCTTGTTAAAAAGACCATTCGACATCAATGAATCTCCAGCCAGAGGGGTAATGAGGTTCACAGCAGGGTGTCTTTGATCTGCAGGCCTGTGAGTTGTTTGACCAGCAAAGTTTTCTTGCCCTGTGTCTGGGTCTGACCTGACCTCCCTAAAAGTG
Organism: Epinephelus cyanopodus; assembly: GCA_026686955.1. Classification (NCBI taxonomy): domain Eukaryota; kingdom Metazoa; phylum Chordata; class Actinopteri; order Perciformes; family Serranidae; genus Epinephelus; species Epinephelus cyanopodus. The sequence goes on along the minus strand of CM048926.1, from coordinate 18,568,927 downwards.
GATGACCTTTACTCAGCTGGCAGCACTATTTCGTCATGGAATATAGATTACTTGTCAAAGTATGGCAAGGCTGGACCACTGCAGGGCATGTCAGGAAGCAGCTATTAGAAAGGCGGCTAAGAGAGCACTCTCCACACTGACGGTTTGGATTCTCTTTTCTCTCCTCACCAAGTCATCAGCCGTTTTAATCAGTAGTCTGAGAAATCTCCAGTCTTTTACTTGATTTGATATGCCAAGTATATGTCAGGGAGGTAACTGCAGCTCACATTTGTTCCTTGAGCTGAAGTAAGATTTGCTGTATCCTGAATTATTCCTTATTGTTAATAATGCCAGTGGGACGCTCTGATATTTGCTGCAGGAAATGTTCAGTTGGCAGTAACTTAAAGGTCCCGGGTGTAGGATTTAAGGGGATATATCGCCAGGAACAGTTTTGTTTGGTGTATAATCACCTGAAAATAAGAATTGTGTTTTTGGCACCTTGGAATAAGCCGTTTAAATCTACAAAGTTAGCAGGTCCTTGTCTACAGAGACTGTTTTGTTACACTGCCATGTTTCTACAGTTCAATCAGGAGAGATAGAAGAATGAAGTAAAGATAATATTTAACACAGAATATGAGAGTAACAGATGATTTGTGCTGATTAAGATTTAACAGAAGTTTTGGACACCAGAGGGAGATATTTTGTGATCAAGGGACATCTGAGCGGCTGCAGGATACATCCGCCTCGTGGAGCCCAAACACAGTTAGTGGTGGTGGTTGCTGACTGAGGCTGAGGCTGATGGCTGATGAGGGTACATGTTGAGGGCAAGGTTGGTTTGGACGAAGGGAGGAGTCTATGACAGGTTGGCCCTGATCAGCCCTTATCAGACACTACAATGACAGTCAATTATTGCAGTTGAAAAGCACATGTTAACAGCTCAGATCGCCATGTGCACAGATGGTGAGATTGGAAGAGCCAGTGGAAAAATGCCCTTGGTTTCCAAACTCCACACCTTCCAATACAAAGTGAGATCAGCAGCTGTGCACATTTGAGTGCGAAAGTAATTTGGCCCCTAGGCTAAATGATGGATGATTTCCCATGTGGTGTAGTAGCTGCTCACAATGGCAAAGAGGAATACAGTATGTCTAAAAATAGTGATTTGGTGGCAGGGTGGCAAATTAACACCAGCCACTACCGAAGATCAATTATGTGACAGGCCAATGAAACAGTGCCCTCAGAGCTCCCTCCCTCCTGTGCTTCTTACATTCACTCTGTCTTAGACCCACCTGGTGTGTAGACATGCAGTGAAACACAAAGGAGCAAGAATCTAATGTAAATTTGAATTTATAAAAGCCCTTCTCCACCAAGAAGATTAGGTTATGGTTTTGATTTTGTGTGTTTGTTCGTATTTTTGGAAAAACGACAGTCCAGACTTTTGTAAAACTTGGTCAAAAGGTGAAAAACAGGCCAACGGAAAAAATAATGAACGAATGGATACGATTCACTGGGTGGATACACAAATTATTTATCACTTTTATTAACATTGTGAGATCAGGCATTTGACCTTGGTGGAAAAAAGGCCACTCATCTTAAAATCAAGTAGATGGTAGTAAAGTTCAAAGTAGAATTATGATGACTCATATCGCACTCCACATTCACTGGTACCAGTAGTCCTCTGGTGTAGCGTACACATGTAGCTGCTCAAGCAAAGCAGTCTTTACGTAGCACTTCATGGTTTGATGGGAGAATTGGAACAATACAACACTTTTCTCAGACTAAGGTGTGACTATTGAAGCATAAATACACACATAGCAGGCAACTAAATATACTCTTACACAAATCCAAATGTTTATTATCTGCAATAAACTGTTCAGACGTTGTGCTTTACGAGTAATATTGACCATTATTTAGAAGTACATCATGGTGCACAGTGGTACAGTGGTTAGCATTGTTGCCTCACAGCAAGAGGATTCCTGGTTCGAACCCGCAACGAGGGAGTCCTGTGCAAAGTTTGCATGTTCTCTTCGTGTCAGCATGGGTTTTCTTTGGGTACTCCAGCTTCCTCCCACAGTCCAAAGACATGCAGGTTAATTGGTGACTCTAAATTGTCTGTAGGTGTGAATGTGAGTGTGAATGGTTGTCTGTCCCTATAGTCCCGTTTATACGACAACAATTTCAACTGAAAACGGTAAACTTTAGTTGCGTTTTGGGTGCCTGAAAACGCTTTGAAAACAGGTTCCAGAGTGCAATTTTTTGGAAACGGCACCGTCTCCGTTGTCATGTCAACTTGCAATATGCAGTTCCTCTGAAAACTGAGATTACGGTTCCAGTCACTAGGCATGCGCGAGAAAGTCGACCATCACAACAGCAATGCCGAGCTCTGTTTGTGCTGCTCACCCTGTTGAATTTATCAACGCTTCTCCAGCAAAGTGTAGATCTACTGTAGCAACTCCACCTCGTTGTCCGTCCAGACAAAGTTATCTATGTGAACAGGGATCGTTTCAATAACGTCATCCTATAAACGCGGAAGTTTTTTAAAACGCAAAGGACTTTAGTATTTTTAGGGAAACCATCGTCATAAACAGGGCCTATGTGTCAGCCCTGTGATAGTCTGGTGACCTGTCTAGGGTGTACCCTGCCTCTCGCCCAGTGTCAGCTGGGATAGGCTCCAGCCCCTCCGCAACCCCAACAGGATAAGTGGTTACGGAAAATGAATGAATGAGTCTTATATGTTATACAATGAATTTATGAATGTACTGATAACAAAAAACAGTTGTTTTGTCCATGAACCTTGACAGTTATTACTGAGCTGATTGTTATACTTTTGTTGAACGACCTCGATGTTAATCTGTGTTTATGACAGTTGGGAGAGGTTTGCCTTCAGGGCTTTAAGCCAGACAGTCCTTAGCTTTCATGAAAAAGTTGTTGGCTATGGTTAAAATGAAAACATTTCTTCCAGAGTGGTCTTTCTGGCAGAAAGCCCTGAAGGTTCATTTATCCCACGTGCTGTTTTATGTGTGTTAGAGTGCTTAAAGTAAACTTTACTGCACTTGAGCAGTGACAATGACTTCTATTATTCATGCGTTGTTTTGTCCTTTATGGCCAAAAGAAAAACGAAGGGTTGGCAGCTTCCTCTGCAACAGACTGACTTAAATGTTCATACAATATAATTTTCATATCAAATCAAAATCGTATCGTGGCAGTCTTTGTTATATCGGCAGATATCATATCGTTGTCCAAGGAATCAATATGATATCATGATGAAACTACTTGGACATAGACAGATAGTGTGTTGTAGCAGGCCCTCATTGTAATGGACTGGCAAATGGGCTTAAATTGGTGCATCCACCTGGGTGTTGTACTTCTGTCAGTGCTGATTGAAGCCGATCAGAGCTGGAGCCGATAAATACTCATGGCTGCTACAGTCATTTGTCCCCGGAGTGAATGCCAATTGTACAAAAGCTAAAGGTTAGTAGGTGTTAGTGGGCATTTTGTCCAGTGGGAAGGGGCTATATTGATTGAGTGATAGTGATTAAAAATCAACTTTAAATTCAATTGGAAGACCTACATTTCCTTTAATAATAGTGATATTTGTGCAGCCATCAGTGGATGGATTCTTCATGAAACAGTTGTCACACAGCCTGTGTGCAGCCTACCTGACCACTCTGCCTCAGTCAGCAATGTTCAATCATTGTAAAATTATTTTGGGTCTTCATGGACCACCTGCGTCCTCTTTACTTGCAGATCTCTGTCTTCTTTCTCCTCATTAGCTTTGATATTTTAAATTTATGACATTACCACTGTTAAAGCCTTCCCTGAAAATATTTGGAGACATTTTCACTGAAAGGCAAGAAAGGAAATGAACAAATTAGGCCATGATTTCACTAAGACATTGGGAGGGCTGGGGACTGTGGCCACAGTGATTTCAGGAGCGGAAGGCAATCGGTAAAACTGGGCATCATGGGAAGGTGTAAAATCCAAGTTGACAGGTAATCTCTTCTTTGATAGTTGGTGATGTGGAATGGTAACAATTTAGAAAATGGGAAACAGACTAATCATCATTGTTGTGGATACACACAGTGAGAATGCTTTGTTTGTGTTTAGCTAACATCAGTCTCACTCCAATGAAAATAAATGCTTTGCAAAAAGAGGCAAGTGTTGCATCATCCTGTTACTGGGCACAAAAAGGAGCCAAGTTAGAGGAGATGTTTCACTACAGGCACAGAGTCAGATGTCTGAATTTTATTTGCCAATTGCCTGTGGGTGCTTGAGAGCTACAGCACCCACAGGCAATTATGAGCAACCACAGGTAAATCCTACTGATGTGTGACCTTATTGAATAGTAATGTTGTCCAATGATGATCAAAAGAAAAATGGACATAACATCAGAGAGTTTCAGCTGTGAGCTTGGATTCCCTGCCTGACCCAAACTGTTTTCAAATTGAGTTTGGTTTGCTCCATTTTCCTTGCATTTTTTTTTAAAATTTGGGACCTAATAGTCAGTGTAATTTCATGAATAAAGTACAGGCGCAGTCATTTATTTGTGTCGACCCGCCAAAACTAAAACCCCTGCTGTTCATTTTGCAGGGTCTAAAGGTTTGCATTCACTCGCAGCAGCTGCTCCTCTCATCAGTCGATTTGATCTGATCAGATCTGAACAGATCGACAGATCAGCTATCCACCCCACAAAAGTTTGCTGTTGTTGTGGGAGACACTGGTTATACAATCTCTGTTTAATATATACATCATATGACAGTTTTGGCCTTTGCTTCACGTCACGTTGAAGAATGTGCATGTTGGAGATCATGTCACAAATGTTATCATTTCATTCTTCATTATCACATTGAAATCAGATATTTAATCAGGTTTGAGCCCAAAAGTGCTGCTGAGTTTTGAGTTCAGCTGTTGCGCCCAGAGATGTTGCTCTGGCGTCTGAGCATGCCTGCTGCACATCTACATTGAAAACAATGGATTTTAAAAAGAAAAAAAATGTGGCATGTGTACGGAGCCTTATACTGCTTCTCCACTAGATTTCAAAAGGACATTTTGTACTTTTTCTCTGTTTTGTGTTTTTGACAGCTATAGTTACTGGTTTCTTTTCAGATTAAACTTTCTTATAAAAGACTGTATAATTAAAAGAAGAAACCAGTTTCCAACCATTTGGTTTATGACTCTTTACAAAAAAAGCTGTGTCTAGTTGGGGCTCATTGTCATGTTTCAGATGTCTCTGGGTTGTTAGCAGTTCCACCAAAGACTCATTTCCTCTCTAGACTTCTCACTGGTTTAATTTAAATAACTGTTTGAGACCCCAAAGATGTAAAAATATCCAATATTTCATAAAAAGTAAAGATTAAAGAGAGACATTCAGAAACTGGTGCAGATTTGTGTGGTTGAACTTTGTTTTTTCTTCTTTCCTCTCCCATTAATCATCTCACAACCCCTCAGATTTATCTTGTGACCCTTTGAAGGGGGGCCATTTAATTAGCCAGCGCAGCCTCACAGTGTCACATTGCATTGTGTTGGTGGAATCCCTGAGCCAGGTGTTAATGAGCTTAGAGCTTAAACTACTTCATGAGGCATGCCACAACACTGATTTATTTATTTTTATATATTTATATGCTTAAGTATATGAAAACTGGTTATTGACCTTTTTTTTTTTCTTTCTTTTTTTTTTACCAGTTTACTACGTGGTGAAGTGGTACAGTTGCGTAATATTTTAATCGAGAATAAATTGACTCTGTGTACAACCCAACCATGTGTTTTTGTTGCATAAAACCCAACCACGGGCGTTAGTTGTTGGAGGAAAAAAAAAGGTCAGTTCGCATTGTTGCACTGACGTAGTGCTTTTATTCTGAAAAAGCCTGTATGTAAACTGTAAATTTCCTGTGAAAACAGAAGTGTATTTTGATAGAAGACAACGCAACAACAGGCAGAACTTGACACGGCATCCCAGAACATCAACAACCAACACACTCAGGGTACCTTGCAAGGTCGTATCTGGATGTCAAAAGTCCATGACCAAATGTCGATATGTGACGAGGTTGGAGTGAGAATGTGTTTGAAAATAGGGAAAACACACATCAGAGTCATTGTTTGATAAAGATTTTCTTAAGTCATCATTGTCTTTGTCTTTCAACCATCATATCGTTGACTTTTAATCGTGTAGTACGGTGAGTTTTTTGTTTTATAAAACATCCCTTAATTTCTATAGATTTGTAACAGTTAATGTGCCTCTCATTTGCAGTGGCTTGTTTGTAATACTTTAGTACAAATGGTTACAACTGACAAAGGCAGGCGACTCAGGCAAATGAGTCCGTTCTTCCTTTTCTCAAGCTGGGAGAGGACACTTCAGCTGTACTCCCACAGCGAGGATAAGGCCAGACATGTCAGCTAACTGCTCTGTTCTGAATATAATAGGGACAATGTAGACAATTCCCCAGTTCATCAAAGAAGCATGCAGCCATTTATCAAACTCCCCCTCTTTTAACATGGAAATTCATCCGGAGAGAGGCCGTGTGGGAGTGACAGAGAAAGAAAATGAGGTGAAGGAAGGAGGGGGTGCTGGACTGTAGGAGTAGCTGTTGTCACAGAATGGTTTAACAGGAGGTTCAGATTTATTGATGCAAGTAAGGATAGTAGAAAGGTAATTAACAACCATTTATTAGCATGCCTTATACAAAGCAGCATATACAAACCAGTTGGCCAAAGGGCAAACAGGTGACGTGAAATCTATTAACCCTTTTTCACACTTCACAGCCTCCTTATCTTTCCATTCTCCAAGCTTTGTTTTGGAAATTAATAACAAATTCCTCCAGGTTTCTCCAATTTAGATGCTTTTTCTTCTCCATGTGTTTATCTGTGACATGTTGGCTATTGTTGATCGAGCTTTGTCTGATGCAGGGCGGCCTCTGTGCGATGCATTCTTCAGCAGCAATCATCAGCCGTGACTTGTTTTTAGCATGCCTGTTGAAGCAATAGCTAAAATTACTTTGCTAATGGCGAAGTTACATGCTTGCAGGACAAAAGGAATCAATAGTAGCACTCGAAAGCGGTGAGGCAAAAAGGTGTGAAATTGGCGGGCAGGTTGAATAGCATAATCAACCCAGAGTTAGGACTCCAAAGATGATTTTTCAGAGATGCGCGGACACCCGAGTGATGATGCCAAGCTGAAAAAGAAAAAGAGAGGGTAATAGTACTTTATTTTTCTGTCTTGCATTTGACCTCATCTTTCAATGTGCTGCCACAGACGAGATTCTTTAAAAATGATTCAGAATATGCTCCATTTGATTCATTCCTGGCTGGAAGAAGTATCCAGCACACAGGCTATACCTCAGTGTGTGCGGGTGTGTGTGAATCGATAGTCGATACAGCTGCTCTAAGGACTCGTACTGTATACAGTAAGGAAACATGGTTCAAGCCTCATTTCACTGTCTGGCTCTGCTCCATGTGCCAGGAGTGAACGTATGGTCCACTGCGCTGTGATGTTCTCTCAGATATGAGCGGGGCAAAAGGCCATTTTACCAGTAACCACAGAAACCACACAGTAAAGGAGGAGGAGGAGGAGGAGGGGGGAGACTTTATGGATTGCCTTTCCTTACATCTAACAAGACCACCTACACACATGGACCCCCCCCAAACACACACACACACACACACACACACACACATATACATGATTCCTCAGTACCACTCATCCTGATCATGAGCCACGTGCAGTTCCCGTGTCCACACAACAGGCTGACACAGCAGAGAAAAGAAAATTGGTGATTATGGGAGCTGACACGTGTCCTTCAATGCCTGGACCGTATCTGGCCTCTGCATCACCCCAGGGGGTTATCATGAGAGTGTGTGTGTTTGTGTGAGAGAGAATATTGAGGTGTAGGGAGTGGATTTAACGCTGGCTCTTTCTGTTTGAATACTTTGCAGTGATAAGACTTCCATCCATGCCAACTTCATGTTACTTTTGAGTTGCAATTACGAGGTTTCATCAACCTCCAAGTCGTAAATACAACTGGGAATCTCTGAGAAAGTAATTGATATGGCAATCTTCCCATCTCTACCATTCGTTCAATATAAAGCAAGTCAGGCATGCTGCAAAACTCAGAGAAGAAATGTACTACCATACGTGCAAAGTTGTCGCCTTTTGGAGATAACTGCTGTTTTTACTGTCGACCAGGTCATTCACATGAGTTGTGTAGATCTGTAAAGTTTTTGAAAATGAGAGTGGGGGCTGAGTCAGTGAGGAGAGAATGACTTCTTGGCAAATGTCCATCTGAAACTGGCTCATGGGGGCAGCAGGCTGAGCAAAGTATTCCAGATGTCCCTCTCCCCAGCAATGCTTTCCAGCTCCTCCTGGGAGACCCTGGGGAACTCTATCTCTAAGGCTGAGCCCAGCCACCCTACATAGGAAACTCATTTCGGCCACTAGTATCCATGATTTCATTCTTTCAGTCATTACCTAGAGCTCATGACCATAGGTGAGGGTCGGGACGGAGATGGACAAGTAAATCAAGAGCTTTGCCCCCAGGCTCAGCTCCCTCTTCACTGCAATGGTCCAGAGAGTGAATCTGGGGATGGTTTTTACTTTCACTTTTGCTGGCCAGTGTATTTACAAATAGTAATCAACAATCCTGCTTAGTATACCTTTAATGTTCGTTGTAACTCTTGTCATGTTGGAGGTTTGGTGTTACAATCTTACAGGAAGCAAACACTGGCCTCCCGAGGTGAAAGTCAGTGGTTGATGGACCAATCAACCAGCCCTCCTGCCTGCCCTGCTTGGACTTCCTCCACCTTAGCTTTTGTTGTTATCCAGCCTCATTTCCTCTTGATGCCACTGGGTGCAGTTAAACAACTGCATTGTTTGACGGCGACCAACCACGAATCATGCCAACATGAAGGGATGGCTTTTTCTTCTGTGTCTGACACCAGAAGTCACTGACCAGGTGCTGGTTTTCAGTGACTTCGGAGTGAGACTGGGATGGTTAAGTAATACATTAAATAATCAATATTAGCTCCACATTCACCAGCTCAACATATTAAATCATCAATTATTATAATCCACCAATATAATGTATATCGTTATTAGGGATGTTCCTGGCGACTAATGTCCCTGTCGACTAAACACAATTTATTGTTAAGTATTTGAGACATTGTCCCCAAAAAATATTGTGTGCATTAAGAGCCCTTTGAAACATTTAATCACAATCTTCAACAACCATGTCGGATTTTAAACGCCGCTGTGCCGTGCGGTATGAATGTGAACATGACGGCAACTCAGTCAAAAGTTAACCACAAAAATAACATGTAAAATATTTACATGGGGGGGCATTTTAGCCTTCAATCAACAGGACAGACAAGTGTGAAAGGGGGGGAGAGAGGAGGAGTGACATACAGGAAATGGCCACAGACTGGAGTCAAACCCGGCCCCTGCGGCAACAGCCTTGTACATGGGGCGCCTGCTCCATCCACTAAGCCACCGACGTCCCCAACTCACTTAAAGTTAATGAATAATGTAACATCTCAAAAAAGATTAATTGCTACTGAATTCATTGTCTAGATCAAAGTACAGCCAAACCGCGCTGGTTTTGCCTCAGGACATCTGTCCAATTTCCCACCATACTGTTTTAAAACTCCAGTCTACTCCAGCATTACCGCAGGGAGGGGGACTGCTGTATGACGGCTCTGTAGCACCCACTAGTGGCGGGCGGCTGCATGACAGTTAAGTGGCCTTGTACATGAATAAAACTCTCATTGGTTTAACCGACTAATATTTCTGGTGCCGACTAGTGAGGCGGCAGATGGTTAATGGTTTAGACATTTAATCACACGCATCCCTAATCGTTATGCAATAACATTTATTTGTGTGTCGAAACAAGATGTTTTCTTGTTGTGGTTTAATCTCAAAACGCCTTATTTGCACATGAAAATCACTAGACTTTTCATCCAGGGGAGGAATGATTTTAGTTTCCTATTTTGTCACCTTTTTGACTCCTCTAGCAGTCTGACTACCCTCTGCTGGTTTTTAGTGTTTGGTTCAGACCAGTGACTCTATAATAAAGATGGACGAAACGACAGCTTCCCAAAAGTGAAGCCAAAATATCTTAGTCGCCCCCTGGTGGCTGGCTGCAGTTGAGGTAATAAACCCCGCCCCCTTCTCTTAGCAAACAGGACATGGGCCAAATTAAATTCAAGGAACACCACAAATACATTTTCATGCTGATGTGTGTTCAAGTGTTCGTTTTTCTGAAAATTGGGTTTTGATAAGAAAGACGAGTTCAGTTAGCAGATGCTATGCAAATTGGGTGTGACATCATGATTGACAGCTGTGTGCTTGCAATCACTGGCACTTCAAGGGATTAAGTCAGACAGGTCTATGGGCAGGAACTTGATATCTCAGCTCCTCTGTCATCACAACTGTGCAGACTCTGGCTCCAAATGACACCAGCAGAAGTTGGCAGCACCCATTTCCAGGGTAGTTTGGCTTCATTTTTTTATACAGTTGCAGGAAGTGGAGATGTGTCGTCCATTTACCATCTGTGGTTCAGTAGTAGACAATGCAGAGCATTTAAAATACATGGATGTTTACCAGACGGGGAAATTCTAATGACAGATTCTTTCCAGTTGCATTATAAAAAAAATGTAAGATCCAGGGTTCTTGGACCTTGATCCTCGTTATAGTGAGACCATTATATTTGTCTAGTGATTCCTCATTCTGTTTTCCAAAGAATAATAATAATAAACTTTATTTACACAGCACTTTTCTCTCCAAATGCTTTTCAGAAAAAACAGCAGATAAAAATCAAACACCAATAAAATGACAATTTAATTAAAAAAAAAACAGTCATCATATAAACACTGGGGGATAAAGTAAAGTTTGAAAAAGTAGAATAAAAGGAGGATGCACGATAAAACCAGCAACATATTAAATATTCATGAATGCATTCCTAAAGAAAAAAAAGATGCAAATGATGTCTGATCTCAATAGGGAGAGTGTTTCACAGTCTGGAGACCCATATATATATACATATACATACATACCTACCCAGGAGCGTGGACTGGTAGCTGGAGAGGTGTCAGTTCACCTCCTGGATACTGCCGAGGTGCCCTTGAGCAAGGAACCGAATCCCCCTGCCTGACCGAGGCAGTACCCTCACAATATTTAATATTGTCTTCCCAGACTACCATTTTACATTTTTAACTTTATTCTATCCCCCTGCTATTTAATGACCCTTTTGTTTTAATTGTGTTTTTATTTTTATCTACTGTTTTTTTCTGTAAAGCACTTTGTAGCCTCGTTAAGAAAGGTGCTATATAAATAAAGATTATATTATTGTAGTGTGTGGGAGGAGCCGTTGTCCCCAACTGTAGGTGTAAAACTGTGTGACATTTATTCTCTATAAACAAGACCTTCTCAGTAATTTATTTTTATTTCATTGATTTGTCTCAAAAAGTTATTACAGTATAATTTCTACTGTTTTGGTGTCTTTGGTGAGTATGACATATTTGGTTCAACTCAGTCTCTCCTGTGATTTGAATGGCCTCTACTGCTGTGTTGTACATAGAAAACATGAGTGTTAACAAATTAGTAAGAACATAATTTACTATGTTTTGTCTGAGTGTACAAATATGCCTCTGTTGTACCTGTTGTGTTTACTTGCTATGCTGAATGCGTTGTGGTCTCAAGTGTAATGCTGTGTAAATGATTGTTTTGTGTGGTGTTTACTTACAAAACAGTCTGAGAAAGTATTTGTCAGGGTTTTCAGTATTCTCCGTCACAGTGTGGATACAAACACAGACTGTTGGCTGGATAAGGGATTATACACTGGAGACATGAATCCCACAGAGAGGAGAGAACAATCACCTCCGCAGAGATCTTGGTGTATTAATGAGAATGTGAATTTGCCAGAGAGAGTGTACAGAAGTTATTTATTTTGGCATTCTCTGTATGTTCATGGATCAGGATGAGATTTCAGATGTGCTTTGGAGAAAAATGATTATACCTGGTATGCTTAGCAATGTTTGCTCTGTCCCATTCTGGGACAAAAACTTCAAAAGACTTGACGACAAAGTCCCAAAGTCAAAAAAGAAAAATGGAAAGAAATTCAGCAGAGCTTAATCCACACATTTCCATCTCTTCTTTCATCTGTCTTTCCTCATTCTTTACTATTTTAACCTTAAAATTAACTAAGTCATGGGTTTTCCTTGGCACAACACAATTATTATAATATATTTCAATTTTGCCAGTTAACAAGGCATAAATCTTGTTAAGATTCAGTTTTTTTCACCAGACTTGGCCAAGAGGGCAGCACAAAATCATCAGCAAATGCTGTATTTAAATGGGCTTGTGTTTAATGTATTCACCAGGAGAGTCCATATCAACACCTTCCTCTACAAATATCCGCAGCTGTACATAATAATAGCTGTTTTGGCAGTGTTGGAGAAACTCACCAATGCAACACAGTTGGTAAAATTGCACTTTCTTTACTGTATGCTTCACCAACAGGAGGTGCATAAGTATTAATATGCAAATATATGTTCAAGGGCATTTTTAAGTCCATTTATGGTGAACTGTGGGTGTGGAAATGAGGCTTATGAATATCTCAAGGCAGCTGAATCAAACACAGCTGGACTGAGTTTTGTCTTTGAAGGCGTTTCACCTCTTATTCAAGAGGCTTCATCAGTTCATGTCTCTCTGACTAGGCTGGAACTACTCTCACAAACTGATGTGGAAACCCAGGTATTTAACCTCTGAGGAGGCCTTCACAGGGCCACTCATGTCACTGATGTCATGGATCAACCTGAACTCACTCTGAAGTCATTGAAATCCGGTGCTTGGTCAGTGACCTCTGGCGTCAGATACCGCAGAAAGAAAGTTGTCCTTTCATGTTGGCCTGATGTGGAGCCAGTCAGGGTTATTGTTTAACAGCACCTGGCAGCATCAGGAGGAAACGCAATTGGACAAAAAAGAAAAGTTAAGGCGGCAAAAGTCCAAGTAGGGTGGGCAGGAGGAATGGTGGATGGGTTAAGCAACCACCAACTTTCACACAGGAGGCAGGTGTTCGCTTCTTGTAAGATTGTAATTCCAAACCCTGTTTTTTTCCCCAAATTCAACGAATTGCATGTGTTGGTAAAACATAAACACGGGTGTTTGTTATAGAAGGGGGAAAAATATCAATTCCCGGTGTTGCACGGTGACAGTGCATTTAATTTGAAAGAGACTGTATGTAAACTGGACATTTCCTGTGAAAACGGAAGTATATTTTGAGAAGAGACAATGCATGTAACAGGCTGAAGTTGACACGGCATCCCAGAACGTAACAACCAGCGCACCCAGGGTACCGTGCACGTTGTATCTCACAAGAAAAGTCCGTGACAAAACATCAGTATGTGACGAGGTCGGACTGAGATGTGTTGCATGGATGTGCGCCCAGCACCACAATGATCAGGCTTTAAAAAACACAATCAGATATACACACAGCTTTATAAATCTGATGAAAAGAATCCATCTCCACACTTCTGCCTTTGTGCATACACAGTTTTAGTCATGAATCACACAGAGTTATATGCATTTGGCCCCAGGTGTTTACTTTCCCTGAAGGAGAATTATTTATTTCTAAGCAGGATTCATACTTGTGCGTCAGCTCTATGCAGAGCCTATGCCAAAGTATGCATGTGGCCTATGCCATTGTGAGCATTTGTACGTGTGCGGTGGTGTGTCTGTGTCACTCTGCAGTTACAGCTCCAAAACACTTGTCAAGCGGCTGGGTTTCTGTGAAGTGCTGCTTTAGTTGATTCAAAACACCCAGAACAGACATTAAACACACATTAAACATGGCTTAATAGAGACCATTTCAAACACAAGTACACAAATCAGCTTCACTATAACTCACAGCATTCACAGACAAAGCATAAGTCTTATACTAAACAGGTTTTCCAAACAAATACAACATGCTAATGTTTTCAGCACAAGCCTATGGCATTTTACATTGTATGAATTAGCAGACTTTTCCTCTACTCATATGAAACCAGGATAAATCACACACAAGTCGCTATTTTTGTGGGATCTGATTTAGTGTTAAATTCTGATCACTAATAATATCTAAAAACTTAGGAGCTGGGTGTGTTTAGTTTGCAACTCCTTTCCATTTGAATAATGCATGATTTTGTATTTCCATAATCAACAACTGTTTCAGCTGAGTTAAACAAGACTGCAGTAAGGGTTGGTATGTTTGGGGATGAGCACCGGATAAAATTATTGGCATAAAAACTGTTCAGTGCATTTGATGTTCTAACAAACACATTAAGATATAGAATTATCAGTGGTCCTAGTATCTTACCCTGGGGTACACCCTTTAATCCAGGGAGAAAAAAAGAAGAATGAGATGTAGTTCGATACAAAACACACTCCAGGGATGGCATGTAAATGTGGCAAGCTTGTCATATTACACAAGCAGGCTTGATAATGATAGCTATTGCTTGCTTGGAAAGAAAATCAGAGTTTTTTTGTCCCATCTGTCACACAAAGGAAAGCAAGTTTTTAAGTAATTTATCTTGCATGCTTAAAAGCTTGGGAACACTTTGTAACACCTTTACCTCAGAGTCTGAGTAAACATCTGCTTATAATTTCCTTAGAGAGGAGAAAAAATACTTCATTTTTATGTTCAGCTTTTTTTTCCACAAGTATCTGTGCACAAACATCAGTTATGTAATAATTTCCTCTTTTTTTTCTTGAGCATTTCTCAGTGTGATTTATACAAAAACAACAAAGCCTGTCCATGCAAGGCAAGGTCAGGTTGCTCCAATGAAATGCACCATTAATCAAGTAAAAACCATTTGCAGTGACAAACACTTCAACTCAATGGCCAGCATCATGGAGGAGAGACGGGAAGGTTGTTGGGAAAAATGGGGAAAACAGTGAGGAGAGAAGGAAAGCAGGAGAGATGATCACCTTTTCCACCTATATTTTCTTCTGAGAGAGCGGAGAGAAAAATGCTTTGAGACGTTTGGGAGGCTGAGGAGAGATAATGTACCTTGGAAAAACACATAGATTGCTGAAATATGAATACTTGACATTCCTCAGCCAGATTTACAGTGGCATCATTGTGTGTGAAGAGGTGGCATATTCTAGAGGTTGGGTGATGATGACATTCAGCGTGAAAACACACTTCCTGCGCACACTCGCTGTCGTTTTGAATGAGAGGATGGCAGCTGTCTGCTCAACACTTTTCCACACATTTTCATGGAAATTAAAAAGTGCCCACCGTCACCTCTCAAAGGCAATAATGTAAATTGAATTTTTGAAGTGCATGACTCTGTGTGTGCGTGTGTGTGTGTGTGTGTGTGTGTGTGTGTGTGTGTGTGTGTGAGAGAGAGAGAGAGAGAGAGAGAGAGAGAGAGAGAGAGAGAGAGTTGAGGAAACTGACAAGTAAATTAATATGATGATGATCTGATTGACTCACAACACATCTTAAAACAAAAGGTATCAGACATACGAGTACACAGTTCTCTCTTCCTGGAAGGTTCAGACAATCTATCCTTAGCTAAAAAGAATGCTCACGTGCCGTCCTTTACAATACACTCACTGACCACTTTATTAAGTACACCTGTTTAACTGCTCATTAAAGCAGAAGCAGATTTGCTGCAGCAACAGAAGAACATACCGGGTCCCACTCATGTGAGCTAACAACAGGAAACTGAGTCTGGATTTCTGCTGCCACATTCAGATGGTAGGGTCAGAATTTGGTGTAAACAGCATGAAAGCATGGATCCATCCTGCCTTGTATCAACGGTTCAGGCTGCTGCTGGTGGTGTAATGGTGTGGGGGAGATTTTCTTGGCACACTTTGGGCCCCTTAGTAGCAACTGAGCATGGTTTAAACACCACAGCCTACCTGAGTATTGTTGCTGACCGTGTCCATCCCTTTATGACCACAGTGTACCCATCTTCTGATGGCTACTTCTGAGGAATGTTCCCAGCACCTTGTTGAATCTATGCCACCAAGAATTAAGACAGTTCTGAAGGCAAAAGAGAGTCAAACCCGGTACTAGCAAGGTGTACCTAATAAAGTGGCCAAGGAGTGTATATTGTTTTTATGCCTCTACGCTGGCAAAAGCCGTGGCCAGAGGTATATGTTTTCCGGCTGTCTGTCCAATTCTTCTGTACGCAATAACAATAGCAACAGCAATTGATTTTAAATTGTTTACTCCGGGATTGTGCATTGTGTCTCCTGTGTGTTGAGGATGCAATTGTCCATGTTGTGTGGTGACGGTCCATTGTGAATGTATGATGCTGCTGTTTTTTCTTATTGTGAACTACAGGACCAGTAGAGTCCACGACAAATTTCCCCTATGGGGACAATAAAGTATATGAAATGAAATGAAATGAAATATCTCAAGAATGCCTTCAGGGAATTTCCTCAAATTTAGGACGAACATCCACTTGGACTCAACAATGACCTGGGGCCTCATGTACAAAGACTTGCGTGGATTTCCTACTGAAACATGGCGTACGCTTAAATCCAGAAAACGTCGTACGCACAAAAATATCCAGATGTATGAATCTGTGCGTACACATGAATCCAAGCACATTTCCTTTGTACATCCCAATCAACGTGGAATTGAGCGCACATGTTGGAGTACCCGGCCCCTCCCTGTTCACGCCCCCATTTAAATATGCAAATCATATTTAAATGAACCCTGCACCTGAGATTCCCTTCTCCGCACGATCAGAAAACTAAAACAAAAGAATTAATAAAACAGGAAAAAAGAAAATTTTCACAGAATATGAATTGGAAACGCTACTCACTTAAGTGGAGGCGCGCAAAGATATACTTTTTGGCACGCTGTCCTCCGGCATCAATACTAAACGTAAAGCGGAGTGAGTGAGAGAGTGTGTGTGAGGCTGTCAATGCTGTGGGGACAGAAAAGTGTACACACGCAGAATTAATAAAGAAGTGGTCCGATATTAAGGTGGACGTGAAGCGGAGGGCGGCTGCCCATCGTCAAAGTGTGGCCAAAACAGGCGGGGGGACAGGAGAGGAACTGAAGTCAAGCCAGCCCTCACTTTGGAAAATTTGGTCAAGCCAGCCCTCACGTTGTTTTGCGGTGCGCGCATATACTACACATTACGGCAAGCGCGAGAAAGGGCTGATGTCAAAGTAAAACCAAGCTTACAAACGACCTCAGAGTGCAGTAAAATTAAGCAATATCGCATGAGATGGAGTGATGTTGTACTGTAGGCTATATCGTCACGGCTGTGATTCGGTCGTAGGCAGTTATGTAGCTCCGCGAAAAAAAGGCCGTTCCCCCGGTCTCTTGCAAGGCAACGCAGCACACACGCCAGGAACTCACAAGCTACTTTGTATTTACATTGATCTGCAACTGTGTAACTTCGTCCAGTTCGGCTGATGAAACGTTGGCACGGCCGGATTCAACTTCCTCTCTGCCTCGTCCTCATCAACACCTCATCAGATGATCATTGATAATTCCTGACCGTGTCCACTTCATTTTTGCTCCTCTCCAGTTTGTTTGCACAGAAGAGTCCTGGCTTTGCTTTTCCTCGTCCTCTCCTGACGACCATTCATAATTGAATTCAAATGTAATTTTGGGGAGAATGAATCTTCCTGGTGTAACGCTATAGAGTCAGTTTGTGTCAATGTAGCGAGTGTGACAGCTGGTTAATTAACGGTTGTATTTATATTTATTATACCTGTGAGTGGAGTGATTTTACTGTTACATGTCCCAGTGATGTTATACTCTATATATCAGGTCAATCTGATGTAGCATTTCAGAATAAAAGCCTGGTGAACTGTCATATTTACTGTACTCCTTGTACATTAAGAATAATATTTTTTTTTTTTTAAAAACTACCTGTTATTACTCAACCATTCCACTTCAGACTGACAGTACTTGACCTCAGGGTGTCACCCAGAAAATATCAGGTCAATCTGATGTAGCGTTTCAGAATAAAAGCCTGGTGAACTGTCATATTTTACTGTACTCCTTGTACATTAAGAATAATATTTTTTTTTTAAAAAACCTACCTGTTATTACTCAACCATTCCACTTCAGACTGACAGTACTCAACCTCAGGGTGTCACCCAGAAAATATCAGGTCAATCTGATGTAGCGTTTCAGAATAAAAGCCCTCTGAACTGTCATATTTACTGTACTCCTTGTACATTGAGATTAATATTTTTTTTTTAAAAAACTACCTGTTATTACTCAACCATTTCACTTCAGACTGACAGTATTCGACCTCAGGGTGTCACCCAGAAAATATCAGGTCAATCTGATGTATTATTATTATTATCATAAATTTATTTGGTAGGCCTATAGCACCTTTCACAGAAATAAAATTTAAAGTGCACTACATAGAAACAGTAGAAGCAAAAGCGATAAACAACAACAGTTCTGACGCAATAATGACAGTTTTAACAATAGTCAGCATCCTTATCATGTACCGCAATATAAAATTGTGTAAAAGACCACTACATTTTTTTTATTTTTTTTTTTTTTGTCCATTAGTCTTCACAAAGGTGATGGCACAGACAACCATGAACCACACATAGAAAAGACCCTAAAGAACAGATTCTGGGCATTTTAAGTAGAGATAAATGCCAACTAGCTGGCTTGTTGGTGCCTAGTGGCTAGAAGGGGGTCCCCCCAGTGAGGGCTGACACTGGTCCACCAGCGACACAACGTGAAATCCCTTTAGACATGTTGGGAAGCTCCCTAAAGTGCCCCCCCTACCTGCCGGTTTGCTAGTCGGAAGGGCTGGTGTCAAACACGTGTACTGCCAAATTAATCCTGAAGAAAACCTATTTTTTTGTTATTTATATTCTTTAATACTACTTCTGTTGAAAAAAATAGCCTATTGAATATTACTGAGTATTTATTGTGTCATTAAGAGTTTTGAATTAAGGAGAAATGGTTTATGTTTGTGGCTGTGGCCAGGGGGTGGGGGTTGACATATTACAGCAATAAATTTGAATTTGAATTATAAAGCTCTTGGGACCAACTCAACATTGTGTTTAAGTGCTATATAAATAAAGCTAAGATTAAATTAAATGAAATGAAAGTAATGAAAAGTGCCATTCTTTCATTCTTAAATTTGTCGACTTTTTCTAAAGTGACCCAAAATACACAAAACTGAAATTATTGCTATATTCTGTACTTTGTTAGATTTGAAATTCTTTGTACACTGAGGCTGTTTTGGGTCTAATGTATTGGGATGGATTTTAGATCTATCTAAGTGTGATTATCCAGTTGTGGATAATTTTTTTTTGGTGATCAAATTTTTTTATTAGGATATGAAGGACACCTTCATACATTCAACAGCTCAACACAATAATAATAATAATAATAATAATAAAAATAATATAAAAATTAATAAATAAATTAATTAATAAAAAAAATAATAAAAATACAAGTAATAAGTAAATAAATAAGATAAAATGTTACAAAAGCAAATAGATAAAGTGCTACTGATGTTGAAAGGCATACAACCTATCTAATTTTACCAAACTGTTAAATGCCATTAATAATTTATAAAGGACATAATACAAAACCCAAACAGGGTGGGGGTCATATCAAATGGCCTTTGAGATCCTCCACTGTTTGAGCCCAGCACATTATCACGTCCTCCTTCGCCCCATGGACATGTGTTGTAAAGTGTGGGTCAAATGAAGGAAAATTGTGATTTTAGAGAGTCTTGAAACTGTGAGACAGCCATATTTGTGTGTGTCTTTTACAACAGTGTTGACAGAGTTGAAGGGGGACCTTGACACTGTCACAAGAGCTGTCTGTTTTCAAACCAAGTTTAACCAGGTTCTTTCAGATACAGATTTATCTTTGAAGAGGCTTGGGGGGATCTTGAACAGTGCAGAAATCATGGTAAACAAAGGGGACAGAAGTTATTCAGAGGTCAGAAGGTGCCTTGACATCACAGACTGTATCTGTACCTGCAAGCACAAGCACAAGCAAAAGCAACAATTAAATACAGTGAACTACAAAGTAAAAAATCTGAATCAAATCAGGAGGGTGGTGGTGGGTTTCCTCATGGGGGCCTACCACACTGAGAGTTGTTCCTGGTCTACCGACGGGGGTAGCTAGTGTGTGTGGGTGTGTGTGTGTGTGTGTGTGTGTGTGTGTGTGTGTGTGTGTGTGTATAATTATGTTTGTGGGGTTGGAGGGTTGGGTTTTCTCTTTTCTTTTGGGGTTCTTTGTTGTTTTTAATCTCTTTGAGGCACTTTGTGTTACTGTTGTATGAAAAGTGCCAAAAATAAATGAAGTTAATTTGATTTGCACATTTTAATGGTAGCCAAGCTGGCATAGTTGGAGCAAGCCAAGACTGAGTGTGAAAAGGGCCCTTGATCTGATCTCCCAAGATGAGGAGATTGATAGTACCTTGGAGGAGGATGTGTCAGAGCAGGAAGACAACATGAAAGAAAACTGTGAGCCATAGCCAGGATTGTTCAAATAGCAAGGTCAAAGATAAATAAACAAACACATTTTTTTTTACTAATAAACAAACAAACAAAATCCAATAAATGATAAATAAATAAAAAAATAAAAATACCAAATACCATTTTATTTTACATTTTATTTTTAAAGCCCCTACAAGGAACTTTCATTTTGAGTTGATTTTGGCACCCCTGTGGACAAAAGAGGTAGTGTTTTGCCTGAATGAGGTACATGAAATTGACCTGACCCAACCGAGTTGACAAAAAAAGGATTTTTTTTTAAATGTTATTCTTAATGTACAAGGAGGAAAGTAAAATGTGACAGTTCAGAGGGCTTTTATTCTGAAACGCTGCATCAGATTGACCTGATATTTTCTGGGTGACACCCTGAGGTCGAGTACTGTCAGTCTGAAGTGGAACGGTTGAGTAATGACAGGTAGTTTTTTTTAAAATATTAATCTTAATGTACAAGGAGTACAGTAAATATGACAGTTCACCAGGCTTTTATTCTGAAACGCTACATCAGATTGACCTGATATTTTCTGGGTGACACCCTGAGGTCAAGTACTGTCAGTCTGAAGTGGAACGGTTGAGTAATAACAGGTAGTTGTTTTTTTTTTTTTTAAATATTATTCTTAATGTACAAGGAGTACAGTAAATATGTCAGTTCACCAGGCTTTTATTCTGAAACGCTACATCAGATTGACCTGATATTTTCTGGGTGACACCCTGAGGTCGAGTACTATTAGTCTGAAGTGGAACGGTTGAGTAATAACAGGTAGTTTTTTTTCAATATTAATCTTAATGTACAAGGAGTACAGTAAATATGACAGTTCACCAGGCTTTTATTCTGAAACGCTACATCAGATTGACCTGATATTTTCTGGGTGACACCCTGAGGTCGAGTACTGTCAGTCTGAAGTGGAATGGTTGAGTAATAACAGGTAGTTTTTTTTTTAATATTATCTTAATGTACAAGGAGTACAGTAAATATGACAGTTCACCAGGCTTTTATTCTGAAACGCTACATCAGATTGACCTGATATTTTCTGGGTGACACCCTGAGGTCAAGTACTGTCAGTCTGAAGTGGAATGGTTGAGTAATAACAGGTAGTTTTTAAAAAAAAAAAAAAAATTAATCTTAATGTACAAGGAGTACAGTAAATATGACAGTTCAGAGGGCTTTTATTCTGAAACGCTACATCAGATTGACCTGATATTTTCTGGGTGACACCCTGAGGTCAAGTACTATCAGTCTGAAGTGGAATGGTTGAGTAATAACAGGTAGTTTTTTTTAAATATTAATCTTAATGTACAAGGAGTACAGTAAATATGACAGTTCAGAGGGCTTTTATTCTGAAACGCTACATCAGATTGACCTGATATTTTCTGGGTGACACCCTGAGGTCGAGTACTATTAGTCTGAAGTGGAATGGTTGAGTAATAACAGGTAGTTTTTTTTAAATATTAATCTTAATGTACAAGGAGTACAGTAAATATGACAGTTCAGAGGGCTTTTATTCTGAAACGCTACATCAGATTGACCTGATATTTTCTGGGTGACACCCTGAGGTCGAGTACTGTCAGTCTGAAGTGGAATGGTTGAGTAATAACAGGTAGTTTTTTTAAATATTAATCTTAATGTACAAGGAGTACAGTAAATATGACAGTTCACCAGGCTTTTATTCTGAAACGCTACATCAGATTGACCTGATATTTTCTGGGTGACACCCTGAGGTCGAGTACTGTCAGTCTGAAGTGGAATGGTTGAGTAATAACAGGTAGTTTTTTTTAAATATTATCTTAATGTACAAGGAGTACAGTAAAATATGACAGTTCACCAGGCTTTTATTCTGAAACGCTACATCAGATTGACCTGATATTTTCTGGGTGACACCCTGAGGTCGAGTACTGTCAGTCTGAAGTGGAATGGTTGAGTAATAACAGGTAGTTTTTTTAAATATTAATCTTAATGTACAAGGAGTACAGTAAATATGACAGTTCAGAGGGCTTTTATTCTGAAACGCTACATCAGATTGACCTGATATTTTCTGGGTGACACCCTGAGGTCAAGTACTGTCAGTCTGAAGTGGAATGGTTGAGTAATAACAGGTAGTTTTTTTTAAATATTAATCTTAATGTACAAGGAGTACAGTAAATATGACAGTTCACCAGGCTTTTATTCTGAAACGCTACATCAGATTGACCTGATATTTTCTGGGTGACACCCTGAGGTCAAGTACTGTCAGTCTGAAGTGGAATGGTTGAGTAATAACAGGTAGTTTTTTTAAATATTATTCTTAATGTACAAGGAGTACAGTAAATATGACAGTTCAGAGGGCTTTTATTCTGAAACGCTACATCAGATTGACCTGATATTTTCTGGGTGACACCCTGAGGTCGAGTACTGTCAGTCTGAAGTGGAATGGTTGCGTAATAACAGGTAGTTTTTTTTAAAAAAAAAAATATTATCTTAATGTACAAGGAGTACAGTAAAATATGACAGTTCACCAGGCTTTTATTCTGAAACGCTACATCAGATTGACCTGATATTTTCTGGGTGACACCCTGAGGTCAAGTACTGTCAGTCTGAAGTGGAATGGTTGAGTAATAACAGGTAGTTTTTTTTAAATATTAATCTTAATGTACAAGGAGTACAGTAAATATGACAGTTCAGAGGGCTTTTATTCTGAAACGCTACATCAGATTGACCTGATATTTTCTGGGTGACACCCTGAGGTCAAGTACTGTCAGTCTGAAGTGGAATGGTTGAGTAATAACAGGTAGTTTTTAAAAAAAAATATTATTCTTAATGTACAAGGAGTACAGTAAAATATGACAGTTCACCAGGCTTTTATTCTGAAACGCTACATCAGATTGACCTGATATTTTCTGGGTGACACCCTGAGGTCAAGTACTGTCAGTCTGAAGTGGAATGGTTGAGTAATAACAGGTAGTTTTTTTAAAAAAAAAAAAATTATTCTTAATGTACAAGGAGTACAGTAAATATGACAGTTCACCAGGCTTTTATTCTGAAATGCTACATCAGATTGACCTGATATATAGAGTATAACATCACTGGGACATGTAACAGTAAAATCACTCCACTCACAGGTATAATAAATATAAATACAACCGTTAATTAACCAGCTGTCACACTCGCTACATTGACACAAACTGACTCTATAGCGTTACACCAGGAAGATTCATTCTCCCCAAAATTACATTTGAATTCAATTATGAATGGTCGTCAGGAGAGGACGAGGAAAAGCAAAGCCAGGACTCTTCTGTGCAAACAAACTGGAGAGGAGCAAAAATGAAGTGGACACGGTCAGGAATTATCAATGATCATCTGATGAGGTGTTGATGAGGACGAGGCAGAGAGGAAGTTGAATCCGGCCGTGCCAACGTTTCATCAGCCGAACTGGACGAAGTTACACAGTTGCAGATCAATGTAAATACAAAGTAGCTTGTGAGTTCCTGGCGTGTGTGCTGCGTTGCCTTGCAAGAGACCGGGGGAACGGCCTTTTTTTCGCGGAGCTTCTCGCGCTTGCCGTAATGTGTAGTATATGCGCGCACCGCAAAACAACGTGAGGGCTGGCTTGACCAAACATTTCAAAGTGAGGGCTGGCTTGACTTTGGTGGAGAGGAGGAGCTCACCCTGTTTGAACACAGAGTTGCCTGGGGTCAATTCAAAGCAGACAAATAATAATGTGAACTGGATTTCCATTTTCGATTTGTTAGTTGTATACACCACTTACACGGATCAGACACTATTGTTGTAAATTAACGCAGAAGTGCGCCGGGGAAAAGATGAGGCTGATTAAGAAATGTCACACTTTACGCACGGGTTTATTGACATAAGTACCTTACACACAGAGACAGTCAGGGGCTTGTTAGAAAGCTCTGAAGCTGCAGTTTAACCAGCAAAAATCAGCAAGTCACTAACTTTAACCACTGACTAGTACTGATGCTGTGAAGACAGGATAATATTTGGGGCGCATATGCTCAGTGCGCATCAGGGGGATTAATATTAGGATAATTAAACAAATAAATTATTTATTCATCATAAATCCACCCATCTCGCACAGTGCCAGCTAGTAGTATGTTCCCAACCATGCTGCCACTCAGAATGTATGAGTCGTGCATTAAACCAGTCCACCTCGCCACAATGTTTATTAATTGCATTTGCGCATCACATATGTTCTGTACATTTATCGAATGAAAATGCTTCCTGTTGACATAAACAGATTCATCCTGTGATGGCGCTTTTATACTGTAGCCATGTGTTTGCAGTAGATAGCTCCGATAATGTTAGGGAAATCGGCTGTTGCTGTAAATTGCGCTTTAATGTTGGCCTGTTCAGCTGCATTTTATGGGAATTTGATATACCTGGCTGACATGCGGATAATCCCGTCCCACACAGCTGGCATGGCTCGGCTCAGGGTCGACTGGCACAGTCCCGACCGGTCAGCCAGCTCCCTCTGGAATGCCCCTTGCTAGGAACCCCAGTGTGGTCAGCACCTGTATGGATACAGGCAGCGCATGGCTCCTCGCCGTGTCGCGCTGCCGACTGCAGCTCTGCGCACAGTTGCAGGAGGATTGGCCTCGGGAACCTTAAGCAGCTGATGAGCCAGTTGTTATCATGTGCCAGTGCCATCTGTCTCTGAACACACGCTCTCTTCGTATTGCGCCATTTACAAACCTTCTAATACTGCTAAAGCAGCTGTTGTTGTTAACGGTATTTTCGGCACCACTTTGCGCATGCTTTTATATCCACTCATCTTATTGCAGACACGTGGGTGTGTTAATTGTTCATCAGCGTTAATTGTTCATGTTTCTCTGATGTGCACATCACTCTAAAGACTAATTGTTTTCACATTTATTTATCATAACAGTTTCCCAGCATCACCTCTAAGTGTCGCCAAACGATCAACAGCTGTAGAAACGTGCGTACGCCAGCCATGAAGTTGGCGTGAGGCACCGCACATTTCCACGGTCATTTCACTCTTGATACATCTGAACTTTGCCGTGGAAAAGGACGTACGCCACGTTTTTGTGCGTACGTACCCTTTGTACATGAGGCCCCTGATTAGAATTAGGTGGTCAAAGTCACTGTAACCTTGCGTCCAACTCATTCTAGTGAACACAATATCTTGAGAGGTCCTTAAGAGGGTTTCCTCAAATTTGGCACACTCACTTGGACTCAAGAATGAACTGATTACAATTTGGTCATATGAGGTCAAAGTTCAAGGTCACTGTGATCTCACGCAACAAGATTTCCTACTTTATGACAAAATTTCACACAAATGTCTCAAAGGATAAAATGATGAAGCCATGACATTTTATATCCAAAAGGTCAGAGGTCATTGTGACATTATAATTTTCTGAAACAACACTTTTCTGGCCATTATTCATTTTCATGTCAGAAGGGAGACATTATTATTTGGTGACACTAATCTTCTGTGCAGCTGGGGAAGATGAGTGTGAAACATCCGTGTTTTCACAGTGCAACTTGACTGGTTCACAGAGACATACAAGTTCCAGGCAGTAATTTTATTTTCCTTGTGTCCTTCATTACTTTGTACTGTACATCAAAATAATCAGAGTGATCTTGGATGTGATTCAGTGTTGCAGTTTAATTAAAGCGAAAGTCACTATTAAACAATGGACTGACTTCTGTTTGAATTATGGCAAATGTCTCAATAATGTGTGCTGATTTTTGACCCAGTTACTGTTTGGGGAAAAAGTTGTCCTGTAACAAAAATATTTGACAACACACTAGCAATTCCAGTGAGAGTATGACACAGGGACACAGAAAAAGACGAGAGCACAAGTATTTTTATGTTTTTGGGTCACAGTATGCCAAACAATACACCCACAGTCTTTGTGTTCTGGTCTGTCAAGCCTCTTGTTGTACAGAAATACAGCAGAGAGTCTGAGGCCTGACAGAGACCAGGTGCTTCTCTTTGTCTCAGCAGTCTCCCTTCATCTCCAGATCGGTGCTTGATGCTGAACCTGCTTCTACAGGCTAATGTGAAATAAAAAGAAAGTCCTCACTGCATCACCACAGGAGCTGCTTAAAGCTTTATCCTCTTCATGGCATCCAGCTTTGCTTATTGTCGGTATTTGTTATGACCTTAACTCAAAGGGAACACATGGAATACATAACAAATTTACCAAATACCTTTGACAAGAAAAGTCTGCTGAATCACTTAAAGGTAACAATGAAAGTCATTTATTTACAGAAAATTATGCAGAAATCTGTTCATCAGCTTAGATGAAGCTTAGATGAAGATCATGAACAGATATACCTGAACCACCTCAACCAGCCCCTTATGACACGAAGGTGCAGGCCTCTACTCCAAGCTCCCTCCAGCTGTCTGAACTCCTCACCCTATCTTTGAGGCTGAGCCCAGCCATCCTACAGGAAATTAATTTTGACTGCTTGTACTGTATCTATGTCCTGATTCTTTTGGTCTCTACCAAAGCTTGAGACCATAGGTGAGGGTTGGGACGTAGATGGATCTGTAAATTGAAAGCTTTGCCTTCCAGCTCAGCTCCCTCTTTACCACTGCAGTCCGGCGCAGCACCTGTATCACTGCCACACCAAAACGCTGATCCATCTCATGCTCCATCTTACCCGCACTTGTGGACAAGACTTCTAGAAACTTGAGCTCCCTCCTTTGGAGCAATAACTCTCCCAACCCAGAAGGAGAAGTCCACCACTTTCCAGCAGAGGAGCATGGTCTCAGACTTGGAGATGCTAATTCTCATCCTGTTGGCTTCACACGCAACACCAAACTGCCCCAGTGCATGCTGGAGGTCATGGTATGATAAGGCCAATAGAACCACATCATCTGTAAAAAAAAAAAAAACAATGATGCAACTCTGAGGTCCCCAAACCGGACCCCTTCCTTCCTCCGGTTGCACCTTGAGATCCTGTCGATGAGTATCACAACAGAATTGATGACAAGGTGCAACCCTGGTGGAGGCCAACATCCCAGTGAACGAAGAGCCACCAACTAGAAAACAACTCACTTAATCTGCAGGACCAAATAAAAAGACAAAACCATGTTCCCTAAGTGGCAAAACAAAACAGGAGAAAAAGTGAAGCAAAATAAAAGGTAGACAATCCCTACTGGGCTTCCTAAAAACTACAAAAACTAGGTTAAGGCACTCTTACTTACTAGTCAGCGAAGACAAAGGATACGTTATTAAGGCTGTATCAAGCCACTGTCGAAAACAAAGAGGTTCACCAACAACAAACTCAGCGACAGCAGCACCGGCTCAACACACAGAGTCAAGGAACACGGGTTCTGGGGTTTGATAGCCACCTTGTTCCTAGCTCCTACGATGTCTTTGTGAATCCTGAACTGAAACTGATGTTTTCCAGTGGCAACAATATGCTAATCCTAGGAAATAAAACATATGGAGCACACCACCTCTTACTACTCAGTCAGGATACCCCGATCAAATCTCTGCTAGCTGATCATTATCTCAAAACATTAATTGTTTTCATTTCTAACCAAACATGTTAGCAATTAGCTGACCTTGCTACGTTAACGTATTGTTAAATTTAATGTAGCCCAAGTTAGCTTATGACAGATATCTCCATTCTCAAAAAGCTTTTTAATGAATTCCTGTGACTCTAAACAGACAGTAACACATTCAGCAAACATTTAACTTTATTCAGTCTTACTTTTAGCTCTATGTAAAGTATATTAACGATGTTTCCAAGCTAATGATCCATTCATCTGCCTTAATACAGTTTACACATTTTTATATCTTCTGATTTACTAATCTATTGAGTGAAACACGAGTTTAGCCGCAGACCTCAGTAATGTCAGCAATATAAAGTAGTGGTAAAATGAATAACTTAAGGCAATCATTTTTATATTATATAAAGTTCATGTTTTTCTTTTTTAAATTCAAGGTATGCTGCTGAGTTTATTATATAACCGGCAATTTTTTTAATGTAGTTTGAGAAGGCAGTCAGACAGGGAAAGACAGGAATATCATGTCCTGACACTGAGTGACAGACCTGTCATTCTAGGTTCTTCCACAAATTCTGATTTAATACTTCTCCCCTCTCAAAACTCTTTTAGTTTTATTATTTCTTAAGTTGACAATTCACGTCCTGTGTTGATTTAGGAAGGGACAGTACATTTTGTTTTTCAAAGAGGACGATAATAAATGGGACACTGGCAATGGAAACCGTACCATTGGTTAAAGTGCTAGTTTGATATCTGTTAAAAAACAACGCAATATTTGAGTGCTAATTACATTCAAAAAGAACTGCCGTTGGTTATAAGACACCAAGATTAGCAACTGGGACTACCCATAAAGAGTCATCGCCACTAACCTGCTCACTATACTTCTGCTATCTCACTGGAAGTTGCATTCATAATCATTTCTACAGTAGCATCTTCAGGAATAAGGTGCATACAGCTCTAGTCACTATCAGATGCAGGTCAGGTGTGGGTGATCCAGGCCCTTGGAAAGGCTCGTGGCAGACCTTGAACATAGTGGGCGCAATAGACATCTCTGTTCCAGGAAGAGGCAGTTCAGTTCAAGTAAATTTAATTTCTAAGTCCCTGTATACGGAAACACAATTCGTCTCAGATGGCTTTACAGCATACACCATCCATCTGTCCTTGGACCCTCACAGTGGGTAAGGAAAAACTCCCCCTCACCCCAAAAAACCCTTTAGCTGGGGAAAAAAACGTGCAAAACCTCAGAAAGAGCAACTGAGGAAGGATCCCTCTTCCAGGGCAGACAAACATGCAGTAGATATCATGTGTACAGAACAGATCGACAAATAAATTTACAGTAATCCATATGACAAAATGATACAAGAGGAAGAGTCAGGGGACGTAGCGATCTTCAGGGTTTGATTTTCCGTCAGATTACTGTCATTAGTGAATGTATTGCAGGTGACTTTGAAGTCTCAGGTCCCCTGCACTGCATTCACTAATTGCAACCACAGTATGTGTACGTTTTTATTTTAGAGTACAGTGAGAGCTTTTATTTCAAAGTACTGTTTTCTGCTGTAGAATGAGTGACTAATGGACAGCTTTTGACAACATGGCCAATTGCAAATATGATGCTTAATATAATGAACTGTGTGGATCTTGAACTAATGACTAAGGAGAAATTTGGACCCTTTGGCTGGACCAGTGTGTTAAAGAATGATTCACAGATCCTAAAAGTCTTCCGGTATATCACCAGTATAACTGTTTCACACCATAACTGTTACTTTCTCATGACCCTGACACAACACTTTTATGAAATCAATTAAGGTTTTGCAGGAGGCAGATCGGACATACAGTGAGATATTAGGCGCCTGGGACAAAACTGATCATTTAACTTGAGTGCAAGTCGATATGAATGTTTGATGAATTCTGATAATGATGTAAACAGAAGCATCTGGTCCCAGTGAATCATCAAACTGTGGTGTGTGTTGCTGACCATTGATCTACAGTATTTTGAAATCCTCTGATACTGATATTCTCCCAGTAATCAACCAAAACCTGCTATCTGAGTGAGACAACCCCCCAGTTAAAGGGGAAGTTGCAGCTGGTCATGAGGGGATTTGATACATGATGCGTGTGTGCTGCAGGGAACATCAGTGAGATGATGAACTTTACATGTATGTTTGTGTCGATAGCTTCCTCCAGGGGGATCGAATGATTTAGTCCCCCGTTTTATTACAACGTGATGAATGTGCGCATGTTGCAGCTCTTTGTACTGCACACATTTTACCTGCATTTTCACAGTAGTAGTTTATACACAAATTTTTAGTGTCCTTTTAATGACTGTTTTTACATGAATATAATGTACTTTCCTTTAAAAAAAAAAAAAAAAGCTTTTCTTTAAGATTTCATATTTAATTTCTACATTACAGTTGCCCAGCGATGAGCAGCTTCTCTATTTCCTGTCTTTGTAACATTTTGAGTGGGAATTAACACACTATTCAAAAATCAGCTGAATTTAACGTGCATACTGATAACTTTGAATATACTTGGTTTTCTCACTTTTTCAGTGTGAAGACAGTTTATACTTAAATCCTTGTTTGATACCAAGTATGTATTGGACTTGCTGGTTCAGCCCTGCTACCCTTGCCTTCATACCTTGCCCTTGTCCCCCCTCTCCACTTCCAACTCCCTCAGCTTTCACATTAGTATTGTTTTTCCATACCAGAGTACACTTGTTTCATCATCTATGAGACATTTTTGTTGTGCTAAAGGGTAGAAAAAATTACGCCGTGGACAGACACTTCTGCCCGAGCAAAGCTCTCCTCCTGGCCAGAGGAGGAGCTGCTGCTGTCGAGCGTGGAGCTCTTTGTCTCCCGCTGGAGCTCCAACTGCAGGTGGAGGGCAGTACCAAAGCTGGATCTGGGTCTGTTTGCAGCAGACTGCGCTGCCATGTGATATAGAGGCGTCAGTCAGTGCGTTTGCATGCACAGTTAGTACAGCTACCGCCATAACTCGACTAGGCCATTTAATTGGACCACTGTCCTTGTCCCAGTATACAAGCACAGGAGGGGAATTGATTTATTGACAGAAGCATGTCTGACTCCACAACAATAGGTAGCGATATGCCCCCTTTCAGCTTGTTAGTATCAGACTTTTTTCTGGGTGACCTGTTACGTCACAGACCACACAATTGTCAAACAAGTTGGCTATGTTTAGCGAGCAGGAAAGTGGTACCATGGTGAACAACTTTACATCTCTGTACCACGGTACGTGCTGTGCGCTTTACAATATGCTGCCCATAGGGCAGGTTAGGCAAATGCTGTAGGCGCCAGCATGCCAGAGGGCGCCAGAGAGTGAGGTGTTTTTGTTTTGTTTTTTCCATTATATTCAAAATTAGACAAGAATACACTACGAAATAACAGCAGTACATATAGCCATACGTCTTTAAATAATAATGAAATAATATTTCTAATTTAAATTTCTGCGTGCCTGGCATCCTTCGGCTCTCTGGCAGGCAGCACCAATTTTGCCACGGTCCCTGACCGCGCCCCCCTCCCCCCGCTATCTGCCGTCTGTTGACAAACTGACAGGTGGGTGCCATCGCCATGAAGAGGCTAAAGCCCTCTGGGCGTAGTACAAAAACAGAGAAAAGAAGACAAGGAGATACGTGAATGAGACCGAGGTAATGATGTGATGTGATGAAACACTTTATTTTAAATGGTAGAAACACAACGTAAGTTACAGCTACTGAAGCACTTGCAAGTTACTGTCAGCTCATTAGCCACTAGTATTTAGCGGTTAGGCTACTACTTAACGTCAATGTTACTGTGACTTCATTAGCCACTTGTTTTAGGAACACTTTCAGCATTCAGCTAGAGTTAATGTCATTTAATGTTGCTCCCATCTTAGAGAAAGTTGGAAAGAAAGACTCAAAGTGTTTGGGGGAATGAATAAGCAACATAATTTAATATATTGGCTTAACTTTTCTTTCTAATGTTTAATGTTAGTGTGCTGCTGCACAAACCACTCACTGTTTACCAGCCAGGCATATATTTATATTTTCCAATTTCCAGATTTGTGATGTTACAGTTGCATTTTTTGTATTTTGGCTGTTTGCTGTGTTTAAAATGTCATTAGATCAAGGCAGGATGTAATGTTAGGTGCTATTATGGTTATGCCATGATGGTTTCACAATCAACAGCTATTTGATTAATATATTGTAAAAGCCCAGTTTGTCAAATATATGCATCTCCTCTTTTTAGATGCACTTCTGAAGTATTTGTGCCCCACCTCTGCAAATCCTGGGCCTACTAATGTAACTGCAGCACCTCATCCACCTCAGCACCAAGTGATGCAGCCTCAAGTGCATCTCCCTCCCACACACAAACTGCAAGTGGAGAAATAAGATTATTTAGAGAATGTAGATTGTAATGAGATTAACAAGTTTTATTTATTTATTGTGAACTGTAAGTTAATATAACTTAAGTAATGTTCATGTTTTTTATTGCAATGCAACATTTATTTAATTATTAATAAAATCCAGACATTTTTTCAGGGGGTCGCCAGCAAATATTTTGCCTAGTGTGCCAAATTGGTCAGGCACGGCCCTGGCTTTACATTTTCTTTTTCTTCTCTTCTTCTGTTACGCTTCTGTGGAGTACGCGGAGAGTATTCTGACTCCCAATCACATTTGGTACGATTTCAGTTGGTCTAACATGTTAACGTGTATTTTAAAAATCCGGTTTTGGTCAGACTGACACAATAAATCATTTTTGTCTGATGTCATGTAAACGTACTGAGTATTAAACTGAGGGTGTCTCCTAACTGGTTAAATGCTCCTTGTAGTGATAAATAGCAGTCCATGTCCTTGTTCTGGTACAGTTTGTTCACACCTGATGCATACTGTACTAGAGTACACATGAACTATACTTGAGACCACCCTTTCAAGTGACCTTGAGCACTGACCGAGTCCACTGACCATGCCCAGGTACTCTAAACAGTATTCACATTAATCAAACAAACTGGATTTTGAGGTCAAGTATATTCAGGTCCAGACCCTGGTCCCTGTTGTGAAAGTCCTCTAGTTACAAGAATGTCAGGGCAGATTCAGAGTTGTTAGTAATTTTGAAACAATGGGACCAAATAGATTTTTTTTTTTCACTTCTAACATTATGAGAGAAAAGGCTTTTAGGATAAAGACTAACCATTGTGTTTGGCAGATGAAAGGTTGGGTAACATGTGGAGATGGTAAAGTGCAGTTCTCCAAATTGAGTAAAGAGCAGGGCAGAAACACTAATGTTAACCTAAATTTTGAGAGCATTCAAGACCTGCTTCCACAAAGTGAAGTCAAATATATATTTTTCAATGTAACCTGTCACCCAAAACATTGCATTGTCAATAATTATGCACTGTTTGCTTTGGTTACGAGTCCAGATTACACTTACGCAATTGCTTTTTATGCTTTTGGTTAAAGCTTAAAAACTAGATATAACTCTTCAATCTCTTTAAATGAATATGGAGCAATCCAAAGCTTAAGCCCTGCAATGCCTCATCACTTGGGACACACCGTTTGAGTAATCTTTTATATTTATACATTGTTGCTGAATATCCTGAGGGATTTAAACATAAAAATGCACAACAGCCAACAAGTAAATGTGCACAAACATGGCAGAGAGTCATGGCCATTATTGTAGCGTAGAACCAAGAGCTTTAACTAGTCATAAAACCAATATGGAACAACTGTGAAACTTCCAATGGGACTGAAAGAAGGTCTGTCCAGTAAATGAAATGCAGAGGTGAGTAGAGCTCATTACTCACTGTCACAGAGCGACTGACAGGTACATCAGCCTTGAAAATGCACACAGCAAGCTATTTTTAAATAACAGTGACAGGAGCTTGAAGTTGATATCCCATTTCATGTTTTTTCCACCCCACCGCTCCAATCATGCTCCTTTTGTCTGAACAGCTGGCACAGATGCTACGAAAGATCCCATGTGCGAACACTCCGACACAATAACCTCTCTCTTTATAGAGCTTTTCCACCAGAAAACACACACACACATGTACCGAAGCCCAACATGGCACCCTTCTCCACCCGTCACAGAATTGACGTGCACTCCTCCCTGAGAGCAACTCCCATTCGAGGGTTCTTTTAATTGGTTGCAGCTCTCCCTAGGGTGGGAGCCGTGTCTGAAAGCAGACACAGTAATGGTTTACCATGGGAGCTGCGCATTAAACATACAGTTCAGTAGAGCCACAAAGGAACACTTCAGCATATAGAGTACCTGAGGTGTGTGGCTGTCCCTTATGGATGCCCAGTGTGCACACAACATCAACTAATCACTCTGTATTTACAGTCTGGGGTCACAGTAATGAATCTGCTGTATGTTGCACGTTTTATCAATCTATTAGCTTCTGTTACGCTCAGAGGAATTGACACAAGTGAATTGATTAGGTGGTCTTATGTTGGCCTCCAGGAATCAAAGTCAGTTTTCACGATAGTTTTTGTTACAGTAATGGGTTTGATAATGAGCTGTACTTGGTTTATTTTACACGCTGTTCTCTGTGCTGTTATGTAATCTCATGAAAATCAATAAGAAAGTCAATGAAAGTGAAAGTGTCCCTGACAGTACCGTGACCTTTGGTTGGTGGGCTCGGCTCCGACGAGCATCGTGATTGGACAATGGGATTGTGTTTGTGCAGTTACCTGGTGATCAAATTTATATTTCTCATCAAATTATGTAACATGGACAAGTGTCATATATGGTAATTGGCACTTCCTTTAAGATGCTATGTATTTTGTCTCATGTTTATTATGCTACACACTCTAATAGCACATAAGAAAGTGTTTCTCTTAGTTTCTGAGTACTGGACCGCCTCTGTTGGCATCCTCTGCTGCACATATGTACAAAGAACAAAGTCACGTTCAAGCCTTTTCAATACGTTTGAAATATAAACTACTGCATATCAAAACATGTTTACAGACTCTCACATAACTGGTGCAGTATAATCCAAGTCTCATTTTGTTGTATGCTTAGTACTTCCTAAACAGGCAGCTCTGTCTGACTGGGGACTGAACTAAAAGTGAAATTTATCTGTGCTCCCTTCAAAGAGACTTCATTGACAAAAACAGTCATTTTTACCTCACTGAACACGGGAGTTGCTGGTTTACAGCTGCCTCGATCAGTTAGTTTGTGTATGTCATTGTGTGACTTTGGTGGATCTGAACTAACTCTTAAAACACCAAAGTCACACAGTAACGCAAACACACTGATCGAGGCAGCGAGCAACCAGCAACTCCTGTGTTCAGCAAGGTAAAATTGCTGTTTTTATCATAGGGGTCTGACTTTGAAGAGAGGATAAATAAGTTTTACTTTAACTTAAGTTTACCTTCAGAAAGGGTTGTCTGTTTGGGGAGTGCTGAGCAGACGACCAAATAACTAGAAACTGGATTTAACTACAGAAGTTGTGTGAGAGTTTGTAAACAGATGTTTGATATATATTATGTATATATTGCTGTGGACCCCTATGACTTCAGTTCATCAAGAATTCTCTCTGTTTTTAGATTCTTTGTTTCACCTACTCAGTTTTACAAAGGGTGAGTAATTCATATACAGATGGTAGTTTGAGGGGTGAAGTAATTCTTTAAATTTCATTTCAAGTACAATTTAAAAAATCTGAAGTCTAAGTGGCCCTTAACTGTAAGAACCCTGCTGAAGTAATGTTCCACAACTTCCTCCTTTGCTCCCTAAAGGACATGAGGCACAACTACTGAGGAAAAAGGCTTTTTCACATCTGCTGAAACAACTGATGCTTTTTCTTGGGAGTACGGTGTCATAATATTATAAGTATATGCTGTTTAAAGTGGCTCATAATACACCAAATGTTCACATTTGTCCTTTTTGTATCTGTTCTCATTCCAAAGTCGTCAGATAATGAAGTCAGTGATTTCCACGTTAGACACCAACGAGAAAAGCCATGCCGCGTCATGCCACGGGGACACAATTTATAATGCTGCCATATGGCATCAATTTGAAACACCGCTGGAAAACAACATAACTTAAGGAGCTGGAAAGTCCCTATAGAGCGGGCATAAGGGGTCCAACAAACACAAGACTTTCACCCAGGAGCCCTTCTGTTTGCTTCCTGTATGAGTGTTGAGCCAGACCGTGATGTTTTTTTCTAAACCTAACCATGTGCATTTCTTGTACAAGGAAAAACACTGAAGTACGAGGTGTTTCACAGACATTCTAAGTTCATTTGAAAAAGACTGTATGCATCTAATGAGCAGGAACTGTACACTGCCTGTGAAAAGGGAAGTGTGTAAATTGGCACAGTGTCCCAGATCATCAACAACTGATGCACTTGGATATCAGCGCATTATAAATCGACGTCCAAGGTCCACTGAAGAAGCAGCAATATGTAACAAGAATGTTTTGTTTCCTCAAAGAGGATATCACAAATGCACCTCAGCAGGAGACAGTGGGTCGACTGAGATGAGGAAAATTAAGGCTAAAAAAAAGTGTATGAGTCATCTGAGCAACAAACTGTAGCTTTTCATTCTTTTAAATAATCTAACGTGTCTTGGCATGATCCTTCCTGTTGACCCTAGAGAGACAATTTCTCAGGAAGACCTGAGCTAGTGTCTGATATCTGAGGAGAGTGGAGGTTAACAATGCTAAGCTAGCAGTTTCTTTGCCGCAGTCAGGCCTGCAGGCCAAATTCATTTCTGCTTCAGATATGAATCAAGGCCATCGTTGTTGTTTATCAGGATAACAGCGAGTCGGAGGTTTTAATATTACTTACAGAGAAGAATTAATCAATGTCCAAAACTCCCAACACACCAGTACATATTGTTTGTACACAGCTGGAAGTGCAGCGGCGATGCACAAACACAGAACATACGAGAGTGCACGACTTCGGCTTGTTCTCTTATTCCATTAACTGGGAGCATGGCCCTGAATATGCCACACTTGGCAAAATCCACCCCGAGCCTCTTCTTATTTTCTCTCTTCTCATGTATCATCTGAGACAAACAAGTAAATAAATAATAGCGGCGGCCACTCTTCAAAACTAGGTTTAATTATCCGCAGGCAGCTTAATGGGAGGAGGGGGCTGTTTTTTTCTGAGGGTTGACAACCTCCTTGAACCTTGCTACAGACGCACAATTACACACACACATAGACAACCGCATCCAGCTAGCACAAACCCATTCATCATGGTGTCAGTGGGAAGCATGTGGGGAGGACTCCTGGGTAAAAACCTCTCGAATTAGAATTCTATTTCACATGTTTACCCCGACTCTCGCTTGTCTGCGAGGTCTGCCACTGTTAGGTTAAGTGTGTGTGTGAGTGTGTGTGTGTGTGTGTGAGAGATGAAGAGGCCCTTCATTCTGCAGGAGGCAGCCCGACATGATTAGGATACAGTTTGAATAACGTTACATGTGAATTCACTGCATCCATGATAAACACGAGCTTCATTCTGCAGAAGGCTTGACACAACAAAACGTTAATTATATATCTCTCTTCTTTTTTTTCAGAATCACCCGTGTTGCAAAGTGCATAAGGGATCATTAACAGTGTACGTTTCTCCACAGGGAGGCTGAGCCCTCAAGAAATGTCTTAATTTTAAATTACATCTCGTACAGTGTGAGTATACTGAATCATGCATCAGCTATCCGGGGTCAGCCCATTGGTCCGACATCCCGTTGTTCCGACCATATTTTTATTTATTTTTTTTATTTTTTTTAAATTTATTTAGAGGACAATGCACATTAATGAACATTGCTGTAAATGTGCCGGTGTTAGCCAAAGGCTAACTTTCAGCTGCAGTCCTCCGGCATGATGTTAAAAAGACCTCAGGCCATTAAAAAATACAAAAACAGGGACACAAAAGTCATAATATACAAAACAACAAATAGCAAACAAAAACAGGAACACATAAGTCATAATATGTAAAACAAATAACAAACAGATAGACAACAATTCACAACTAAATACCAATACGCACAGTGCAATGTGATACAGTGCAAAATAGTTGATCGAGAGGCTATGAATAGTGAATAGATGAAACAATGCAAGTCCATGAGTCACTGGCATAGTGTATATGATATATAAAGTTATAAAGTGCTGCAGTGCCCATAAAAGTAGTCACAGTAAAGGTCTAAATTGAATTAAATTACAATAAGTTAAAATGGGAGAGACGAAACTGTCAGGGGAGGAAGGTGCAGCAATGCAAGGACCAAAACAGGATTTCTTGTTGGAGTTGTGCTAAGATGGATTGAGAAACACAACGAAACCAATACATACAGTGCAACATACAAATGATCATTGACATAATGTATCATATGAATATAGTTAGTAAAGTAAGAAAGTGCTGCAGTGCTCAAAACAGTTTTTATTGTAAAGGTTAAGTTAAATTTAAATATTAAACCCATTGTTCCGAAGTCATCATGATGCCCTGTAGTTAAAGTCTGGTTAGGTTTAGGTACAAAAACCACTTGGTTAGGGTCAGGAAAATATCATGGTGTGGGTTAAAATGAAGAAGAAAATGGCAAACACATAAGCTGTGAGCCTGCTTCGCCTCAAGCCTTTCCCAGCTGACCCAGAGCCGGTCGCAGCGCACCATCAAGACAGAAATACGCCCACCGGGAGCTGTTCAGCGCCGCAGAGAGCTCCCCACACAACCCCGACCCCAGAGTTAATAACAGCAGGTTATGGTGTTTCACTCTCTTCTCTCTATGACACTTGTATCTTGACCAGTAGCATATTTTTGTTGCGTTGCTGATCCTCTATGGTACACAAATACAGTATAGCCTAGTATAATCACATAACGGAACATCGGAACAACGGGACGTCGGACTGATGGGACGTTGGACCAATAACATGGACCCAGCTATCCAACCATTAGCTGAGGAAATGTGCTCCAGGTGTCAGAGAGCTGTTCTTCAAAAGTCGTTGAGGAAATAACATTCACACTAACAAGCTACGAGCCTTTGTGAGGAAATTACACGGAGAGTAAATGCAATGGCACAATTAAAGTTGCACAAATTTTATGAACGAAGCAAACATGATTCAGATTTTACCCACACACAGTTCTGTTTTTGAAATCCTTTGGGTTTTTGTTTTTGTTTTTGTTTTAGGGACTTATTGTTGAAGATTCAAAGCTTATTTTCCAGAGAGAGAGTGAGAGAAAAAAACTATTCTCACAACAGCTGCTTCACTGCAGCAGCTTTATCACTTTTATTACCCCACTCTCTGCTTATAGCCCAAGAGCACAGATAGTCTCAAATGGAAATGTGCCCTCACTGTACAATAATAAAAAGATAATGTGTTTTTTAAGAGCTGATTCCCTCTTACAGTGTTGTCACTCTGTGTCCTCTTCCTCTATAATGAGAGACTGTTTGTACTCGAGGAGGGAGCGGGTGTGTGAAATCAAAGAGAAAGCTTATGGATGGCATCATTTTCTGAACATTATTATGGTTAAACAGGCCATAATTATTATTATCTATTTTAACAGAACAACACTAAAGGGAATATAACAATGGTTTCCTGAGGTAAACAGCTAAAGTTCACTTAAAAGGACATTAAATAGAGCCCCTTTAACACTGCACAAAAAACCCACTAACACCTAACATCTGGCTTTTTTATTTAATGGGAAAGGTTATAAGCAGCATTCACACCCACGTCAAATGGGTCTGTTGTAGTCATGGGTATTTTGCATCTCTGGCTCCAGTCAGCAGTGATCAAGCACCTGGGTTTATACACTCATTTTAGCCCCTTTATCAGCGAGATTCAACACCGTGCCACCACAAAATACCGTGCTCATATATCAATCTGAATCAGTCTGCACCGAGTTTAAAAGAGAGAGTGAATAAAGTAAGAGATACATAAAAAGAAGTAACCACCAAAACATTTTCACTGACCTCCATGCAGTGAAAACAAAAAAAAAAGGCATGCTCATCTTCAGCAGAGTTTTGTACACAATTCTTGTCTACTGTCAAAATCCGACTCGTCAATCTGGTGCCAGACACAGACGAAAAAACCGTCCTTTTACATTGACATAGTACACAGCTGGTGCCATTATTGCTTAAAGGCAGCAACCACCAACTTTCACCCAAGAGGCCGGGCTACTTTTTGTGCCATTGAAAAGGAGCAAAGTAGGGTCACTCCATTTCAGAAGGCCAGTTTACTTTAGAAGAACGTCATTAATCTGGGTCTCCACAGTCGTGATGATCAAACTGTTATTTAGTTTATGTGATATGTTGGAGCTTGTACTGTATGGAACTTCCTGTGTTGAAGTAATAGGATGCGTCCTCTGATGTGACAAGAGTTCACTGCGTCCTTCCATCCCGAAGGTGTCCCAAGGAAAACCTGTCTTCATCTCAGATACATTTTCTATCGTCCCCAGGTCGACAGGACACCAATAGTCTCTAGCCCTGCTTTTAGCCTGCGTAAATTTGATGTGACACAAGGGAAAAACATCATCCACTGACATCAGTGAAGGTCACCTTTTTGCCGATCGGCCAGTGGCAGTCAGCAAGGTGAATATTGGCTGATACCAATGTGAAGCCGATAAATTGATGCATCCCTGGTTTATTTTTATGAATTTAACACAGATTTGTTGCTCACAGTGAAGCATTATCAGGGGTAATAATAATAGGATGCGTCATCTGGACATGTCGATAGTGAGTCCTTTCTGACAGGGCTGCCCACTAATAGTTGACCAAACGATAGTTGACAACAAAGGTCATTAGTTGGCAAGTTCTCATGTTAATTTTCAGGGCTGGTACCTGCAGTTATTTCACAGGCTAGTTAATAACGTGTGGGATCATTTAGAGAAGGTGAAGGACGAACCCAAGGTGATATGTAAACTCATCTTCATTGGTCGACTACAAACATGACGTATCATCTGAAACATGGAAGTAGCTACATGCCCATTAGCCACTTAGCACAATCATTACTGCTTTGCCGACAGCGTCATTAACAGGCGGCTCGCTCAGTGTGTGACGTGCACTTGTAGATAAAATATAGGCCTATATTAATGAAGGTTCATTAGTACGGCTTTGTATTTCTCTGTAATGTAGCACAGTGTTAACATTGTTACTGATACTATTCTTTTTCACACCTTCAACTCAAACCATTGTGTTGCCCCGCCCAAAAATTCAGTATTTAAATTAATATCATAAACAAGTGGGCAACTAGTCCACTAATGGCCTTGAATGACGACTATTGGTCAACTGGGAAAATCTTAGTCGTCGGCAGCCCTACAGATTTAAATGTGTCAAATGGAGGACGTGTACCTGTCAACATCACTGCCTTTGGAGGTTCTCATGTGTACTTGCGTAAAATAGCACACGTGTGTTACCTCTCAGTGATCCTCATCCAGGGGTACCTGTGCCACAGGGGATCTTCCTGCAGTTGTCAGGAGGTACTTTGAAAGATTGTGTAGTAGCTGTTGGCTCACATGTGCACATGCAACACATGCATGTGTATGTATGTCACTGTGGGTGTATGAAGAGTTGTGGGATGGATTATGAACCTGCTGCTTGTGCCGCTGAGCCGAATCAAGTGGTAGATCCCTACACGCAATGTCTCCTGCTCCAATGCATCCGTCTTGACTGTGACGGAGGGACTACAGGTATTGGTATTACACTGAGGTACACCTGAATGAGAATCACTGAAATATTCATGCAGGTACACATGGGAAATGTCAGTCACGATTGAAGTTCCAAAGGTAACTGCACCCATGGTTATGCAGGCTTTATGTATATTAGAGGAAGATGTATTGTTTCATTTCCCTTTTGTTATGAAACACCAGACTCACGTAGAGAACAGAACATAACCAGGTTGACTGATAGCTGTTTTTCGATGTTAATATGCACCATGACACCACTTTGCAAGTAAGGCAGCTAAACAGAGACTTGATGTACTGCTGATACGCTGCTAAGAACATTACTTTTGCTTGGCACTTGGCAAATGAAACTTATTTGTCAGCCACACTTGGAATCAGAGCACATTGTGGACTATAACACCCCTGAAGAACAGTATATTGCTCAAGGGCACTTCACTGGTTGTGGTGGGCACTGTCTCCA
This sequence comes from Epinephelus cyanopodus, assembly GCA_026686955.1. Taxonomy (NCBI): domain Eukaryota; kingdom Metazoa; phylum Chordata; class Actinopteri; order Perciformes; family Serranidae; genus Epinephelus; species Epinephelus cyanopodus. The sequence goes on along the minus strand of CM048926.1, from coordinate 18,526,917 downwards.
GATGAGTTATCAGTCTCTTCCTGTTTGTGCTGAGGATAGAACCAGCAACAGTTTCCCTCTTGGTCAGACAGTGCAGCATCTGCGTGTAGTGCTGAGAGAGTTCAGTCCCTGACGTTCTGTCCTTATGTGCAAACTCATTACTGACCAGATTTTTGTCAAAGGTGGCTGTATGCATCCCTTCTCCTTTGATGGGAAAGGTGAGCTGTCTGCACTGAATGTTGAACTACGTAATGGAAAATGAATAAGCTATCTCTTTCAAATTGTTGATCTTTCATGGGTGAAATGGAAGTCTTTCATGTTGGGAGGACGCAAAAGGCCAAAGAGTGAGACGAAAACTGTCGGACTAAAATTTCAGTCACGCTTATTTAATTATTTTCTCTTCCAGTCGTTCTTTTTTTTTTTTTTTTAAATTGAAAGTCAGCAAGCAGCAAAAATGACATTTGCATTTGAAGCGATATCAGTGAGAAAAAAAATGAGATTAACGTTCAAAGGTGAGAAAGTTGAATCAGGTGACACATCAAATATGCACATGAGCATTTCTTATTAGCATGCGAATACATGGCCATGGACACAGACTCAGGTAGTATTCATCAACCTTGCATCTGTTAAGGTGTCCTTTTCCTCCTGCTCTCCCGGAGAGCTCAGTCCAGCCACCCCTAGATATATATCGTCTCTGTCGGTCGGAAACCTTTTATGTCCAAAACTGCAGCTTTTCAGGAAACAGGCAAAATTGGTATTGAGTCCGTATATGTAATCAAACACTTGCATGTGCCATTATAACATATTTTACCAAAATCGACCTCAAATGGAGTCACAGGGTTTCGGGCAGGAAATCCAAAGTGTGGGATCATTTTGAGAAGGTGAAGGACGAACCCAAGGTGATATGTAAACTCATCTTCATTGGTCGACTACAAACATGACGTATCATCTGAAACATGTCAGTAGCTACATGCCCATTAGCCACTTAGCACGATCATTACTGCTTTGCCGACAGCGTCATTAACAGGCGGCTCGCTCAGTGTGTGACGTGCACTTGTAGGTAAAATATAGGCCTATATTAAAGAGGATTTTATGAGTCCACAATCGCCTAATAGTGACTGTCAGAACAGACAAAAATGTCATGTAGTGTGAACCCAGCATAACTCCCCGCTGCTAGGAGACTATTCGCTGGGCAGGACAGTGGGTGGAAGCTCTGGTGACAGACCAAGTAGCAGCTGTAGCAAGTTTTAGCTAGACTAAACCCCAGTGCCAGAGTAGTTTTCATAGAGTACTCATTCAAACAGCCAGTCCATTATTTAAAAGTCAGACAAATTCACCTTGTCACTGTTTACCTCTAACTCAGCTGTGTGCGGCGCCAAAGAGGCTCTAATTCTCCACTTCGTTCAGTGGATCCAACAGAGTCCGCCAGGAATGAGTCCTAAAACCCGGATAGAAGTTAGCATTTTACCACTCCTGGTTCCCCTGTCTCAAAGTCAGTGGGTTTTTGGTTAGATGCCTAAAATGAATTATTTGGTTAACACAAGCTTAAGAGACTTAATGTTTAGTTCTCTGTGAAGTCATGTGACAGTTGTGTAGTTTGTTTATAGCCTAATGTTAGCTTTTTACTTCTGCTGATTGCATTTAGGCTTCAATAATCATGAAATTTGTGTTTATTTCTGAAACTTATCTTGCTGAACAAAATGTGTCAGCATCAGGAATGTTTGCTTGCCACAGATATTATTATTGACAATAATCCAATATCCAATGGAAAAAGTGCCATTGGCTTTTTGATGGGGGAACCAGTGTGATGCTTACTTCCACATCTATATTTGTAAAAAAAAAAAAAAAAAAAAAAAAAGAAAGAAAAGAAACACAGACAGACGTAATGATCAATACCATTCATTCCTAAAAAGTTTTTTTTTTAAAAAAAGACGAAATATGGACACATTCTGATTTCTGTCAACAGTGATGATAAAAGGTAAAGCTATGTCAGATAAATTATTCAGAAACAGTATTTAAAAAAAGAGAAGGTTTGCTGCAAAATCATCTGCACTGATCAAGTTCAGCTATGGTAAAATTTGACATGGAAATTTACACCATTGCCTGACAGCAAGCCGTCTTGGCTGGCTGGAGAGTCCAAAATGGACTCAGCTACATCGTCCACTTTTACCTAACCTCCTCTGTTGGAGTATAAACTGCATCACAAATAAATACTTTGGCGACAGTTAATAAAAGTTGATGGTTTGGATGTTTCTTTTGAATAACTGTGTGAATATTGTCCAATAATCTAACAAGCTTGAACACCAGCAAGAAAGCTCACTAGCTGCAATTGAAGGCTAGAATCTACTTGTTATCATGCTCATTAGCATGGAGAGCTTTTTTTTTAACCCTCTCTTCGGTAAGTCTTTATTGAATGAAATGAAGTACAATCCTAACAATAACACTCACAACACAGACAAAATAAAGTGAACCTGGGCGTGTACTCTACTGGGAGCATGCAAGGGTGTTAGTGGTTAGCTCGCCAGCTCCGGTACTTCACCATTCACCAGCTAACTCTGAGTGCTCTCTACAACATATTACAAAACACCTACTGTGTCAACAACGTAAAAACACGTGTCTCCTTCGAGGGCTTTTTCAAACTCAATATCTAATATGATGAGTGACTCATGAGACTGAGATAGCAAGAGCCTCTGGTTCTTTTAATCCAGTCAGTGCTAACAGGCTATTTTGAAGGCTTCCTGAGAGCAATGACTGATTAAGCCCTTTTTAATGAGCAGTCTTTATTACTTTACTGTTGCCTATAGCGTTACAGCTCTCTTTATCTGGTATCTGTGCTTCTCATTTATCAGTTGTTTGAGTCCTTGCTGAGGGTGTGTTGAATCACATGACAGATGTTATGTTCAGTTTAATGTGTACGGAGCACATGTGACCAGTGTTGGGCACTAACATGTTACTGTAATAATATTACTTTTTCCAGTAACCAGTAACTAATTACTAATAAAAGTTCAGCAATAATATTAGAGTTACCCCAAAACCAAACAACTCGATACAACTTTACTTTTGTTATCACATCACTACTGACATGAAATACAACGATCACATCAGTGGACTCATTTTCATATTTGTCACACCGTGCAGGGAAGTCACAAAGCAGCAAGCTAGTTTGGATAATGGAAACGCATACCTTAGTGGCTGGAAATATTCCCATGACCAAAGGTGAGCCCTTCTTGGCCGTGGAGGTCAGCTGTAGCCCTGCTGCACTGGCTAAACAACCAAAACTGGGTTTTAATCGTGGCAGCTGCAGCTACAAAGAAGTGATGAAGCTTGTGGCTTTATATGAGGTGGACAAAATGTTGCTCCACGAGTGTCTCTCCGTCTTTCGGGCAGATCATTGGGAAAATAGTGGTCACAGGCAACAGAAAGCCCCCAGGTAAAAGAAAAATCATTTGCATGCTATCTAGCCTTAGCAACACTAAACAGCCATTAACCTAACATTCACACAGAGGCACACATCTGAATTTTGAACACTGTTGCTCAGGGTGTGTTGAGCCACAGATTTTAGTTTCAGTTGCACATGTAAGAAGCACATGTGACATTATATTTGAGAGTGTCCTTCTGACTGCAGATGGATAACTGACATCATACCCTTGAATACAGAAACATAATAATACAGAGAAATACGATTACGATGGAAACACAAGAAAGGCTAAACGTGGACTGAGGCAAAGGAAAGGAAAGAGTAGGAAAGGAGAGGAAAGGTATTCCCTTTAGAGCCGGCCCTATCAATCTGCTCTCTGCTGCAGCAGCACGTACAGTACAGTACGTGTAGAAAATATACACTTCCAGAAATACACATCCAGCCTCCATCTGAAGGAGAAGTTAGGGTTATTAAATGTCACATATAGTTTTTTTTCTAATGCTTAAGGCAGCCCCTGTGTGTACAGTATACGTATAGATAACATTAGTAAGGCTTTGATTTGAAGGTCAGCCGAGGATGGGATATTTTCAAATGGCTGGTAACAAAAACAATAGTTCTGTTAGGTTTCTGTCACAGCCACAAACACGCACATATTCCTGTTCCAGCATACGTACTTTAACACACACTGTAGCTACAGACACAAAACAAAAGTTCTGTTCACTTTCAGTGGTACTCACCAAAATGCGTGTATCACTGAGGTCTAACAAATCTATTGAATGTATTTTCTCTCTCATAAAATATTTGCAAAGGGGATTTCTTTTTAACGATGTATAACCTGCTTTGTTTATACCCATGTGTACTTGCTGTCAGTCTTCTTCTGTGCCATATTAGAATGTTTGAGGAATTCCTAGCAGAGCCCGCTTGTAAAAACACTCCATGATGCTACTAATGGTTAAAAACTCCAAAGCATACCTTGAACAGCAGCTGAAAATCTTTGTCCTTTGGTTATAGACCACGCACTACACAGCTGGACCCCAGGTGGTGCCCAAGCACCTGCCCTTTTGCCCTCTGACTAGATAAGTTTCCTTTTTCCAATACATTTTTTTTCCTGTTTCTTTTTCTAATGATATATTTTAGTTTTTAAATTCCACCCAACCGGCTTCACAGCCAAGTTAACGCGTGCAAATCGAGCGCCCTGCTGAGCAGCATCACATCTCCATTACCTGTCTTCAGTGACAGCGAAATAACAACAGTTTACCTTAAGCCTCGGCATTGTTTGTCACTGTTTTGAGATTAAACAGTTAATAAAACATCTTAGTACAGTTAGACAAATTTAGGCAATAACTCACCATTAAGCCTAACAGCACATAAGCTGGTCTAGCGTAAAATCACACTGTCTTCCTGTGACTTTCTGTCAGTTTGGGCTCACTAACTGCACGGTGTGAGCGGAGACAGATGCCGAAATACTTTCACACTTCCACTTATCTTTAGAGACCAACCTTAACTTGAAATAAGGTTTAAGTCTTCCACGCTGCGCTTCCGATAGCTACTTCCAATAATCATTTAAACAAATCTTATGTGTGGTTTGGTGCTGCACACGCTGTGCACAGAGAGCACAGAGGAGGAGCGAAGGAACGCAGAGCTGGAGCCTCTCCAGGCGTCTGTTCTCTGGGTCTCTTTGAATATATTTAATGGTTTTTAGCAGATAATTATAAGAATTAGTGCGTGCGTGCAACTATTTAATGAAATCACAGCGGTTTTCTCTTAAATATAAACTTCATTGTTTGCAAATTCTTCCTCAGAGTCTGTGTGTCAGAGCAGCTTCTACTCTGTATGCTCCGTTCTCACACGGTCCCTCATTTTTACACAGTAAAACATGTTGACTCAGCAGGAATAACTGTAAATGTGATCTACACGAGAGTAAATATCTGAAAGCAGTACAAAATCCCTGAGAGTCTCAGCCTATTGCAGTATATTCCATCATATTTTTATTTTTGAATGGACATCTGCAGCTTGAATTTTGCTGTTACCGTGATCCCACAGTATTAAGCCCTGAATCATTAGTGTACAGGACGCCTTCTTTTCATCCTGTCTCTGTGTTAGTGTTTTCTTTATTATTATTATTATTATTATTAGTTACCTGTCAGTCCGTAGAACTTTATGCTTACTCCTTTTGGTTTGTTTGCAAAAAGTCAGTGTGAACAGGAACCAAACCAAAACTAAACTGCAGCAATGGATCATTTTTCCCTCTGGTGCGACCAAATGAACCAAACTACAGGTGTGTAAGCTCTCTAAGCGTCAGTATTGACGACCAGTGGAGGAGAACAGGATGGAGAGGTGAAATAAAAGGGGGAAAAGTCAAATTTGTCCTACAAAAAGCAGACCCACATTGACAAACTCTTTCTGACTTGTCTAACACACTCCATCAATTTAGAGGAGTATGAGTGAGTTGTCTGAGTAAAAACTGAAAAAGTAAAGGCGTCCTAGCACAAAAAGTTGCAGAGAAAGTACATTAGGAGCCAGAATTTCCCAGAGACTTCCAGCTCCTATCTCTACCTATAGATACAGTGTAGACTATAGTAAGCCTGTGCTGATATATTGCTTCACCACTTTCAATGTCCTCATGGCAAGATGATGCCTCCATCCAGTTTACCTGACTCCTCTCTCTGCTCTCACCACTCTGCTACATTACTTCTCCCACCCTCTCCTCCCTCTCCGCTGTCAGCTCTGTTCAGTGTTTTACCCAGCAGCCCCAGGCGTCCCTGACGGCTGTTCACAGCACTAATGGGGCATTGAGAGAGGGAGGGAGACACACAGAGGAAGAGACAGGCGATTGAGGTTTGAGTAGTGTGGTCAAACAGAGAGACTGATCGATACCAGAGCCCCATGGGCAAGGCAGCATGCTGGGCGCACAGCAGGTGATATCTGTTAGCTGTGGTTTTTACTGCAAGTGTGTCAGGAGCCTGATTGCCCTCATCGCCCTGGCAGTGTTCATCAAGAGTGAATTTAAAGTTTTATTGATTCAACGTGTTGATTCACAGCTTTTGTTTCAGCTTTATGGTGTATTTTTACTTCATATGAACAGTCCATGCTCCTAACAGTCCTCCAAAAGGAGGCAAAGAGCAGCTTGGCTGCTTCAGTAATATAAAGCCTCCACTGCTGGAAGCGAGGGAGTCTTATCAGTTACAGGAAATGCACAATAACAGCCATAAATACAGAAAACAATCTGACTTAAAGTCCACACCTGTGTAGTTTATGTGTGTGATAAAATGTCTTTTTTTTTTTTGCAGAATGATTTCAAATTAAAAGCGATGGCATCTCTGCAGGCGACCAATATTTTTTTGCAGACTGTATGTGCGCTGCAGGCAACCAATGTGAAATACTGCTGCAACAATGTGATGTAAACTGTGATAAAGCATGGCGTAGATAAACAAACCTAAAACTGCTGCATCAGTCCCCGAGGCCTGTTCTTCGCTCTCCATTGTCAAAGTTCCCTCAAGTGTAATTGTTTGAGAAAGTTAAATTATGTTTTCTTTTCAGATGAGAACGGGATGGTGTGGTGGCTAGTAATTGCAGATATGAGTTTTACAGTGTGTCAAATTCTATCTGTTCTGCTCTGTTTAACCGGGTTGGATGGGGAGTTGCTTGATTGGTTCGTGGGATTTCATTCGTTGTTGCTAGAAATCTGCTGCTCAATCTACTGTATCTGAAGAAAGCAATGCTTAACAACTACCATCTGCCTCATTCTGTGCACTCCCCAATATTCAGCAGAAAATATGCTCACGTTGCCTTCAGTTTCTTGGTTTAAAATGTTCACTATAAAACCCTGGCTGACCCTGGTATCTGTCGTGTCGTGAGGTCATTATTTGTGTCATCAGTTCGAAAAAAATGTGTCTCATTCGCCATCAAATTTAGTTTCATCATTTCACTTTTCAACCCAGTCCAATATCTGTGTTGTTACAAAATGGCAATTAGCTTGAATGTGAAATTGTCATTGATTATTGTGTTTCTCTGTCATTAAAGCAGCAGGGATTTGTTATGGTATTGATCAGGACTGCCTGTCCTATCAAGAGGCTCATAAGATAAGAGCGAGAGCAGGTGAAATATCCATAACACAGTAATATCAGGATCAACACAGCCAGCCAGGTGATGTGGTCTAGTGTAAACAGAGGAAAATGCACCGCTGTGGCGTTAATGGCTGTTACAGCCTGTTTACAAGCATGAAACTGGAGGCCTCATCCATCCATCCAGTCCGAGTGGCAGCAAGCAAAGCAAGGTAGTCCATACAAAAAAAAAGCATATCACACTGCTTAATTCATGTAGTTCGTGTCATTCACGTCAAGTCCATCGTGTCCATTCTGCTGCCCGGCGGAAATTCACGTCTAATTGCATCCTTACGTTAACTTTACTTGTAATTCACTCATGCAAATCATTTTATCTGCGCCAAACACCATGCACTTCAAGTTTGAACTCACTTGCTTCATTTATGTGAGAAATCGCTGAATCAAAGGGTGATCGTCCGCCGTTGCGTCTGAAGTTCAGAATTTTCAGCTGTCGCAGAAAAAGCATATGAGACGTATTAGCCCTACTCACTTCATTCATGCCACTTAATTTGTGTAGTTTGCATCATACGTGTCGTGTTCATTGCACCACCCAGCAGGAATTTACGTCAAGCTGTGTCTTTACATGGACTTTATATGTATTTCACTCATGAAAATTGTTTTAAATGTTCTCAATGTGGGCACAACAGTGCACACTGACAGAGCACACCGCGTTACTTACACGAGTTTGAACGCTAGAATATTTTGTGTTGACTCGCTTCATACGTGTTCAAGAGAAAATGCAAGAAATCGCTGAATCGATGAATGAACTTCAGCCTGTACGTCCTCTGTGTCATACGTCCCCAGAGGATCTCATGCTGTTTTACTATTGTTGTGCAAATTAGTTAATGAAGTTCAAAATTTTTCAACTCTCATGACAAAACGTATGATTCAAAATCAAGCTACTTGCTTCATTTGCTTCACCCCGCTTAATTCACATATTTCACGTCATTTGCGTTGGGTCCATTGCATCCATAGCGCCACCCGGTGGGAATTCGCATCTGATTTTGTCTTCACATTGACTTTACATGTAATTCACTCATGCAAATTGTTTCATTTGAACTAAAACGTGATTCAAATTTCCATGTTTTATTGCATTACTTGGGCGAGTTTTAACACTAGAATATTTTTGCTGATTCGTTGACTCGTGTTAGTGGTGCATGCAATTGCTGAATCGATTAATTGACTTCTGCCAATACATCCTCGGTGTCATACGTCCCCAGAGGATCTCATGCTGATTGGCAGATTTTTCAACTCTTGCGACAGAGCTTATGACGCGGAATCGTGCTAGTTGCTTCATTCACACTGCTTCATTCGCGTATTTTGCTTCATGTACATTGCATACATCGTGCTACCCAGTGGCAATTTGCATCTTTTCAGGTCTTTCCTTTGACTTTACCTTTACATAAAAGGAAGCAAAGTTAAGTTCATTCCACTACAGAGAGACTCAATGTTCTCTGCAGTTATGTGAAAAAAGGTGCAGATGTCGGTTTTGGCATGGGAAATAACTGCATTATAGTCATGCATCTCTTATTATTATTATGAGGTACCCAAGGTGGGAAATGAGACGGTTAATTGTCATAATTTTCGGTAGCGTACTGCTAATCTCTGAGGGTATTGCTGTTCCTGCTCTGATTATATTCTGGTGAAAATCTATATTGTGTTACATTTACTTTCTTGGTCTTTGGTCCTTTATGACCATAAAATGAAGTTCAGGCCGTGTGTAGACTGCTTTCTGTTCTGTTGCTCTCCTCTGTAGTTCATGAGAGCTAAAAATCTGCTTTATCTGGTGCCCTTGGAGCAGCTTTGATAATCTCAGTGCTTAAACATCAGAAACTGGGCCCAGGTCAGCCCGGGTCTGCAGGCTGCGCAGTTCTGCTTTGTTCTGTACTCCACTGTTCATGACAGAAATAAATGGACAGATGGCAGAGCAGAAACAGGCCAGTGCAGATCAGCCACAGCACTGAGGCAATTTTTTTTATTAGCTTTGTTCTCATTTTGAGGTTTTTATTCACTGCGATACAATGGCTGAAAGAGTCATTTGGGGTTAATAAGAATTTACATGTCACATTCACAAGAAGAAGGAGCAATTTAAAATTTGAAGAAAGGCTCATTCTCTATCAGCAGCATTCATTCTTTGTTAGAATGGTCCAACAGTATCAGCATCATGGATCAGCTGGGTGTAGGTGTGCACATGTGTGCAAAATGTGTTTTTCCAGAGCGCAATAATGTCTACATCAATGAAGTGTAACATCTGTAACAGAGGTGACGTAGTGGAACACTTACAGTCTAACGCAGAGCAGATGGAGGTCACTTCAAACTGATCAGATTGAACAGTGGGAAACAGATATGAACAAAGATGCTCTGAGCAGAGAACACAATGACTTTTGTTGTATTTCAATATAAAGCAAATAAAGTCTAAATTCAGTGTTGCAATTAAAGTTTCATAAACTTCTGTTTAGTGGCCTAGTGTACCATATTGTAAACACAGAACAAAACTTATTAAAAGTTGTCTTGAGATACTTAAATGTTGTATAAATAAATAAATAAATAATGTAAACGTATAGCCACCAGCTGCAACTTACAGAATTCATTTCAAAGGATACATTCAGTATTTTCCAACCTTGATTTTATTTCCCCATGTTCCTGTGTCTCATATAACTCATGGGCACAACTGTTTTTGAAATTTGTCCAGTGCTAAGTGAGACTAAACAGGCTGCAATTTGATCTCTTCAGGCAATCAAGCACCATCAGATTACATCAATTTAAGGTTGTTGTTTTTAGCCATTGACAGGTTCAGATTGTTATTCTATGGCCCAATCCCAATCCCCAATCCAAATACCCTCACTCCGAAGGGCTAGTTTCATACCCTCTACCCCTTGTTATGCCCCCTACCCCTACACGCACAAAGGAATTGGGACACCACTACCCCTCGCAGGAACGCACAAATGTACGGTTAGGGCTAAGGGGAGGTATTGGGACGAGCCCTAAGTGTCTGAAAACTTATAGAAAGGATCCCTACAGAGATAGACCTTTTTGTTAAGGTGTAAGATTTATTTTGTTTACTCATAAACAGACCCAATATTGCCGTTGTTTAACATATCAGACTCCATTTAAATAAACAATAATTCAAGCATTCACAGAGCCAGCAGACTTTCCATGCAGCAGTCGTTGTGGAATAGCGTGTATCAAAACACAGTTTTGGACATTTTAGGGTTTACTCAAGAGAAAGCCAAATAATTGGTACATCATGACAATTAATAGCGTCTGACAAACAAGCAGTATCAGTTGACACACCTATAAGCTTTCCCATGCACCTTAAAAGGTGTTTCCTGTCACTTAAGCTGCTGTTTCCTGTTATTTAGATACAATTGCTTCTGCTCACCTACCAAAATTCAGTCAGTCATGTCAGATCATCTCATCCGGCTGAAGTCATATCAGGTCATCTACACTATCTACATCTACATCTACACTATACTACTTGGGGCTCAGAGGTAGATTTGGAGAGTGGGCCGTCCACCAATTGGAAGATCAGCGGTTCAATCCGCAGCTCCTCCAGTCCGCATGAACTCGAAGTATCCTTTCAGTCGAAGTCGAAGAAGTATCCTTGAGCAAGACACTGAACCCCAAATTGCTCCCGATGACTGTTCCATCGGTGTGTGAGTGTGTTAAAAAAAGTTGCACCTTGTATGGTAGCCTTGGCCACCGGTGTATGAATGTGTGTGTGAATGGGTGAATGTGACTCACTAGTGTTTTTACTAGTGTCAAAAGTGCTTTGAGTGGTCGGACTAAAAAGGCCTTCGGAGACCATCGGTGTGAAGATAAGATATTTCTATAGTGTATATCATACCTTTAGGAAGCTGTCTCCGGGTCCACCCCAGGTCGCTTCCAGGACAAAACAATTTACGGCACTCAGACAGCACACGTCATCTTACCTAGCTGTTTACATTTATAGGGACTCTCATAAATAGTCGCTATTCCTCCTCCTCGACCCGACGTTCGTGGGGAGTTAAAATAGCAGCAATCATCGGGTAAAAGTTCTGTGAAAGCACTGGACTCACCAACAGTCAGCCACGTCTCAGTGACAGAGAAAATCCAATCCTCGGGAAGTCAGGAAATCCTTCAGGATAAACGTTTTGTTCGCCAGCGATCGAGCATTTAGCAGCCCAATCCTGGCAGGAGCTGCGGGTCCACGGGGTTAGCTGTCTGGGGAGCCACACACAGAGGCCGCAGGTTGCTCAGATTCACCCCGCGCCAGTGGGGACGAGGAGAGCAGGGGCCGCGGGGCTGCAACACCTCATCCGGGCTGACGACAGGTGCCAGCCAGGCGTCGACAGGGTCTAGCGAGTGCCGAGAAATAAAGAGGCGAGGCACCGCTCCATACTCAGTCCAAGAAGCCGTGGAAGTGCTCGCAAAACAGGCCTTCAGCCTTACCATCCGACCGCTGCGCTTACGCCGGATAGGTGGAGGTGGGGCGTGGCAGAGGTGGGCTGGGATCCCCGACAGGAGTGGGGGCAAAGTTTTCCCGTCTTGTTGTTTCAGCCAGGTAAGCGTCTTTACGACAACACGCGCTCGAGCTCATGGGAAATGTAGGCTTCATTCTGGCAAAAGAATACCGCTTCAGTCCACAGGTTCGCCAAAATCAACTCAAAATGAAAATTCCTTGTAGGGGCTTTAATGCAGTTATATGTGTTGTTTTACACACATATGTCAGGTCATCTACACTACACAATCTGGAGGGCTGAAAAATGAAGTACCAAAAACTGCAGGTCCTCTAATGTCCACTTGGGTCCAAAGCCAGTCAATCCCCATAGACCCCCATGTTAAATTGCCCAACTTTACAGCGAACAATTACAACGACAACAAACACCAAACAGCAGCAACTGTACAAGGAGTGAATGTTTATATAATTTAACTTTTACATTTTATTAAGGCCCAAAGTTATTTAAGGGCGGAGCCACTTTGAGTGACAGGCTGTCTGTGAGGCATCACCACAGTCTATGAATCAGATCCACCTCTCACTCCTCCACAGCTCCACCCTCCCCTCCAGCCTAAGGATGAAATGGGAGCCTTCAAACCAGTGGGTCAGCGGCTCTATGTCCATTATTTTATACAGTCTATGATATTTTCCCATCAAACTGGGTGAATGTGGGCCGATGAACCAAGACAGTTTTTATGAGTTTCATTTTGTTTCTGTTGACTTTGAGGTGGGTTTTAAAACTACTTTTTATTTAAATGGAGTCTGGTGGGTTTGACGGTGGCTATTTCAGGGCTGTTGGTGTTTACACAAAAAAGGATCTTACTCTATAACAAAAAGGTCTGTCTCTGTAGGGATCCTTTTGATAATGTTGTCAGACACTTTGTGTAACAATCTGAGTCTGTCAGTGGCTAAAACAAACACTTTCAGTGGAAATAAATTGACAGTGCTGAATTGCCTGCAGGGTCTACATTGCAAAATGTTTCACTGCTGCAGCTCTCTCACTGTCATTACTGGGGGGGGAAATGATTGTTCCAATCAGTCAGTTGGACACAAAAATAGAGGAACATTGGGTTGAACCAGGTTGTTACCCTTTATCTCTTTCAATATGGTAATTAAAAGTTTGACAGGGAAAAGAGATCATCATCAGAATTTCAAGAATCAAGTCCAAAGTGTTGCTGTGGCACTTGCATCGCCCTCCTCTCCAAATCCTTTTGTAAGGACCATACTTTCATGCTTCAAATATAAACACAAACTGCTTTCTCATCTGCAACTATTTCACAATTCAGCAGCACAGCTTTTACCCAGAGATAAGAGCAGAGATCAGCAGCACAGTGCATCCTAATAATGTTTTCAGAGCGAGCGTAAACTCACACAAACAGCTCCACTGAGCAAATTTGAAAAAAATAAAATGAAAATGTAACATTTAGTTATCACCTACATGGCCATAACTGCATTTTAAAATACAGCTATCTGCTTTGCAGTTTATAATTGGGAGGAACTCATATAAATGTATACACACACACAGACACACACACACACACACACGTCTCTACAGTGCTGTTTTAATTTGTGGTCTGTCAGTGCTGCTGTGTTGTTGATTGAAATCAGAAGTAAGCATGAAAAGTTTTTATTGTTGGAGTAGGAGGAGGACGGTGAATCAGACTGTGACTGAGGAGTTTAAGATGTCCATCGTTCCTAAAGCAAAGTATAATTGAAAAGCTTTTCTACTGTCGAAAAGAGGGTCTCAGTGATAATAAAACTAGCCTTTGAACAACTAGCTACACAAGTGATCCACTCAATCATCAAGAATGGTGAGTTGTTTAGGCAATCATCAGGGTGCACACAGATACCCATAAATTCTTTGCCAGGGCTCGGTCATGACTGACCGTTTGTTAAATCCCTTCTCTGTGCAGCAATTGTCCAATCATAGCTGAGCTGTCAAGCTCCACATGCTGAGCAGTGTGCATGAGGTTCTACTGTAATACATCAGGTATCTCAAGAGTTGGGAGGTAAAGTGTAAAGAATGGATCTTACAAAGTATTTGTCTGCTCTGATAAAACCTGCAAACATTAGCAAGCCTAACTAACGAGTTCATTACTTCCAAGGCCATGCAGTATATCATTAGTTAACTGCTGTAATGCTTGAGCGCCCCGTTTCCACCAAACACCCCCAGTATGGTGCCTTTGGAACCAAAAGTAACCCTTCAGACATGGTACATACTGTACCTAGACCCTAGATCTGTTAAACGTTTACACTGCAAACAGTCCTCCTCACTCACTGTATTTCCTCATCACTGGTGACGCAGAGGGAAGTCTGCGCCTCGTTTATCGTCCACAGAACGAGATTAAGATCAAAACAGAACAAGCTGCAGTGAGAGTCTCTCTCCATGAGATATTTAAAAATAGCAGGTTTGTGCATTTAGTCCTTCTCAGGCAAGCTCAGAGGTTTAGTGATGCTGGAGCCAGTGTTGGCAGTAATGTCTTACAGTAATAATATTACTTTTTCCAGTAACGAGTAGTGCATCTTATTACTAATGAAATTTCAGTAATAATATTACAGTTACTCCAACTGACCCACTGACTTGAAATACAACACACACATCAGCTGACTAATTTTTGTGATCGTCAGGCTGCGCAGGCACGTCATAAAGCTAGTTGGAAAGGCTTACCTTAGCAGCTGGAAAAATTCCCATGACTTTGTAGCCTGAGTGTCAGATTGAAGCTCCCAGAACCTTCAGTCTGACATCATCTCCATTGAAGGCGATTTACAAGGAGGAGGGAATTTGATTTTTCCCTAACCAATCAGTAGAGATCAACGACTCATCCAGAATCTGACGTCATTAGTATCCATGCGTCAGGGGTGCCGAAAACAAGCGAGCATTGCTAATTAAAATGTCTCCGTTGTCGTGCACGTCCAGCTGCATCGCCGTTAAATTCCGTTTAGCAGCTTCTTTAATTTGGTCCTCCATTAATGCGAGTAGTGGCGAAATACCTCGATAGCATTGTTTATGTGGTCTGTAGGATCTGCAGCGGTTGCCATTAGCGTGGCGCTGATTGGCTCGCTAGACCCACCCCCAGCGTTCATTGGTCCGTCCATCGCTTGGACGAGATAAATTGCAAATTCATTGCAGTATGCCAGACCAGAGATGCAAGCCTACTCAGTTGAGTGGGCGGGGTCTATGGTCTGGAACCAGGCTAATGACTTTGATTCTGTCAGAAGGAAAGGTGACAAGAACACTGTTGCTGCTGGTAGTTGGACTAAAACTCTTTCCACTGCAAAAAACACATCTTTAAAGCTCCAGTCTGAAACACCTCAGCTGCTGTAACCTACAGGACAACAAGGTGAAGCTCCAGGAAATACACCCCACCAAAGGTGAGACCTCCTCGGCCGTGGACTTCAGCTGTAGCCCTACACTGGCTTAATAACCAAAACTGGATTTTAATCGTGGATAGCTGCAGCTACAAAGAACTAATGAAGAAGTGAAGTAATGAACATACTTATATTTAATTTCTGCTAAAATATCCCCCTGAATCATTCACACTGGACCTTTCAGCCAAACAAAAGAAAAAATATTTAGATCAAACTTAGAAAATGAATCACCAGATTTGTTTTTTCTCACTTGCTTCTCTTTTGTACAAACACTTCACCTGAGCGTTACATACTCCAAACTCGTCAGTCAGTCCTCCTCTTCATGACCTTTTCTCCTTGTTTGTCCAAGTGCATTTTTCTACAGTAAGCATCCAGACAGTTTTATGTTGGAACAAAAGCACATTTTATTTCCATTTTCATTTATAATACTGTAATTCTTTGGCTAACTAGATCTTCCTTGAACTGCAAGAACAATGTTGCTCCTTTTTTCTGTCATTTTCATGAATCATCAACTAATTAAAAGCTGACTTTTTGCCTGGGACACTGCTTCAACTTCAGTCTTTCAGCACAGTATCATAATGTATCCACCAACTGTATATTGAAGAACCTTTGGCAGGGTTGTAGTTTTACAATGAGTCAGCAGGAAACAATAATTCAACTGGAGATGACGTTTTCAACCAACCCACCAAAGCCGACAGAGCTTGGAAAAGATTCAGCTGTTTGACTCTGTGCTGTTTCCACAAAGGTATTGTGTGAATGACTGGGCATATTGTCCTCACCTGTGTATTCCCCAGTTTACAGATAATGTCTCATGTGATGTCTGTGGTTCTGAAATTTGTAGATTTGGATCTGAATCTGTGAACATCGGAAAAAAAAAAAAAAAAATTTTGCTTTTGTCAATGCAAATCAAGAAATCTATATTTTACTGTAAAACCTCAATTAAAGGCACAGCCCCTTTTACTAGTCCGATGTAGCTACACATTTTGACAAATAAACACCTGTCTCAATTAGAAGCTTGTTCTGGTTGCCAAGCAGTTCATTTCTTTTAATAGAGGTTCAATGGATGTATAAAAGCAAGTTGTTGGCGGCCTCGAATTATGTGTCCATTCCTTGATTATCCTGTAAGTTATTTATATTCCTTTAGTCCACAAGGGTCCTCAGGTCAAAAAAATCAAAAGGGTTTACCATAAAAATGAATCCAAGTTGTGAGTGTTTTAACAGGATAAAGTGGTGTTGTGTCGGTATTAAAGACCTGTCCCGAATATGGGCCCGTTGATTTCAGTGATTTAAGCAAATAATAGCCCGGGCTATTAATTGAAGTTTTATGGTAATTTCAAAGAGACCAATTCAATGATGAATGCTATGAATTCAGTGATGTTTAAATTTCAATATTAAGTATTCAGTGGCTGTTAAAATTCAAATACTCATGTTTCGTAATTGCTTCCACAGCCATGGCCATGGGAAGTAGAAGAGGATTTGGGAACAAGACAGCAGTGAGTGGATATCTTTTTGTGGTAAGTGTTTTTGTCTATCGAAAGTCACTGTCCGTCAAACTGCTTCAGTGGTAGGTGATACAAACCTCTGTGTTTGGAGGACAGAGTCAGAGTAGCTCCTGGTGACGAAACTGCCTCCCATCTGCCAGAAAGTACAGTACCTTATCAGCTGGGATATAATGGAAGGTGTCGTCAGTGTAGTCAACAAGCAGGATTCAGACATACAGGAGGAAATGGTCACTCCAAAGTAAAGTGATGACCCATTTTGACAGGTACAGCCACTGACAATTTTGCCATGTGGGCAAATTGTAGAGATTGACCTATCATCTGTTTCAGCAGACGGGAGAATGTTGGGCTCTTTCTGTCTTCATTTTAACTGAGGTTAGCTCAGCTAGCCTCCAGCTGCTCCACCTAAACTAAATAGGAGCTTGTGGGCAGGAGACAGTGGAGATGGTGGTCAGTGTTGCATTCGAGGCTCCCTGCATTCCTGATGCAGTGCTGCTGAAGTCCTCAGTGATGATAAGGGTGAAGTGATGGCAGCTGTTGATGGAAGACTATTGCGTAAGATGCTAGGGGCACATTAAGATGGTTTTTCCAGCACAGAGAGTGTCCGTGCAGGAATGCGAAGCCCACTTAGTTTGCAGTCTCCGAGCTGTTCAGTCTCCTCTGGGGTCCACTTCGGTTTGGCTTGATTGAAATTCTGACGGCACAATCTGAATAACTGCCTGGTCAGACCTGCTTCAGGCAAGGTGTGCCCTTAATAAAGCAAAATACGCAAAGAAAAAAAAAAACCTGATTGAATATTTTGTCCTCACGGGTTGGAAAGGTAACCAGTTCCAGCACAAATCAGCGAGAATGAAGATTGCAGAGTTGGGATGTCTGGTGTCGACTTCTGCAATGTGTTCCTCTGATAAGCATCCCATTTCATCATCTCTTGCCGGGGGATGAGATGTAGATGCCAGCTGAAATTAAGCAGTAAAATTGTCTAGTAGAGGAGACTAGTTTGCAAGCTAAGAACGAATGTGTCCCCAAAGAAATCATCACCTAATAAATATATATACTGCAGTGTTTCCCACAGAAATAGATTCTGTGTGTGGCGGTAGCTGAAGGCGGGAGGGGGGAGATCAGCAAACTTCTTTTCTTTTCCTTTTTTGAGTGTGTGTTTTTTTCCTTTGTGACCCTTCTGTTTCCCCTCTCTGAATTTGGAGGATTTTACAGGTCCATGAACGCAGCACAAGCAGAACTTTTCATGACCTTTCCTTTTCCCTTGGCAGCAATTTATTGAGTTTAAGGTGTGTGGGGGGGGAATTGAAGGAGAAACTGATTATTAACATTTAAGACTTCCTTTCAATCAGCTTGTGGTAGAATCAAACGGAGCTGATCAGATTAGACTGATGGATCCCAGCTGGCCACCAACGTTGTTAGACTTGATATTTGGTTGAATTTAGGTTCGTGCCAATTTGATGTAGAATACTGACTAGGTGTATCTGTTGCACCTTGCATCATGTTTGAGAATTTTTGCACATTGTGACAGCATTGCTCTAACTTTTGAGCGTGCCTGTCCTGTGTCTACATTGAAAACAGTTAATATAATAATTGTAAAATAATACATTTCATTCAAAAGGCGCCTGTCAAACCACCCAAGGTCACGTTACAGAGCGTAAAACAACATACAGAACGAGAGATGTGTGAGCAGACACATATTGTTGCTGTGATAAAATCAGTAAGACTGTTTAAAAGGGGGGTTTTGTGATGGGATTTGAAGGAAATTATGCTGTCAGACTGCTGAATGTATAGGAAGCCTATTTGTGTTAAGTCCTTTATGTTCGAGGAGATCCTTTGTGGATAACA
Source organism: Epinephelus cyanopodus (assembly GCA_026686955.1). NCBI lineage: Eukaryota > Metazoa > Chordata > Actinopteri > Perciformes > Serranidae > Epinephelus > Epinephelus cyanopodus. The sequence goes on along the minus strand of CM048926.1, from coordinate 18,508,227 downwards.
TGCGCTTCATTACAAGAGAGGAGAAACTGTCATTAAGTCATTAATGAGCTTTTTTTTTTTTTAAGATATTTTTGGGGGCATTTTTTTAGCCTTTAATTGACAGGACAGACAAGTGTGACGGGGGGGAGAGAGGGGGGGAGCGACATGCAGGAAACGGCCACAGGCTGGAGTCGAACCTGGGCCCCTGCGGCAACAGCCTATACATGGAGCGCCTGCTCTATCCACTAAGCCACCGGTGCCCCAACAGACTCATTTTTTTATTGTAAAAAGAATATTTATTAGTATGTGCTCAAAAGTATAAAACATGTGAAACCCTGTTCTTTTTTCCTAAACCTAACCACTTGTGTTTGTTGTTGAAGGCAAAAAAACCCCCATCAATTTGTGGTTTTATACTAATGTAGTGTGTTTATTTTGAAAGAAGACAATGCATGTAACAGGCAGAACTTGACACGGTGTCCCAGAACGTCAACAGCCAACGCACCCAGGGTACCTGTCACATTGTGTATGGATGTGAAATTTGTGTGTAATTTGTCTGTTCGCAGACGGAAATTTACGTGCATGTCCGCAATTCAGCAGGTGGTGGGGCCACGAAGGAGCACACGCCAGCTGAAAGAATTATTTGAGACAACACATGGTTTTTTTGTGGCTTTTTGATCACTTGAATGAATAAATCTGATTTGAAAATGTTTAATTTACATTGTATAAAACAAAGCTTTAGGCTATTAAGATTCAAATAATTTGAAGACAATGCATACAAACTGCTGTAGGCTATATGTTATCCGTATCATTTGTTAAAATAAATGTTAAATAGCTCTACACTCCGACCGCCATCACTGATTTAGAGTTTATCCATTACGCACAAAACATCTCTGGTTTCCTGTTCCCACTTCATTCAAAACCCCACAAATGAATCTTCTCTTTGTTTGGTGACCACTCCGCTATCAATGATGATTTTCAGAATGTATTATGATACAACACCTTACAGTCTGGGTTTGATGTTGACTCCAGTGGAGGCATGTCGCTGTCTCCGTCAGGAATAATTCCTGACAGAGAGGTCTCCCCAATTATGCCGGCGATGTGCTCGTCGGCAGATAGTTGTGACTGTGAGCCTCCTCCTCCTGTGGCTGCTGTATTTTTGTGTGTGTGCACATGCGTTTCTTTGCCTCCAGTTTCATATCAAACCATTTACGCTTCACCTCTGACATGGTTCTTTGTACCCAGAGACAACATTAACAGCATCTGTTACCTCCCTCCAGGCCTTGGCTTTGCCTGTCCCTGTCACACCACCACTAACTGAAGAAAATAAAATGTTTTTTCTTCAGTCCACTTCACCCAAAATTATTTCGATCTCCGCTTCGGAAAAACTCTTTTTCCTTTCTGTCTCTTTCTTTCTATGTGCCATGACTGACAGATCGACTGAATGCACCTACACCTCCTTATATGGTGGTCATTGGCTATTCATGGGCGGGGATTTAGCTAATTGCTGATCATCAGGAGCGCGCTGTCACTTTACGATGGATTGCCATTCATGATCATACACACATGTTTACGATCAAATCTGAGTTTCCAGCAGCGTTCCTGAATCCGGAGTAGGTTTTTAGTAGAGTAGGCTTTTATGTGCAAATCTACACACAGATTTACTCACTTTTCATGAATGAGACCCATTGTGTTTTTTCAAAATACACTTCCATCAGACGCCGCCTGTCCACATACCATATTGCTGTGACAGGTGTCATGTGGCTGACCAGCAGCTTCATCATAACACTGTGAAAGGTCCTGGCCAGTCTCATTATATGAATACTATTCTGCAATCAATGCCGTTCCTTCTGGTTCAATATATTTGACGTGTATCTCATGTGGTGTTGTGTTCTGGTTTATACCTGACACTTTTTGTACATTGTTTAAACTCCATGTCGCCAACTCCTTGTGTCAATGTGAAGAAGACTGAAACTGTTGTAGCTTGTGGTTTGTTTTTGTTTGAATATATAACAGAGATGCTGACATTATGAAAATTAAAAGATGCAGAATGTGTTGCGGAACAGAATGCAGTGAGGACAAAGGTCTGTAAATACAAGTGGAATGTTGCAGCAGTCAGTTTGACTTCAGCAGTCGAACAGAGCAGACGGATATCACAGCTTGGCTCGAACTTCAAAAGAGATCCACAACACCTCAAAGATGTTCGGACAACGTATTTTTGGCCGAAAGGTTTGTCTCTATCTGTCTTTCTGTAGATCCATGGCTTTTAACGTGACCTTGTGAAATGAAAAAGTTTCCATGGCTTCAGTGTGTTTTTCGATACTTGCAGTCAAATTATGATCTATCTAGAGGGTTTTTTGTAGACACAGATGATAGTGTTACCCTGATTCCCTCGACAAAAGCAGAGGGGATTTTCCTGTTGTATTCAAATATTGCAGGAAAACAACAGTTTATGATACTTTTGTGTTTTGTACAGCAAATAATCTTCAAATATTTCCACCACTATAATGATTTTTGAAGTGTAAATGTAATCAGCGGAAGTAAAAAGCTAATGTTATCTAAATTACTTCACTCACTACCCCAACAAGGCTGTGAAGCTGTCAGTGTGATGATGCTCTGTAGTCTAATTTAATCACTCGTTAGCAGCCACCTTTGTAAGACACCTAAAGGCTTAAAATTTCACAAGTGGGATATTTACTGACATATCTTACCTCTTAAAACAAAATGTGGAAGTCTTTGGTGTTAAGCACAGACCTTATTTCAGGCACCTAACCAAAACCAGGTTCGAAAAACTCACTGACTTCAAGACAAGGAAACCAAGTGTGCAAAAATACAAACTCATTTTTAATTTTCAGTCAATGTTCATCTTATTTTTCTTCATTTTTAACAGAGGAAACGAGGATCTTGTAAGAAGACTGTGGCTGATGAGAAGAAACAGCACTCCAGCCATCAGACAAGGTAAGGACATACACTTCAATACAAAATACACTTCAGTGGTCTGTTTCATTTGCAGCCTTTATTAAGGGTTTAGAAGGATTTTACCAGAAATAAAGTAGTATTAATACAAGTATTTACATTTTCTAGTATGTAGTTTCTTGGTAGTAATCCAGACCATTAAGAGTTAGTGCCAGAGCTGCAGACCTGAGATTTGAAAGCAAAATTTTCATTGTTTTTTAACTGGTAAAATCTTGGAGCGCTAAAACAATAAAATTATAAATATACAGGCAACATGTAGAAGCTGTCTGAGATTAGTGTTTTTAGTGTCAAGTATTTGACGCAAATTGTTTCTGATTGTGTTAACTGTGAGAGTGATTTTTTTTCTGGAAACAATTCTTGCAAATGATTTATGATTAATTTATCTGGCCTTGAAAGTAGAAAAATTAACTGTGTCTCTCTTAACCACCAGCGGCGGTGTCCAGGATTTACCTGCAGCTCCAGTCTCACCAAAGCTAGCTTGGGAGGACCGACAGCCAAAGAAGAAGAGCTGGTGGAATCGCCTCTTCGGTTACCTTGACGTATGTTTGACGTCAGAGTGTCAGAGCTTCATATGAATCTCATTTTAGTAGACTGTAACATTTGTATTTAAACATTTTAGTTGGAAATGGCTGCGAAATAAGAAGAAGTTTAAAACAGTTTTCTCATAATATTGCTTTGGTTTTCACTCTACAGAAGGAACGTGTTCCTGGTAGGAGGCCTTCGCCCCACAGGAAAGGTAAGACGCTCATTCAGAGTGTGTTTTTGTTTCTACAGACATGTTGTTTGCTAACTCTTTCATTTTCCCAACAATACCCCAGAGATGAGCACAAGGACACAGAGTGTCTGTATGATTTATCTCTGTAAAATAACCAACCATGTTTCTCTTTAGACCTGCTGTCACCACCTCAGACGCTCAAACTGCGTCACAGGAGGAAGCCAAGAGGGATTTTTGGTGTTGGCTGTCGATCAACTGCGGGGTATGTTTCACAGAAAAGAACCAATGTCACCAGATATTGACCAGCCAGGACTCAGTGAGAGTACTGATGTTGTTAATTGTTATGTTTGCATTATTGAACAATTCAAGTTTGTTTTTCCTCCAACAGAGAAAACGTGTCTCACCAGTCAACATCACCAACGCTGGAGAGAAGGATGTGCCAAACCCTGGGAGGAGGTAGTGACATTCATTCCATGCTGCTTTCAGTGTCTGTCAGGAACATAAACAGTTGATCATTTTTCTTAATTCCTCTTATATTCACTTACTAATATTCTCACATAGATTAACATATCATATATTTAACTATAAGTGACCTTAATGAAATCATGTTCTTCCAGTTTTTTGGTGGTTGCGTTAGTTTAAATCTTGCAGTGATATTCTGTAGCAAAAGTATTCTTACAATATTTTTACGTTATTAATTTTATTAATTTCTTTTTGTGTATGTTCTGCCTCTTGACGATGACAATTTCTTCTTACAGTTTTCAGAATACCCCCATCAAGCACTTCGGGTGAGTACATCTGCACATGAATCAAAGTTGTAACAAGAGATGAATCCATCAAATCAAACTGAAATACCTGTTTGTGATTGGTCAGTGAAGAATGAATACTGACGTGTGTTTTGACTCGCTGTGTTTCTGTGTCAGATTTCCAAACATTGGGCAGACCTGCTACATGAACGCAAGCCTGCAGAGTCTCCTAACATTAGAGGACTTCATTGGGGGCATCAGTCGCATGGAGCAGGTCTGGAGCTCAGTACCTGAGGCTCAACTGATGAGGTACAGCAGCCACACACGTACATTCACACTTACGTCATTCTCAAGTTTTTCCACAAACCTGAGTACCAAAATGAAACACATGCAAAAATGTCTCTTTTTTCCTCTCGCCTTCTGCAGGAGCTTGATGGGTGTCAGGGACGTTCATTCGTCCACAGACGCACTGGTTAAAATCTCCTTCCTGCAGTCCTTTAAGGCTGTTGTCTCTGCCCAGGCACCTGAGTTCTGGGACACACAGCAAAAGGTGAGTCAGCCGGCTTTACATTCTGTTGTTTCACCTCCTGACTGTCTGGACTCTGTGTTTAAACTCTTCTCTGTGTATTCAGGACGCTCATGAGTTCCTGACTGCAGTCCTGGAGCAGATGAGAGGTCTGGCCCCTCTGCTGAAGGAGAGAGCAGCTTTCATGGGCACATATTATACCTGCCCTGTACAGGATAACCTGGTGATCACAATGGAGAACACCAGGACATGCAAAAGGTGAGACTGCACAGTTCAGGGTCACACAGTTGGTTTTTAATGTTGCCACCTTAATGATCTGGTCTTGAATAAGCCCTGCTCTTGTCCTGTTATGAAACAAAATTGTGTTGTGACCACTGCAGCCAATATTAATGTGTATTGTCTCTTTAATGTGCAGCTGTGGAGCACAGTCAGTGAGACGGGAGGAATCTACAAACCTGTCTCTCGACCTCCTCCCTGGAGGCTCTGTGGAGGAGATGCTCCAGGAGTACCTTAAGGTAAGATCCACAAATCCTCCTTCAGTCACATGATCACTGACTGATCTAAAACATCATGCAACAAACACTACAGACACACACACACACGAGCATGTGGACGTGTTGTAGTTGTGTTCATAACACACAGCCTGTTTCTCTGTGCTGCTCTGCAGGAGACGGAGGTGGAGTTCAGGTGTGGCTGCGGAGGGAACAAGTCCAGCTGCAGATCATCCTTCCTCACTCTGCCACAGTAAGTGACATCACATCTGACATAAATGATCACCTGACCTGGGTGGTTCCCAAACTGGGGTCCACTGACCCTGAGGGACCCTTGAGAGTCAGCTGATCTCAGCGTCAGACACCAACACACAGAGGCACCCTTTGTGGCAGTATGACACGCAGCGGGCAGCAGCACTTTGTGACGCTGCCTGCAACAACTGTAGTATAAAGGGAAAGAAAGTCTGTATAGGGCAGGCAGGAGGGGAGGCGAATGGGTCAAACAGACTTATTTCATGTCGTCCCTGAATATCCAAAGCTGACACAGGGGGGCACATAGGGTGTCATATTTTGAGGTGTAGGTCCACTGACAAAGCGTCAGTATCTGACGAGGTAGGATGAGAATGTGTTGCTCCACTTTGTCTTTAGGCTCAACATTAATCCTCATATTTTCATACCTTTTCCCTCAGAGTGCTCATCCTGCAGCTGAAGCGGTTTCGCTACTCTCCCTTCTTCAAGCTTGAGAAGGCTGATGACCCTGTTAGGCTGACAAGGGACCTGCTGGTCTCCACCACACAGGTAAAGAAAAACAGAAACACAAAAATCAGGCTCATGTGAAAGTAAACATGTGTAGTGTGTGCTGTTGTTTTGTGTGTGTACGTGTGAAGCTAACTCTTGAACTGTGTTCCTTCACAGGATGGAGGCTGCTACAGCTTGGTCAGCGCCATCAGCCATTTTGGCTCCACAGAAAGGGGTAAGAGAAGCACACACTGAAGGCTGAATGTGACCGTCTGTTGTCCTCTGTCATGTTGTAGATAGAAACATTTCAGGTCCTGATGGAATTAACCAATTATGATTATTCACTTTATTTATTCTGAGTAGTTTTAGTGGAGCTTTATCCTTTTCTGTGTGAAATTGATGGTTATTTCTTCCTATTTTGATTGATACATTTAGTTATTAGCACTCTGCTTTATTTGGAACTCTTGTCCGCTACCTTCTTATGTTTTATGTAGAAAACCATAAAAGTTTTAAACATCATGTCATATTCAGAATCTTTTTGATACCACTCTCTAAGTTGTAACTAATGGTTTTATGAATATTAAGAAATAAATAATAATGCTTTATAGGTGGGTTATACGCTGAACTGTTGTGATTCTGAAAAATTCCCCTTTGTCTGTTATCAGTTAACCTTCATAACCTCCACTATGTTTCAAGATATTAATCAAGATCTCTCTCTTAATAGGACACTACATCAGCCAAGGCATCCACCCAGACAACAATCCGGACGAACCAGGTGATCATTGGCTCAGCTACAATGATTCAATGGTCTTTGAGACGTCCGGCAAGTTAGTCTGTGAGCAGCGGAAGAGATGTGCTTACATCCTGTTCTACAAGAGAAGTAAGAGGACAACACCGTCACATCCTTAACTCAAGTCCTGAAGAGGAGAGAGATTTTTTAAATGCGCCAGCATAGTGTTTATATCAAGTGTGTTGTCTTCATTCTCAGTAGTGTAACACAACTGAAGACGTGATGTTGGACTAAGAGACCTGGACACAGTCAGGACGTGATGTCGGACGAAGGGACCTGCCACAGTCAGGACGTGATGTCGGACGAAGGGACCTGGACACACCACATGGAGACAGGGTGACCATCGTGGAGCCAGGAGACCCGCCGCGGGACAAGGGAGGTAAGTGAGTTCTAATCTTGTCTGTGTTCTTGGTGCAGTTGTTCAACGTGACGGTGGACAACAGATGACCAGGAGAGATGACTGGAGGATGAACGAAGGAGATGTCCCGTGGCCAGGAGCAGGTGAAGGTTCCCTTGCCCTTAGGAGGATGGGCCCCCCAGAGAGACTGGTTCCTCCCAAGGTTTCTTCCTATAGTAGGGAGTTTTTCCTTGCCACTGTTGCCTACTGGACAGCAGGACAGACCCAACTCATCTCCTCAGCATTGACACCACTGTTGTAGAGATGGTCCTGCATTGTGCCAGACTAAGGCTTGCTCTCTGGGGAGAACTGCAAAAAGAAAATAAATATAATTGGACTTTAAGATTTTGTTGGTTGTATTTTAATGTATTTGTCAGTGGGAGTTTTTATAGCTCCATAATACAGCGTCAGTTCAGAAAAAAGTTGGAACATTGTGTAAAATGTAAATAATAACAATCAAATCCTTTTTGACTTATATTCAAAATGAATAAAATATGTAAGACAAAATATGTAATTTTCAAAATGATGAATGTATAGGTTTTTGTAAAATACGCACTTATTCTGATTTTGATGCCTGCAACACGTTCCAAAAAACGGTAGGACAAGAGCAACTAAAGACCGGGGAAGTTGTTGAATGCTCAAAAAACACATGTTGGAACATTCCACAGGTAATAAGGCTAACTGGTATATGATAGTATCATTTACCAACAGGTACAGGGAGCGTCTTAACAAGGCTCAGGTGTTCACAAGCAAGGATGGTCACTTTTTGAAAAACTGTGTGGGCAAACAGTTTGAGAACAACTATTCTCAATGCACAGTTACAGAGAATTTAGGGATTTCACCATCAATGATCGATGATATCATCAAAAGATTCAGAATTTTCTGCATTTAAGGGGCACAGGTTCAGTCCAATACTCTGCACGCTGGAACAGAGAGCTGGTGAGTCACTGAATGCTCTCAAACAGCAAACAGTTCAGAGGTGTGCAGCGGTACAGTTAAGAAGCAGACAGGAAGTGGCATCAGATGAGCAGAGGGTTCGATACAAGGGGAACACACAAGGGAAGCCAACACACGTGTGAGGAGCCGACTGTAGGCAGGTCGTAACCACTGAGGAACCAGCGGTGATGATGAGTGGATTCTGTGGCGAACACACAAAGGCAGAATGTGCAGCCGTGCTTAAGGTAATCCACAGTGCAAGAAATCACAGGCAGCAGAACAGGTAAACTCACAACAGAGAGCTGACTGGAAGTCAGAGGCAGTGCCAGACATTGTAGACATCCAGGGCTTAAGCGTGGTTGAACTACGGGGGTCCAGAGCCTTTGTGCTCCACTGTCTCTCAGGTTAACTCATATTGCAGTGGTGCCTGGATAGTGTGACGTGTGTGGTTGTGCTGCTGCCGTGGTCCTGCCAGATGCCTCCTGCTGCTGATGTTAACATTAGTCATACTTCTACTGTTATTATACACATATGATTATTGTCACATATGTATACTATCTCTCTCTCTCTCTCTGTCTCTCTCTCTTTCTGTCTCATTGTGTCATACAGATTACTGTTAATTTCTTCAGGCGTCTTTTAAGGGAATTATAATGGCAAAATTTAGACTTAAAATATGAGACTGACCTACAATAGATTCAAGTTACTGTATACTCAGCCTGCTGCCCCTTATATATATAATATATAATATATATAATATAATATCTAATACCAAATATCAGCTTCAATGGATAGACAGAAAACAGTCTGCCCTCATTCAACCTGTAATTGTGCACAATGGACTAGGTTGAATTATGGAAAATAATGTTGAAAGAAGCCTATTAAATCAACACAATGCAAACATATTGCTAACCAATGCATTGTTAATACTTGTTTGCATCTTTATGTTGGATGTGGTTGAGTGACAGAACGAAAGGGGTCAAAGTTCAATCAGCTGTGGAACACGGGCTTACAGAACGTGTCGCAAGCCACTTGCTACGTTGCTAACGCCAACCTTCAGACGGCAGAGGATGCTGACAAACTTGTAATAAGAACGTAGCAAGTGTAACCCTTCTATTCTGCTTGAATAAAATCTGAGTTAACACAGCATGTCAACCAGGGATATTTTATTTTCTTAAGTTACGCTTGGATTTCTAAAATCTTTGGTGGACATAACGTCAGGTAATGTCATGCTTTTGTAGACTATTTGCAACATCAACACTGTAAGACAAAGATGTCTATGCCAGAAAATTGATCATAATGGTGACTTCTCTGACATTTTAACCAAGACTGGTATCATAAGTATCTAATGTTGCTAGATGAGGTTTCAGTTTCACGTCAAGAGATATTTCATAAGTTTCATAAGTTCAATCCCCAACCTGATATAGTGTTCGGCAGATCACTGGATGCATCGGCTGCTAGCGACATGACAGATGGTGTTTTCTTGAAAAACTTTCTGATGTCCATGATGTGCAATCACCAGATGAAAAGGATCGGACGGTGACTTGCGACAGCAGGCTGACGTTAGGCGGCCTGCCAGGCCATATAGTGTTCGATGTCAGGCTACCTGTTGGCGGTTTGATTTTGCTCACATTTCATTGATTGATGTGGTTGTCTTTATAATAGGGGGTATGCACAGATTGATGGATAGTGTAACGGACAGGGTGATGTGACTTTATAGGAATGGATTCTGTTACTGTTAAAAATGTGTTCAGCTACAGCAAAACGTCTGTTATGGTAGTTGTTGAGTTTTCCATAATGTCAGTGAGTTACGTGTTTTAGATGCTGTGAAGCCTGTCAATCAATACTGGCACCTATGATAGTGACCTGTGTGAGATACAAACCTGTGATTGGCAGAGGCTTGAGAAGAGGATTGCTGTTATGCCCAGTTTGTGTGTGTGTGTGTGTGTGTGTGATGATGTTGTAACACAACAATCCAATATCACTTAAGTAAGGAATAAGGAAGACAGACTGTTAGCATCGCAGTGCTGGGGTTGGGAAGTGTGTGTGTGTGTGTGTGTGTGTGTGTGTGTGTAGTGTTTAAAGATGACAGAGGAGAAGAGTAATGGGAGGTGAGACAAAGAAAAGAAGGGATTCTCTGAAAGTTTAAAAGTGAAAGAGGCAGAGGGAACAAGGGATGAGGGACTCTTTCACAGCAGTTATTGTCTCTACACACACACACACACACACACACACACACACACACCTACACACAGAGATTCAGTCTCCAAACAAATCAGTTTGCTCACCTGCCTCTGCTGGTAGACAGCACTGAATGCAGCGAACAAGCGCTGGAATACAAATAATGTTTAAATGTTTTAACATCTGTGAGTCAGTTTGATTCATGACTCAGGAGTCTGAGCATTATTCTTTCAGATTATATCTGATCAATAGAGCAGCAGATGCAGCATCAATAAAGGTGTCAAAATTTTACAAAAATATACAATATATGTGAAAAGGAAGTTCATACAAAACATCCATGTGTAACTGTTTTATTATTCAGTGTCAAGTTGTGACTGTGACTTGATGTTGCGTCAGAGCGAGATCATTCAAAGTCCAGATGTGGTGGGATGGCTGCCACTTTTTAATGATGCTGTTTTTTACAAGGTGAATAAGGGGAACAATGCTTGCTGGTAAAGCTTAGGTCAAATCATTGGAGACAGCCCAGATGCAAGCAAACACAAACATGAGAGTGACATCAATAGTTTGAAAAAGATAAACAATATTTGAAATTCATTCAGTGTCTTACATCAGTCACATGTTGGTCGCTGCTTGTGTTTGCAGTTTTCAATAATACGATTTTGTGGGAGAAGCCACTGAGGCACTGCTGTGATTTCGGATGCAGCAAAAGTTTTTGACCATTTGATCCAGGGTTGGGATCAATATCCCCATTCATTGTATCTCATGCTTCAATGCACACAAACATCCACATCTACATGCCTGTGCTCACAGATGACATAATACACCTTCCTGACAACGGTTTCACACTATCCCACTGACAGTTGGTGGCAGCAGCATTTAAAGAAATGTGCCAGCAAAAAGCCTGAAAAAAGAAAGCAAACACAGATGTAAACAATATAGTAGGGCTGCCCCTGACTAAGAATATTCCTACTCGACCAAAAGTCATCATTTAGATCCATTAGTCGACTAGTCGCCTGCATGTTTATGATATTAATTTAATTATTAAATGATATATTGTGGGCGGGGTAACACAATGGTTTGAGTTGAAGGTGTGAGAAAGAATAGTATCAGTAACATTGTAAACACTGTGCTACATTACAGAGAAATACAAAACCGTACTAATGAACCTTCATTAATATAGGCCTATATTTTATCTACAAGTGCACGTCACACACTGAGCGAGCCGCCTGTTAATGACGCTGTCGGCAAAGCAGTAATGACTGTGCTAAGTGGCTAATGGGCATGTAGCTACTGACATGTTTCAGATGATACGTCATGGCCCAATCCCAAACTGGTCCTATCTCCTCGCCCTATTCACTCCTCATGCGTTTGTGCAGTCACGTGGAGCTCCGCCATATTAAGGGCCGTCCCAAACCAATTATCGCTGAGTGCGAGTGGACTGCTCAGCCCTTAGATAGTGAGTGTGCATCAGTGCAGGTTTCTGATGAGCCCAGCAGGAAGCGCAACATCACAAATGTACAAATGTAAGAGTTCTGTCTTTCTACTATTAAAATATTTTAGATCAAACACACACATTTGTTTTCCCCAACCTGACTTTACAGTCTCAAACAAACTCACAGAATGTTTGGTGTCAAAAGATGAAAACCTACATGTCCATATGCTTAAATAAACTATTTAAAACTGTCTGAGAAATTCCTCATCCCATTCTCATGATTTTTAAAAAATATACATATAATTCTGTGTTCACAGGGACATAAGAAAAAACAAAGCAGTTAACCAATTTACGGATTAAAAATGACAGTCTCTTCACTAAAAAGAGGAATGCTGCAAAGCATTCTAGCAGACTGTCTAGAAAATGATTTGGCCGTCATGTTTGCAGTCGACCAATGAAGATGAGTTTACATATCACCTTGGGTTCGTCCTTCACCTTCTCAAAATGATCCCACACTTTGGATTTCCTGCCCGACATGTTATTAACTAGCCTGTGGAATAACCGCAGGTACCAGCCCTGGAAATTAACCTGACTCCTGTCTGACTGCTGAGCGTGGCCACTTCCTGTGTCTGTCCTTTCAAATTAAATTCCCACATGATCCAGTCATACAGGTTTAGATTTTATTATTACAAGGTGCAGCTCCTAATAGAGTTTCACGTTTGTTTGTTTTTTCTGCGATCAAGCAATGAAATTTTGCCGACCTTTTTGGTCGACTAACGTTTGGTCGACTGTTAGGGGGCAGCCCTAATCGTCGATCGAGTCTTGAGTCGACTGAAGACTCGCCATCGCTATTGAGATTCAGCAAATTTTAGGAAAAGGCGCCAGGCTGTAGACGTATGGCGCACATAGTTGACCATATGATGAAACATTTTTTTAATAGGCTACACATTTACACAACTGGAAAACGTAAGAATCACTTTCGGGCTCCAACAATGATAAATGAAAATGAAAATGTTAAAAAATAACTGTTACTCATTTTCGTCAGAGCTGCAGGGAGCCACTGGAGAAGGGCCAAAGGGCTGCATGTGGCTGCTGAGCTGCACGTTTCCTACCCCTGATCTGGCCTTTGAAATGTTTTTCCAGAGATAGACTTGCAAACTTTATATATGAAGAGGAAAAGCATTTATGCTGGCTGTAGCATGGTAAACTTGGGTCCATACTGACACTGGGGGAACACCAAGAGAGCAGAAGCTATACAGTAACTCATGCCGCAACCCTGAGGGAGACGACCAGGGGCAGAGATGAGAGAAACTCCCCCTCCCTCCAGCTTTAGGTTTGTCTCCGACTGTTTTCCTCAAACTTTAAACTTCGTGGGAGTTTGTGTTTGTACTGCAGTCTCAACTTCCTCCAGCTCCCTACGTGTGCCGCTTCACCATAGGGTTTAAAATCCCCGAGGTTTGAAGTCATTACTTGCTGCTCATTTAAAGAGTTAAGATATCTTTTTTTCTTCTCACCCTATAGGTGCAGCAGCGTCTTATATTACTTTCCTGTCACATGCCCAAAATTGCCTCTGTGTGGTCGTATCTCTGAAGGTTTTGTCATCTTTTTTTCTCGGTAGATTCAAAGGGCCTGTCAAAGTTTAGTGCAGACGAAGCAATCTTTCTCTGCACACACCAACAGTATATGTTTATACTGTTGTACCGTTTGGAGCCAAATCAAAGGGGGGGTTAAAGCAAAAGACTTGTAATAGTGCAACTAATAAATAATTGAAACTGCTGCAACATGTTGAGTTTCCTCCCAACACCATGAAAGTCATGACAGCCAGCTTTGATCAAGCAGCTGGATTTCAGGTTCCACACCAGTTAGACATGACCAACATGTGGCCCTGTACAATTTGTTGGTAGTAGGAAGAAGAACTTGATTCAAAACAGGCTGCGGTCAAGCGCAGTCATTCCACCGAAACTGCTCTGCTGTCAGTGAGGAAACCCTGAGGTCAGCGAGAACTGATGCCCACTAATCAATTCATTACAGCTCACTAAGGATGTTGATTCTCACATTTTTCACACTCTGAGTAGACGTGTAATAGACTCCATTCTTGGCTGCTTGGTATATTGTTTGTTCCCCAGTGTGTTTGTGCTATAAAGCTCTGTTTCCACCAAGCAGTACAGTACAGTTCAGGATGCATTTTTTCCCATTCCACTGTGAAAAGTTGTGGACGGTACCAATGTAACCGTTCTGTACCGTCCCCATTTTTGGTCCCCCCTCTGTTGGGGTACCTAGCACACAGATCTGGTACTAAAAGGTGGAGCTGTGAACACTGCAGTCTGTTGATTGGTCAATAGAGGACGGTCACTCTGCTCAGGGCTGAGTTGTGTGTTTTGAGGCTGCCCCTGTGACCTGTCCCCAGATAAGCGGATGAAAATGGATGGATGGCTTGACAAAGGCATCTGCAAAATGAATGTAATGTAAATGCAACTACAGCTGCAGCTATTTTGATCATTAAATAGTCACTTTAAAAGCAAAAAAGCCAAACATTTTCCGGTGTTGAGCTTTTTAAATGTGACAATTTGATGCAGTCATGCGTCACACATGATGATAAACTGAAGAGCTTTGGGTTTTTAGACTGTTTGATAAAGCAAACCATTTGAAGATGCCAATTTAGGCTCTGGAAAATTACGCCGTGCATGTTTCACTATTTTCTGACTTTTTCCCTTAGCAAAATGAAAATAAGTGTTGCAGCCTTAAATGTAACATCGCGGCTCAGATCAACTCCAGGTCGAGTTGATTCCAGTTTCTCAGCTATTGACCACCTCTCCAGCCTGTTGTCACCACTCTGTCACCTCTTTCCATTTCCCCTCTTGCTTCCCCCAGTCCTTCATCACCTTCCTCTCCTCTTCAATTCCCCAGTCATCTCTGATCCTTCACCACCACCTCCTCCAAACTTCACTCCTCACCCTCTACACCACTCCTCCTCCTATCATTTCCTTCAGTATGGCACACTTTAACTATAACTACTGTTTCTGTCTCCTTTACTTGCCATGTGATGCATGTCTTAACTAATTACAACGCAGGCTTTGTAAATAGGGAAACAGTTTTTCTTCATTTTTTAAATCAGGTCCTGAGCATTTAGAAATTGCTTTCTGAAGTCCAAATAAATGGCCAGCACTATACCACCACTACCACTCAGACATTTCCTCTGAAGTCAGTGTGCTCCTCTGGCTATTTGTCTGTCAAAAAATGAGTCGTAGAAAATGAAATTGTATATAATGGAGCCGGGTGGGAGGCAATTTTTGCAGTAGAAACAAGATTGACAACGACAGAGTGGAAAAGGAGGGCCCCACATGAACATCACAACCTTTTCATATTAATGCACTATTACTTTTCTAATACATGGAACCATCCTGTTTAATTTGCATTAACAGACAGCCACTTCTGCAGCAGCAACGACTTCTGCAGCTGCACAGTTACAACATCACACTCCCTCGCAGTCTTCCTTCCTCTGAGCCACCGCCGCTGCTGCACATCTCACACGTGCACCTGTTCCGTTCAATATGCCTGTGTAAGCACGTGTATCGGCACTTCCAGAAATCCAATTACATCCATGAGTGGAGGTCGGCGGAGGGAACATGAACATAATGTGCCAATATAACAGTCATAAGCCCAATAACAGCTCGGCTTTCTAAACATTTCACAGCTGACGCTCACAAGTTCCTGTCTTATTATGTCAAATGACAGGACATGCTTCACAGCCGATCTGCATATACGGTCACATCATGTAATGTTTTAAGGTCTTATGGGAGATTAATTTAATATAAATTAATATATGTTTGGACACCATGTGCTGAAATAAGGTAATAAATATGAGAAGGGAGGAAGTTCATTAGATAATTCTATAATAAACTACAAGTGTCAAACACTGCTGCTGCCCAGCATTCAGCAGCACGTAAAGTTGGCGACTAGCTGGTGAGTGTAGTGCGACATTTAGCAGCTAAAGAGCCAGATATTTCCCTCAGGAGCTGGAGACAAACCCAGAGGTAGAAGAGAGGGAACACTGAACATTCATCAGGTGGCCGCACGACTCTGAATGAATGCTAATGTTCTCACATATCTGCTAGATGTGTAAATAAGCCACTGTTTACCATATGTTCTCTTTCCCCTATATGCATTTAGAAGTGGCTGTTTACTGCCAACCTGACGTCCAGCTCACCTGCATGTCCCGAGTGCAGACACATCATCTGTCTCTCCTCGAACACCACACACACACACACACACACACACTGCATTGTGGAGGCAGTGATACACTCTGTTTTCTGACAGTGTTTACATTGAGCTTTGTGTTGTCCTGTACTGTGCCCACACGACTGACATGCCATCTTTATGTATATCGGCTCTGTCTCTGCATTTCTCTCGGATCCGTGTTTTTTCTGCTACAGGAAATGTAGGGTTGATTAGGGAAGACTGGGCAGAGTTAAAACAACTTTTGGTTTTGATGTCATTACTAAAAAAAACTCCAAGTGTTTGGATACAGTTTTTTTTGTAGGTGACTTGTATCTGTGCTCTACTTGTTAACAGTTGTCAGTTGTTTTTAGAAGCCATGTCAGAGTCACAATATTAATGGAAATGCTCGATGTCAAATGTTCCATCTGTCCCAACGTGCATCTACAACTCTGTACAATTATGTCTCTGAAGCCCCAAATATCTTCCAGCAGTGCACATTGAATAGTAAATGGTAAATGGACTGCACTTGTATAGCGCCTCTCTAGTCTTTCAACCACTGAAAGCTCAAAGCACTTTTATGCTATGTCACATTCACACACTAGGATACCATACATGGTGCAACCTGCTACTCAGTAACCACTCATACACACTCGCACACCGATGGAACAGCCATCGGGAACAATTTGGGGTTCACTTGGTTACGTTTAGCAAACATACATGTGGTTGGTTTAGAAACAAAGAACAGGGTTTAGAACGTTGGTGATTATCGGACACATCCACCATCCCTCCCAGCTACTTGGACTTTTCGCTCACTTTGCTTGCGTTGTTGTCTAGCTGCATTTCCCTATGACGCCACCAGACGCCATTAAACACTAACGGCAACCAGCCGCGTATCATGTCGACGTGAGAGGACGGCTTTTTTCGTCAGTGTCTGATGCTGGAAGTCATTGCCCAAGCACCGCTATTCAACGAAATAAGAGCAGGTTGCCAAATCACAAATACATATTTTTCCCTCTTACCTGTAGTGCTGTTTATGAGTCTAGATAGTTTTGGTGTGAGTTGCATAGTGTTGGAGATATCAGCCATAGAGATGTCTGCCTTCTCTCCAATATAATGGAAGTAGATGACAGCTGGGTCTTGACCCAGAGGAAAAGAAAATTTAAAATAAGATCTATTTTTTGCTCGGCCTGTTTCTCCTGGATATAACTGAGCTCAGTATAACACTAATATGAGATTTTGACCATTTTCTCTTACTTCTTAAATTCAGCTCCTAAGAGATAGGCTTCCTCTTGTGTCAGCCCGATCCTAATTTAAGATCCTCTTTTTCCTCTCTCACTGCAGTGATCTTTATTTGTCTGAAATAATTAGCCCGAGGTAACAGTAAGATACAAAAGAAACTTGCCTGCCTTTTAAATGAGCCTGCACATGTTCAGAAAATTTGTCTCTGTGATTAAAGAAGTTTCAGCTTGACTTAAGAAACCTCTGAGAAACCTCTGAGTACAGCAAATGGACTAAAATCTACCTCTGGGGAGTGATGAGAAGGGACGTGTCACAATGGAGTGTGTTTGTGTCCTTCAATAAAATTTGGTTGTGTGAATCCATTGAGAAGTTATGCACCTTTCCTGAACTTTGACCCTCTTTCTTTTATATTGGTCACCTTGGAGGTAAAACAAGCAGCACACAGAGATAAACCGGAGAGATCTGCTGTTGTTACTTTGCAGTGTATGTAGTTTAACTTTAAAGGAGAAGTCCAGTATTTTGCAATTTGAGCCCTATGTCTGGGTACGATCAAGCGGAAGTTTACACACGGATGTGAGGCAAAAAAATAGTTCCACAATCGAGATGAATAGCAAAAACACAGATGGAAACCACAGTTTGCTACGATTTTTATGTCAGAACATCAATGAACACCACTGACCACTCGGTGAGTTTCATGGCTTTGAAAACGAACGTTTAGGGTGGTTTTCGGACAGGTTCACACATGGCCATGGGCAACAGTGTTACGCCAGGCAGGGGAAAGCCAGCAATCATCACAATTTTGGTCTTAACCACTCTATTTCACCATAAACAAGCCAGAAATGGGGCTCAAAGTGCAAAATACCGGACTTCTCCTTTAACATTTAAAGTAAGATGATGGATTCTAATGTATTATATTACATTACGCCGATTTTAAAATCAGGTTTTTCATTGTTTTTTTTTATCTTGTGAAGCACTTTGTGTTGCATTTTTATGTATGAAAAGCCATATACATACATATGTAAATTACATTTGTATTTCCCTTTTGTTGTTTGTAATATTTTTGACTAATTTGTCAATTTTCCTATTAATATTGTTCGACTGGTCATCAGTAACTTGAATGCCTGGTCATTCATCATTGCGACTTCTGACAGCTGTCAATAAGCTGTCAAACAGCTGTCATCTGTTTGCAGCTCACTCGATGTGACGTATCGTCCGCTGTGCAGAGGATTGTGGGTCAGAATAGCCAGAAAAGCATGCTGGCTTGCAGACTGCAAAATCAGACCGGATGTAGTAGAACATCCTGGTATGTTTGGCATACTGCATTTGACATACTGTGTATTGGGACATACAATTTTTTTTTCTGGCATACTATATAGTATTTTGTGCCCCATTTTAAGCCCTGTTGCCCAGACCTACCTGCGTGGAAGGAAATTATATAGAAGTCATGTTTATTACAGTCATTATTTATATTGACAGAGCTGGCAAGAGAGAGGAAGTTAAGGAGAGATTAATGGAGAACCTTGCAGTTCAGCACAACACCATTTCCTTCTCAGTCCAGTCACCAACCCATCCCTCTATTTTCTGATTTTTCCCTCTTTCGCTCAACTCCGAGTTAAAGTTTCAACTCGGAACAACAAAGAAGATGGTGAGGTGGGAAAAAAGACAGTCTTCGGGAGAGAATATACTTTCCTTAAAAAAGAAAAAAGAAAGAAAAACAGAAGAGAGAGAGAGAAAGAGAGAAATCACATTATATAAAGCAAACTGTAGACACATACACGCATATATAAATATATATGGAGGAGGATTTCTTTTCTAGACGGCACAAGGTACACTCTTATCTGCTCCTCGGCACTTCCTTGGCAGCTCTCCTCCTGCTTTTGCTTTATCTCTCTTCCCTCTTTATTTACCATCCTCTGTTTGGTGAAAACCACCATAATTTCTCCGGGGATTTCTGTGAGCCCTCTGCTCTAATGCCCAAAACAACTGGAACAACAGACATTAATAATTTGCCAAGGGATGGAGTAATGATACTGTACACACAAGCACACCACTAAGATGAATGGAGGGCTCACTGGGTCTCTCATTAGTAAGCACAGGTTCCTCAGGACCAACAGTAAAGCATGATGTGTGTCTAGAGAAAAGAAAGATGGTGAAAGGTGGGAGAAGGGAGAGAGAAAATCAAAGATAGTGTGTGTTTGTGTGACTGAACGTTCAGCACTTCCTCAGCCTTTGCCGTCTTTTAAAATTTCTGCCAAGCTGTTTTCCACTTGGCCAAGTTTCCAGTTTCATTGTGTAATAAAGTCTCATGTTTTATAGACATTTTACATCATTAGGATTCTAGCCGTATCATCGATAAACAAATGAGTCTGCAATGTGCTCATTTTCGTCGGGAACAATTGATGAACTCTGAACCATAGAGCTCTCTGTGTTGTGTTGATATGAATGTACAATGTGGTGATCAATTAATATGTGTGCTTGCAAAGATCAATATGGTCATCACATGCAAGGTCTGAGCTCTATTTTCTCAAGGGGATCAAGGCCTCACAATGTCTTCAGTCGATGATCACAAACACAAACAGCCTAATTGATTCAGATTGATCTGTCACGTCACGCACACACACAAAGGCCACGAGGGCTGCTGGAAGGAGAGGATAACTACTTACTTATGGAGTTACTCACTGTGCAACACAATCCATTGCACAGCTGGTTATATGTACGCATTTTTGGTTGCTATTAAGAGTGATCTTTATTGGTATTTTTGTTTAGATTATTAAAAGTGCAGTTGATTGAATTTGTGAAAATAGTTAAGCAATGTCGCAAAAATCTCATTGAAAACGTCATAGTATAGTATGTTGAAAAGAATCTCATAAAAAAAATTAATAGTATAGTATGTCATCAAAATTTCTCTAAAAACGTCATAGTATAGTATGTCATCAAAATCTCACGAAGAAAATCATAGTATAGTATGTCGTCAAGTTTCACTAAAAAAGTCACAGTATAGTATGTCGAAAAAAATCTCACTAAAAAAGTCATAGTATAGTATGTCGAAAAAAATCTCACTAAAAAAGTCAGTATAGTATGTCATCAAAATTTCACTAAAACCGTCATAGTATAGTATGTCGAAAAAAATCTCACTAGAAAAGTCATAGTATAGTATGTCATCAAAATTTCACTAAAAACATCATAGTATAGTATGTCGAAAAAAATCTCATAAAAAAAATTAATAGTAGAGTATGTCATCAAAATTTCACTAAAAACGTCATAGTATAGTATGTCGGAAAAAAAACTCATTAAAAAAATTCATAGTATAGTATGTCATCAAAATTTCACGAAAAACGTCATAGTATAGTATGTCGAAAAAAAAGTCTCATAAAAAAAATTTATAGTATAGTATGTCATCAAAATCTCATTAAAAACATCATAGTATAGTATGTCGGAAAAAAAACTCATAAAAAAAATAGTATAGTATGTCATCAAAGTATCACTTTAAAAGTCATAGTATAGTATGTCATAAAAATTTCACTAAAAACGTCATAGTATAGTATGTCGAAAAAAATCTCATTAAAAATGTCATAGTATAGTATGTCATCAAAATTTCACTAAAAAAGTCATAGTATAGTATGTCGAAAAAAATTTCACTAAAAAAATCATAGTATAGTATGTCGTCAAAATTTCACTAAAAAAGTCATAGTATAGTATGTCGAAAAAAAATCTCATAAAAAAAAATAGTATAGTATGTCATCAAAATCTCATTAAAAACATCATAGTATAGTATGTCGGGGAAAAAAACTCATAAAAAAAATTAATAGTATAGTATGTCATCAAAGTATCACTTTAAAAGTCATAGTATAGTATGTCATAAAAATTTCACTAAAAAAGTCATAGTATAGTATGTCGAAAAAAATCTCATAAAAAAAAATTAATAGTATAGTATGTCATCAAAATCTCATTAAAAACATCATAGTATAGTATGTCGGGGGAAAAAAACTCATAAAAAAAAATTAATAGTATAGTATGTCATCAAAGTATCACTTTAAAAGTCATAGTATAGTATGTCATAAAAATTTCACTAAAAAAGTCATAGTATAGTATGTCGAAAAAAATCTCATAAAAAAAAATTAATAGTATAGTATGTCATCAAAATCTCATTAAAAACATCATAGTATAGTATGTCGGGGGAAAAAAACTCATAAAAAAATTAATAGTATAGTATGTCATCAAAGTATCACTTTAAAA
This sequence comes from Epinephelus cyanopodus, assembly GCA_026686955.1. Taxonomy (NCBI): domain Eukaryota; kingdom Metazoa; phylum Chordata; class Actinopteri; order Perciformes; family Serranidae; genus Epinephelus; species Epinephelus cyanopodus. Next base: position 18,486,633 of record CM048926.1, on the reverse strand, counting down.
GTCATAGTATAGTATGTCATAAAAATTTCACTAAAAAAGTCATAGTATAGTATGTCGAAAAAAATCTCACTAAAAAAGTCATAGTATAGTATGTCATCAAAATTTCACTAAAAACATCATAGTATAGTATGTCGAAAAAAATCTCACTAAAAAAGTCATAGTATAGTATGTCATAAAAATTTCACTAAAAACGTCATAGTATAGTATGTCGAAAAAAATCTCACTAAAAAAGTCATAGTATAGTATGTCATCAAAATTTCACTAAAAACATCATAGTATAGTATGTCGAAAAAAATCTCATAAAAAAAATGAATAGTATAATATGTCATCAAAATTTCACTAAAAACGTCATAGTATAGTATGTCGGAAAAAAAACTCATTAAAAAAATTAATAGTATAGTATGTCATCAAAATTTCACGAAAAACGTCATAGTATAGTATGTCCAAAAAAATCTCACGAAAAATGTCATAGTATAGTATGTCAAAAAAATCTCACTAAAAAAGTCATAGTATAGTATGTCATAAAAATTTCACTAAAAACGTCATAGTATAGTATGTCGAAAAAAATCTCATTAAAAACGTCATAGTATAGTATGTCATCAAAATTTCACTAAAACGTCACAGTATAGTAATTCATCAAAATATCACTAAAAAAGTCATAGTATAGTATGTTGAAAAAAATCTCATTAAAAACGTCATAGTATAGTATGTCATCAAAATTTCACTAAAAACGTCACAGTATAATAATTCATCAAAATATCACTAAAAAAGTCATAGTATAGTATGTCGAAAAAAATCTCATGACAAAAATTAATAGTATAGTATGTCATCAAAATCTCATTAAAAACGTCATAGTATAGTATGTTGGAAAAAAAAACTCATAAAAAAATTAATACTATAGTATGTCATCAAAGTATCACTATAAAAGTCATAGTGTAGTATGTCATCAAAATTTCACTAAAACCGTCATAGTATAGTATGTCGAAAAAAATCTCACTAAAAAAGTCATAGTATAGTATGTCATCAAAATCTCACGAAGAAAGTCATAGTATAGTATGTCAAAAAAAATCTCACTAGAAAAGTCATAGTATAGTATGTCATCAAAATTTCACTAAAAACATCATAGTATAGTATGTCGAAAAAAATCTCATTAAAAAAATTAATAGTATAGTATGTCATCAAAATTTCACGAAAAACGTCATAGTATAGTATGTCCAAAAAAATCTCACGAAAAACGTCATAGTATAGTATGTCGGGAAAAAAACTCATTAAAAAAATTAATAGTATAGTATGTCATCAAAATTTCACAAAAAACGTCATAGTATAGTATGTCCAAAAAAATCTCACGAAAAACGTCATAGTATAGTATGTCAAAAAAAACCTCACTAAAAAAGTCATAGTATAGTATGTCGTCAAAATTTCACTAAAAACGTCATAGTATAGTATGTCGAAAAAAAAATCTCATAAAAAAATTAATAGTATAGTATGTCATCAAAATTTCACTAAAAAAGTCATAGTATAGTATGTCGAAAAAAATCTCATTAAAACCGTCATAGTATAGTATGTCATCAAAATTTCACTAAAAACATCATAGTATAGTATGTCATCAAAATTTCACGAAAAACGTCATAGTATAGTATGTCCAAAAAAATCTCACGAAAAACGTCATAGTATAGTATGTCGGGAAAAAAACTCATTAAAAAAATTAATAGTATAGTATGTCATCAAAATTTCACAAAAAACGTCATAGTATAGTATGTCCAAAAAAATCTCACGAAAAACGTCATAGTATAGTATGTAAAAAAAAATCTCACTAAAAAAGTCATAGTATAGTATGTCGTCAAAATTTCACTAAAAACGTCATAGTATAGTATGTCGAAAAAAAAATCTCATAAAAAAATTAATAGTATAGTATGTCATCAAAGTATCACTTTAAAAGTCATAGTATAGTATGTCATCAAAATTTCACTAAAAAAGTCATAGTATAGTATGTCGAAAAAAATCTCATTAAAAACGTCATAGTATAGTATGTCATCAAAATTTCACTAAAAACGTCACAGTATAATAATTCATCATATCACTAAAAAGTCATAGTATAGTATGTCGAAAAAAATCTCATAAAAATTAATAGTATAGTATGTCATCAAAATCTCAAAAACATCATAGTATAGTATGTTGAAAAAAAAACTCATAAAAAAATTAATACTATAGTATGTCATCAAAGTATCACTATAAAAGTCATAGTGTAGTATGTCATCAAAATTTCACAAAAAACGTCATAGTATAGTATGTCCAAAAAAATCTCACGAAAAACGTCATAGTATAGTATGTAAAAAAAAATCTCACTAAAAAAGTCATAGTATAGTATGTCGTCAAAATTTCACTAAAAACGTCATAGTATAGTATGTCGAAAAAAAAATCTCATAAAAAAATTAATAGTATAGTATGTCATCAAAGTATCACTTTAAAAGTCATAGTATAGTATGTCATCAAAATTTCACTAAAAAAGTCATAGTATAGTATGTCGAAAAAAATCTCATTAAAAACGTCATAGTATAGTATGTCATCAAAATTTCACTAAAAACGTCACAGTATAATAATTCATCAAAATATCACTAAAAAAGTCATAGTATAGTATGTCGAAAAAAATCTCATGAAAAAAATTAATAGTATAGTATGTCATCAAAATCTCATTAAAAACATCATAGTATAGTATGTTGGAAAAAAAAACTCATAAAAAAATTAATACTATAGTATGTCATCAAAGTATCACTATAAAAGTCATAGTGTAGTATGTCATCAAAATTTCACTAAAACCGTCATAGTATAGTATGTCGAAAAAAATCTCACTAAAAAAGTCATAGTATAGTATGTCATCAAAATCTCACGAAGAAAGTCATAGTATAGTATGTCGAAAAAAATCTCACTAGAAAAGTCATAGTATAGTATGTCATCAAAATTTCACTAAAAACATCATAGTATAGTATGTCGAAAAAAATCTCATTAAAAAAATTAATAGTATAGTATGTCATCAAAATTTCACGAAAAACGTCATAGTATAGTATGTCGGGAAAAAAACTCATTAAAAAAATTAATAGTATAGTATGTCATCAAAATTTCACGAAAAACGTCATAGTATAGTATGTCCAAAAAAATCTCACGAAAAACGTCATAGTATAGTATGTCATCAAAGTATCACTTTAAAAGTCATAGTATAGTATGTCGAAAAAAAAATCTCATAAAAAAATTAATAGTATAGTATGTCATCAAAATATCACTAAAAAAGTCATAGTATAGTATGTCGAAAAAAATCTCATTAAAACCGTCATAGTATAGTATGTCATCAAAATTTCACTAAAAACGTCACAGTATAGTAATTCATCAAAATATCACTAAAAAAGTCATAGTATAGTATGTCGAAAAAAATCTCATTAAAAATGTCATAGTATAGTATGTCATCAAAATTTCACTAAAAAAGTCATAGTATATAGTATGTCATAAAAATTTCACTAAAAACGTCATAGTATAGTATGTCGAAAAAAATCTCATTAAAAATGTCATAGTATAGTATGTCATCAAAATTTCACTAAAAACGTCACAGTATAGTATGTTGGGAAAAAAACTCATAAAAAATTAATAGTATAGTATGTCATCAAAGTATCACTATAAAAGTCATAGTATACTATGTCATCAAAATCTCACGAAGAAAGTCATAGTATAGTATGTCAAAAAAAATCTCACTAAAAAAGTCATAATATAGTATGTCATCAAAATATCACTAAAAAGTCATAGTATAGTATGTCGAAAAAAATCTCATTAAAAACGTCAGTATCGTATGTCGAAAAAAATTTCACTAAAAAAATCATAGTATAGTATGTCGTCAAAATTTCTTTAAAAAAGTCATAGTATGTCGAAAAAAAAATCTCATAAAAAAAAAAATAACAGTATAGTATGTCATCAAAATCTCATTAAAAACATCATAGTATAGTATGTCGGGGGAAAAAAACTCATAAAAAAATTAATAGTATAGTATGTCATCAAAGCATAAAAAAGTCATAGTGTAGTATGTCAAAACTTTCACTAAAAAAGTCATAGTATAGTATGTCGAAAAAAATCTCATAAAAAAAATTAATAGTATAGTATGTCATCAAAATCTCATTAAAAACGTCATAGTATAGTATGTTGGAAAAAAAACTCATTAAAAAATTAATAGTATAGTATGTCATCAAAGTATCACTATAAAAGTCATAGTATAGTATGTTATCAAGTTTCACTAAAAACGTCATAGTATAGTATGTCGGAAAAAATCTCACTAGAAAAGTCATAGTATAGTATGTCATCAAAATCTCACGAAGTAAGACATAGTGTAGTATGTCGAAAAAAATCTCACTAAAAAAGTCATAGTATAGTATGTCGAAAAAAATCTCACGAAAAAAGTCAGTATAGTATGTCGTCAAAATTTCACTAAAAACGTCATAGTGTAGTATATCGAAAAAAAATCTCATAAAAAAAATAATAGTATAGTATGTCATCAAAATCTCATTAAAAACATAGTATAGTATGTCGGGGAAAAAAACTCATAAAAAAATTAATAGTATAGTATGTCATCAAATATCACTTTAAAAGTCATAGTATAGTATGTCATCAAAATTTCACTAAAAAAGTCATAGTATAGTATGTCGAAAAAAATCTCACTAAAAAAGTCATAGTATAGTATGTCGAAAAAAATCTCACTAAAAAAGTCATAGTATAGTATGTCATAAAAATTTCACTGAAAGTCATAGTATAGTATGTCATAAAAATTTCACTAAAAAAGTCATAGTATAGTATGTCGAAAAAAATCTCATTAAAAACGTCACAGTATAGTATGTCATCAAAATATCACTAAAAAAGTCATACTATAGTATGTCGAAAAAAATCTCATTAAAAACGTCACAATATAGTATGTCATCAAAATATCACTAAAAAAGTCATACTATAGTATGTCGAAAAAATCTCATTAAAAACGTCACAATATAGTATGTCAAAAAAAATAAAAAAAAGTCATACTATAGTATGTCGAAAAAAAATCTCATTAAAAAAAGTCATAGTGTAGTATGTCATCAAATTTCACTAAAAAAGTCACAGTATAGTATGTCGAAAAAAATCTCATTAAAAAAGTCACAGTATAGTATGTCGAAAAAAATCTCATTAAAAAAGTCATAGTATAGTACGTCGAAAAAAAAATCTCATTAAAAAAGTCATCGTACAGTATGTCGTCAAAAATTCACTGAAAACGTCACAGTATAGTATGTCACCAAAATTTCACCATAAAAGTCATGGTATAGTATGTTGTTAAAATTTCGTTCAAAAGTCGTATATAAACTTTTGGCACAAAGCAACACTTACTTGAAGGACGGGCTGCATCAGGGTGGTTGTAGATTCTTCCCTTGGCTACTTGATGAATGACTCAAATCAGGTCACAGATTTTTCTCTCATTATTTTTCTGATGATTTATTAATCTATTAATTGTTTCAGTACTTTAACCATTACACATTTGATAAGCATAACTAACAAAAACTGATGAGCTCATATAAATACAGGTTTCTGTTCTTGTGGAGTAAAAAGACCGAAACAGTTCAGTGTCCGTTAAAAAAACCTAAATGCTAATTAATACAGTATTGGTCTTATCTTAATAATTAGCTCTTGTGTATCTGAGTGCTGTGTGGAACATTTTAACAAAAATATCTCAGGTGACATATAAACAGATTTAATAAACAGAAGAAAGGAGGTAAAAAATAATTAATTCTTTAATAAAAAATACATTTATAAATTCGGCAGCATGAACTTTTCTTGAACATTTCCATCAACCCAGGAGAGGAGAAACAATGTGAACCAACTGTACAGTAGGCATTAAACATAAAACACATTCTGGGAAGCAAATACTTACAAATGAGGAAGAAATGGCAAGTTGGATTGAAGGAGAAATGGAAAACAGCAAAAACGATACGAATGACTGAACATAGCAGACGGTATCTGAAGTAACAAAGACTAAAGAGAACTGAACAGAGATTTCTAACATCAGAGTGTCAACACCACAACAGGAGAATGTTGCTTCAGGTTGATCATAACACCACAAGGTTCACTTCAGTCCTTCAAAACAACTACAGCAGCTTGGTATAAAGACAAACAACACATGAACAGACTGTGGGGCCGCCGTCACATCCAGTTGTCCTCTCGCACCGGTTAACAATCAGCTTTACCCAAACACACATCAGAGGGGAAAACTGGCAAAACTGGATCAGTGTTTAAGGACAACTTCAACCTACTGTGGGGAGGAAATTGGAGTCACCAAACACTTTATACTGAGAACAGTGTTTTCTGTTTTCTGTTTCACTTACTGGGACACATGATGACAGAGATGAAAGCTGCATGGCACTGACGGATGGACAGACTGGGAGGTTACAGGTTTCACAGCAGCCTTATTGCACACAGGAGGAAAGCTTTTACTGGAGGCTGTCATCCAAAATCAGTCCTGTACATCCTTTAGAAATAAACTCCAAACACACTTTTTATTTTTCTTCAAAGACTCTTAATGTTCCCAGGCAGATAGCCGGCTGGTTGTGGATCCACATTAGGTTTTCAGAGGCCATTTGAAATTTGCGCACGAGCAAACTGAGCTCAGACCTGTCACATACTGGGGTTTTAGTGGACATGAGGAGGGGCTGGTGGGCGCAGAGCCAGTGAGTTCACAAGGATGAATCACTTATATTGTCATTTAAATAGTTTGGTACCAGTTGGCAAAGAGTTCTTCTTTCAGTAGCACCTGAAGATCATGTGTGTTGAGTCGACCATAGTTGCTTGTCAAGTATTGTTTTTTGACGTGGTTGACTGAAGGAAAGTGATTTAAGCGGGGGACACACCGTGTTGGGCTTGTGCAGGTTGTGCTCAGTTTCACAATGACGGACATGGATAAAACAGACGTATGCGTACGCACGGCTTGGTCAATTTGACCAAAAGAACGCACATGCACATTTCTGTCTGTGCGTACACTGTCATGAATCTATGCAGAGTTTTATGCATCTGGCCCCTGGAATAAAACCAGGGAACAAAAGGCCTGAAAGCTTCCTGCGTTCACAGCCGAGGGGCTCCGCTGCGACAATACCTAGTCGCAGAGTGTACCGTCACGTCCAGCAGTGAGTTCACACAGAGCTGACACGTCCTCCCAGTGTTAAATTATTGCCCCCAAAGCTGCTGACCAAAATATCACAGTTGTGGTTTTAACTGATGATTATGGGACAGGATCTGTGCCTTGGGGTGAATTTCACTACGTTGCTGTTATTAGCTGCCAACAGAGTCTGCAGAAAACCCCCAGCTGGCAGGAGTTTCAGCTGATGTGCAGGAGTTCTGTTTGGGCAAAGTGCTTAGAGGGAAGGAATAAGGAGAGGCTGTATCTTGGCGCAGGAAGTTTCCACTGACTGCGCGGCCTTTTTGTTCTCGAGCCACATGTGGCGACAGTCATGGATCAGTGTTTATCGTGAGGAGAGACGCATCTGAATAATTTATACAGTGGCTTGTAATGAACAGTCTTCTTTTGTCTCTGAGCGCTGTGTTCAAAATATATTAAAATAATTTATCAGTATTTTCTTAACAAACATACATTTTTATAAAGGGGATATTGTTTATACCCTTTGATTATATATGTGATAGTTTTGTGGGTCTATAGAAGAAGAAGAACTTGGACTAACTGCTTCCCTGATCGTCTGTTTCCATTAAATCTTTAGATTCAGGTCAACACTTATGGGGGAGAGTATGAGCTTTCCCTAATTGTAGAGAAAGTTTTCTTTTCTTGACTCCACAGTCTTTCAGCAGCAAACAATTTTCTTCATCTCATCCACACCCCTCTGTATAACTGTTAAAGAGCCAATGATGTGCTGGTTCTGTAAAGGGATGCACCGATTTATCAGCCGAGATTCGCCCTGTTGACTGCTATCGGCAAATAAGATGACATACAGATGGCAGTGGCCGTTGTTCTCTGTTGTGTCATGTCACACTGGGGCAGCTGTGGCTCAGGAAGCAGACTGTCAGCTCCAGTCTGCATGTCCAAGTATCCTTGAGCAAGATACTGAACCCCAAATTGCTCCTGATGTGTTAAAAACTGAGTAGCAGGTGGCACCAGAGTATGAATGTGTGTGTGAATGGGTGATTTTGACATGTAGTGTTACAACACTTCGATGAGCAGCCTTAAATAGCTGCCCTGCTGCTCCAGGTGGGTCAGGGTGGTGTGAGGAGCTGTAGCAATGGCGTCCTCTGTGGCTCTATTAGCTCTGAAGGCAAGTTGCTGTGTGTCCCACACCAAAGCACTTAGTAGTTACTGGTGTGTGTGTCACTGATGGTAGTCATTCAGTGATTGGAAGACTAGGAAGGCGCCATACAAGTGCAGTCCATTCATCATTTCCATCAATTTTCAGCAGGCTACAAAGCAAAGCTCCAGACTAACAGCGTCCCGTTGTCTCAAGGACAATAGAAAACATCTTTAAGACAAACAGAGATCTTCCACAGGACACCTTTGCAACAAAGGACGAATGGACCTGCACTTGTATAGTGCTTTTCAAGTCTTCCAACCACTCAAAGCACTTTACACTACGAGTCACATTCACACACATGTTCAGACTGGTGGCCGAGGCTACCATACAAGGTGCCACCTGCGAAGCAATTTGGGGTTTGGTATTTTGCCCAAGGATACTACGACATGTGGACTGGAGGAGCCGGGGATCAAACCGCCGATCTTCTGGCCCTTGTAAACTCACAATCAGGGGACACACTCTATCATTTCCCTAATAACGCTACACAACAAATGCGTTTTGACATCGGCGGGAGGAGAGCAAGTTAACGTTAGCTGTTAGCAGCCGGTCGCCAACACTAACAGCTAATGGAGGTTGCACTGATTTATAATGTGATGCATTCAAGCTCTATTTAGTAAAAATGAGTGTTGGGTGAAGGGACATAATAATGTTCTCATGATCATTCTATGAAACTTGAATAAATCCATCTGTTTAAAGGAGATATTTGTTGATATTTTTACAGCAACATAAGTCAGAGAGGGAACTATAGTAAATGGCTTTTGAAGCAGTTCGTTTTAAAATAGATTTTTTAAATGTTAAAGAAGTTTATTTTAAAGGTTGTTTCATAAATTTGTATGATTAAATTCGGGCTCAGTCAATCATAGTGTAATGAAGGGCTGAATGACTTTTTTACGTTAAGGTTTCTTTGTTTCCCTGGTACAAAAGGGGGAATAAATAACAACAAAACAAAATAAACATCGGTATCGCCTGACAATTCTCTCCTGAAATATCGGCGCGCCCCTCGTTCTGTATTTTGTTGTGCTTTTCTGTGGCAGAGGTAAAATCTGTAAACACTACAGTATCTCGGTTAAATCCTGACACTGTTCAGTCACACTGAACCAGTTCTTGGCATATTCTGACTAAATACAGTGACCTCGTGGTAAAGTGTGGACCTACTGTGTAGATTGTGCTATTTAACTCATTGTGGCCTCTTCAGGTTCACTTTCAAACCATCTCTCTAACATTAACAAAAGAAAGGTTAGAGCGCTCTCTGCAGTTGGTCAACAGTGTAAGAGTGGCAGTGAGGATACCAGGAAGTGGATCTGACACAGTACAGTAGCACCCAGGATCTGTGTCTCCGTTGGGAACCTGTTAGGGTGACATGTTTCAGGCTGACTAAATGAAATTGAAAAAGTGTCATTTTTGTCTCTGAATGACTTAAAAAAGGGCGTACATGGAGGTCTATAAATTTCTTAATAAGTGCAACAATCACATATCTTTCAGGCCAAATATTTTTTGCTCCCAGGCTGAAGTCTTTTGTCCGTGTTTAGTACAAATGGAGCAGTCGTAAAGTTTGGTATTTTGTGCTAGTTCAGTGAAAGTGTGCTTGATTCTTCTGTGGTCAGATAACAGTCTTCTGATTGGAGGCGTGTCTGAAGCGTCTGTGGGAACGGTCAGGAGCAGATTCACCTCCTCTGATGATGTTTGACTGAGGATGAAGTTCCAATCAGAGCTCAGAGGCTTCTGATCTCTGTCACCGTCTGCAAATATAAAGAAGCTTTAGATTAGATCGAAAAGATATCACGAGATGAAATAATAAATCTTCAGAAATGAAATTAAATGATATTTACATTATCTCAGAAGAGAGACCTCAACTTCCAAAGTCAAATCCCACAATTTTTTTTCTATCATTGTCATAGTAGTGATTTAGTTTTCACTCGTAAAAATGATTTTGACATGTTAAACAGTTCATTTAAGATGTCTGTGAAACAATTTTGACATGTTACAAATAGGTGTGTGCCATATCATCTTGTTCACGATAAGACCCCAGTGTTTCCCCTACCATTATATTAGGGCCCCCAACTCCTGCTCACAACAAGGTCTGTGGATTATCTTGAGTATCCAGGTCATGATTTCTGGAAAGGGACATTGCTGTTGAGCTTGTCAAATGTATTTTTCGGAGCTTTGAGTACCACAAGCTGAGTGCCAACGTTCTGCAACTCACACCATAACAGTCTAGACCTCTCCACAGGTGAGAGGAAAAATGGGTATTATATATATGTATATATGTATGTGTATACACACACACACACACACACACACACACACACACATATACATATATATGAATAATTCTATAGAAAAGATCAGCAAAGCAGAAAACTTTCTCAGTCTAGCAGCCAAATATGATTCCTAGCCTCATTAATGGAGCACACCATTATTGCATCAGTGTGCTGCCTGTCTGCCTGCTGTTTATGTCTGCTATTAACTTTTTCAGGTTATTTGCAGTAAATCATTTTGGTGGAGGGAACATTGTCAGCAAATAGGTTGAGCTAGGAACCAGATATTTAAATGATGTGTTGTCCAAAGACAGATGTGACAAAGGTTACCCCCTGCCATCATGTGGAGCAGCATCTTGAGTGACTTAATTCACTGTCTGGAAACAACGGCCAAACATGCTCAATGAGCTTAACTGTCACACTGACAGACAAAATGCCACAGATGCAATATGAAACATCTGGGCCAAATCTCAACATTACCATTTGTACATCAGTAACTCAGTTACACTGAATTCATGAAGAAAATGTTTTTCTTGCAAGAACAGAGAAAATTCTTGATGAACTTAAGTCATCGGGGTTTATGTTTAGCATCAGCAAAGCTATATTATTACAGCTGTTTACAAATGTACACAAGTTGTACGTATGATCAATGTCTCATTTACGGCTGGGCGATATAATGACTATGTACAATATATGGATATATATTTTCAAACAAGATATAAATTTAGACAACACCATTTGTGTTGATACAGGGTCACGTTGCGTCGCATAATGCATAGCAGCCATCTCTCCTCTCACACAGAGCTGCTCCTCTGTTCAATCTGTCTGTTAATTAGTCTACAGTGAGACATCGGTCTACGTGTTGAACGTGCTACGCTAAATCAGCCTGTGATGGATGAAGTTACTGCAGTAGCACATGTGCAGTACAGTGCTGTGCTGCATGTGTGGGAGACAGAGCTGCTTGATTGTGTCAGGTGAGTGTTTGTTTGCTAGTTTGTGTGTGAGGTGGATCATAGCGCATCACTGTTCTTCTTGGTAGTTGTAGTCTAATGTGTGACACTGAGACAGCGCCTGGATGCAGGTGACGGATGTGTTAATTTCATATACAAGACGTATGTAACACAGACAGAGAGCCTCTCCTTCCCTCCCTCGGCCTCTCTGTTGATGCTGTGCATGAATGAGATCAATAAACTAAATAAATAAAATATTTATATTATTTTCCAGCACTAGATTCATTTGAAAGGCCAATAGATGGAAAACGATTTTTAACTTCCTCACAAAGACTTTTAATTGTTTCAAACCTACTTGATACTTTTATACTCATGTTACAGTTTTGTGTCCTGTGCTGCAAACCTCTAAAGCTCTGTAGCTCCAGTGCTGTGTGCAAAAAGTCCCATATTTTCAAATGGGGAAAACAATCCCTGTCTTTGCATTTTATTTTGATCACAGTCTGTTTTAATAAAAGTGCGTGTGACATCTTAAATGTGGCTTTGATTTTTGTAGAAAATACTGAGATAGGCATTGTGTATCGCCAGTCAGCCTGAAAATACTGATATGAATTTTTGTCCATATCGCCCAGCCCTAGTTTCATTTATGCATTTGTACGCTCAGTGCTTCTCAAATGCACAGCCCTTTACGACAGTGAGCAGAACAAAAAGTGAACCTCATCCTCTTGCACTCCACCGCCATTTTGTAGCAAAAACGCCTTAAGTGACATACCCAAATTAAAATGACTGTAGCGTCTGAACCACTCTGACTACATGCATGCATGAGGTCTTTCCAGAAAGCAAACTCTCTGAACTTTCTTGTTAAAGTGTCAGAAACACTCTAGGTGATACAGAGACAGAGTAATGGGCCTCTGAAGTCAGTAAAAAGTTGAAGATTTTGCCTAAAATAAAATAGAAATGTTTTTCAGGATGAATACCTGTCTGTGGTTTCATCTGTGCAGGTAAATGACACTGTGGGGCTATAGGCACACTATCAATGAACACTCATTTCAAATTTGAAGAAGATTGCTCAAAGTATGACCAATCTACAGTGTTTTTTCCATGAAAAGATCCAGACGGAGCTCCAAATGACAAGAGCGCTCACTCCACTTCAGTACTATCAGTGATCAAACAACACTCTGCCAGCTCCAAACATCGTACCTTATTGAAATCAGGCGTGATTATGATAGCTGATGTTGTTTATAACAGAAACACCATAAAATATCACCAAATAAAGCCATATGAAACGTGAAAGTTATGATCCCACTTTCTAGACGTATATCTCAGCCAAAAATAGTGGTAGCAGTGAGACTCTTACCTTTTACAAACCAGCTAAGTCCCCACTAGCGGCTCTGCATAAGATCATGAGAAATCCTTTAACTTTTCCCGTCGAAAAACGGCATGACATGACTTGTCATCGCGATTTTGGACTTTGTGTGTTTAGGCTGCTCTAGTGCGAAATATGTAATAAATAAAAGACAAATGATGTTATTTTTAAAAAGTCGAGAGCTTCCTGAATCCGGCAATGCCAAACATCACATGGTTTGATGACGTAGTGCGCCTGTGAGATACCATTTAACAGAGGAGGAGGGGAGCGAGGACGTCGGTGTCCTGGTGGAGTTAGAGAGGATTTATCTGAGCTCTCTTCAATGCAAGACTCCATTGACAAAAGTAAGAATTTTGCCTAGCTGAACACAGGAGCTGCTGGTCTACCACGGCCTCCATCAGTTAGTCTGTTTGTGTTATTGTGTGACTTTTGTGTACGCAAACTGACCCTTTAAAACACCAAAGTCACACAATAACACAAACAGACTAACTGATGGAGGCCGTGGTAGACCAGCAGCTCCTGTGTTCAGCAAGAAAAAAAATACTGTTTTTGTCAATGGAGTCTGGCTTCGAAGAGAGCTCCGGTAAGTTTCACTTTGTGTTCAGTTCCCCGTTGGAAAAGGCTGTCTGTTTGCCAAGTACTAAGCTCATGACCTGATAAATAACACTTGGATCATACTGCACAAGTTGTTTGAGAGTCTTTAAAGTCATGTTTTGCTGCTGTTAAATGTGGACCCCTGTGGCTTCACAGAGGAGGCATGAGAGAAAAAGTTTTCTTAACTGATTCAGCATAACACAGGGTGAGCAACTGATACACAACTTGTCGTTTGGGGTGTGAAGTGTTCCTTTAAATGTACATTAAAATCTCTTGGTGCTACATGAAGTGACAACGCCTAAGTATTTAACAAGTCGGACAGATGCTCGCCAGTGATACGAGAGAACAGCCCATTAAAAGTTACAGACTCCGTGTGGAATGTCATGGCCCAAAGTTCAGCAAACAAAGCTACAGGACACAGTACCTCTGTCTCGTTGTGGATCCATAGTTATCTAACATCTGAGTGCTGGCCACCTCCAGGTTCCAGTCACACATCTCCAGCAGCTTTAGACACTCTGACCTGCTCCTCAGACCCAAACAGAACAACTGCTCCACCTGCAGAGAGACAGACAACAAAGTTAAAACACAGGTGTTCAAAGGAGCCAGCAGGAGGGACGGATAGGAGGGATGAGATGGGACAATAAAGCAGGGTCACACTGTCAGAGGCCGTCATAGAAAAGAGCTGCATCTTCTTTTAACTCCTTCATGAGAGTGTGTTGCAGCAGCAGTGAGCACACTGTAATATTATGTCTGTCATAATACGAGCTCAGCGTCTCCTCTGTATCGTCTAAACTGTGCCACCACTATTAAGGAGGGCTTAAGTGTTCCCTTGTGTCCACTGCCATCCACACACCTCCTCCATCCTGACACAGTGGCCTCGAACACAGCCGGCTAACAGGGTGCTGAACACTGCTGGAGACACATCAGTGAATCTATAGGCTGTTTTCTTTTTATTTATAGTCAGCTCATTGCACCAGTAATGACCTGATCCTCCCTCAAGGTTCAAGTTGCTCTTCTCATTTCTTGACATCAACTAATATAGTAAAAAACAACATTCAGCAACTTTGAATGACAACGTGTTTGAAGTGGAAAGTTACTATAGAGTAGGAGTGAAGTTGTGATCTGAGCTGCAGTGGTGTGGATCTCTGAGGACCCGTCTGCAGCTCAGCAGTGTTTACCTCTGATGACTCTGCTTCTCTGTTAGTAACTGCAACGCTGCGACATAAACATCCACTTTATTAGGTCTTTTTTTTTTTTTTGATGGGGCATTAAATAATTGTAGCCCATTATGCTATGTTAAGTTTGTTTAACCAACTTAGTTTGACTTCTTGTGTGTAACTTTTATTAACGTTTTGGGACTAATATTGTTTTTATGTGCTGACTTTGTAAGTATTTATCTCATGTCCTGAACTTGATGCTATGAGCACAAAAACTAGGAAAGGGTGATCAGATGTGTCAAAAATATAACTGAATACATCAATTATACTCTTTGCTGCTCTTTTCTTTACTTTCACTACTGCCTCTGGTGCTTTTAAAATGCTGCACCAAATTTGCCTCAAATTTTAACACTGATTCACACTTTTGATGATCATTAAATTCTTGTGACTAAAAAATCATGTTAAAATCATTTCTTGTTGATATGTTCAAAGAAGTCTTTTAGGACGCATTCACACTGGCGCTATTTGGTCCGCTTTAAACAAACCCTGGTCCACTTCCACAGATAGTTCGGTTTCGTTCCAAGTGGTGTGAATGCTCATTTGAACTCTGGTGCCGACCAAACGAGCGAACCCTGCTCTGCTTGAAAACTGGGGGTTTCAGTTCACTTGCAAGTGAACCCTGGTTCACTTACAGTGGGAAATGCAATGCTGGACTATTCAGCGAGCCAAAGAGAGGAAGTGACGCAGAGCACAATGCATTTTAGTGTTTGATGTTTTTGTGGTGACCAAGCCGGCTGTAGGGGATGGATATCCATTTTCGGTCCTGGCCGATAAGCTGGGTTTTCTCCTTACTTGTGCTTTTTTTGTTCCTGGTCAGTTGTTGTTTCGGGCAATACTGCCCCCTAACAAGCAGCAGTTGTAACTGCGTGATGTTGTCCAGGCAGTTTGGTCAGTGTGAAAGTGAACCAAACCAAATGAAGGTCTGAATTTTTTCAGCATTCCCTGCCCAATCAAATCGAGTCCCCCGCACTATCCTGGTGTGAACACACCCTTAAACTGTATGCCCTGTCACATATTTCTTTTCTGTGTGTCATTTTGTTTTTTTGTTGTAATTTAGTAACAACACCACAGATGGGAAAAAAACCTTTTGGCTAATTCTAACATTTTCTATGGCGTGTTTATTTATTAATTTGCACTGTCCCTTGTTAATTAAACTAAACTAAACTAAACTAAACTAAACTAAATTAAATACTTACTTCTCCTTTAACCTCTAATCAGTTGGTTTAAATAAAAATAGAGTGGGCTTCTCAAAACTTAATTAATTTATTAATCTTTTTTTAATGTACTTTTTTTGAGATTTTAATAACTCTGTGAAAATGTTTATTAGGTGGAGGCTTCAAATGAACCCTCTGGGTTTTTTGCTTCTCCCTGCACTGTACTGCGTTATTCTTTTTCCTTGCCTTTTCTAAATTTTAATTGTGCAAATCATAAACTAAATATTATAAGTTTTTAGCCTTTTTTACATTTTAAGAAAGGAACCATTAATACACATCAAGACAATATGAAGGATGGCATGTCTAAAATTCATGTGTCACATTTTCTTTTCAATTTCAATAAAGAATCCCAAATTCAGAACAAAAACAAATAACAGCTTGGGGTTTTTTGAGTCGGAAATTGGAAATGAAAAAACGGCTGTGAACTTAATTTGATTTTGATATTTTTTTGTGATAAATCACTGAAATCAGAGCGCCTATATTTGGCGCAGGATTTATTTTATTTCACACAAAACTGTTGCTACTTTTTTCTGATTTTGGATTCCCAAGTGAAACAATATATAGTTTTATAGTAATGGGCTGCAGTGTGTTTTTATAGTGTAATGATGATGGACATTCTCACCTTTAGATAATAAATAGCTTTCTGAACATTCCAGTTGTGGTTCTGAGGGCGGCTTGGCACTCCTCTATTGTGACACCATGCACTGCCTCCTGCACCTGAATCAATCACACAACATCAACAGTGTAAGTACCTGCAACATCCAGCAACACTCATATTCCCCTGACTCTGATTCCTCAGTACTGCCGTCAACATTTACCTCAGGAGCAGCGGCACACACGGCTGGTTGTGTTAAGATGACACCATCTGTATCAGTTTATGTACAAACACTTCCAAATCTGAAAATCACGTAGGCCTTAAATTGTTCTACTTAAAAAGATGATGTTTCTTTGGTTATTATCATTTTTGAGGGTGAAGCGTTCTTTAAAGCTAACTCTACTTTCACAAAGCTAACGCTAACACTGTGTTCCTGCTTGTGATGTACTTCACATGTAGTGAAGCTTGTGAATGTTTAGTGCATGTCTGCTTCTTGCATTGAACTCTTTGCAGCACCATTTATTTACAATGCCACATTCCCACTGCCCCTCGTGTGCAGCCACACATCTCAGTATCCACTACAAAATGCCAAGTGCCTGATGAATGTGGAGTGTTTGGTGTTTTGCAGTGATCCTGACTCCAGTCAAATCAGGTACAATCGGTGTCAGGATCAATTGACCAGCAAAAAAAAAAATCAATCAAACTCTGGTTCCTCATCTTTTAAATTGAATTCGCAAAAATTAATATGGCCTTTGTCTCCAGAGAACACTGGCATATTTTTTAATAAGTTATGAGGAGCTTTGACATCATTGTCCTTTTTCATTGTGACGCTAATGAAAAAAAAAGTGCTTTTATGCCATAAAGTTTTGTGCTGAAATAATATTCAAGAGCAACTTTGTTTAATTAGTCTGTTTCATCGGCTTTCATAAGTTCAGCTCCAGTCGGAAATGTTATTGTACTGTTACACATCAGTCATAATTTGGTTCTGATAATGATTTGAAGTTGAATAGGGAGGTAATCTGTTCAATTATGACAGATTTGAGCAATTGCATTGAAAATGAAATTGCAAATTACTCTTTCTCTGTCTCTACTAAAACAGGAAACACACACATACACACACACACACACACACACACACACACACACACACCACACACACACACACACACACACACACACACACACACACACTATTTTCACTACAAGCTGTGGTCCGAGTGGATGACCAATAAAAATTACTGTCTGTTTCCCCCTTGTGTTTAGAGTACAGGCAATATGATACAAATGTATCATACTGTACATCATAATGTTAATATTTAAGTACACATTCAAAAGGTTAATAAACTGTGAGAAAACACACGTTTCAATTGAGATGATCCAAGCAAGTAATATATCAAATATGCACCACACTCTATACCATTACATTTAAAATCGATCCTACTGAATTAAACTTAACATCGCACTGATGGTTCAGCTCTTAGCTTCATCTCACTATAATAAAGCCGAACTCTCTCACACCAGTGATCACAAACAAAGAGCAGCTGACAATCTAGTTTAGGAACTGTAATTCTTATCCCCTTTTAAACCCTATTTTCTTGTGTTTTTGTGTCTAAGTGACTCATGGAGATAACTATTTTTTAAGTTGGCCCTGTGTTGAGTGAGAGGGCAGAACTTGGAGCATTTGGTATCAATGTGCGTCCACTAATAGAGCTTGTTTTTGCCACTGACAGGTTCAGATTGTTATTCTAAAGGCTCATTTATTCATCCATCCATTCATTTTCATCTGCTTATCCAGGGCCACAGGCTGAGCAAAGCGCGCCGGACCTCTCTCTCCCCAGCACCGCTTCCCAGCTCCTCCTGGAGGACCCTGAAGCACTCCCAGGTCAGATGAGATATGTAATCCCTCCAGCATGTTCTGGGTCTGCCCCAGGGCCTCTCACAGTGGGACGTGCCTGGAACACGTCCAACAGGAGGGACCCAGGAGGCATCCTGATCAGATGACCGAACCACCTCAACTGACCCCTTTCGACGTGAAGGAGCAGCGGCTCTACTTCGAGCTCCCTCCTGATGTCCGAGCTCCTCACCCTATCTCTAAGGCTGAGCCCAGCCACCTCACAGAGGAAACCTATTTCAGCCTCTTGTATCCGCGATCTCATTCTTTCAGTCACTACCCAGGGGACGTGACCATAGATGAGGGCTGGAACGTAGACAGACCAGGAAATCGAAAGCTTCGCCTTCCGGCTCAGCTCCCTCTTCACCAGGACGGACCGGCACAAAGCCTGCATCACTGCAGAAGCTTAACCAAACCACCGCTCCATCTCACGCTCCATTCTACACTCACTCGTGAACAAGACCCAGAGAAATTTGAACTCATTTATGCTTAACGTTAAATACAGAGACGGACGCCTTCTGTCTGGGTCATTTTCGTCAGACTGTGCTTGTAAATGATTTTTCAGGTTTGCATATGTATTTATTTTAAGGGGCAAATACATGCGAAATAGTGGCACTGTCGAGCCCTGACTCCAACACAACTCCAGCTCTCACTTAACGTTTCCACAGTTGTCCTCCTGCAACAAGTGACTCCTTGCCTGATTTCACAACGAGACTTTCCTCAAGCAGGACTTGGTTTCACTCAATAACTAACAGACAGGACTGAGCAAATAGTAAAGAAAACACTTCATTTCTCTGTAGGGATGCTTTCCATAATGCTGTCAGACACTTACAATCACAATCTGAGCCTGTCAGTGACCAAAAAACAAACACTTATAGTCGACATAAATTGACGATGCTAAAGGCCCCACTGATTACACTGCAGCCTTTTTCTGCCTTCTGCAGCTCTCTCTTAATGCTGGCCCAATTTTAAGAAATGGTTCTTCCCATTAGTCACTTGACACTAAAACCTGGGAAAAAGTTGTCCAAGTTGAAGAATATTGAAGTTTCCCTTTAAGGAGGACATGAGGTCAACTTCATATTGCAGCTAAACCATCCATCATGAGAGAGAGAGTGAGCAGACTTAGCACTTTAATTACTGCAGCAATAAATACCTTTCAGGAGACGATATAAATCATAGAATTATACACAGTATATTTCAAATCATAAGTTACAAAAGGCAATCCAAATATCTCCGACCTTACCATTTTGACCCTGTCAGCTGAGTTCCATCCTCCGTCTGTCCTGATGCAGGAAGCAGTAACCGCCGCCGCTGTCAGCCCGTCTGAGCAGACGCGAGGGAGACTAACTGATGTCTTCATCCCTGACCGAGGCCCACCCAGACTGCTGTTATTGTTGGAGGAGAAATTAGCCTTCAGCTCACCTGGCTGGACAAGCCCCTGTCCCTGGGTGTGTCCTTGGAGAGTCTGGCTGCTGACCACCATGGGTCTGACGGTGGCGGTGTTAGCTTGCCGTAAAGGCCTCTCCTCCACACCGCTGGCAGGCAGGCTCTCTGCCTCCCTGAAGAAGCGGTCGTAGCGGTCGAGGTACGGGGGCCGCTCTGGTAGAAGGTAATAGTGGGTGTTACTGACTTTACGGCCATCGCGAACGATGGGGAGGATACAGGGGCCCTTGCTGGCGGCGTCCTTCCCCTGTGCCTGGATCACTTTGGGTGCAGCATATTTAGGATCTGAGGCAAAGCTGTGTGTGGTAGGCATGAGTTTACCCGGAGATGTGGAGAGGTAGGAGCCGTAGGTGTGTGTGGGGGGGCAGGAGGTAAGGGGAGCCTGCATGGTGGTGGGGCTGACAGAGTAGACTCTCTGCTGGGGGGAGCCCACTACCAGGCCCATGGGGCTGGGAGTCCTGGAGCCCGGCTGGGACAAAGGGTCCCTGGGAGGGATCATAGGTGGTCGTTCCTGGTTTGAGCCTGAAACCTCATCTGTGGTGTCAGCTGGCGTCGGTGACAGGGAGAGATCCCTTGACCAACGAGCAGATGTGTAGTCACCCCTCTTTATGGGGCGAGGGGGGATGGGGACACGTGGGGGGATCTGGGGTCTGTCCTCATTGGAGGAGAAGACAGTCTGGTGTCCCTCCTGTGTCTGTGGAGTCTGAGGACATGAGACTGAGGTCTGGGATGGCGAGCTCGACCGTGCAGCACTTCCACTCGGTACATTGAGCCTTCTCATGCACTCCTGCTGGAGTTCCTGGAAGATCTCTGCTGATTGGGAGAAGGAGGTGGACAGACCCTGGCTCTGCTTGCTGGGGAGAAACAGGTTGTCCTCCAGGCCTGATCTGTCTGGACCCCTGGAGACAAGAGCGTCACATTCCACCTTCTGTCCAGAGTAGAGAGTCTCATCTGGGTTATGGACTTCACTCTGTTCCTCTTCATGCTGCTGCTCCAAGCTGTTGATGGAGCTCACCTTAGTGGAGAAACAAGATTCACAACTTCAGTGCACGTTACTGTCTATGTAGTTGATATCAGAACAGGAGATACACATCTAATGTCTGGTAAACTTTGGCATAATGTGAAATGTGCTGTGTCATTAGGGGTGCAACAATCCATCAATGTGGATCAATGCATTGATTCAGCAATCCAATATTGATGCTAAGTGAAAGGAGATGGCATCTTCTTCTGTAACTGGTTGAGTTAAATTGGGAGATGACGTCTTATATCGATCGCAAGGCCCTGAATTTAACGGAATCAAAAATTGTATCATAGCAGACTTTGTGAGATCACCAAATATCTTATCATTATCCAGAGAATCAATACAATATCATATCATGATGAACCTGGGGTTTATGACACCTCCTACCGTACCTCCATATCGTCTTCGTCTTGGGCTACATCGTCATAGGCTGGGGGTGGAGGTAATGGCCGGGCGTCCCAGTCCACAACTGGTGTAGGGTGAAGGGGGCGGGGCAATGATTTCGATGGACTCTGAGGCGGAGTCCGGTCCAGGATGTTCTCTGCTTCCAACGCTAGCTTTGCCAGTGAAGGAATCTGAATTTCAATCACAGGGGAGGGGGATGGTGTGGGCGGGGGGAACTCCTCCCCAAAGTCAATGAGGGACACTTCACTGTTGGGGTTGTGGCCTGAGCCTGAAATCCGGCCGCCACTCTGTTTGGAGGCGGAGACCCAGGCAGCAGGCTTCAGTTTTAAGCCTTTGACAGAACCCGTTTTACGAAGCGATAATCTCTTTAGTCCCGCCGAAGTCAGATCCTCGTCGTCGTTTACTGGATCATAGCAAGGCTCTGGAGACACAAACACACATTACGTTCAAAAACACACTTAGAGAGTGATGACACCGATGGTTCTTAAGGTCACACCACGAAATACAAGACGCACTCCAAACAAAGTCTCCAGGTTCAGAGTTAGTCCTGTTGTGCACAGCAAAGACACTGCACATCTGTTAGAGGGACACAGAGGCGGGAAGATGGAGGACAGTGATGTTACAACAGGAAATAAAAGAAGGTGATAGACTCACTGCAAAGACAAGCAAAGGAAGAGACCAAAAAACATGGGATGTACCTTTGAGGAGTGGAGCTAGGAGGGAACAGAGAGGGCAGGAGCAATGGGTGAGGAGCTGCTGAGAGAAACCAGACTTACTCTTGATTAACACTGCTGGTTGAGGAGGGCGGGGCGGAGGCTCCTCTGGAGGAACAAAAGCAAATTCCGCCACCGCAAAAGAAGAGACAGGGAAAAAAAAGAGCAGCAAAGATGTGAAGATTAGAAAGAAGCAGGACGTAAATGTTAAATTATATATTAATGTTCTGGCAGCAAGAAAAATGAAAAGAAAGTTATTAGGTGGACATTTTTTTCAAAAGCAACATCTGCATTGCTACAACCTTAAAACCTAAACATACGAGCCATGATGTTAAGAAAATGATAATAATTAATAAAAAAAACAGGATAACTGCATCTTTAAATGTTGAATCGGATTATGTCGCAAGTCATCAACAGGCGTATTTAGAGCAAATACATTTACAGATACAGAGGTTAAACAGCTCTGATAGATATTCAACACATTCTCATCCCAACTCGTCAAATACCACTGCTTTGTTAGAGGAGCTACATGTCTAGATATTAAAGTATGACGTGCTAGGTACCTTTGTGCATTTTGGACATTTAGGGATGGGGTGTTAATTTACACTTGTTACATGCATGTTGTCCTCTACTTGTTTTGTATTTGTTTGTTCTTTTAAATGTTATTTATTTTAAAAAAATGTCTAGATATTCACTTATTAATTTATGCCCTTTACATTGTGTTAGCCGATGGCAACGTTACAAACTAACACTGCCCGCCAAATTCTGGTATGACATGACAACATTTTTTCAAATTGAGGCCCACAGAGTGTAGTTTCAGTGTCACTTCACAAACCCTGCTCAAGACTTTTAGCTCATTAGCGAATCGCTAAGCAAGTGTGGATCAGCCATTCCAACCTTTTGACATAAAACGACATGAAAAAAGGACACTGTTAGAAACAGAAATCTTTTTACTCTCTAAGACAAAGCCAAACTCAGAGGCCTCAGGTCAAAACATGATTAAGAAAAGCTTGTTCAGGCTTTTATTTCCTGCAGCGTTGACCACTGTAATGATCTGCTCATAGGCCTTTTTAAAAAGACAATCATACAGCTTTAGCTCGTACAAAACTGCTGGAGTTCTTATGAAAACCAAAAGAAGTGACCGCATTACTCCAAAACTTAAGTTCTCACACTGGCTTCTGATAAGTCACAAAATTGACTTGAAAGCACTGCTGCTTGTTTATAAATCATTAAATGTGTTTCAGCAGTAAACACCTGCTACACCTCTCAGATCACTGCAGAGAAACATGTTGGTAACACCTGCTGTAAGACCTAAACATGGCGAAGCAGCATTTAGCTGCTGTGCTGCTCAGCTCTGGATACAAAATTATCTTACAAGACTGCTGATCTTTATTATGGTCATCATTCTGATGTGGTTTGAATATTTATTTGGAGCTCCTATACTCACTTCTAGCTCGTCCTGGTAGCTGTGTGGGCCGAGCATTACTGAGGTCCACACTCAGGACATCAGGAGGATCCATGGGATTACCGAGGTACAAACTGGAGGGAGGAGAGGACAGACTTAATTACAGAAAAAGTCAATTCAGTGAATCTATTCAACCCTGGTGTTTGCAGTAGGACATCTGTAACACTGTGCCACTGCCACCTATTGGTGAGAGTCTATTATTACAGCTCAGGAAAAAACTATTCAGACTTTTAACTCCTCACTTCCAACATGGGACATAATTATGATAAATATTTATGAAGACATTTAGATCATGTAAAAACCTCTGTGGGTGCAGTTTGGTGCTGAATTCAGATGACACTAAATGTTAATAAACTGGTCCTTACTCGTCGATCCTGTCAGGGAAGCCCCAGCAGCGATGAGGATTGCTGTCTCCGTGTCCTGTGTGAATGAAGCTGTTCTTCAGCGGCCGGCTGATGTCATGAGCTGATAAACCCGCGACTGATGTCACCACATTTCTGGGGAAAGGTCCGACCTTCAGGGTCCGCTTGTTTTGACCTCGCCACCAGTAGTTCTCTGCCCTGAAAGACACAGAAAATACTGAGGATGAAACATGGAGAGTCACCTGTGGGGCGTTAACACAACGAATAAATCTGCTGGACAGTTAACATTTGAATATTTACAGTGTCTTGCATTTAGCTTGGTAGATAATAAATACATTTTTATTGAGCACTGATGAGGTGGGTAGTTGGAATAGACCACCAGCCTGTTATTATTTATGGAATAGAGATGCATTTTATTTTTCCTTTAAGCAGTGTTTATGAGTAATGAGGCCGGCAGGCACAGATTTGTAGGAGGGCTTCTTGTTTCAAAGTTTAAAGCACTCGTTAACACCCACCTCCCCTCTATGATGGTGATGACATCATTGACCTGGATCAGAAGTTTGTCGGGTTCGTCAAAGTCCTGCAGAGCACACATGTCTGTGGGCATGGTCTGAAAAACACACACAAACAAAGACACACAACAAACACACATTAGACACCACAGTAAATTTTACCATGGCAAACATTTATGATTCACGAGGCCGTATTGTAGCTGGTTGTCAATCTCCTTTAAGCACTTCCAACATGAGGGAATGTTTCAGTTTCTGCTTTGCAGTAACTCCACTAGGTGGAGCCAAAAGTCCATTTATGCGATGATGGATTGCTGAGGGAACACTGAGCTCCCTCCACTGAAGGTGTTTAGATGACTTTTGAAATGTATTAAACTAGGGATTACTGATTGCATGCCCTAAAATGTAATTTATTATGTATTCCATTTGATTACTCAAGTTAAATAATGTATTCTAAATACTCGATAAGCCAATTTTCTGGGAAATTTAGTCAACACTTGCATTTGGGAATCACCTTATTACTGTCTTCAGAGAAAAAGAATCTGCAAGCACTCAAAACACAAATGTTTTGTCCTGCAACTCATTCTGTTTAATGAAAAATGGATTCACCAGAGACCAGAGTCCTGTTTTCATTTATCCTCTCTTTCATTTCCACGGCTTCAGTTAACTGCAACATCTTTAGATGCAGAGAGCAGCTTGGTTGATTACAAGCAGAGTTTGCTATTCTGACAGTGTCCCGACCGTACGTCTCCTCTGCCACTCTCAAGTGGTGTGTGGAAGGTGCACTATGCACACACAAATAGCTGCACATCTTTTTAGAATCTGTTTATGGGGAATTCATGCCTCATATACATTTTAGAGCAAAAAAAAAGAAACAAAAACAAATAAAGTAATCCCTTCAAGTTATCTATTTTAAAGGTCAAGTGTGTACCATTTAGGGGGGTATACTGGCAGAAATTGAACATAATATAATACGTATGCTGAGAATAAGAATTGTTGTCTTTTCTTTTCCCTTAGAATGAGCCTCATCCTCGTCTATAGAGATCACCATGTTGCCTTGCCATGTTTCTACATTAGCCCAGATTGGACAAACCAACTCTAGATAGGACCACTCATATTTTTTGCATCAGTCACCGTAGTTAGCAGCCCCTCCATGACGAGAATGTCAGAAAAATACTGATTATTTAAACGTGAAACTGCTTTACTCTGTGTTTTTGCCAGTGTAAATCACCTGCGGATAATTCAGCCCACAGTAAAAACCTCCTGAACAATGAACACTGAAGGAATTCTAACCAGGAGAAGTTTCAGCTGGTTGCAATCTGTAATCCTCACCACTAGATGCCACTACATCATCCTAAATCTTACACACGGAGCCTTTAAAAGACAAAAATGTATTCTCAATATCACAAATTTAAACTGTAAGAGAACAAAGTATTGCTTTAATTTTGTTACTCGGGAATCCTGATTACCATCAAGTGTCTCTCATCTAGAGGCCTAAAATATTTTATGCCCTGGGCAGACAACTTTGGCTGCCCAAACAGCAGCTCTCCTACCTCAAGCAGGAACTCTCGCAGGGCGACAAAGGTGGGTCTGTCGTCTGGTTTCTGAGCCCAGCACTGCAGCACCACATTATAGATATCCTGCGGACAGTCCTCAGGCTTTGGGAGGCGTTCACCTTCTTTATCGATCTTGTGCAGGATCTAGGGTTATTTTTGACCAGGGAGAAACAATTGAAAGAGGACAAATGAAGAATAAATCACTGTTACTTTAGCTACAAGACCATTTTGTATACATACTGTACATGTCAATATTTTTTTGCTGTGCGTGCTTACCTGGCTCCCATTGAGGCCCAGCCAAGGCTCTTGGCCATGTGTGAACATCTCCCAGAGAGTGACTCCAAACATCCACGTGTCTGTAGCATGGGAGAACGTTCTGGTCTTCAGGCTCTCCGGGGCGCACCTGCAGCAGGACAAACAACAAACTTTAACTTGAATATTAAAAATATTTTTTAAAGGTGCACTGTTTCTCTGAACTTATAATAAAATCACACATGTACATGAATGAAAACAGTACAAAGAAAGATGGACTGAAGCAAAATTTGGGACCGACACCAAAAGAAGACAGCAAGCATTGTTTTCTAAGAATGATCATCATGGCTGGAATGCAGCTCTGACCGATCACATCTCTCTGTGGAAACTTTCCGCAATAAATTAAAGCAAGTTCACACCCTAACCACTAAAACCACTTGTATCCATCCCTAAAGTACATCCAAGTCCAGCTCTGCTCTCCACGTCCACCCACCATGCAAAGGGGACCTTTCGATGCTCCTGCATGACGTAGTGCTCGTGGTTGTTGGGCAGCGCCCTCATCAGGCCAAAGTCCCCGATCTTCACTCTGTGAGCCGACGCCAGCAGGATGTTCCTGAAGAGAGAGGATCAAATATTTCAGTGTTTTATGTACATTTGTAAACTTAAAGGGTAACTTTAGTATTTTGGACCCTGTCTGCCTGTGTTCTTATGTCTTAACTGGTTCAGTACAGGGGCTGCAATGGGCTGAGATTTTCACAGTGCGATAAATGTCCACATACACAATATCACAGTACTCAATTATAATCAGATATAGTGACCCTTAAAAAAAAAGAAAACAGAAGATTTTTTTGGAGGGGGTTTGAACATGAGCTTTAATATAATTAAAACTTGATGAAAGCATTATTTTAAAGGAGGCATCTCTATTAAGTCGAAGAGGAAAGGAGATGTGCAGGTGAGATTCTAAGACCGGTTGCATTTGTTTTAAATACCCTAGATAAACAACTGCACACAATGAGATAACCATCAATTTTCATATCATGTTATATCCCTGTAACTCTAGTTCAGTATTGAGCAGACCGCTGCAGCCGGCAATGGAGAAAGAGTTAAAAGAAAAATGGAAATTGTCCATAAAGTATAGTGATTACACCCATAAAAAAAGCCTCATCCTGTGTATTTGAATTTGTTCGAAGTTGTTATTGCTGTGAGGAAAAAAGCTGCATTTAAGTCTGTTTGTCTGTAGCGCCTTCCAGAGGCACTACACATCAGATGGAAAGTACCGTAGTTTCCCGTAAACATACATGTCTTTTATTCAGTACAGTAAGACTTACACACACCCTTTTTAACACTGCAGTGTAGAGTAATATTTTGGGAATTTGGAATGTAGCTGTTACTATTGTATAACCTTATAGCTACAATTTAAAGTGACTGACAGTTGATTTTAACTCAGGTGGCGTACCACTAACACCACAAACACATTCACAGACGCTCACAAAGCCCCCCAAATACAACAGCAACAACGAAGATGAGGAAGGAAATCTGTAGAGGATGTAGAGTTTTTGTTTTTTTTAATCAAGACTTATTTATTTGACTATTTGTTGAGAGGAGAATGAATCATCAAAATGAACTTGACCTTAAACATGAAATTTAAATCCCATTATGGTTTTGGTGAATGGTTACAACCCTAGGAGATGAACAAAACAGATTTTTTTAATGGTCAATTCCCGTTCAGAAGGGGATCCAGCCACATATAATACAATCCATGTGATCCCGAAACTCAGGACAGGTTTTAACTGAAGGCATCAAATAAACCTGGGATGTATCAGGAATACAATTAAGATCTTCAAAAAGTCCTGTGATTAAAACCACAGCTTGAGAAACCCTCTTAGTGTTTGGCACACTGTAACAGCCGTGCGTAGCCATTACCATTTTATCACAGCTTTAACTGTGAAAGTGACTCATTTCTACCAGCCATTAAGATTTTTCTCAGGCATCTATGTCGTGTCAACAGTTAAGTGAAAGTGACTAATTTGGGCAAGACCAAAAACTTAGACCACCCAGTGCAGCCAGCCAACCTGTGACTCATTTTACTTGTGGGCCAAGTCTCCCTGTAATGGCCTGTAAATTTTTGGGTGGAGGAGAAGGAGAAGCAATATAAATAATTCAACATACCAGTAAAACAAAAAAAAAATCCCTGAAAGAAAAACAGGTTTTATAGAGACTGTGAGAATACACCCTCTTTAAAGAATAAGTCTTGACCTTTTCACAGCTGCTGAAATGTGTAAAGTCCACTTTAAAAAGTTTTGTGCCCCTACCTGGCAGCCAGGTCCCTGTGGATGAACCTCCTCTGCTCCAGATAGGCCATGCCACAGGCCACCTGTACAGCATACTGACACAGAGTGTGGATCAACACGGGGCCCTGTGGACGAACACATCGCAGACGCTCCAGCAGAGAACCCAGAGGAGCCAGCTCGGTCACCTTCAGGACACGGAGAGAGATGGAGGAGACAGAGTGGGTGAAAAGAGGAGTATGGGAGCAAAAAGCAGAAGGACAGAGGATGTTGATGAGAATGAGTGAGAATAAGAGGAAGAATAATGTAGAAGAATGTAACAGAAAACACTAAAGCAGAGACAGAGACGTTGGCAATTACTAATCGTAACATGATCCGAAAAAAATTTGGCAGTATACATTAAACTTATGCCAGAGGAAATAACTAGAAGGTAATAGCATGAAAACAAGGCTAAAATGTCAGCCCTAATTTTAGTCGTCCCCTCCCTTCCTGTCTCATTCTTTCTTTGTTCACTGTCTACCCTCATGACAAAGACCCTAAAGGGTAACCTGGACCCTACTTTCCCATGTTTTCATGTCTAAGTGAGTCATGGAGACAGCGGTTTTTGAAATTGGTCCAGTTCTGAGAAAGAGCGCTGCAGCTGGCTGCAATGAAACCACTCCGTGCATAATCGCACTGTCAATTTGGGTCCACTCAAACTGCTTGTTTTTGCCACTGACAGGCTCAGAATATTATTCTGAGTGTCCGACAACATTATGGAAAGGATCCCTACAGAGATAGACCTCTTTTGTTACAAATTAAGATCATTTTTGTTTAACCAGAAACAGCCCAAAAATCGCTATCACCAAACCCACCAGACTCCATTTAAATCAACAGAAATTTTAGCGTGTTTATTCACCCCCAATGTGAGCAAAACATTAGACACAAAAACATGGGAAAAAGGGTCCAGGTTATGAAAGTCAGCTGACACTTGACCTGATTTCAATAGACTATAAGTTCAAGAGGCAGGCTAAGAGTGCCAGAGACGGGCATTTGTGTTAAGTGTGTGTGGGTGTAAGTTAGAGTACAGGCTGACTGATGTGTGTGTATATTCCTCCCTGTGTGTGTGCGTTTTTCTGTGTGTCCACTACCATCTTCATTGGGTGTGTGAGCACCACACCGTAGAGGCGAATGAGGTTCTGGTGGTCCAGGGAGTGCATGGCGTTGACCTCACAGATGAAGTCCTCCAGAGCGTCCGGCTGGCTGAGCACGTCTGTCTTCAGACACTTCACAGCTACGTTCAGCTGGAAACAAGGACAGAGGTTTAGTTTAGTCTTTTATCAACAGAAGCGTAAAGCATTTATTTAAATTGAAAAAAAAAAAATCTCCCTGTTTTTTGGAATTAACAGGATTATTACAGGGTGTCTATGGGTATCAGACTTCAGAATTTAATGCCTTTTAAGACCCGTTTAAGAAACATTTTAACCAAATTTAGGACAGAAACACATCCTCTTTGTTGTCTGAATTAATGAGATAATAATCTTGTACACTATACTTTGTTCTGAACCAATTAGATTATCTCATTAATCTGGAAAAAAAGAGCAATTTTTCTTCCCAGGATAACTTTTCATAATTCTAAAACATTATACCGATCTGTATTTTTCCTACACTTTCACTGCTCTTTTTATAGCCTATCAATTACTAATACAAACTGTATAAGTGAAGACAGTATGAGTTCACAGATTCATGCACCTGCTTTGTTTTATTCCTACATCAGCACAAAATGGAAACAAGCTGCATGTTTAATGCAAAACAAACAACTTTAGTAGTGTGCACATGCCCCACTTCTTTCTTTGACAAATAACTCCAACATACAGGAGTTTTTTTATAGAACTACATAAATGTAAAGTGCAGATCTCCTCACCACTTTCCCTGAAGGCGTCAGCCACTCTCCTCTCTTCACTACCCCAAAGGAGCCGTCGCCCAGCTTCTCAAACAGCGTCAGGTCCTTCTCTGGGATGAGGCAGGTCAGAGCCTGCTGCTGCCCGTCAACAGGAGTGCCACCACCGGGCTGTGTGGCCAGGACGCCCTCCCCAAGGCCCAGTGGAGGTGTGGGAGACAGCTTACGAAAGGAGGAGGCCGGCTGGCCCTGCTGGGGGAAGTCTCCTCCGTCTGGACGCTTACCACTGAACACCTAGAGGAGAGCAGAAGAAGAGAAAGAGCGAATAAAGCTGGCTGTAGTGTAAGGTTAACAAAAATGGTAAATTTATCACCTATAGTGAGATAGAGAGTGTGTGCAGGAGAAATAATGTGGTGTAATAGTTTAAGTGTTTTGACTGTAACATAAAAGTGAAAAGGTCAAGTACAAATAAACAGACTTCAATGTATTCATCTATTATTTTACACAATTTAATGCAACTACTTTA
The DNA here is from genome assembly GCA_026686955.1 of Epinephelus cyanopodus. NCBI lineage: Eukaryota > Metazoa > Chordata > Actinopteri > Perciformes > Serranidae > Epinephelus > Epinephelus cyanopodus. The sequence continues at coordinate 18,455,787 of CM048926.1, read as the reverse complement.
ATTTGAGATACATTATCTAGGAGGGCCAAAACCGTGCTTTGCTGTACACATGTATACAGCTAATAAAAAAAGATGAATTAACCTGCTTATAAACAACAATATGAACCCTATTATGAGATAAACAAAGTGTCTACAACTGCCTGACGGGTTATAAAATCTCTCATGAACCACATCTGTGTTCAGTCCTCCACCTTTATTAGTCACTGAGCTGTCTGCCTGGTCACTTCTCACTCAGGAGACTCTGAGCTGTGGGTGGAGAATCAATTATGAACTCTATCTCTTGATCTTTTCCATCTCTGTCAGCCTCAAGGAAAACTACCTTTTTTCCATTCTACATCTCTTTCACCCACGTCAGCTCTCCCCATACTCTCCTCACCCACACAGAGGTTTGACCCAGTCACCCACTGCCGTAGGCCTGCAGCAACACTGCTTGATAGTATCATGTCTTAACAAGCTGTGATTATAGTTTATGTTTTCACTTTCTCTTGTTCTCTTTGTGACCCTTTTTTTTTCTCTTTTCTATACTTCCGGAGGGTTTTTTTTTTTGTTTTTTTTTTTTAAAAAAAGAACATTTTTTTGGTATTTGTGCCAATATTATACAGTCTCAAGCGTGAAGGAGGGGAAAGAGTGGGGATGACATGCAGCAAAGGGCTGCAGGCTGAAATCGAATCCAATGCCACTATAGCATGGACAATGCCTTTGAACATGGGACGCTCTCTGTAACCACTGAGCTACTGGGCGCCCTGGGGAACGCAGCTAATGACAGCAAATAGGTTAAAACTAGAAATGACTTTGCCTTTAGAACTTGCACCTGATGTCTACACTACCAACCAGCACCACTGGCACCAGACTCAGGTAAGAGAAAATTTAAAGCAGCACAAGCAGACCAATAAAATCTGTTACAGTCTGAATGTAGCCCCCGAGTGTGGCTACAAATTTTTATGAAAGTACACACCAGCTTAAGACGGGTCCCTCTACATACCTACAGAGCTACTAAATCCACTGTAGGTGCAGAAACTACAAAGAAGAAGCATACTTCATTATTCAGCAGAAACAGTGAGCCTCGTCATCCCAACGTCTTCCTCATTTCCTGTTATAAATGCACGTCTCGCCATGTGTTGCACATGTGGGCTGTGTGGTGTGAGGAGAGGGTGGTTGGAAAGCAGAGTCAAGTTATAGTCAGAGGATTGGAATCACCGCCGTCTGACAGTATTGTAATGTTATCTGGACCTGAGGACCCTTAACACACACACACACTGAAAATTACAGTATAACTACAGGCACAAGCTGTGGTGTGCACACTAATATAATATCTGTGTATGTGTTAAACAATGTATGCACATCACATATGGTGGGATGTTTTCAACACAAAACCAATGGGTTCACTGTTAGAAAGCAACTGTGTATAAAGTACCGAAACACACACACACACACACATACACACACTCTTATCACTAGAGGAGAGAGACATTTCCTGCCTCTTGACGCTGGCGCTGACAACACAGCAGGAATGACTTCGCTGTTAGGAAGTACTCATTAGGAAGCACTATTAGATTAAGTGACCTGAATGTATCTGTGTGCGTGTGTGTGTGTGTGTGTGTGTGTGTCTGTGTGTGTGTGTGTGTGTGTGTGTGTGTGTGTGTGTGTGTGTGAGAGAGAGAGCTTTCCATTCCTCTAAATTTGAACCGGTACAATGTGTGTGCTGTGCAGAGCCATTAAGGGAAACCTTTGTTTAGAGGCCCTAAATAAGACTGTTTACCAAAATAGGAATGCACAGAAACTGGTGCTGATGTCAGACACCGGGGGAAATGAGTTCGAAGCTTCATTCATAACGTTGACATTCAGATTGTAAAATAAACACTTGAATGCTGCACCCCCAGATCTTTTTAAGTCAGATTGTATAATGCACTTATCCTTAGTAAGTGTGTTACCTACAGTAGATGTCACATCACTTAGTTTGGAGAAGAAGACTGGAGTCTGACACAGAAGCAAAGCAATGTACTGCTGGGGATGGGGGCAGCAGCAAAACATATTTCAGCCGCATGAAAAGTCCTATTGGATAAACATTAGTATCAAGTGTACACTACATTTACACTATTCTCACTACTAACCTTACTGTCAGACAGTGATGCCCAGGAAACTGAAGCCATTATCACCCTCTTCAAAGCCAGACTCCATTGAGAAAAGCAGTGATTTAACATCGCTGAACACAGGAGCTGCTGGTCTGTCGCTGCCACAATCAGATAGTTTGTCTGTGTTATTGTGCGACTTTGGCATCTAAAAGGGTTAGTTCAGGTTCGCCAAAGTCACACGATAGCAAAATTAAGTAAGAGACTGAGGAAGCAGTAGAAAAGCAGCTGCTGTGTTGAGCGAGCTAAAATGACTGTTTTTGTCAATGGAGTCTGGCTTTGACGAGAGTGTAGCTGGAGAAAACAGCTTCCCCATCTGAAAGGGCTGTCTGCAGCAAGGTAAAGCAATGAAAATACTTTCCACATAACATACTTTAGAACTGATATCAAAAAATTTTCTTGACTAAAAATACACTGCCCCATCTAGAGCAGTACATTGCTTAGCTTCTGTGTCAGCACCCCTGTCTGCTTCTCCAAACCGTGGGGCGTGCCAACTGACATCTACTGTTGGTAATACACTGACTGGATAAATATCTCATACAATATGACTTCAAAAGATCTGAACTATTCCTTTAAACCAGTTGTTTCTGCACAGTTGCAAATAAAGATGTGGCTAAATTTTGTCTTTGAGTTACCTGAAGTCACTTCCTGGTTGGAGTTTGGGCAAAAGCTGGGGCTGAGGGCGGAGCCGGTTTTATGCAGAAGGTATTCCCACGGACCAAACCAAGATCTGTGACATCATGGGGTGGATTAAGTGTTTCTTTATGTTAGTTTTAGTTACTGAATATGTTACTTGGTCTGATCAGCCCGTTTATATGATGCCCCAGTGTCTCATTCTGTTAAGTCTTTTTGTTGAGTTAACGTATAGTTTTATTAGCCTTATTTTTCAGTTATATTTTGTTGACCTCTTTTAAGGGTCCTGTAACTCTAATTCTGTTACTTTCAGTCAATTTCTTTGTAAAATGTGTTTTTGAGAATATAAACCCACCTTTTTTTATAAAACTTTAAACCTGTGTTCATTGTGCTTTGACTGCTTGGTCCACGACAACATCAGAAAATATGACAACAGATACTAAAACTTCAATCAGCAGCTGCCATTTAACATGTAATATGTCACACAGACATGTCTCTCTCATAGACAGAGCCATCTTGGATCTACAGCATTAATTAATGTCAATGTCATTCCAATAAAGTGAATGAGATCAATGTGAGCTCATTACTGGCGGGTAAACAAAGGTCAGCACTCAGAAACGGTCCCATCAGTGAAAAAGAGGTGTCAATGAATCTCCGGTGCCAAACATATTTGACTGGCCAGATATAAACAGTAGCGAGCGGTGTGTGGTTTCACATTCACACCGGACCAGACATGACATAATGCTGCAGACCTTTTTAAAAACACCACATCTCTGCGGTCACTGTGTGGTAAGTGGGTTTCAAATAGGAGGCTCGACATTCAAAAGATTCTTAGTATGGCAGAGCACACACACACACACACACACACACACACACACACACACACACACACACACACACACACACACAGGGGGCTGAGGAAGCAGATTACTCTAGCTGAGTGAGGATGGTGCCAGAGGCGGAAACAGACAGGTGTAATTATAGAAGGCGAGCAGCGTCCTCTGGGCACCATGACTTCCACTGAGAACAGCAAACACATACACACACTACAGAGTATTCCTTCACACACATTTCGATCCTCCGAGCTTTGTGTGTGCATGTAGGTGTATCATATATTGTACAAGCTTGTGTATGAGGTATCCTTTAGCTTTAATCCTTTATTTAAGAGGAATTCACCCCCTAAAAGATCATCCGTATATCAATTATTCACCTTGTATTACATTGAGAAGCAAACTTTGTATTTCTCGTATGCTTCCACAGTGATGAAGAATTCAAAAACGCAGACAATGGATAAGCAAAGCAGGTGCACTACTTATCCGTGTGTGAGTGGAAGCATTTTAAACATTACAGTTTTAGCAAAACAGCACGTTTGGGAATTACTGAGGATACAACTGGATAAATGAGACATACTGTGCTTAACATACTCCCAGTCCATGTACTTTTGTGTCCATTAACAGTAGTGTGTATCTTTTACGATGCACTGAGCTGTAAGTACCACACCACTTCCTGGGAGCTTCCTTACCGGCTGGCGACGCATAACTACGGTAACTCCTGCTAACCTCAGCACCACCACTATCTGTAACCATGATGAACCTCTAGAGTTTTGTGTTTCATCACGTCTGGAGAAGTAACGTTACTTTATGTCAACAGGCATCTTTGTCGCCAGATGATGCTTATATTAGCTAAATGCTATCATTAACATGCTAAGAAGCTGGTGTTTAGCAGGTATGATGTTAAGTTGTGGCTTTCATGGCAGCCATCAAAAGGTTTTTTGAGATATTTCAGTGAGGATGAAAGAGGTGGAGTGACCGATCACCATCCCTGGAGCCACTCTACTGGCATGGCTAACAAAATACCTTATTATGTCCTCCATCTGTAATAGTACCCGTTCCATTTTCATCCGCTTATCCACGGCTGGATCGCAGGGGCAACAGGCCAAGCAAAGCACCCCAAACATACTTCTCCTCAGCAACGCTTTCCAGCTCCTCCTGGGGGACCTCCAAAGTGTTCCCAGGCCAGATGAGATATGTAATCCCTCCAGCGTGTTCTGGGTCTGCCCCGGAGCCTCCTACCAGTGGGACGTGCTTGAAACACCTCTAATGGGAGGCGTCCAGGAGGCATCCTGATCAAAAGCCCGAACCACCTCAACTAACCCGCATCACTGCAGATGCCGCATTGTCTCTAATGGTCCTCCTTCTCCAATATTTCATGTTGTGTTTCCTAAATTTCACATCAGGCAGCAGAGTCATGACCAACTTTTTCACCTCCAAAGAGGTGTTTTTTTACTTACTGATGTTACAGAGCTGCCTTGGTAGCTGTCCGCTTTTCTGAGAATTGTCGCTACCACACTGCATTAAGTGCGTGAATTGTGTGAGTTTGTAAATAGACGTTTTGATAAAGGTTTGCTGATTTTAAACGCAGCCCCCTTTCAATACTATTAATCAAGAATTTTCTCTGTATTTGGAGGGGTGGGGGGGGGGGGTCTCCCTATAGACACACATGCATCTGTATGGAACATTCCAGATGGAAATGGCTGAGACCTCCTCCATAATCATCATAAATCTTTACACACATACAGTGTGGTCGACAGCAGCAACAGAATAAACAGCCCAAACAGGTTCACACACAGAAGCGACACCCTGACATTGTGTTAGCGCTATGTGACCATTCACCAAAGCTGTAGACTTGAGACTTGTACTCCCTGCAGCCATGCATATGATTCTGACACACACATCATTTACGTTTGTGCAAAGTTGCCGCTTTAAGTTAAAGAAAGAGGTCCTTTTGTTAATAGTAAACACTTAACATTATTATTTAGTAATATTTTGTCTATTGTATTGGATTGTATTCTCTTTTATGTCACCTTCCCTGTTTGAAACAAGACGTTGGAGGTGGCTGCCGCCTACTGTGCCAGGAATTTGTGATAAAAATACCTACAGCAATAAAATGTTTTGTCAATGCTCCTACAGCTTTAAGCAATACTTCACCTGCCAAATGACCATGTGTGTATCAATTAACCACCCTGTGTTATGTTGAATTCAGGAGGGAATTTCTTGAAAGCCTCCATGGTGAATGAATCCAAAAACTTGATTCTTGATGAATTGGAGTACAAGGCGGCCATGATTAACAACAGCTAAACTACAAACTCTCACACAACTTGAGCAGTTTATTCAGAGTCTCATTTATCCAGCTGTATGCTCAGTACTTCCCAAACAGACAGACCTCTCTGACAAAGAACTTAACTTTACTCTTTTAATGCCAGACTTCATTTACATAAGCAGTGATTCTACTTCACTGAACACAGGAGCTGTTGGGCTACTGCTGCCTCCATTAATTAATTTGTTTGTGTTTTTGTGCAACTTTTGTGTTTCAAAGGGTTAATGTGGATACAGCAGTTGTACAATAAGACAAACAAACTAACTGATTTAGGTAGGGTTAGACCAGCAGCTCCAGTGTTACTGTTTTTGTCAATGGAGTCTGGCTTTGAAGAGAGCATAGGTAAGTTTTACTTTCCACACAGTTGCCCATAAGAAAGACTGTCTGTTTGGGAAGTACTGAGCACACGACTGGATAGATGAGATTTGGATTATACTGCATGAGTTGTGTGAGAGTTTGTAAACATATGTTTTAATATAGTTTTACTGTTGTATCACACAGACCCCTGTAACTTAAATTCATCAAGATTTTTTTGTGTTTTTGGATTCTTTGTTCATCGTGGAGGCATAGCGACAAACACATTTTTCTGCATGAATTCAACAAAGCACAGGGTGAGTAATTAATATACAAATGGTCATTCTGAGATCTTAACTGCTGACAAGGACCAAATTGAGTTTGAAATAACTGAAGCCAACCTGTCAGAGGTGTAACGGTTCCTTGTAAACAACAAGGACACTTTTCTTAATAATACACAGAATGTGATGTGCTACCCAAATAATCTCACCTTGCCTATATTAATGTACCTGTGTTTATATAAAAAAAGAGATGACGCTAAATTAATTTGGCAAGGTGCTGCAAAATTTTATTCTAACATCCGTATAGGGGAAACTGTGGTCGAAGTGTTAAGTTTCTGTGTGATTGTGTCCACACCGTGACAGACACACAGACAGACAGAAGCCACCACGGCGACATAATGTCAAGCATACCACCGACCATAATAAATGACTTGTGTGTGTGTGTGTGTGTTATGTCTGTCTTTGTTTGTCACCTTGCTCATCCAGGACTTGCGCTTGCACATGGCTTTCCTCCTTTTCACGGCCTCCCACAGTCGTCTCTGTCCTTTATGACAAAGAGAAAGAGACAAGACCAAGAGAAACACACGGATGGTCAGCGGAAAACACAAAACGGACTGCAACTTGCATCTGTAAGACACACAAGATCAGTTAAGATTTGAGTTACAGAAGCTATACTATCTTGAATTTCAAGATTGTCTCCCATAATTAAAAGAGAACTCAGAGCCGAGGATAAAGAAAAAAAACAACTGAGTGGATGATAAAGGGGGTAGAAAAGATGGAAGACACACACATACTACATGTGAGAAGAGATTGGAGATAAAGCAGATTCAAGAAAGAAAAGATGGAGATCACAGAGAACAGTGAGATGAGAGGAGGAAAAGATGTGAGGAATACATAACCAGGAAAAGTGGGTGTAATTAGTCTTAAGCGGCTCGGTAGCGATACCCTGAGGGCCTCAATAACTGGATTTAGAACATTACTGCTGCCATCCTCTTCACACACACACACACACACACACACACACACACACACACACACACACACACACACAAAAAAAAAAAGACTTGGCACTTAAGTGTCCCTTCCTATTGTGCCTAATTACCAGTTGTGGTTTTTAAATGATATTAGGGGTGTTAGCGATGGAGGATTTGCTCCAGCGATGCTGACAGTGAGCCAAATGACACGCTGCCATTACTGCAGACAAAAGTAACACTTCAGGCTATATATAGACGCAGAATATCCCCTTATATAGTCGTACAAAAGCACAGAGAAAATTGGATAGGACACTACTCATTAATTTGTCTGAAGAGTATAATTAGTCAGTGACATTGACACATATGAGACGGCGAGTACACTACTCTGGAGATACACTTGAAGACATCTAATCAGAGAAAAGAGAGGAGATGCATTTTTAGAGATAAGCGCTTTACAATTTGCCTCTCATTCACCCATTAACACACACATTCATACACCAATGGCGACACGGTGAGGCAGTGGTTAGCATAGCACAGCAAGAGGGTTCCTGTTTCGAACCCCAAGGTGGGGTGCAGGCACAGGTTTTCTCCAGGTACTCCAGCTTCCTCCCACAGTTCAAAGACATGCAGGTTAATTGGTGACTCTAGTCTGGCGACCTGTCCAGGGTGTACCCCGCCTCTCGCCCAATGTCAGCTGGGATAGGCTCCAGCCACCTCATGTGTGCTGCTGCGTTCCAAAAGTTGAACTCTTTATCTCAGGGCGCAGCCACCGAGCCCTGGAAAAAAGGCGCTCAGGAACGTGTGTGCACCGCAACAGCATCATCAACAACGAATGTGAGGGTACAAAAAACGCGGCATGTGTACGGCTCCTGTTCAAGGGATGATCATCAGAGTCCAATCAAATAGTTTGTGCGACCCTGCCATCGCTGGAGCCATGATGCTAGTGTGGCTAAAAATTAAACAGGCAATAGGCAGAAAGGAAAAAAGAAAATGTGTTGGGTGTTTCAAGGCCTTGAATCATGGACAATATCACAACATACTCAGATTAAAGTCCATCAGGGAGTTTTTCAGTTGGGTCAAGAACTGAACTCAACAGCTACACTGCACCTGCTCACATTTACTGTGTTCAGTCTAATGTCATGTCGTCTAAACTGAGGGTGCTTTCACATCTGCCCTGTTTGGTTCAGTTCGTTTGCCCCCTAAGTGCGGTTCGTTTAGGCAGGTGTGAACATCACAATCACACTCTGGTGTGCATCAAATCAAAAGGACCTAGACCTTCTTGAAGAGGTGGTCTTGGTCTGGTTACAAATGAACGTGTTCCAACCTTAATCTGCAGTGACATTACACATTGTTTGTACAACTTTGTAACATAATTAGTCCCTGATTGGGACCAAATCAAGACAACTCTAGGTCTGAAAGCAACCTAAGGCAATTTTCAGGATCCCAGCAAGACAGAAGTAGAATCTGGTTTTTGGGTAGACTAAACACAAATGTTTAAAAACACATACTGCACAAACTTTCTCTTTAGTATAACAACACCTACCAACAAATACACACACACACACACACACACACACACACACACACACACACACACACACAGAGTTTCTCACCAGGTCGACCCATGCCGATCTTCTCCAGATCTTCATTCTTGACGTAGTCAAAGTGCGACAGCCGCGTGACATTAAGGTCATCTCGTATCCGCAGGAAGTACTGCTGCAACTGCACCTCCATCAGCAGCTCTAGCAGCCATTCTGTGCCTTCCTCACACTGCATGCTACTGCCCAGTTTCTGCAAAACACACACAAAGAATACAGAAAACTGAGTTCAATAGTCATTCAACCATTTGGTCTTCAAACCTGAAAGAGTCTCAAAGAAAGTCACTGACCAACAATCAAACTGTTCTGTTCTGTTAGAAAAAGAGAGGAAATTGTTTGCAGCACACTTAAATACCTGCTTGAATGCTTAGACATTTACATCACAGTCCACGATTAGTCTTGAATATACACACACATATGGGCACACTCACACTGCAGGCTGGGTTGCCCAAATTTACATCACATAAACAAGGACATGGAGAGCAAGGGGCCAAACGTCCAAACATAGCATTAGCTGCTTGTCAGTGGACCAAAACTGACTGGACACTAATTTTACTTTCAAAGTATCAAATAGGCATTGATTACACAGATCCTGTGTCATTGTGGCGTTAATATACCACTTAGTCAGCGATTTCATGGCATCTAAATATGTTAATAACTACTGTGGAAAGAGGAGGCAGCACTTTGAGCAGAAAATCACAGTCATACAACAGACAGACATACATGAGATGAATGATGCACATCTGGTGACCATAAGTGTCGGTGAAGACAAACGGGAGGCCCCTAAACAATCTGACCACAATATATACACTGTACTACATCGCTCCATAAGAAACTGAGTCAGACCATCAATCTTAGATGTCAAAACACAACACCCAAGCTTAAAACATCATCCATCACTGTCTACTTAATGTGACAATCTTAAACTAGCACATGTAGCTGAAACTCATCTTTAATCCTCATGGGCTTCTTTATAGAGCCCAGGGATGTACCGAAATAAACGAGGTGGGAACAGATAGGTTTTTCATTTTACAAAACAGTCATTTGTACTGCACATTATTGAAAAGTGATCGCTGTATTCTGTAGTTGCCCCCGTCAAGTCAGCACACAGCAGGCAGCAGGCTGAGAACTGAGCGCTCTTTACACATGGAGGAAGCGTTATGTTTAGGAGTAGTGAAACAAAAGCCTGGTGTAGCAACTGGATTTCTTTAAAACCCACACAAGTTATACATCAAACTGAAGATTAGAAACTGTCATTTTTATAATAAAAAAAATATTTAAAAAAAATATTAAAATAAATAAAAGGATTCACATGAAAAATGTCCTTTATTAAAAACAAGAAAACTATTTATTTATTTATTTTTATTTTACTTTTCATTGCTATGTTGATTCAATTTTATATTCACATTATTTATGTTTATGTGTTATTTCCTCATTTAATTATTTTATGATTTATTTAAAAGGAATATTTCTTTTTTTATTTATTGCACTCCATTGAGACATTTACATATTTACATTTATTCATATGTTTATGTATTTATGACATTTATTTGTTTCAGAATGTGTTTCATAGGCAAATTACTTGATTATTTAATTATTGAACTATATTGTTTTATTTATATATTTATATTCACTTTTATTTGTATTTATGTATTTATTTCCTCATTAATTCATTTAAAAAAATATTTAATTAATTTTGCATTTATTTATTTGGTTACTTAACTATAATGACTCATTTATAAATTCATATTAACAATTATCTACATATTTATGTATTTATTTCCTTATTTTTTTATATTCAAGATTTATGTGAAAGGCATATTTATCTATTAATTTATGTATCTATTTAATTGTATTGACTCACTTACATATTTGCATTTATTTATATGTTTATGTATTCATTTTTTCATTTATTTTATGATTTATTTCACAGGCATATAACTATTAAATTATATTAACTAATTTATTTAAATTTATTTCAGGATTCATTTAACTAGCATATTTACTCATTTTTTATTTATCTAATATTCACCTAAACTATACTGACTTATTTATATATTTATATTTACATTCATTTCTATATTCATGTATTATTTTCTTCATTTTTTTTTATTTTAGGATTTATTTCATTGGCATATGTACTTGTTTTTTATTAATTCAATGTTGATTTAAATGGCATTTTATAGTAGTGGGGTTCAGACAGTTCAAAATAACTTTGGGTACAAATAAAAAATAAGAGAGAGATGAAATATTCAGTACGAGCATGTCGATAATTATTTGCCATTAGAAAATTAAATTTGAGTCTTTGAAGACAAATAATTTCATTGCCAATGACCCTGGGTTAGAAAAAACAACATTTGTCCGACAACATATACAGGTAGTAACATCTCTTTACACCTCTGATAGGGTCAATAATCAAGACTAATGAGTTCAATAGAGGAGGTCAGCGAGGTCAGTTCAGAACTTTACACCTGCTCACACTGGTCCTCAGTATTACTCCCAGTCTCAGTGAGGAAGTGAAGTGACCTAATCAACACAAAACAATGACAGACATTCCAAATCTGCAGAAACTGACGGGGAGACCTTTAGGTTGGACGCTCGGGGGCGAAGGAGTCGTTCCACTGAGCAGTAATTAGACTCTGTGAATGAGGAACTTCCTGTGCTGCCTGGGCCAAGGTTACAAGGTCCAGAGGAAAGTGTCAGAGGTCACAGCTTCCTTTCTGTCATTTAAACTTCTTAATGGGCTTGGGTAAAGGTCACTTCCTATTGGTTAATGACTGTGGCGTCTTTCTCTCTCACACACACCTAACGTCAGGCCATAAAAATAAAGCTGGCATGTGACCAGCCCTCCTAAAAACTGAAAATATGCATTAACTGTGCCTTTTCAGTGGAAAGTGAGTGGTCCTGTGTTTTCCATGAATTATTGATGTGAGGCCTGACCTGGGAGGGCTCAATCCCCAATGGCTATGCCAGATGTCGGTATCCTGATACAAATACATTGCAATGCACATAAAAGTGGGTCAGGTGATATCTCTTTAGCAAAGTCCAAACATGCAGCTTTGGCTCTCCGAGTCTGCAGGAAGCTCCGTCCACCACCGAGAATAGTTTCAGCTTTCTCTGTCAAAATACACACTGAGAACTTTCTCTGATGTTTGCCTGAAGAGAAATCCTCTGGTTTGAGCCCATTACTAACTTCACCCAACAATATAATAACCTGCAAGGTCCACTTTATAGAGATGCAGGCTGCAGCGAATGCCTGCAGTGCCTGTGGCTTCAGGATTAACTACAGCTGCAGTCATTTGAATCCGTCTCCATATTTTGCATTTTGCTGCATCATGCCTGACCCCTACCCTGAGAAAGACGATACAGCGTTCTGTTTGGCTGGCTCACTACCGTGCTAAGCTATGCCAAATGCTCTCCTACCATGTGGCATGTTTATGCGATCTACAGTTCACGCTATTGAGATTTAAAAGAAATGCTTTCCCTGATAACATCGAACATACCTTTTTTTTTTCAACCACGACAGAAACACTGTTGCATATAGCATAAAATATTCCTGTGTGGATCATTCATCATGAGATATTACACCCTTTATTTTCCACAGTGCAGCCCTGAGAGTAATCTTCCCTGGCAGTCAACATGTAAGTGTTATTTCGCTTGACGATGCCAAAGACGCAAGTCAGCTTCCTCTTGGGCCTCTTTCCATGACAGTGTCACATCTGAGGCATGAGGGGTCAAAATCAAGGTGCTTAAGCCCTTCTATCGTATTTCTCTGTCAGCTTGCTAACCAACTTACAAAACTCATTAAATGGGATATTATGTTTTAAACTTTTTGGAGACAGGTGCTGCGCAGAAATTAGCTGCCATACATTTACTTATAGAGAAGGTTAGGATAGGTTGTGTTTGAGCTGACGGAGATCATTATTTGTTTCACAATTTCACAAATGACACATAAATTAAATCACATTTTGAGAGGGTGAGCGGCTCTTTCTTCCTTTATGATGTCTTATGTAAAACATTAGGGATGTACAATATTGGATTTTTTGCCGATTATCTTATATGCCGATATGTAACAACTCATTTGACTGATAAGCGACCCCACATCCACTTTTTTTCCCCACCTAATTTTCATCGTCTCTTCGTTAGTGGAATAAACAACATATAATGCACGCATACTCGAATCAGGATAGCCCACCAGCAGATGGAAACATGAAATACAATGCTTTTCAATGTATGTAATATTCATTTATTGTGCAAAGTAAGAAAAAGTATGTTGGTCGATTCTTAAAGACGATATTGGCCGATACCAGTGACATGCCGATATTATCTTGTATCCCTATAAACCATCAAAAGAATACTTCACCCATATCAATTACTCACCCCATGTTATGTTCAATTCTAGAAGAAAGCTTGTTTTTCCTGCATGCCTAGAGTGAATAAGGAATCCAAAAGCAGGAAACTGTTTATGAATTCAAGTCATAGGGGTCCTCATTTAACAATAGCAAAGCTATATAAAAACATCTCTTTATAAACTTTCACGTAACTCGTGCAGTACAATCCAAGTCTCATTTATCCACTCATGCACTCAGTGCTTCCCAAATACAGTGCTTTCTGACAGGGAACTGAACGAAAGGTAAAACTTATCTATGCTCTCTTCAAATCCAGACTCCAGTCATTGTACCTCACAACACAGGAGCTGCTGGTCTACCACTGCCTATATCAGTTAAATTGTTTGACTTAACCCTTTAAAAGTCACACAGTGATAACTAACTGATCAAGACAGTGGCAGATGAGCAGCTCCAGTGTTCAACAAAGTAAAATTACTGTGTCTGTCAATGGAGTCTGGCTTTTAAGAAAGCTTAGATAGATTTCACTTCTAGTTCAGTTCCGCTTAAGTGAGCACTGAGCATACGACTGGATAAATGAGGGTGCTTTCAGACCTAGAGGTGGTTCATGTTCTCACGGCAGCATTTACAAGCGGACCAGATAAAATGTCTTGCACAAGAAAGCTGCTCTTGATTGGTCAGAATTTCCATGCAGAAAAAATCCAGGAAGTAAACCAAACGTTGAAGAAGAGTACACCTGCAAGATAAATGCGACACTTTCTAATGTCACAATGGAGGGACAACTACGCAGGTTGGTTTTAGCGCTGGTCATTGTGGACTATATTGCTGTCACTGTTCATTTTAGTCAAACCATACAGTTTGAAAACGAGGTGCGGCTCCAACTAGAAAACAATGTTTTGATGCATTGGATGATGAATGTGCATATAAAGGCAGTACAAGAGGAGGCGCACATTAATAATCCTCCAGGACTGCACCAGAGTTCATTTGTAACTGGACCGAGACCACCTCTTCAAGAAGGTCTCATTTTGGTTGTTTTGGTGCACACTTGAGTGCAATTGCTGTGTTCACACCTGCCCAAACGAACCGCACTTAGGGTTGTACACACTTGAGTTTCACTGAACCGAACCAAACGGGGCAGGTGTGAAAGAACCCTGAGACTTGGATTACACTGCACAAGTTGTGTGAGAGTTTGAGTTTGTCATCAGACCTTATGATATAGTTTTGCTGTTGTTAAACATGGACCCCTTTTACTGCAATTCATCAAGAGTCTTCTCAGTTTTTGGATTCTTCATTCACTGTAGAGAGATGCAAGAAAAACAATGTTTTCTTCACAGATTCAATGCAACATGAGGTGAGTAACTGACAAGTCTTCATTTGGGGGGGGGGGGGGGGGGAGGAGATCCTTTTAGGTGTTTATCTTGTCTGCCTCTTTAATAGAGTAAAGAGGAAGATGCACATTCTGGAGGTGTGAGGTCAGCAGGAGGAACGCTACGTTCAAACTTCGTTAAGTGTGACATGTGGCAGGACTCTGACGAATCCAACCAGGGCAATAAGTCCAGTATTACAGCTCTGCAAAGTGTTGTTTCTCCCCCTCCCCACGTTTATTTTTCTCCTAAAAGAACATGAAATGTGACAACATCAGACACACAGGCCAACTGGTTTTCAGTTTCACATGAAATGTAAAAAAGAAAGAGACAGAAACAAAGTCTGACACAGAGAGGGCAGAGAGGGATGTAGGAATTCAGATGCAGAGAAACAACATGATGTCCCTGCTGAGAAATGCCTCTGGCCTGAACTCATTCCTCATGGTGGTGGAGAAATGCACGCTAACACTCGCTCGCACACACATATACACAACTCCTGGCCAAAGCCATGTCCTGTATCAGATCTGTTCTGCTCTAACATCCTGCTGCAATAACAACAACCCTCCGAGAGGACGGCCTCAATCCAGCTGGAGAGTCCACACACACACACACACACACACACACACACACACACACACACACACACACACACCCAGACACAGACACACAGAGACCCCTGACCTCCACCATATTCATGATACAAACGTTATAGTCACACATCTGGGTAGAGCACATGAATCTGACTATAGTTACTGATATAATAGCCTATGTCATATTTCTAAATAATAAGCCCCCTCAGGGGAGCAGGGAGAGCAGACACCAGACTTACTCGATATACGTGAAAGTGTGCCAGGAAGGGGAATGACTTTTTCAGCTTGTCAAAGCGTCGCATCCTGAATTCCTTCGTCTGGATGACTGTAGGTGCAAAAAATGTGCGCGTGCGTTTAAATGGCCAGAAGTGGCTGCTTGTCTCTTAAACCAATACCGGAGCCACAGTTCTCCCAGTTTGACGTTCCCAGTCTCTGAGGGAATTCTAAGAAGCGCAGGCGCTCCTCGGATCCAGACTCACAGCCCCGAACCCGAGAGGGGGAAGAAAAACTTCCTAAGATCCTGTACGCAGATCTACAACATTCCATGGCGGGGCAATCGTCCAGTAAGCCCCTTCTTTAGCTTCAGCTCCCTCGGGAAGGCACAGAGGCATCCATAGCACGTCAGCGTGCAAAAGAGAACTTAAACTGTCTTCCAATATATGAGGGGGAAAAGAGCTGAAGAGTGATTAAGAGCTAGCAGAGAAAGCCTCTCAGCTCGGCCCTGTGCCCAGTCCGGCCATGTGTGCTCCTCAAACAGCAGTGAGCCAGTGATCCAAAGTTGCAGAACTTCACAAATAAGTCACTCCTCCTTCCTCCCTTCCTTTCACTGCCTCTCTGACACACACACACACACACACACAGACTCCCTCTCTCTCTTTCTGTCTTTGCGCGTGCAGCTACTGTCTGTTTGCTTTTCCATCGAGCGTGGGGCTAAAAATAGGAGCGACTTCTCCCCGATTCAATCTCTTGCCAGCCGGGCAGCGGGGACGTGAGAGTGAGTGACTGTCTCTGGTTTCACATTTTAGGGTGCACCAAGATGTGTGTCTGGTTGCTTTCAGAGAACAGTAATGTGTTTATATCATCTTCCCTCTGACTCGATCTTTGCTCCGTTGCTGTCTCTTCCCTTCTTCACCCACTCCCCTTTTTGGACTACTTTCCCCCTCTCCACTCCTCACCCAATCTTTCTGACAACCCCTCTCCTCCCCACCTCCTCCTCCTCTCCCTCCTGCAGTCAGTCAGACGGTCCGTGCAGTGCAGAGCAGTGCGTGGTGCAGAGGACAGAGGCTTCATGGTATTCAGCCCAGAGGAGCATTTGATCCAGGGCCAAAGGGTCACATTCAACTGCAGGATGGAGAGCTTGTTTCCTGTGATGCAACCCCCCAAACACACACACACACACACACACACACACACACACACACACACACACACACACAATCACGACCACTTCTTCCCCCTCTCCACTGCTCGATCTCTTCAATTATCCCTGCCTGCTTAGTTTAAAATTTACCGCAGTGGAGAAATTCCACTTTGGGGGTTTTCAGTTAGAGTTTGTCACTGAAACCACTGGTTTGGAGTGAACCTGTGACACTCTTGTGGTGCACACTCTGGGGATAAGGAGAGTGAGCAGTCCCAAAATAATAGGCTGATCATGAATTATGTATGGAATTATTCATGAAGATATTCCTCCTTTTTCTAAATTTCTTGCAAAACACAACAAAATCATCAGTATGCGTCACTTTGTCATATGACTTTGCTGACGAGTATGTGCTTACTTTACTTTATGCCTTTTACCTGTAGTGCTATTTATCAGTCTGGATCTTTTTGGTGTGAGTTGCAGAGTGTTGGCGATATGTCTGTCTTCTCTTCAATAAAATAAAACTAGACGGCACTCACAAATTTTAAAAAAACTCAACATCAATGTCTCTTTCCAGAAATTATTACCAGTTTACTCAAGATAATCCACAGACCTTGTTGTGAGCAGTTTCATGTCGGAACTATTTTCTTTCTACCAAACTACACCTGCCAACCGTATCACAGCGCAGAAGGAAGGGTGCATCTACTGCTAGCTCACGTAACACCAATAAACTAGCTAACTTTACAGCTTAGCCGAGGAGGACGCCAGCTGTGTGACATGGGGCATTGTTCTGTTGGTAGTTAATGTTGGAAATCCAAAGTGTGGGATCATTTTGAGAAGGTGAAGGACGAACCCAAGGTGATATGTAAACTTATCTTCATTGGTCGACTGCAAACATGACGTATCATCTGAAACATGTCAGTAGCTACATGCCCATTAGCCACTTAGCACAATCATTACTGCTTTGCCGACAGCGTCATTAACAGGCGGCTCGCTCAGTGTGTGACGTGCACTTGTAGATAAAATATAGGCCTATATTAATGAAGGTTCATTAGTACGGTTTTGTATTTCTCTGTAATGTAGCACAGTGTTAACAATGTTACTGATACTATTCTTTCTCACACCTTCAACTCAAACCATTGTGTTGCCCTGCCCAAAATATCTAATATATTAATTAAATTAATATCGTAAACATGCGGACAACTAGTCAACTAATGGCTCTAAATGACGACTATTGGTCAACTAGGAAAATTCTTAGTCGGGGTCAGTCATTTTAGTCATTTTAAACCTAAATGGCATGTTTAAAAAGCAGCAGTAGCACCATGGCACAGGACCAGCCGTCACTTACCCTTACAGTATGAACAGTCACACATCAACAACACTAAATGCTTTTACATCAACAGAGAAGACAAAGAGGCACAAAGGCAGCAGATGTCTGTCAGTGGGTGACTAATACTTTAAGTTACAGCTCAAAATACAAACCAATTATCTTAACAAGACCTGCCCAGGCCACCTAACTTCACTCAGCTCCCCCCTGACTCCTCCTGTCTCACTGACGTCTCTTCTGTCTTTTACCACCGCAGCAGAAAAAGTCCTAACCTCACCCGTCTCCTCCCTATGCTTCACTCCTTCATTAATCCCCTCTCTTTCACTCTGCTCCCCTCTCTCAGCCTCCCCTCCCTCCCTGGGGTCTGGCCAACCCGTTGCATTTTCTTCTTTATTTGGTGCTGCCTTTTATTTCCTGCCTCTAATCCTGCAAAAATGTTATCTCTCTCCCCCTCTGCTGACTATAAACAAACCCTTACCAGCTGCTTTTCATACCCTCAGTAGCAGAAAGCCCCCTCTCACTCTCTGTTTCTTGCCAGAGACTATTAAGCTTTTGCTTTTCTCATATCTCAGTTTTTTTTTTTTTGTTCTCTTCGCTCTTTGTTGCTCTTTGTTCTTTTCTAGTTAATCCACCTATTCAACATTTGACTTCTTGCTTTTGACTTTGGGTATTTTTCTCTTTGTGTCCCCTCATTCACCACCACTCTCCTCTGCTTTTAATTAGGATGTTTTGTGTTTACTAGCGGAAGGAAAGGGAGGTGAGCCGACGGTGGAGTCACAGAGGGGAAGGAAAGAGAAAACAACAACAAAATAAGGATGTTGTCATAAAAAGTCTGGCTTTAATTAAAGGCAGGACAGCAGACATATCTGAAGAGCATCTGGTGCTGTGCACTGGGGTTTTGTTCATGAGTATGCTGGTGTGTTGGTTTGTGTCTATGTGTCTCCATTCACAACAGGGCGAGACATATTGTGTTTGTTATCTGATTTACTGTGAAGTGAGCTGATAGAGGAACTGTCATTCAGAAAAAGAGCTCTGGTGTGCAGTAAGATTTTAGGCTAGTATTTCTCTGAATATCTCTAAGATCAGTTTATACTTATGATCTCAGAATATTGCATACACTCTGTCTTAATGACACAGTTTAATCAAAATATCATTAGAAACATGACAGCAACAGTCACTAACATTAATTTATTTATCTCTTTTGCCCTTGATCATAGATATCTAAACTATCCACCTCAATGATGCAAAAAAAGGAAATGTAGCACCAAGGGGAAATACACTCACCAGCCACTTAATTAGGTACACCTGTTCAACTAATTGTTAACACAAATAGCTAATCACTTTGCAACATCTCAATACATTTAGGCATGTAGACATGGTCAAGACGACCTGCTGAAGTTCAAACTGAGCATCAGAATGATGAAGAAAGGTGGTTTAAGTGACTTTGAACGTGGCATGGTTGTTGGTGCCACACGGGCTGGTCTGTCAGAAACTGATGATCTGCTGGGATTTTCACATGCAACCATCTCTAGGGTTTACAGAATTTAATGTGAACAACATGAAAGCATGGATCCATGGATCCATCCTGCCTTGTATCAGCAATACACTGCATGTAACAGAGCTACAGTGTACTTGTGGATGTCCTAATAAATTGCACATAGGGGAGCTACAGTGTGCTGACCTTTCTTTGTGTTTTGTTGCTATTTTTTTTTTCTTTTTGGTCCAGCATCTTCGATTTAGTTTCAACCACAGGAGTTAGGGTGAGAAATAAAGATTATAATATTACATGTAATTTGTTAAGCTGTAACTAGTAAAATGAAAAGATTTCTTCCAGAAAGGTCGTTTATACCTGGTGCTCTAACCCTCCCTCACAAACAGTACAGTATGTGTCAGTGCCAGTAAAACCTCCTGAAGGTCCACAGCCTCTGGAGTACCTTTTATTTTTCATGTGCTCTCACAAATGTTTTATGAGGAATAGCTGAGTGGGCTAGCTGGCTCCACTGTCCATTATTTTCAGAGTTTAGGTGTGGACTTCTTCAGCCATCAGTTGTCTCATTCGCACAGTCACTGTCATGAATCTGGCTCTAAGTCAACAAGCACACAGGATGTGACAGGACAGGAGGAGGAAAAATAGCAAAGACCCTTCCCTGCCCTCGCGTTCCTTTTATAACCACACACACACACACATTTCAACAGAGTCCCTGAAGTGAATTATGCCATTAATGGCACACAAATTCCCTTAAGTCCACATGATCTCTGCTGACTCTTTTTAAATATAAGTTGGTGAATGTGAATGTCAACTTAATTACTGTGACAAGTAAGAAAATAATGTTTACCTGAGTATATAGGAACAGTTACATAAGTCTCATGACTGTGAAACAGACAATATAAAATTATTTCTCAGGTACACAGGAAGCTGGACAAGGCAATGGATAAATCCAAATGAGGAAACATGATGTGGAGGAGGTGGAAGGTGCTGTATGCTTGGTGAAGTAGTGAGCTGAATGTGAGACACTGCGGTGTTTACTGTACAGTGTAAATAAAGCATCAGATGTCCACGTTACACTGATGTAAATCAATGGAAGGAATGTGTCACGGTGCCGTCAGCTGCCTCCTCACTAAGCAGATTAGACCAATACGATTAATGGCCAGTAAGTCCACCTGCAGCTCCACCGTGACACCACTAGGTAGCACCAATCCTATGATAGAGTATTCAGTGGGGTGGTTGCTTTCATCTTCGTATTAGGTCACTTAATGCTGACTGCTGTGTAGATTTCACTGCATTCATGGTGACACGAGGAGCGTCAGGATTAAAGCAGTCAGCTTAACAATGTAACACAAAACTATCAGCTTTGACTGATATTGATTCTGGTTATATTTTTAATATTGAGTGAGTTATTAGAGAGGACTGCAAAGCACAAGCTCTTTCAAAATGTATCTGAAATCTTACAAGTCTGCTGTTAAACTCACTAAAGGCCCAGTCACACAGGAGAAGCTTCCTCTTCCTCCTCTTATTTAGCATTAGTTACAAGTTCTTCCTGACTGCCTTAGTTTCCATGATCATCATCAGGATTCATGAGGAAGCTCAACACTTAGGTCGAAACTTACAGTATGCTGTTCAACAAGAATTATGTTGATAATACAGACTGGGGAGCTATCTACAGATAGTGTTCATCGCTCTAGAACAAAAATTATGATGGTGTATCATCTAATGATGATCAACAAGCTGGGAAAAAGGGAGTCTGCCTTCCATGATACAGATGAGAAAGTGTATAGTTGCTCTTGTTCAAATAGTTAAAAACCAAACTGTGTTAATTTTTAACTGCTGAGGTAAAGAAACCAGTGGCTATTAGGCATGTCACATACGATGCCAGAAATGTTTTGGTCAATACCAATGCCGGTGAAATTTTGTGGGCAAGAAAACATACTAATAAATAGGATACAGTATATTAACGTATTTCTCCTCCGTTGTTGATGTTGTTAAGTGTATCTCCAGACACCTGAATACTTTTGTGATCATGTCTATAAAGACATGAAAAAAACTGGAAGCTCGTGCCCCATGTGAAAGCCATACCCCTAAGATGATCAGTTAATATGAAGCTAGAAATAGCTGCATTATTCTGCCCTGTAAGTTATTAAATATGCTCATAATCAATTAGTTCGTCTCTTACGGACACTGAAATGTGAGTAAATAAACCTTTCCAGTTGTGCCAGACCAGCTCGGTCCCTCACACTCACAAAGGAGCAGCTACTGTATGTCTCTCCAGCTGCTCCTATCTGGCCTCCATCTCCCTCCCTCTTTATTTCCATCTCTTTCTCCTGTGTACACATAAACACACACAGTAGTATGTCTCAATGGCTGTCCAACTGGAATATGAAAGGATGCTAAGCCCAAGTTAAACGTCTGATCGTGTAGACTGTATTATCATGAACAGACATCAAATTAGTGGCTCGCTGGCTAATGAGATTATGAAGAACAAAGCGCTGTGTGAGGTCTGCATTATGTCGGGGTACTGCGACGCACACACACATTAAGCTTGATTCTGTAATATGATGCTCACTGTACACAGACACAGGCACGCAGAGGCATGCACTCCCATCGGCTGGATTCACACTGACGTACAGTGTTGGGAATTAAGATAGCTTAGTGGATACGGGTGGACACGCTGCCAGTGCATTTCTAAAATAAGTCGCAACCTTTTGGTGGCAAAGCATCAATCTGCGGTTTGGTGGTGGGTGCCAAAAACCGGCAGAGCAGAGTGAAGGAGTAGTAGAACAAACATCATTAATCCCTTTTACAACTGTGCAAGAAAAATATCTCCACACACACACACACACACACACACACACATACATACACGGTGCTTCTGACGGAGGCCTGCACGCACAGACACACAGAGATGCGTCATTCCTGATCTCACAGATTGTAACGCTCTGTCAGATTCTGGCTTTTTACGCTCTCCTTAAATCCCTTCACTGTCTGCAGCACCTCATCATTCACAGAGTCAGGAGAGGAGAGGCGTCATGTGGTGGTGGGCGTCAACGTTGAGAAGAATAGACTGTGGGAATGAGGAAAGTTTGGGACACAAACAGACTGCTTCCAGGCGAACACAGAACATACGTGTCCCCTTTTGGTAGCTTGGCCTAATATGCATAATGCCAGACTACCAAAACAACCCCCACTAATACTTCCTAATGTCACCTCCACCCTGAAAATACACCCATCCTGAGCGATCTCTCCTTTGATCCCCCTAAAGCTGGTTAAGAGGGGAAAGGAGGGTGTTAGAGGAAAATGTCGGTCAGTGATGACTGACCTCTGACGAACAGTCAACAGAGTGTGAAACAAACATGTAGCACAGTGTGTGCTATAATGAGATAAATGGAGAGGATTTATTATTCCAAATTACAAAAAGACAGCAGATGCTCAACAATGTAGTGCTTTATGAAGCTCACTAATCCCCTCATGCTCAGAAGCATAAAACTACATCTGTGTTAAGCATAAAAGGATTGCTGTGATAAACAATGTACATAAGGGAGTCACTGGATTCTAACCTCTCTCCCATCTCTTTCCTTGTTTGAACCGCTGTCCTCTCTCTCAGCGCCTTGTTTCATCTGTTCTGACGAATATTTCTGATGGAGATGGCTGCATGCAGTGTGTTAAAACTAGAAAACTGCTGTATACTCAGCACAAAGCTGCAGCTGTAGAAAGAGAGTGATCTGATTCAGCCCACAGAAACCAGGACAGCTGCAGGGTCCACCGGCTTAACTGTGCTGAACTAGCACACAGACCCTAAACACCCGCACACAGTCTACATTCATGATATTTAAACTGTTGCACAGATCAACACATTCATCCACCCATCCATTTTTTAATACACGCTTATCCTGTGCAGGGTCGTGGAGGGCTGGAGTCAATCCCAGTGCAGACTGGGTTGTTAGCAAAAACTTGTAAGCTATAAAGAGGCAAAGTCGCTCCAGTCTCCAGAGGAAAACGTTTGCATTGTACATTTCTGCAAACCACAGATATGTCACATGTGTACATTTGATACAAACCATATCAGCGTTCTGTAATATACGAGCTGACTTTGTGATCTAGAGGTAGAGGCGGTGGTAGATGGTGTGACACCAAGGTGAGATGGCTGCCAATCTGCAGACCACTGCTCGAGACCAACAGCCAACAAAGCCGGTTGTTTTTTAGTGAGTCATTGCGGCGTTTCCAGATGAGATTGTGCCACCAAAACCGGGTATTATAAGCCAAAACACGATCTCCTCCTCACCATAACCAAGCGGTTTTTGTGCTTTTACCTGACCACGTTAACCACAGTGTTGCTGAAACATAAAGTTTCAACTATCAGTTACATATTAATGTCCAAATGTTACATATATGTGGTTTGGAGAAAGGTACAATGGCAATACCTTGTCTGGCAATTGGGTTGCTCCCAGTGGACCTTGAATTGAGCCATGACTCACATGTACGATTGTCAATTCAAAAGATAATTTTGCAAGTCAAGAAAGTTGTGGTTTGTCATAGAACGACAACACCCAAAAGTCACCCGAGTAACATGAGAGCATTCTCTCTCTCTGAAGCTGTGACGCCTTTATGTTTCCTACCGATATGTACTCACACGAGCAACGGATCTTGCTCGTTCTTTTCTGGAACACGGCTAAGTTACCTAGCTAGCAAGCTAGCTGGTGTTGGTGACGCATAGTGTGCGAGACATGGCAGCAGTTTCACACAAAACTAAGGGTATTTTCACACCTGCCCTGTTTGGTTCAGTTTAAGTGTGGTTAATTTGAGCAGATATAAACACAGCAATCACACTCAGGTATGCACCAAAACAACCGCACCAAGACCTTCTTGAAGAAACAAACTCTGGTGCGGTTCGTTTGTGGTGAGAACCACAACCTTGATAATCCAAGCACCAAGCACCCTGAATGATACTATGGAAAACTGCGACCTTCTTTGCTTGAGAAATTCTTTTAATTTGAAAAACGTGTAATTCATGGCACAATTCAAACGGGATTGAAAAATGATTAGTGTCTCACTGTTAACTACCGTACATGTTTATTTTATGAAATAAGATCCGGTGGAGGACACTGGAAGGGGAGGGACTTTGCCGCTCTATACATCAGCAACAACTTAATATCGGTCTGGCAAATGCACTGTAGTGTTGAGCCCTTTTCAAATCCCACTAGGAACCTTTCTTCATGTCATC
Source organism: Epinephelus cyanopodus (assembly GCA_026686955.1). Lineage (NCBI taxonomy): Eukaryota > Metazoa > Chordata > Actinopteri > Perciformes > Serranidae > Epinephelus > Epinephelus cyanopodus. The sequence goes on along the minus strand of CM048926.1, from coordinate 18,431,022 downwards.
CCCCTCTCCATCTGCCTCCCAACAGTAAGCTACCAATAAAGATTTGAAAAAGGCAAGAACACTGACAGCACAGTGGCAATGGCACTGCTGGCCCCACTCAAGCCAAAAGAACAGCGAGGCCTGTCCGTACATCACAGGGTTTGTGAAAGGACGTGGGGGTTTGCGGAAGAGGTGGGAGGCTATAAAATGTCATAGTTTGCCTGTCACCGAGCTCATTCGGCAGCACCTCATCAGTGACCTCATGGTTCTGCATTCAATAACTCGGCACACACAGGGGCTGGCCTTGTGTGTGGGCGAGAAGTGCTGCTCTGTGGTGAGCGTGAGTATGTGGTGGGTGAGGAGTGGCGGTGACATACGAGGGTAAACGAGCTGGTTCTGTGCGACAGATATATGAGAAGTTATATAGATTTCTATGATACTGAATTGTATTTACACAGCAGGTCTTTTACCACACCACACATTTTTTTCTTGCTGTGGTAGAAAAATCACAGGTGTTATTTGTTAACATTAACAATGGCTCTGTTCTATGCAAGTGTCTCAGTAGGTCAGGACAGTGTGACACTGAGCCAGCATGCACAAAACCAGGGCCATTAAACTGAAGCAGCTTAATAGAATACAGCCAACATTTGTTTTATTATATATTTTCCAACAATATGTCAAAAAGTGTGAAAAAGTGAAACTGTGAAAAAGACCTATCTTTCAGACACAATAAATTACTGGAAATAATACTGTATCTCCCTGACTTCCACTTGGTCAGGTACCATTTACACTAGTATTAAACTGCAAACTGACCTTAAAGGACACCATTAAATGCCATGCCATGCCATTTGGTAATGACCCTAGACTGCCACAGTAACATCCTCTACTGGTTTGTGAACTACTGATTCAAAGCCTCCGGTTTGACATTTTGGCCATTTGGATTTTTGTATGGCCATTTGGACAAGAGAGTGGTGCTAACCCCAATGCTAGCTGCTAGCTTGGTTTACGCTGTGCATTTATAGCGATGGTTAACTTTTAAAACCATTATAACAATATGTACTTAACAGAAAAACAAAACACACTTTTAGAGGGTTAGTACAACCAAATACTGAAGAAGAAGAACTGACAAGCGAGACCAAGACCATTTTTTGTACTAGGCAGTAAACATGTTTATTTCTGTAAAGTTGGGCATTTTAAGATGAGGGTCTATGGGGAGTGACTCACTCTTGGAGCCAGCCTCAAATGGCTGTTTAAGGAACTGCAGTTTTTGGCACTTCAGTGTTGGCTTCATTTTTCAGCTAGCAGAGTCGGACTCTGGGGCCAACTTCACAAAACCATGTAACCACAACTTCCAGGTCGGTCACATGATGCCATTGGGCCTAAAGAGACTTTTTCCCAGAGACTTTCATAAAGAGAGAGACCAATTTTTTGGGCGTCACAACCCAACAAAATGACTCCTTTCACTGTAGGATTTGATCCATTGTCCAGTAACACTTTGAAAGTCTAAGGGTGCTTTCAGATCTAGAGTTGTCTTGCTTTGGTCCGAATCAGGGATTAATTTTGTTGCAAAGTTGTATAATTGCCTAGAGTTGGTTCATGTTCTCACGGCAGCATTTACAAGCGGACCAGATCAAATGCCTTGTGTGAGAAAGCTGCTCTTGATTGGTCAGAATTTCCATGTGGGAAAAATCCAGGAAGTAAACCAAACGTTGAAGAAGAGTACACTTGCAAGATAAATGTGACACTTTCTAATGTCACAATGGAGGGACAACTACGCAGGTTGATTTTAGCGCTGCTCATCGTGGACTATATTGCTGTCATTGTTCATTTTAGTCAAACCATACAGTTTGAAAACGAGGCGCGGCTCCAACTAGAAAACAATGTTTTGATGCATTGGATGTGCTGAATGTGCATATTAAGGCAGTACAGGAGGAGGTGCACATTAATAATCCTCCAGGACTGTAACATGCTCATGATTAACCCAAACAATGTATCATGTGACTGCAGCTGGTTCAGATCCAGGTCCGAACACGTTCTCACAACAAACTGCACCAGAGTTTGTTTGTAACCAGACCAAGACCACCTCTTTCAGAAGGTCTCGGTCCAGTTGTTTTGGTGCACATCTGAGTGGGCAGGTGTGAAAGCACATTAAAAGAGCTGAATGACTGAATTACTTTATCCCCATTCAAGGTAGAAGATGGCTTAACCAGAAGTTTAGTGAAAGTTAGCCACTCGATAGACAATGTCTGTGGTGTGCTTGCTCTATGGGTCTAATGATGCAGATGATCGAGGTAATTTTGCTCCCACAAAATCAAGATTTTTTGGCTTCTACTGAGCACCTTTCATAGCAATGAATAAGACTATCACTGTATCCAGTCCTCATATGTTCCTACTTGTTAGTAATGACAGAAACACAAATGTTGCCCATCCAAATTCACATCTGCAGGCACGATTAAGTTGCAATGCTATTGCGTCAGTTGCTGCCACAAAAAGACAGAGAACCATAATTTACTGATAACCTGATTGCTTTTATTGCAATCCAAAATTAATTTTCCTTTGAGAGAGAAATACGCCTCCCTCGGAAAACACCACAACAAAGCCTTCCATCATCTCACACCCTTTAATTTTCCTTTGACAGGACCTGCTGAATTTGCTCATTGTTTACCCGTCATCCATGTTTGCCTAAAATCAGTGGCAGGATCACTACTATATTCAAGAAAACTGTAGAGGTCTACCTCTTCATCATCGCTGGGCAGGCGTTGGTAGTCAGACTCTGACGTCTCCTGCAGCCTCTGGTATTCTGCCGTCTCCCCCATGATGGGGCTCCAACACCCGGCCGTTACCTGCCCGGGGCTACGTGTCCTCAAAGTCCTCAAATAGCCACCGCTCCAGTCAGTGAGCAACCCACGCGCTTAGTCAGTCAGTCGGTCAGTCAGCTCGCTTCGAGGTCTGAGCTGTCATTTGGAAGACAAGTACAGTATTCTGCATGTCATTCACAGTACAGCACTACATTATATTCCACTAACTATACTGCCACTGTATACCTCCAGTACTCCCACCTTCATTGTCTTCCTCAGTTAGGTTGAGTCAGCTTTCCTTGAAAATGGCCGGACAATGAGTTCGTCATGTTCACACAGTGATGGTAGGGCTGTGTGCACTGACTGAGCAGTCTGTAAAAACACAGGTGCTTATCTTTATGGAAGCAGCTTTTAGTAACGCATTCCTCTGGCACGCTGCGGACAGTAATTCTTGATGCAGAATGAACATAATCCCTATTTTTGCATTGTTGTGGGCGGGCTTCCTCTCCTGAAGAAAAACAGAAGACAGCCTTCTTTAAAAGACAGTACAGTTTGTCCTCTTCGCAGGCCACTGGCGTGAATGTTCAGAGGTGTCAAAGTGATTGTTCCAAATTAATCTACTGGTTGTAATTGTCCTCCCAAACAAGGAAATCCCACGTGGAGAAGCTGCTGCAGCCGGGATGGAGCACTGGGGATGATGCAGCCAAGGTGTGGCACTGGAGGTGACAAATCCAGCAGGGTCTATTTCTGTCGTCGCTTCTCACGCCATGATAATAACCTCTACCCTCAATCTGTCTGTCACTCTACCTCGCTCTCCACCTCGCTCATCTCTGCTGTCTCTCTGGGTCGCCCTGCCTTAGTGCTGACGCATGCTCTTCATATCCAGCAGTGTCCCTGCTCCCTCTCTGTGTTTCTATTCCTGTGCCCCAGGCATCACAGCGGCCAGCTCACCTCCTCTCACTCACCGACAGCAGTGAAATATCATGGCAGCGAAGGGCAGAGATCGTGCAGGAGCTGTTTTTCATTTTTCACCTGTCTTATTTATATCATCCCTCCTTTGTGTGCTTCTATTTTTTTCCTCCCCACAGATCTCCAGCAGCTGTCCAATCGGACTGGCAACTCAGCTCTGACGATCACGGCTAAAGTCTGGGAGGATTTTTAACGCTGCTTTGTCCTAAATGGACTTCCTGATTGCTCGGCCGATGCCTAATCCCTCGCTGTTGTTGTTATTGTTTTTCCCCCTCCTCTCCTCCCCTCACCCTCTAACACCCCTCCACTTGATTTTTTTTTTCCATTTCAGCCCCGGCTCGATGATTTGGTGAGTGGTCGCCTCCTCTATTACCGTGGCAACATCAACCCATCCCACCTCCTCCCTGCTCTCCTGTGTCCTGTAGTCACGGCGATCCAGTCAGCGGTGGTCCTGATAGAAGCAGCCAATGACGGCGAGGCAGGCCGACAGGGGAGGGAGGGGGAGGAGAGATGATGGTGAGAGGCGGGGGAGCCCTAATGAGGAGAGTTAATCCTCCCTCTGAGAGGGAGAAAAACACGGCCATGCTGCTTTGTGTGTGTGTGTGTGTGTGTGTGTGTGTGTGTGTGTGTGTGTGTGTGTGTGTGTGTGTTTGTGTGTGCGTCAAAAAGCACCTCTCCACTATAGAGAGGGTAACCAGGCCATCTGGATCCTTGCTGAGTGGACATCTGGATGGAGGGGAAAATAGAATAAAAGAACAATGTGTGTGTGTGTGTGTGTGTGTGTGTGTGTCTACCTCCTGGTCTTTCCCAAGTTTCAGTGCGACAACACTGCAGTCCGAGCACTGATGTCAAATCTTTAACACATCTAAACGACAGCAGTACACACAGAGCTCGTTGACTCATACGTCTTCCTCTCCATGCCTCAGTCCATGTCACTGTTAATTCTTGCCTCTTTCCATCCTAAACACTTGCTGTCTTTCCTTTTTCCCTCCTCTTATCTCATTTGTGCCTCTCCTCTCGTCCCCCATCACCCCTTCCCTCCCTCCCTCCCTCCCTCCGTGACTCCATTCCAGCCCTGTTGATGTCCTCAGGCCGGTTATTCGCAGCCCGCTGAGCAACACTCGCCTTTTGCTCCCATTCCTCTGCCTCTCCTCTGCTCTGTTGTTGAATTGGCTCCTCTGGAGGCCGGCTGTCACACATTTGAGCGGCACGCAATACTGCACAATAAATACACAAACATGCACGCACCTCTACAGAGAGGCACACACATCAGCGAACAAGTATTTCTACAAAATGGAAACACAGAAACGCCACAGGCATAAAGACACGATGCACAGTGACAGTGTACGTCTGTATTTACCACAGGACATAATACTGATTATATATCTTTTTATAGACACAGAGCAGTGTCAGAGGGTGCCTATGCAAGGCTTAACGCTAACTTTTTTTTTCCCAAGGAGCACATGTACTCCTAAGTTGAACAAGTATTGCAATTTAATTTTGTCTTAAATGTTATTATCTTATATATATTATCTTTGCAATATGATTATCTTATATAATGTTATTACTATCCTAAAACATTCTCCAGGTCCTCTGAAACTCTGCAGGACTTATTTCCACCCTGCCCAGCAGCGGTACAATGCTGAACGGTCCCTAACTGCAGGGAGAATAGAGCAGGCTTCCCCGGAGGTCCACCGTTTTCCCCGGTCCCTCTTCGCCACCACACTTTGACTTATTCCCACCCAGCCAACAGCCTGGCTGTGGAGAACGGTCCCTAACTGTGCGGAGAACAGAGCAAGCTTCCCCAGAGGTCTGCCGCTTTTCCCGGTCCCTCGTCTCCGCCACACTTTGACTTATTCCCACCCAGCCGACAGCCTGGCCATGGAGAATGGTCCCTAACTGCGGGGGGGAAAGGAGCAGACTTCCCCGAAGGTCCGCCGCTTAACCCGGTCCGCCTCCTCCACACTTTGACTTATTTCCACGCTGCCGACAGTGGGACTTATATTCATTGTGCCAATAGTGGCTTGGAAAACTGCCCATAACCGTGTCACACGGGGAAGAGGGAAGGCGGCTGGAGTTCCTCCAACATTTGCGGTTAGATTATTATATTTTTTTATTGACAAAAATATAGGCTGCTTCGGCTGATTTTTTTATGCGCACATGTGCCCCTAAATATTTTTTACAGTTCGCACACACCTATGCAAATGCAAGTGAAACGCTCGCACTGTCGAGGGCTGCTATGGCTTTCATTTTTATTGCCAGTGACTTCTTTACTATAATTATTGTGCACATGAAAAGAATAAAGAACTTGATACATTTTGAGGGCATTGCCAGCAATCACAATCAACTTCCCTTTGCCATATATCAAACAGATGACCCCAAGTATTGGGCACGTCAATGCAGCTAGCCGCCTATCTGTCAGTAATGCCAACAGAAAATAAAAGGCAAAATACTTACAACACTATGATTTCAACACCTCTAAATGGATAGCTCTTCAAAATGCAATGCTAAACTCACTGAATCAACAGAGCGCAAGACTAAAATGACAGCTACTTTTTTTTTTCAATATATTTTATTGATTTTAATTTTCAGAATGCAAAAGGAAACAGAAAAACAAAACAGGACAACAAAGAAAGAAAAACAAACAAACAAGCCTGAATCACAAATCATAGCAAAATGGCAGCATCGACAATATACATCACAGGACAAGCACAGCATAAAAGGAAAATTTACTCTATTCCTGTATTAGGTCACAAGTTTTCAAGGAAAAGGGGGTTGATGAGAAGATGAATTCTAAAATAAAATTACAAAAAAGAAGGGAATAACTATCAATTGGAATTCATTCTGAAAGTTAATCCACCCCTCTGTAGTAAGTCCAAAATTTCATGTGGCAGATGCTCTACAATTGGTTGCCAGATTTCTAAAAAAAAAATTGTATTGTTCCCCCCTAAGGTAGCAGAGAGGCTTTCCATTGGTAAGACCTTATAAATTTTTCTTTACCACTGCGTTACTGTTGGGGGTTTGTCTTTAATCCAATGTAACAAAATACATCGTCTAGCTAGTAACAGGAGTTTTGTTATAAGAATGTACTGAGAGGGGTTAAGATCGAGACCTTCTAGAGAGAATCCCAACAGAAACAATGCAGGTTCCCTTTTAATGTCCATTCCCAAGATTGTACAGAGCTCTTTTTTAATGTATTTCCAAAAACCTGCAATAAAAGGGCATTTCCATATTAAATGAAAATAAGTTCCCAACTCTTTCTTACATTTTTTACACATACGAGATATACTGGAGCTGCATTTATTGAGAAACTGGGGTGTACGTTGTAGCCTGTGATATATTCGGAATTGGCTCTCATTTAACCGATTACATAAGAATATTTTACTTGACAATGAGAATATCTTAGACCACTCTTCCTGGATAAATTGGATTCCTAGGTCCTTCTCCCATGTACTAATAATTTTATCAATGTTATATTTGCCCAAGGACTGTAGCTTCTGATAAAAAACAGAAATAAACTTTTTTGTAATATTTGGAGTGAGAAGTAGGTGCTCCTAACGTAATTATCATCAGGAAAACTTGCAGGCAGAGAATATAAAATATCTGATCTGTAGATAAACATGGCAGCTACTTTTATTTCACACAATTGTTTCTTATAAATTAACCAGTTAGTTACCAGTTAATACATGTCAGGCTATCGAAAGCAAAATCAGCTGAAACCGACATCCCTAAAATGTGCCCTTAATCAATGATTCTTATTGGTCAGGCCTGTCTATCAGATGGAGCAGCCTTTTAGATTTCTGAGTGCAAAACTCAAAGATTTACAACCTCACTGCGCCAGCTTCACCAACACCTCCTACAAGACCTGCCTGCTCGAGACCAACAACCAACAAAAGTGAGCATTTTTTAGAGACACACTGGTGGCATCTCTAGCCGTGAGTGTGCCACCAACAGCAACTGTTTTCAGCCATAACATGATCTTTTCCTAACCATACCCAAGTGGCTTTTGTGTCAAAACATAACCACACATTAACCACAACAACGTAAAGAAACAAAGTTTCAACATATCCAGTATGTCATAAAATCTTAGATGTCCATGGTTACCATAAATGTACAAAACCAACATTCATTCCGGCTGAACTGTTGATAGTAGAGAAGAGGAGCAGTAGGAGACAGGAAGACAGCGAAGGGACCTCCCGGCCAATTGAGGCCATGATAAATGGAGCAGGGCTGAACTGTGGTGTCATGTGGGGTTACTGCTACCCACCGCCTCCCCCTGATGAACTTAACACGCTCCATTACAGACTGTATGGCAGTTTGGTAAAACTAGAGGGCAACGCTGAATAGTGTAAGTCATAATCATGTGATCACACAATTGTTTTCCATTGCAATGTCATTTTTAAACAGTAACGAAAAGTAAAACAATACAATGAGAGCTGGGTTCCCCTTTCTTTGGAATAGAGGATCTACAGCACTATAAAGGAGGAAACTGCTGAATATGACGTTTAGAATTCACAAGAAAAGTGTCGACATGATCCAGTGAGCTATTTAGTAAATCCCGCTTAACTTTTACATATTTTGCATACAGAGTTGTCTGCACTGTATTTCTGCTCAGATTGACACATGTCAGAATAAACTCACAACCCAAGTGGATGTCACAGTTTAACTTAAGTGGAAATATTTTCTATTATTTGGCTAGAGATTTTATTTACCTATCAATGCATTAAGTAGGGCTGCCCTCTAATAGCTGACCAAACGTTAGTGGACCAGAAAGGTCATTTGTTGGCAAGATTTCATTGGTCGCTTAGTCGCAGAAAATGAAATAAAACAAATGTGAAACTCTATTAGGAGCTGCGCCTTATCAAAATAAAATTGAAGGAGTCACGTTACAAATCAATCACAGCCGTCAGATATCTTTCCCTTCCTCTGTAAATATTCAGTCTGATAGATAAGGAAGAGTTGATCATGTTAGTGCAGGGCTACCCAGAGCTTTACATCTGTCCCACGGAAGATAGGCCTACACACTTATAAACAGCACCTGGAAGAAGATCAGCTCTGCACTCAGGATTTCAGGTAAATAGGCTATACGATGCTTATAAAGGTTGTTTAACAACCTCAGACACAACCTGCCGCCATGCTCTTAAAAGCTGACACAAAAAAGAGTAGCGCCCGGCAACTGACCTAGTGTTTTCCAGGCTGCTAAAGATGCAGCATGTGTACGGCCCCTAATTTCCAGGGCTGGTACCTGCAGTTATTCCACAGGCTAGTTAATAATATGTCGGGCAGGAAATCTAAAGTGTGGGATCATTTTGAGAAGGTGAAGGATGAACCCAAGGTGATATGTAAACTCATCTTCATTGGTCGACTACAAACATGACGTGTCATGTGAAACATGGAAGTAGCTACATGCCCATTAGCCACTTAGCACGATCATTACTGCTTTGCCGACAGCGTCATTAACAGGCGGCTCGCTCAGTGTGTGACGTGCACTTGTAGATAAAATATAGGCCTATATCAATGAAGGTTCATTAGTATGGTTTTGTATTTTTTTGCAGCCCTTATATTATGCATGTATACTCTTATCATCATGGCCCACCAGCAGATGGAAACATGACATGCCACTCTTTTCAATGTATGTAATATTCATTTATTGTTTAAAGTATGAAAAAAGCATGTTAGCTAATTCTGATAGTTCATTTTAAGGTTAATATCAGCCAATATCTATGACGTGCAAATATTAACGTGCATTCCTAGTTTTTACCGGGAGCTGAATTATCTGCAGAGGTCTCTTCCTCTCCAAAACAAACAGACCCAGTGATATAAATTGGTAAAAACACTAGATAAAGCAGTTTCACATTAAAAAAATCAGTAGTTCTTTTGGAAGCTTGTGTCATGGACAGGCTGCTAACCACGACGGCCAACACGAAAACATGTCTCAACATAGTTTTTTTCCTGTTTATTTAGCCTGGATGCTGTGAAAACACATACGCACTGCACCCAAATCTCATTATGGTGGGGCAAACCCTCAGACTTATTTGGGCATCATGTTGGTGGCATTCTTAAACAAACACACGTAAGCACAACGGGCAATGTCATTCGATATACGGACATGACCTTGATCATTTTTGCTGACCTTAATATGATGATAACGTGATTACTGTGACAGGCTGTGGTATAATATTGTTAAAGATGTTCCAAAAAAAATGCTCTACTTTCTTTGGAGGCATGACACTCACGTGTGCGAACAAACACACACACACACACACACACACACACACACACACACACACACACACACACACACACACACACACACACACACTGCTGCTGCACTGTCCAGTTCCTCCCCTGATTATATTTCCACCCTGTCCGCCCCACACCAGCAGCAGACATCAGGGGTTTCATCCAGCTCCTGTTCAAGAACTTACTGCTGCCCCCAGAGCCTGCGGTCTGCCCACCAACAGTCGTAAAGAGACAGGAGGGACCCACGAGTCACAGTCCTTTAAGTCTTTAAAGACTCTAATCAGTCTCCTAAAGGGAGGGTTTCAACGGCCTGCGATGTTTCGTGCTGGGAACACTGAACTGTTACACCCACAACATGTCTGCTCTGCTTCTCCTCGCCCTCCATCATGGGGACGGAGAAGGCGTTCACATGTTTTAACAGACTCTGCTCTACCTTCCCCTGACAAAAGATGACTGACAAATGAAGCTTCTGGGGTCAAAGGTTGACGCCACAGCGTTTGGTCTTTAAAGGTTTCCCAGGTCGCTTCGGAGAGTTTGAGAATTGTGGCGGATAGTGGAGGCAGAGAGGTCAGAGGTGTAGCATAGTGCTTTTTTAGTAATTGATATCACTGGGAAAATTTGATGCCATGTTCTAAGGCATATGCACAGCTTCCCACGGTTATGGAAAACCTTGAAAGTCATGGAATTTCAGTCACATTTTCCAGTAAAAATCATGGAATGATTTAGAAAAACAGAGAAGTAGTTACAGTAATCTTTTGTGGATAACCTTCCATGTAATGTAGCATAAAGGCAAATATATTTTCTGTAGCTGACGATGTAGCTTAGCTTTAATATACGTCGATGTGTGACGGTTTGTTTATTATCAATCTATCCCCCCGTGTTCCATCTTTCCCTTCATATATACCCGCTACCTCAAATCCAGCATTTGAATCTCACACATTTGAAAAATGCCAGACAAGAAAAAACAATATATGATGGCTTCTTCAAAAGTCATAGAACAGTTTTGAAATTCTGTCGATTAAAATGTGGGGGAACCCTGTGTGAAAAAATAACAAAAAAAATAAATAAACATATACAAATATGAAGTAGGAAAAAGTGTGCTTACATTTTTAAAATGAGGTCCATAAAGAATATACAAAATCAGCATTAAGTTATCAAAATAGATGAGCACACATTGGCAGATGCTATGTTAGCAGCCCATCTAAACCAGGCCAAACAGCTTCGGAAAAATACTGATTTGTGACATGAAAGTGCTTTCTTCAGTATTTATATCTGTAATCTGCAATTCTCACCACTAGATGCCACTAAATCTCTCTAAATCTTACAAACTGTTCCTTTAAATTCTGAAGCTGATTCACAACACATAAAATTTAAGATCTAAAAGGGAAAAACAAGACTCCAGCCATATCACCTTGATCCAATTTTTTTATAGATACCCCTCATGTCAACTGTGTACTGTACACAAGCCTGTAATTCTGCCTAATAATGTTTCTGGTGGTGACGGAAAACTAACTATTCTGATAATAAAACCATCACCTACAGCAGTCAAACATTTACATATCAAAAGTCTATTTCTTGAGCTATAGCTAAACTTAAAATGGATAACAGACCTGTTTCTGGTCGGGCTCCAAATGAATCCTTTTGACAACTAATTTTGGTCCCTGATACTTAGAGGCACCCATGTGCATGAAATATTTCTCCTTACAGGTCATGGTAGCAACGCCCACCCACAACTTCTGGTCAGAGATCAGATCTTGTTGACTTAGGCGATGACTTCACCTCACTCAGGGTGCAAGACGCCACACATGCCGCCAGATGATTCACTACTCCAAGATATGAAAAGAGACGTTAAGATTGACCAATGACTCGAGCTACTGTGCTGAGGTCAGGTCTCCTGGGAACGTGTTTACACAGTAAAAACGTTACTCCCACTGTGAGCGAGCTGATGCAACTGTGGTCAGGGTGGAGACTGTGGAGGAAAGGCAGCTCTTTCAGTCTTTCTGTTCTGCTCACATTTTCACCTTTATCTTCCGACACCGGTGGGGTAAAACCTGACTGTTGATCCACGTGCTGTCAGTCAAAATTAAACCTCTTTTCTCTCCCTAAATCCTCACTGTACGCTGAAAAACCTTAATAAGATTTCAAAGGACGGATGTGATGTTGCTGAAAATATTGTTTAATCAGAAAATCTTCATTGTCTTAGTGAAAAAAGAGGAGACAGGTATCTCAATCCACGGCCAAGATCATCTTGGACAATATGTTCCCAAAAGTTTAAGCTGCTTCACCTTTTTAATATGGACTTCAAAAATGTTCATGTCACTACAAATGTGATTAATCGCAATTAACTATTGAAATTCAGCGATTAATCATGATTAAAAAATATTCATTTGACAGCACATTGTAGAGCTGCGTGCAGCGCATTGATTCGCTCAGGCCCTCATCATGCTCTCACTACTCTTTGTATATCAGACCACAAATGAGACAAGAATTAGCTAGCTAGTGCAGGCCATTGTCCCTTTGCCTGACTCCCCACTGCTGGGACACTATTTGCAAGAAGGAGAACGGGTGGAAGCTCTGGAGATGGTCCTTCAGCAGTTATAGCAACCTGAATCCAGACGGTGCAAACCCCAGCACCAGGATTCAGAGCAGGCTGGCTCTAATCTATGTAACAGCAGCAACAGAGAATAAAAATGACCATGTACAGGTTTGAGGCAGCAGTAAATGAAAAGGACAACCCAGTCGCCAGAGAATAATGCTGGCATGTCTGACCTTTCTGCAAACGACCAATATGTTACATTTGCACATTTCACAGGTATCATATCAACATTTCTAAGATGATGTAGTATGTGAGCTGACTTTGTCATCGCGGGGTGGAAGGGGTGGTGGACAGTTTGTCACCTTGGCAAGACAACTCCCAAGCTGCAGACTGCTGTTCAAGACCAAAAGACGACAAAACCGGTTGTGACTGCTGTGTTTCCAGTGGATTTTTAGGCACCAAAAGTGTGTGTTTTGTTGCGAACTGTCACTGTTTTCCCAGCCGGGATAGAGGCACAAAAAGCAGTTGTTTTTTAGTTGTTTTAGACATCGCTGCATTTCTAGTTGGGATAGCATCACCAAAACCAGATATTTAAAGCAAAATCATGATGTTTTTCTAACCATAACCAAGTGGTTTTTGTGCCACTACATAATAATGTGCAAATGTAATGTATCCGTGGTACAAAGCCAACATTTTTTCTGAAAGGTAGCTCGTCCTCCAGCAGGCTCAGTTGGGATCATTCATGGTTGGGCACAACAGAGTCAAACACCCTAATGACTTCCATTAAATTTGGACAGCACAATATTTCATACCGAGTTGTCAGGAGAAACATTATCCTAAACAAATCCTCTCTCATCACCCCTTTCCCAGAAAGATTTCCACTTCGCCTGAATCAGAGGCGGACAGGCACGCTGAGCAAATCCACTGTGAACTGAGGTGTGTGTGAGAGGGATGAAAAAGAGAATACATGTGTGTGTTTGTGTGAATGTGACAGCGAGTGAGAGACTTATAGACCCCCATGCCATATAATCCCCAGCTCTCATGCTGTCTTTCTAGGAAGTGTCCAAGGGGCACGTGAGCGTGTGTGGTGTTGGCTTTCCTCTGTCCCTGCAGGCTAAACAGGTGGGATTTAAGAGGGTGATCTAAAGCCTGCGGGGCAACACCGGGCCATGCAGGCGAGCGGAGCACAGGATTAGGGGGGGACAGGAGGTCGGGATGAGGGTCCCGCTGTCTCACATAATCTGCGTGTGCGTTCGTTGGTGCCAAGGTCACAGGTGATGAGGTATGCAAATCATCAGGAGCTAAAGCTCTCTGTGTTTTACTGCCATCTGGGTGCCTGGTCATGCATCATGCCAGGGGCTTTGGGTGTGTGTGTGTGTGTGTGTGTGTGTGTGTGTGGTGACATTGAAGTGACACCGAACATACTGACTCATTCACACCCTCAGCTCACATGCCAACCCTGCTGTCCTAGAATCAAGGCACATCACACATCCTTCACTTTAACCACTATGCAGGGCTGCTATCTGCTACAACAATAATTTTATTGTCAATTAATCTGCAGATTATTTTCTCCATTAACTGATCAGTTGTTTGGTCTAAGAAATGTCAGAAAAGTGTCGATCAGTGTCTGCCAAAGCCCAATAAGACGTCCTAAAATGTCTTGTTTTGTCCAAAACTTGCATTCAGTTCACTGTCACAGAGGAGCAAAGAAATCAGAAAATATTCACATATAACAAGCTGGAATCAGAGGATTTGAACTTTCTTTCCTTAATAGATTGGTTAAACCGTTTAATTATTTATCAATTTAGTTGGCGATTAATTAAATAGTTGAAATTAACTGAATGGTCACTGCAGGTCTAGATCTACTCAACTCAAATTTATGTGTAAAGCACATTAAAAAACAACTACCACTGATCAAAGTGCCATGCAAAAGGAATGAGATGCAAAGCAACAGTCAAAGACACAGCACACACAGGCACACGTCAGAGAAAGATCTAGTACAAGGCAACAGTATCAGAGCCAATCAATATTATCAACTATCAGCTTTCAGTGGGACTGTTCTTGGTTAAACAGAGGTTAATAAAAAAGTATAAGGTCCAAAATGAACACCCAAGCTAAGATGAGGGTAAGTTTAGCCAACCTTTCTGAGCTGCGGACTGTAGAAATTATCTATGATACATAAGGGTAATGTTACATATTTTGCACTGCACATTCACCTTGTTTATTTTGTCAAAATACTTTCAAATCACTCTCATGCCTGGTCCCCACTCTGCCTACAAGGTTAGATGGAGAGATGTCTGACTGAAAAGCTACCCTGATCATTTTTGCAATATGGAACGATGCAGATGGGCGCAGATTAATCACTGAACCTGTCCAAAATATAATAACTTTTAATACAGAGTAAGTTCAATTACGAAGCAAAAAAGAAACGTGATTGTTCTATTTACGATGCAGTGTATACAATAAACAAACATTGACGCCCAAATCGAGTGCTTGAGTATTTGTACCCATTCTTGATATCAATGTGAAAAATTCTTTAACTGCTTAAAATACTTTAATAACATGACACTGATTTCACTCTTGTTGTCCAGCCCTACAAACATCTGATTCACCATCTCTGACTGCAAACTGCATTAAAACTGAGCAAACTGTATGAAGAAGTAGTGCTGTCCTGATAAGCATATTGTCAGACACAGTGCAAACGCTTTTCTGGTCCACACCTGCAACACACAGAATCAATCTGGCTAATTGAGGATAGTTCAAAGCCACAGTTCTCAACTGTACTCTAAGAATAATACGTTGTTTTAGTTGTATGTGAAACTATCTGCTGTTGTCATGTCTCCATCTGGCCACATGGGGGCAGCCTGAGGCAGTGAGAAGACGAAGTCTGAGAGCAGTTCTCATTCATGTTTATTCACAAGGCAGGTGCAAGTAGTGAAGCCCAAATCAGATTTTCTCCTTCATATGTAACTCAGATTTGTTTCTTTAAAGACACTGTGAGCATAATATTTCACATATTTTTAACTTTGACTTCACCTGATTTCACAGTATCTGGTCCAAAATGTGTCTGAGGAGTCTGACAGCTAGAAGCCACATTAAATACAGCAAAGTCTAAATCACGAGTTGCCATTAATCCACAGTGATACTTGAGGAAAGGTGGAGGACAGCTGTAATGGAGATGGTCGGTGGAGACATTTTAAACCACACAATTATTTGCTTCAATGAAATCAAAACTCATTGACGTAACCAGTGTTTGAAATCACATGAAAACCAGAGACGTGGGCAATTACTCGACCAGTCTAGTGTATCAATACACGTGCACAGTCATGCATGAGAGAGTAACCGCATGACTGTGTGTTTGTTTTTGAATGGACATGAGTCAGTGCATTAAATCCACTGTAAGTAGATGTTCTTTGTTGACCTTTATTTAACGAGTTGTCATGTTTTGCAGTGTTCACAACACATCTAAGCTTTTAATCTACACAATATTGTTTTCAGACTATGTTTAACTTTATAGTTAAAACTGTGCTTAATTATGACTGTTTCCTGTGAGTTTTTATACTTCAAGACAAGTCGACTAAATTTAAACCTCCCTATAAACGTCAGGGAAATGAGTCGTTAGGAACAGTTCAGAAAAGGCTGCAGGCGGCTGCTCACACTGATGCCAGGTTAGATGTTAATAATTCTCTGTAACGTCTGTCTGCAGCTTCGACGGATGTAATCTCTTCTATTTTTGGAAAAAGCAGACATCCCTCCCTGGGACTGATATCAGCATGCAGAAGTGCTCTGTTTATGCTTCAGCTGGACAAAGTGAAAAAGTGAAATGCGAGCTTAACGACCACTGTGATGAGTTCCAAAACTTGTCCCATCATGATATTCAAATAATGCTTCAATACAAACATCAAATTGAAGCATTACTAAAAAACAAACTTTTAATGTACATGCCTTGAACTTAAAAAAAAAACTTTTTTTGTGTGTAAAGCAGAGTGACAGTAAGTGTGGGTGTGTGCAAATATGTGTGTGTGTGTGTGTGTGTGTGTGGGCATGTGGGCGTGTGGGCGGTGATGTGAGCTCTGTCACAGACCTGCAAGAAAGACTGCAAAATTGCATCATAGCTGTCTACAGTGGTGTACAGGTATGTTTGTGTGTGTGTGTGTGTGTGTGTGTGTGTGTGTGTGTGTGGGTCTGGTCAATGTGTAAGCTGCTCTTCCGGTCCCATCGACCCAGAGGGAGTGAGTGATTGAGCAGAGTAACAACAGATAAGAGTGACAACAATACACACTTTACCCTGTGGCCATGAGTGAATGTAAGTGTGTGTGAAACACAGAGACTAAAAAGATAAGGAGTGAAAATACGCCTTGTCAACAAACTGAAGTGAACTTTTACTACAGAAAAACACACATTGAAAATAAGATTATCATGGCGGAAAACAACAACTGCACTGAATTCAATCTTTCCCCTCAGACATCGTTGATAAACAGGAGCTATCAGTGAGACCGATCTGTCTCCATCCCAGCGAGCATTTCTCAACATTATCACTATCATTATCAAGCAAACCTGTAACCCAGAAATGTGACTGTGCTGCGCTGTTGTAAACTGCGTGTGAAGCCTGAACTTGTGGGCCACTCATCATTCATGATGCTATGATATGTTATGATCAGTTATGTTTATTCTTTTGAAGAGAAACAACATTAGACTACGTACATTATATGGCTATATAAAAACTGAAAAATAGGCTACAAAGACTGAAGAGGTTACACAGCTGTGTAGTTAGACAAAAGACAATACTGAGACAAACTGATCACAAAAAAATTAACAATACTAAATCACATAAATAATCATTGGCAGACATGTAAATTACTGACTGTCACGTCATGACACAATTTTAAAGGGTTCAAGACAGTGTGTTCTGTGGTTTAGGTAGAGCGGGTCGTGTACTAATCAGGAAATCAGCGGTTCGATCCCCGGCTCCTCTAGTCTGCATTTTGAAGTATCCTTGACCAAGATACTGAACCCCAAATTGCTCCCGATGGCTGCTCCATCAGTGTATGACTGAGTTAAAAACTTAGCAGCAGGTGGTACCTTGTACAGTAGCCTCAGCCACCTGTGTGTGAATGTGACTTGTAGGGTAAAAAAAAAGCGCTTTGAGTGGGAGGAAGACTAGACAGGCACTATACAAGTGCGGGTCGATAGTTGCATCAGGGACCTTCCTCTACCTGATTGATGAGCCTAACGGAGAGGCCATCATATGTAGCCACAACACCCAGTTGTGAAAACAACACAGTACCATATACAGTACCATATTTTTTATTAGTTTTTATTCTATTTTCAATTTTTGTTTTTAATTCAGTTTTAATGTCAGCTAGTTTCCAGAGTGGGTTTTCCCATTTCAATATAGTTTTGTGTTGTTTAAAATGTCTGGTTTTAGTTGAGTTTTTACTTGTTTCAGTTAGTGCTGCACGATTAATCTAATCGCAATCGCGATGTCAGGCTGTGCGATTACATAACCGCATAAAAGGCTGCGATTTGTGATTTAATGTAAATAAACGTTAATGCATGTGCCTGTGAACGTGACTACCTCTCCTGTAGTGTGTGGAGTTTGTTGACATCACGCCCACAAGCTATCCTGGTGTGTGCAGCACGTATGGTCAGGTGACCACCTGGCGTGCAGCAGTGACCAACACAGGTGCTGAAGAAGAACATGAGCACGACCAAGAACAGGCTGAGTTGGTGGCAGAAAAAACGCAACGTCTATTATACCTTTAACAGAAAGACATGCTGTGTAAAAGTTTAAAAGTTTAAGTCGCCACGTCCCGCGGCAACAAGACCAATCTATATCAACACTTGAGACAGCACAAACAAAAGCACGAAGCATGCGTGTGAGAGAAAGCCAAGCCGTGTAACGTTGAAAACAAAAAGACAATTGAAAGCCACCAGAGCCTTATAAAACAACAAAGCACAATTACACAAACATTTGTAGGTGTCACGGGGAAATCATGGACTCCACAACAAACTACGCGATATTGTCCATTCAAATCGCAATGGCACATTTTTATCAAATCATGCAGCACTAGTTTCCGTATTTGTTTAAGTTAGGGATGCACAATTTTGGATTTTTTGCTTTTGAATTTTTTGCTGATATTTTTGGGGGCATTTTTTTGCCTTTAATGCACAGGACAGGTAAGTACGAAAGGGGGGGGGCACGTGGCCCCACAGCAGGGCCACGAGCCAGATTCGAACCTGGGCCGCTGCGGCAACAGCCCTGTACATGGGGCGCCTGCTCTACCACTAAGCTACCAACGCCACATCAAGTGTCTGAAGTAAAATTAACATCATATTATGCACACATACTCTTGGAGACATGAAATACAATACTGAACAACGCATGTAATATTTATTCATTGTGCATGTACATAAAGAATGGTCAGTAATCTGAGGTTTATCTTTCAGATGTAAAAGTAGGGCTTAAATTTAAAACTTTGTGAAGCACTAGTCCTCTAGCCTCTGGCTGTAAGTTGCCAGTGTCACAAGGTGATCTATTACAGGGTCACTTAATCAGGAAATCTGATGCGTTGACAACAAGGCTAACATACAATACACCAGGAAGCGACAGACAGCACGCCAGTCCTCAGGGGGGCTGGTAATGTAAAACCTGTGAGTCTGTGTGGAGGGGCAGAAAAAAGAGAAAGGATAACAGAGCACAGAAACAGCCATAGGTGAAAAGAGAGGAAAGCTAGAGAAGGAGTGAGATCGACAGTGAGGCATGTGACAACTGGTCGGCAGGTAGATTGATTGAGGAGTCAGCAGACTGGAGCAGCAGGGGGTGGAGGCGTGGGTATGGTGTGACAGCCGGATGTAAGTTCAGGGTTAAAATAACACTGTCCTCTCTCTCTCTCTCTCACACCCACACACACACACTCATACACGTTAACTCCCAGAGGCTCCCTTTCCTCCAACTTCTCCTCTGTCAGTCTGGGCCCCCGAGGCCCTCCAAGCATTCAGAGACACTCTCCACAAAAAGCACACTCACTGCTCGCTGCTGCTATTCTGGGAGCTTCCCCTCTGCTTTCTCTTTCAGTCCCTTGGCCTCCATCCTCATACTTCACTGTCTACCTTTTTCCCCACTATCCCTTTTTCCATTCAAATCCAGAGTAACAAGTCAAAGTGCAGATTCATTTGTGTAGCATCACGCTCTGTAATGATCTTTGACAAATGCAGGGACACGTTGGGTCATATAACAGACAGTGAACCTAAAAGTCTCTGTACTGTTTTACCAGTCGTGTAGATTTCCAGGAACTGAATCGTGGGCAGATGACTTCCAATATGAATGGTAAATTAGTAAACCGTACAGGACACCTATTCAACGTCAACTTGACTTTACTGCAAAGTCTACTGCACCTACTTGGGGCAACAAAAAAGTTTGTCTTGGGTGCATCAGTACGGTAAACAAACAAGGAAGGACAGCAAAGGAGATACCTGCAAACCAATGTAACGGGGCTAGAGAGTCACAAAAATGTCCACAGGCTGACACCAATGCAAAAATCATCTATTTATTCAAGACATCTGTGCACAAAAAAAGGCATTAACACCTGTGAACACACCTTTTTTAGACCTAGAGCAACTTAACTTTACTACTAAGTACATTTTTGTTCCCAAAGCTGTCCTCTCTGGCCGGAAGTCACTATTTCAGCTGCTTATTGACAAAATGACTGAATGTCTATAATAACGTGGAAGAGTTAAATTTTTCTCTTTGCCTGAAAACACTTAATGATTAATGGGGGTAAATTTGTTCTTCTGAGTTCAAGCCCAGCAAAGTACGCAGCCATGTTAATGGCAACACATCCTCATGTTTGTATGATAAGTTATGAAAAGTTCTGCATCCGGTTTGTTTGATTTTACAAATTATTGCCCCTACAGGTTAGGTTTAGGAAAACAATCATGGTTGGGTGATGTGACGACGAAATGTTACACACACACATAACACAATAACTCAACACACGTGACATAATAACTAGACTTGGGGTGGAATCATGGTAATACAGTAAACCAAACTATTTAGAAATCCTAAAGCTATGATTTTCAAAACCGTTCAAAATACAGTTGCTCCTCTTTCTATTGAACAGATACGGAGATGCTGTATACAGGCGATGTTATGCAGAGCAAACGCCACCAGAGGTCAGTCTATACTGGTGGAACAGGCAGCCAAGCTGAGAATGGTGTGATAACGTAACAGGACAAATGAAAAAAGGGCCAGCAAAGGCAGAGAGAGACAGATGGGGAAAACAAGCATCACAGACAGTTTTGGTGAATTTTATTTTGTTTCTGTTGAGGTTGAATTAAGTGAGCTTTGTGAGTTAGCAAAGCAAAAAAGTTAGTCTTAGCTCAGTGAAAGAGAGAAACTTAAATTCAGAGGTAACACTTTTGTGTATTTTCCTGTTTAATAAGACATGTCACAGACATTTGAGCTTCACCCAGCTAAAACTATTCGTATCCTGTGGACCCCGGTGAAATGTCATGAGGGCAGGGTTTTCCCTGCCTATCTAAGACAAAGGCAGGCCGCCTGGGTGATTTTGGCCGCTGCCTTGGTTAAAGCGTGTGTGCATGGGGGGCGTTCAGATGTAGCGTCTTTTGCCCGCACAGACCCAATATTTTCAATGTAGACACACGTCACGCACGCTCACAACCCAAAGCGACGTCGTAGTGGCACGCACTCGGTGCGACGCGCTTCTTTTTTCATCTGGCACACAGCTCCATGGACCTGTTTCTCCCTCTAGTGTTGTGTCAGATCCCCCTCGGGCTGTGTCTCTCCTACTGTTTCCCAAAGAGCTCTGCTCCGTTTGAAAGGCGAAGGAAGCCCGAAGCCCCATATCTAATAGAGGGGGGACAATACCTGACAGTAATATTCTCAGCTGTAAGGATGTGCCTGCTGTTGAGGGTAAATATAATCATAGAAGGCTGAAAATCACAGGACATGTCTGCTCTGATTATACAAGTCAGCAGTGCAAACCTCAAGCATGTGGGGGCCTCCTTTCATATTTAATAGATGGGGGGACTGTATCTAAAAGTACAGCTGTTGAGATGCCCCCTTGCCACCTTGGTCTCAAAAAAAACCCAGGGAAAACCCTGGGAGGGTATGAAGGTATAGAAAAATAGATATCACACAAGCCTAACAATAACTCAATTTGGTTTCACACGGGATGCAAACCTGGTCTCCTCGGTCAAAGTCCTGTGTTTGTTTGAGCCATCCATCCACCCTGACCTTCCACCCTACACAAGCTTTGTCACTCTTTAAACAAAGTGACCTGACTTCCTCCTTCGCTCCAGTTATATGGCATATGGATCACATAATCACACCCTGACAGCTCATTATTATGTGGAATATATAAAATTTAAAGTGCATTACTTTTCATTGGTATAAGTGAAAACAGTGAATCAGAAGAGTCTGTTGATGAACACTGTGTTTAAATTCAATAAAGTCAAAGCAGAGGTGCCAACTCAGAGCTCCAGGGATAGAAAAAAGCACCGAATTTATGACTGCATTCTGCTGCACTCTAGATAACATTTATCAAACAAGCCTGAGTAGTATGTGGCTTTAAGTGGCTCACCAAAGCACACAGGAAACCAAAACAAGACTGATTTTATCTTTCCTTCTCATATAAACACTCATCACTTCCTGTGCAGCATGCCATCTCATGAAAAGAATCATTTATAAAAACACAACATCCACAACAGGAATGACTCAACAAGCTGATTAACATCATCTCAGTAGCAAGATGATGCATTCAGAATTTTACATACATAAAATTACAATAATATAATTGTAAAAGTGTGATTCAAAGTACTCAGGCAGCAGAATGGCACTTGTTATACTATATAGTTAAATTATTGTTATTATAAGCACTACTCTGTAGGATTTTAGTGATGTAACGAGTCAAAGTGAATACAGCAAATAATTTAATTATTTGGCAATGTGTATGTAATCCAGGCCCCCAGGAAGTGTGCCGGGCTTTGAAGTCAATTTTTGTAGTGGCCAAACAGCGGTGCTGTAGTTTCCAGGGTATGTCACATGATGCCATGGGATACATTTTTTGGGAAGTCACAGCACTTTCATGATTTAATCCATTCTGTCCAATATCATTTGCAGTCTCTACTAGGGCTGCTTGACTATGGAAAAAATCATAATCACAATTATGCAAACGATTATGTGGCGCACGTGATGACTTGTTTACACGACGGCATGTCATTTTTGTCTCCACATAGTCGCCCGTTTACAATTCTCCTCTGCTCTATCGCACACGGCGGAGTTCGGCCAAGCACGCATGCACGCACGCACACACACACACCTCTCTCTCGCTCTCCCTCTGCCATTTTCCGCACGCTGTTTTTGAAATCTTCCGTGATCACCTGCTCCTTGCATTATTCGTAGTACACCTACTTGACTGGCTCGTGGAGTGAATAGAGGAGAGGAGGGGAGAGGAGAGGAGGGGAGGGGACAAAATAACATCTCCAGGCGTCCGTGACCAAAAATCTATACCCTCGATTTCATTCATTTTGAAATCGTTTGACCTCAAAATCATAATCGTGATCAACAGACAATTAATTACACAGCCTTAATCTCTACAAGAGCAGCAAAATGAAATTATTTTATCCCCAGTCAAGTTAGCGAAGTGCTAAACTGGAAATAAGGCCCTTGACTGGCAGAATTTTGCCGCTCGGCTGTGCTCGGCCGCAATAAGTCTCTAGTGCATTTCCTCTATCAGCCCTAAGACGCGTGAGCAGCACTGACGATCTGGAGAATTTTATATCTTGGAAATCAAGCTTTTTTGGCTTCATGCACTACAAAGCAACTTTCAAAGCTGCCAATGCTGTATCCAGGTCTCTTAATACATCCATGACGTAAACATCTTTATCTGAACAATAACCAGGAAGTGCAGCTGTTAAATAAACGTAGTGGAATAAAAAGTAAGGTATTTCTCTCTGAAACGTAATGAAGTATAAGGCAGCAGAATATTGAAATACTCAGAGCGCATGTAGAACCTAAAATTACAGCTGAGGGCAGCAGTACTTGTTTGTCCACCACTGTTCTTCACCTTCATTACAGAGGAAACTGACAGGCTTTTCACTTTAACTAATCATCATGCAGTAAATGGTGATTGCACAATGGAATAGTTTTACAATAATGACCCACTGGTGATCTGATAAGTCCCCCATAAGCCTTACTTTCACTATGAAGTTCTGTCTGCTACTAGGTACGACCTCCTGGGAAATGAAGGCTCGATTTAAGAAACAAAGGAAGTGTGTCAACCATTGCACAACCAAAACAGGAAGAGGATAACGCTTTGTTTTCCCTGGCTGCTATCGGTAACTTTCTCCAGTTACCAAAGAGTATCAGTGTGAGTTCATTGCAGTTACTTTCCCCAGTAGCAGAAATGGTAGTAAGAACTTTTCTCTGAAGCTCAGAGAAAAGTATTCTGGTTGTCTTTGCAACAGCGGCATCGACACCAGAGGGTGAGTTGAAAAGGTGTCTGTTTCCAATTTAACAAATCTTTTATTGGTCAAACTACAAACGCAATGATTCAGTCAGACGTCAGCCCCTTGTTGAGTAGAGTAACCCCTCTGGCAGAGGAAGGCGGCCTGACCTCAACAGTACTGTGAGATAAGCATCTTTAACGCTCCACCTGCTCCACTTATAGAGCCATTTGCAGACCTAAACACTGATGGTCTGCCTCTGATAAGTAAACAAGCAGCCTGGCAGCAGCAGCATTCGGTCATTCGTGTGGTGTTTCACAAAACAAAAGCATATAGAAAGTGTCAGTGAGTGCACCCACTCACACAAAGGCATGCTGGCACAGTTCCACCATTCACAGGCACGCATACACTCCACACTCACATAGTCTGTTCCTCTCACTTTGCCTCATTCTCTCAAACACACACTCGATTATTATTTCTCTTTGTACTGAGGCTTGCAGACGACACCTGTTTGGGAGTGTCTGGCTGGCCGGTATCCTGTGCGTGGGTCTGTTTGTGCCCGAGTAACAGAGGGGTTTCTATCAAAAGCCACCAGTGTGACTCGAACTTCCTCCTACTCTACCTCATCAGCTAAGAATTGTTATTCTGTGACTGTGTCCCGCAAATAGAAAACAAACAAATCCGGGACATGACAGATCCTCCTTTGGATACACAAACACAAGCCTGATGAAACAGGAAGTGGTCAACCGCATCCCCCTCCTATTTGTATCTGCAAGACGACCATAAAATCTGGTAAGATGTGAAGAATTTTCGTTTTTCTTCATCACATGAAAAACCAACAGTGAGACCCAAGATGACATCATCTTTGGTATTTGCTTCCCCGCATTTCAAAAGGTGAATAGTTCCCATTCAGACACAGAATGAGCTGAGGAAAGCACAGTCACTGTTTGGCATGATCTCATGTCTGCATAGCTCACACACACCGAGACAGAACAGCAAACCAAACCTGTGTGTGTTTAAACAGTGCACACTACAGCAAAAACATGCACGGCACACAGTCACACCCAGCTGCAGTGAGTTCAGACAACAGAACAGCATTGATACAGTGCTGCTGTATCGGACACACTGCACACTATCTCCTTACCTGCAATATTTGAGCCATAGAAACCAGGTTGTTCTTTCCTGGTCTGTGTCCAGCGTCTGTTCTGACACCGTTAGATACTCCCCTCAGGTTGATGACAGAAGGTCAAACACGTGCACACGAGGCCCCCAGTCCATTGAGGTGAGATTCTGCCCAGCTACAAGTCCATCGCACCGCGAGGCACGCTCACATGATTTCATCCTCATCCATTGGTCAGCACAAACCCAGGAGTAGTGTCAGGACCGGCCTGAGGGGAAAAAAATTGTCACATTACAGTCTGTAGATATGAGGCAGATAAACACCTCTACAAACACTGTGTCTCCCCTGTCCTGAGTGATTGAAAGTGAGCACCCATGGGCCTTTGTGCACCCACAGAGACCCAATACTGTGATGAGAGAGTGACTCAGGGCCTGGACTCTGGAGAGGTTTATAGAGTTGCAACAGAAAAGGACTTGACTGCCCTAGAGGGCTCCCTGCAGACACACACTCAGTTTGAACTCACAGACTCATAGTAAGCACAGTTTGTTCTATGGAAACAGGGCAGCAGTTCCTACAAGTTAAAACCTGAAGAGGAGCCACCTTGTAGTAAAACATATCAATAGATGCTCATTTAAACCTATTAGTAATTTTTACAGGCTAACTAAGACTTAATAGGCTGTTACTTATATTATAAGGCTTAAATATGTTTTGTGGTTTATCTATTATCTATCTATCTATCTATTTGGCCACAAATGGCCCTTTTGATCTTTAAGGTTGCCCCTGTCTTAAAGGAACCCCCCCCTTCCATAATGATCTCCACAGTGAACAATGAATCAAAAAGCGGAGAAAATTCTTGATGAATTGAAGTCATGGGGGCCCACGACTGAAACTATATCAAAACATCCATTTACAAACTGTTACAAAACTTGTGCAGTATAATCCAAGTCTCATTTATCCTGTTGTATGCTCATTGCTCCCCAAACAGACAGCTAACTGAACAAATCCCCCCTCTCTCTTTCAAAGAAAATGAAACCACACATCTGTAAAGATGTAGCGGAAGCCAAGGTTTGAGCAACAACCATCCACCCACTCACACTTTGCACATGACCCAACAAAGTGCTGCTGGTAACACCTGTGTAAACCACAGAGATGAGTAATTTTCTAACATTGTAAAACTGAAAAGTGAAACTATATTTTTGGTTCAATCTACAGTATAATCACCTCGAAGCACAACGCTGAAGTTCACATGAACCTCTATTTCACTGTCGCCTGCTGAATCAATAATTTACAGTAAGCTACAACCGGAAGCAACGTCCAGTGCCTGATGTGAATCGACTTGACGTTGTTCCAACCAGGTCTGGGGGTTGTGGTAGGAATGCCTGAGGGGCCCAGTGCAGGAGAGGGCAGTATGAATGAATCAATGCAATTCTCACGGACACACGAGGACACAGTCCACCCACCACCTAGTGAAGTAGCTGACTGGAGCCTACAGTGTCAGAGGGGAAGCTCACAACAAGGAGAGACACCAAGCTATTCTTCCTCCCTGCACACGCAACACAAGTGACTCCTTTGTCTGTGAGAAAAGAAAGACTTCGTATATAACTGTGCGCGGAGACACACGAGCACGCCGGACAGTAACACACACCAATCACATACAAGCTCATGGGCGTGAACCATAAACAAATGACCACAACAGTCTGGCAGCATTTAAGTGACAAGCAGCCACAGGGATGTCATTCAGTTATCGATACATGCGCTGGTCACACATTAGTGGCTGCATGTTTTTCTATTGACAACAGTCTGTAACATGCCAGAGGGTGACATCACACGACCCCAGCGGATTTTACATTTTTGTTACGCAACTCTGTGAGTGGGCAGGGCAGGGAGGAGAAGGTAGTTTGTGGTTGCAGCCCCCACCCTGGCACATAAAGACACACAAACACCACCCTGTCACCAGAGAGTGTAAGAAAGGCCCAAAATAAACTGCACAAACACAGTCAAGCACATAGGCCACTCAAAACACTGCAAATATACAAGAAAAACAGCTCTCTTGCCCAACTGAGGTCAAATAAAAAACCACAGTGACAACCAGCGTCAATAATAGAGAGTGTTTACTGTCTATTTACGAGCATGCACTCCGACTGGATTTAATGTGATTTAAGTTATGCTAACCACTTTGGTCCACACTGAAGTATCTCAACAACTGCTGGATGGATTGCAATAATTTTTTGTTCGTGGTCCTCAGAGGATGAATCCTAGCAACTTTAATTATCCTCTGACTTTGTGGTTTCAGGCGAAATGTCTTGACAGCTGTTGGATGGGGAGTCATGAAATTCAGTACAGACATTCATGTTCTTCTCAGGATGACCTGTAGCAACTTTGGTGAGCCCTTAATGTTTCCCTCGCACTGAGTTCACTCCTAAAAATGAATCTCTATTCATCATATTTCACCATGAAAAAATGGCTTATGTGTAACTCTGTACCATCACTTCTCCACCATCATTTAGCAGGTGTGGAAACCTTTTAACATCAGTGTGATCAAAGAAAAAAGATCCAGTAAATCTGGGTAACTTTATTAAAATAATGACTTATCTCAAAATAACGAGAAATCCTTATTTTGAGAAAAATTCCTCTACAATGACAAACAGGATCTTTGTTTTATCATCACACGACTGGCAGAAATTGTTACATCCCTCCCATCGCTCACCTGCAGCTCAAGCATACCTACTCTTCTTTGACTTTGCTAATCAAACTCACAAACCTTTCATGGTTTAATGGGTAATAGACAGCATGACTACTTTGCAGCTAACATGCTAATAATGTTTTACAAAGATTAAATAAGCAAATGTAACCCATCACCAGCTCACAAGTTGAAGTGAATGTGAAACTTAGCTTGCAAAATACCGATACCGATAATTCCCCATGGCGTTATGTCATTGGTTTCTTAGCTATGTGACATATGAAACCCTGGTCGTCAGGATCACTGTTTTTGGGACTGTGATTGGTAACTGCAGTTTCAAGGTGAGAATGCTCAGCCATGGTCTCAACTGCTTATTTTGCTCATATTTGCTGACATTTGATATATCTTGCAATATGAAGAACATGGACATTAACAGCGTTAAAAACTTGATTTTCATATTTTCATCTTGCAGTATCAGGCCAAAACGAATATGCAATTACTTTGGTTTATGACCTCATTCCTGAAAAACTAATGATGTTCCTTTTCAATTTTGTTTTTAATGCAAATTAGCAAATGTAGGCAAGCTAGCATTACAGATAGTGGAAAAGGTTAATATTACCTGCTAACCATGCATGTTAGCATTGTCATTATGAGCATGTTAGCATTTAGCTCAAAGCACCACTGTGTCCAAATCTGGCCTCACTGATCCGCTAGCATGGCTGTGGACACCTTAACTTGCTTTATACATTAGTGTGTGTATTTCCTCACTTCTGACATGTCTGTCCTCATTAGTTACAGTATGACCAGTCAAAGCTCCACTGGTGTTCAAGCGCCTTGCTTGTTGGCACTTCATCAGTGTTCAGCAACTAACATCTTGAGATCAACTGACTTGCACTCAATATTTTCATACCAAGTTTACATGATGCAAATTCAGTCAGAAACAAAGCTAAATTTGTTCCCACAGTCCAGCTGCATAAAACTTGGTACGATGATACCAGTTTACCACAAAATGAAACACGATCATCTGTACATGTTACAGCATTACTGAAACAATATTAGCACATGAAGCTCGTCATCCCGTCTGCTGACTCTTTGTCTTTGTAAATAAGCTTATAATTAACCAGGATTGGTCAGGCTGAATAGAAAGCCTGCCTCTCCTGTCTTTTCCATTGCAGAGTCACTGCTGATTCATGCACTCCACTGTCAACAGAAAAGCCTTTCATTCATGCTGCCTCCCCCCACTGATGAAGTCAACATGGCACCACTCACCAAAAAAAAGTGTTTTGAATTGCATCATCTTCAGTTTACCAGGACCTCTTGAACACTGACAATAGCCTTTGTCTTAGACTGTGCTGTATTTTAGACTCGTCTGTTAACCATTTATACAGTAAATCATTTTCAGACCAACAACATTTTGTCATATACTGTGTGACAGCATATTAGGTTCTAGGTAAAGAATAAAATAAAATACAGAGTAGAGGGTAGAGGGATAATATGCCGACAAAAAAAAATAAATCAGAGATTAAAATTGTAAATTTACAAGAAAAAAATGTAAATAATTTCTCAGAAGTTTGCCTTTTGGGTTTTCTGTCAGAGAGTCAGATGACAGAGTATAAAGAGCATCAAAGTCCATAAAGGGAGGACGTTGTGGTGGATAAATGGATAAATAAAGAGAATGTCTTTATTGGGCATTCAAGCAACGTTCACTCAACATCTCAATCTTTGCTAGGATTCCTGATTTACTAATGAAGTTGATCCAACCTGGCAAGTTAAAGAAGCAATGTGGTCCCTTGACAAAACAAATAAAAAAAATGAAATACTGTTTTTCCAAGTTTATTTCTTGTAAATCTGTCTATCATCCCAGTGAATATCCAAGTTTTTCCTCAGAGATTTGGGTTTTTTCTCTTAAATTTACCACTTAAATCTTGCTGAATATATGTAAGTTTTTTCTCATAAATTTGTGAGTTTTTCACATAAAATTACAAAATTATAAGGAAAAAAATGTGGATATTCCCTGAGATCAAAATGGTAATTTTTCACTTAATTCTTACAAAATATCCAATTTTTTTGCTTGTAAAATTACCATTCATAAATTTGTGATTTTTTTTTTCTTATTACTTAAACTTATTACTTAAATTTTAAAGAATATTCAAGTGTTTTTAGCATAAAGTTGACAAAATTTAACACTTAAATCTTATTAAATATCCAAGTTTTTCTCCTAAATTTGTGTTTTTCACATAAAATACATGTTTTCTTGTAAATTTACCACTTAAATCTTTCAGAATATCCCAGTTTTCTTTCTCATAAAATTACCACTTTACCACAAATTACCACTCTCAAAGAATATCCAGTTTTTCATTGTAAATTTGTGACTTTTCTTCTTAGAAATTTGTCACTTGATTTTTAAAGAATATCCAAGTTTTTTCCTCATAAATATGTAAATTTTTTCCACATAAAATTACCACTTTAATCTCTGAGAACATGCAAGTGTTTTCTCGTGAATTTGTGTTTTCTTTTTCTTATAAATCTGTCACTTAAATTTCAAAGAATATCTAAGTTTTTTTCCTTGTAAATTTGTGATATTTTTCTTGCAAATCTACCACTTAAATCTTACAGAACACCCAATAATTATTTCTCATAAAATTACCACTTTAATCTCAAAGAATATCCAATTTTTTCCTCATAAATTTGTGAGTTTTTTCCACATAAAATTACCCCTTTAATATCCAAGTGTTTTTAGCATAAATTTGCGATTTATTTTATCTCGGAAACACTTATATCTTACAGAAAATTCACACTTTCTTGTAAAATTGTTTTTTCTCTGAATATTACCCCTCCCTTGCTTTTTTTTTTAACCTGCAATGGCCCTACTACATCTTCATACTTATGACACTTACTTAACCATAGAATTAAAACTTGACATGGTATATGTGTAAAATATTAACTTCTGATTTACTTTGGTAACAGAACTCTTGTTTTGATGATGTTTCTATACACACTAAATGACAATACTTCCATGATCAGGCTACTATGGTAATAAGAGCTGAACTAGTTGGCCAGGCCAACTCTGTTCTCTCCTGAGGACAAAGCAAAGCTGCAATGAGGAAGATGAGACATCATGAAGAGGTGAGAGGAGTGAAACATAATCTTCTCCCACCAACAGAGGAGACAGTCCAGGAAAACCAGGACTCTCTCTAACGCTGTGTCTCACACTCACACATCTATGGTGTGTATGTATGTGTGTGTAAGTGCTGTAACACAGTGGACAGAAAAGAAGAATAAACCACAGTGTAACATCATCAATTGACTTTCACTAACAACTCGTCATGTTTAGACATTACTGCAAACTTTAAACTTGATAAATTAGAGCCTTGTTCACTAAATCAGTTGTTAGTTACTATATCAGATGGGCACCACGACTACATTAACGTGCACACTAATATTCCATTATTATTCCCAATATGACAATATTTTGAATTTGATGAGGGTCATGATAACAGCATATTCTGTTCAGATATCCTGAATTAGGCCTCATTCCAAATGTAGCATTTTCCAATTAAGACCTGTGGTGTATATCAGTATTTTTCACTTTTTAGGATCATTCTCTGGACACGTACACAGCATATTCTGAACATGAGTTTTTAACAGGGGTTTTTTCCACAGTTTGTGACATACGAGAAACACACCTACATTAAACATTATAAAAAGACTTGGATATCAACGTTTTCTGATGTGCATAAATATTGTTATGTTGACCTTTTTCTAGGGGGTGACTGAAGCAATTAAAGAGGGAGGCTGTGTTCACGCAGTCCAACAAGTCAGCCACTGGGGTAAACTGTTAAAAAATCCTATTTTAAGGTAAAGAAGCAAAATGGTACAAGTGGCTCCAGCCGTGCAACTTTTCCATATTTTGAAGTGATAAATGACAGATGAGGGCGTTAATCAGAGTATGCACAGCTGCATGTAAGCAGGAACATTAGTGGAATATTCATTTTCAGCATCCATGTAAACAGCTTAGTGGGCATATTGTGTCTTCTAGAGTAAGGGCAAAAACTGGAATGTCTGGTGCAAGTAAACTTGGTCAACAAATCTTACCTTTGCTAGTAGTGCCAGCTCAACAGCTACAATTAATCTGTGTTTGTCTTATTGTCAACAAACCTCACGAGAAGACCAAAATTTGTAGTGCTACACCCAATTCTGCATTTAGTCACGCAAATCAGAAACTGTTCAATACGAAATATTTGACTATCCATTCCCAAAGCTAGAGCTAGAGCTATATTGTATTAAGTGGCTGTGAGCTTTTAATTCATCCTTTCTTAACACAAGGCAGAATTTAACATTATCTAAGAGCCCGACTGGGCAAATCATCTCAGCTCTCTGCCCTCTCGGGACAGCTGCCTCAGTCTTACTCAGCTTCAGCCTGGGTCTGGGTCTGCAGTCTGTACTGGAGAGCGGAGCAGCATGAACATGGGGAGCGCTAACTCTCCCAAGAAGTATACTCACTGACCAAAAAAAAGAAATGCAACTACTCGACTTGAAAAAAATCTCATTCGACTGAGGGGTCTCTGACTGATGATTTCGAATCTTTACTTTAAGGGGGCAGCCTTTAAAATTAGACCACTCTTAATACTTTCCAACAACCCTACCCTGTCTGTAGCAAGACAATTTAAAAAAGAAAGGTAACATTCATTCGTTTCGTAACGTTCATTTGTTTAAAGAATTCTTTTAATGACACTGTACGCTGTAATTTTTGGAAATCAAATGTAACACAAAACAGGAGTAAATAGTGCATTTGCTGGGGACTATTTTCAGCTGTGGATTAATACAGGTTTGGTGCTCTAGTGAGTATTTACAGCCCCAGGATGGGGTATGCAAGATGGACTCAAAAAAACCACTGCTTGTGATTATCACAATGATCAAACATTGCAACAGTACTGTTCGCTGATTAGTATTCAACAGCTTTTTTCACAAAACAAACAGTATAAAAGCTAGGTAATCGCTAAATTTGGTACATTTCCTCTGTTTTAAGAGATGTATGATTTTTGTACATGGTCTCCAATGAGTCAAACAGCTTCCAGTCTTCATATCATATTACTGTTCATTCTCTGCAGCACTGTAAAACTTGCACACTGACATTGTATCCCCCGGCTGTCATTCTTAATTACCATTTTGGACTTGCAGTATAAACTACAGCTTGAATTGCTCTGAGTCATCGAGTGTTTAACTCCTGCAGGAAGGTGGTGTAACACTGCTGTTAACAGTCACATCCTGTTGGGGAGTTGCCCTCATTTGACAATATTCCTGTATTTCTAACTGCTTGCTGGGCATCGAGCCAATGCTGACAGATAGTTTCCTCTCAATAGATCTCATATGTCCAATCACCTGTAATTATACTGTCTCAGGGCAGTAATAACAGTTTTAATACTACCATCTTTAAAGGGCTGTGTTTGAAGATGTGTGGTTCCTTTCATTTTCAAACACCCTTACTAGGAATTACAACGCAGGAGGAAGCACCTTGACATCCCCTATGACAGACACACACAGCCTTACAACAACACAGGAGTGGTGGCTGTACAGATTTCAGCTCCTTCATTTTAAAAAAAATTGTGAATTACATACTGTAATTACCGTAACCCACCCTCTTTTTTAGGGTCATATATACCCACACAGATCTGTTTCCCTGTGCCCAACAAACTATTTTACTGACAGCCTCTCACCCTCAACCAGAGCTACAGCAAGTACCTTCTGCCTTAATATTTTAGTAACTAGCTACTAATTACTGTGAAATAAAATAAAATACAGTAAAAAGTGGTAGATTGATTACAAAAAAAAGGCACAGACAGTGATCAGGGCCTAATGCTTCATGTGTCTCGACCTTAAAAGTCAGCAGAGGCCTTTCAAATTTGCAGCATTTTTGTTTAATTAGTAAAAAGCCATAAGTCACAGCTCATGAAACGGCCCACATAAAAAACACGCAGGAAACCAACTTTCAACCCTTCATGTAAATGTTAACATCAGTAAGAGTCATACAACTGTGGCCCGTTTGTCTGCCACTGAATTAGTCTTTAGTGAGGAGAGCATGACTGACATGGTGTCAGTAAATGTGTTTAACTGCATTTATGTCATATGACTGTCAGCCTCACCCTACTAGTTTAGTGGTTAACTGAACATCCTGCGAGGAATAACATCAGAGCTGGATTTTTGAGCAGCAATCACAACAGAGTAGTTTACAAAATATAACAGAAGACAAAGAGAAAACAAGCCATTTTTTCTAAAGGATGAATATATTACCTATTTCAGCATTTTAAAAATGTGTAAATCTGATGGTTTTACAAGTTTCTGGTGTTTCAAAGGGTTAGTTCAGATTCACCAAAGTCACACAATAACACTAACTAACTGATAGAGGCAGCAGTAGACCAGCAACTCCTGTGTTCTGGAGTTTTTGTCAGTGGAGTTTGGCTTCAAAGAGAGCACAGATAGATATAGGAATAGGTGATATGGCCTATAAATCATATTGGAATATTTTAGGC
This sequence comes from Epinephelus cyanopodus, assembly GCA_026686955.1. Taxonomy (NCBI): domain Eukaryota; kingdom Metazoa; phylum Chordata; class Actinopteri; order Perciformes; family Serranidae; genus Epinephelus; species Epinephelus cyanopodus. Next base: position 18,396,698 of record CM048926.1, on the reverse strand, counting down.
TATTTTGCAACACAATATATATCTTTATATTTTGAAATCACCTCTTAAATAGACTACTAAAATACTTAACTACTAAATTAGGCCTGTCACGACAGCAAATTTTGCTGGGCGATTAATTGCATCAGAAATTATTGCAATAAGCGATAATATCTTAATAAATAAATAAATACAAAAAATAGACTGTCAGTCTCTCACTCTCAGGTGTGCAGTTAAGTTGGTCGTATTCACTCTTTTTGTTGAGATGATTTTAGTACAAACCCAGCACACCGGCTCGTCCAAATTACTGGGCTGCCCTCTGTCATTTGGTTTAAATCCAAAACACTCTCACACAGGGGCCGTGGCATTTGGTTTAGGAACAAGTTCCCTGTTTTTCTCTTACGCTCAACTCTGTTTTTTTCTCCGCCTTGTCTCCCCCTCATGAGGATCGCACTGTGTCTGTAGCCCATAGCCCCACTTACAGCCATATCTGGGTGTGTAACAATGTGAGGGGTCAAGGTAGGGGCAGGAGATAAAGGAAATCATGCTCTTCCCCTATTGATACAATCAACAGCATGCAACCCTGATAGTAGACACCAAGACCAGACATCATAGTGGCGACAAAACTCTAGTGCCGAATTTAAATAAATTTGTATTTAGAATATTAAAAATGGCCTTATAACTTGTGTTCAGATGACTCTACGGTATTAGAAGGAACCTCAAACTTCTCACTAAATGTGTGGATAATTCCAATGATGCATGTGAAAAGATGCTGGGAAGATTAAATTGGAAAAATTATGTGGTTAATGAACAACGGAACGTTTCAGCAGATGAATGTCTGGTCTGGAGGGAACTATTTGATCATGTAAAGACACTGATAATGCCGTGTGATACACTTGTAAGTGACACGTTGCACTAATGATTGGCTTACCACTGCAATGATTAGCTGCCTTTCCTGTACTAATGTCTGAATATTTACTGGGCTCCCTGCAAGTCTGTTTTTGTTTTTGAATGTCATGTAATTTTGTTAATGATTTCCATGTTTAAATGCAATAAAAATGTTAATAACAAAAAATAATGTCAGCATTAAAATGACTCAAATTCATGTTGTATTGATGAATGTGGTATTATTTGTATTTCAACTAAGAAAAAGATCAGTGCACTTTTGCTGTCATTTTTACACCCCACAACAGTTATGTATTGAATTTGGGAGCTTTCACATCTAATGAAATCATACAACTTCCTTGCTACAACACCTGACCCAAAAAGTGCTGTGAAGCCATGCAGCCTGTGTGCTGAAGCTTGTGTTTAATAACAGCCTTTGCATGACACTATCATACTGATTAAAAGACAGCTTGACAACAGTGTGTCTGACACTTCAACCACACCAAAGCTTCAACATGGTGGCAGGAACATCACATCAGACATTTCCTCTAGCAATCATTTTCTGTCTTTGTCTATTGTCCAAAGTGTGCAACAGACCCATGTATATAACACTGACTTATCCTGCATTAAATCAGCAAGTGAGGTATCATTTCAATTTGAGTTCCCATTGCTTTAAATGTCCCTTTCAAGACCTTTACAAACTTAACTGAACACCTTTTTATTTAATTTTTCTTGTAACTGTCATTGTTATTATTCTATTGTCCTGATTCTCTCATTTATATTACTTACTGGTGTTTGTTTCTTACTTTTACTTATATTACCATCTACTGTCTTTTTATTGTCTAATGTTACTATTTGCCCTTGTTTTAATGTGTGTCGCTTTTAAAACTTCATTAAAAGCACTTTGAGCTTCATCTCTCTATAATTTAAATTAATTATTATCAAGTAGTGAAATGTTGATTCTGTCAAACTGAAAGCCAATAATTATCATCACACTAGGGGCGGGTGTATGGCCCTAAAATAATATCACAATATTTCATGGTATTTTTTTGAAAACGATACTCCTGGCGATACAACAAATTAATTTAAATTTACTTTTTCAGTAAAATCCTGAGTGATTGAGTTAGTTTTTTTCCACCTGGACCTTTATGCTCTGCCATTTCTCCTCTAGTCATCACGCTGTAACCTGTGACAGGCTGTTATGGTTCCACAACTATCACACATTCACATATGTGTAGTTTGTTGTTGAGCCACGAGTGTCACGTAGGTTTACATTACCAAAGTTTTATGACAAAATCACTTGACGACACCAGCTCCTGTGTGGTCACAGTGAGAGAGACGCTGTGCTGCTGCCAGAGGAGCCGCTGAATGAGTTCCCTCTGAGCGGTAAGTCACTAAAAGAGTCTGAGAAGTCCGGGGCTGTTCATAAAACATTCAGGACGCCACAGTTTATTCCACACTACTGAAGCTGCTCCTCTTTTTGGAACCACCGCGGAGTCGGTAATAAATTAGCTTTCATGCTTGTTGTTGCCGTGGGTAACAGTGTGACATCGATATATCAACAAGTCAAAATATTGCAAGTATCACGATATGAATTTTTCCTAACATATTTTCCTATCACATTTCATTTATAAAAATTATAGACAATATGTTATGGCAACACCCCTACATCACACTACAAGCTTTTTAAAGTCAGACACTCAAATGTGTATAGACTGACTGCGCCAAGCTAAATTCATGCAAGTTAGACATTCTTATACATTACTCAACGACTACCTGATTCATCAATGGTCTACTGTACTAGAGTAACCTGGACTTTACCCTGTCGGACGACAGTGGGTCAGTCAGATTTTATAGTCAAACACTGGCAACATTAAGGTTAATAGTACCAATAAAAACAGTAATGGGCAAAAGGATTACATAATGCTGAGCATAAAACTATGAGCATTACTCACAGATCTACAGATAATGACAGCTGTTAGTACAGGAAGCCAATAGAGTGTGTGTGTGTGTGTGTGTGTGTGTGTGTGTGTGTGTGTGTGTGTGTGGATAGAGTGTTTCTTCTAAGAGTGCAACTGATGATTGCTCATGCTTGTTGTAACTTCTCTATTAGGATGAGTTTGTTTGTGTGTTGTGTGTGTGTGTGTGTGTGTGTGTGTGCGTGTGTTTTGTGGGATTTAGAGAGGCTGGGCCCAGCTGAGGTGGTTAATCTGCAGAGTAGGCGTAGAAACTTTGTTCTGACGCCCTCAGGCCTCGTATCTGACACCAGGTGTGTCAGGTGTGTGTGTCAGGGAGAGAGAGAGAAAGAAAGAGAAAAAGGAAGAGAAGAAGATGAAAAAAGGGAAATAACGCACAACAAGTGGAAACAAGAGACCCTCCATAGAGCTAAACTACGTATTTTGCAGCACGTCATCGGTATTGACTGATATTGGCTTTAAAATGAATCGACAAATGCGCTTTTTCTTAATTTGCACAATGAATGAATATTACATACATTTAAAAGTATTGTATTTCATGTCTCCATCAGCTATTGGGCCATCACGATAAGCATGCATGCATAATATGAAGTTAACTCCAATACAGAAGAAACCTAATGATCACTAAAATTAGGTGGGGAAAAAAAAGTGGATATATTGATATCCATACTGGTTATCAGCCAAATGAGTTTTTATATAATCGCATATCAGTTATCTTACTGTGAAAATCCCAGACCACTGCAACACTATTACCAATAAAATAAGACGAGTTTCCTTCACAGTCAGACAGAAATATTATCCTGCAAGCCATCATCTACTTAGATTTGAGAAAGACATTTTTGTTAACTGTTCATTTTGTTTAATGTATCCAGAGACAATGCTTAATCTGTTTTGGCAATGTCTTAGCAATTTTGGAAAGATGTATTTTGCTGATAACACTGACTCTGAGTTTTCCCTTTACTGGGAAAATGTACTGTTTAGCATATGCAATAACAATGATAAACTTACATATAATCAGTTTGATGATCATTGTAGCAAAGCATTGTATTCATGAATGCAAATTTATTCTGAACCTTTATATTTAGTATTCAAAAAAAATTAAACTAAACAGTACATTAAGACCATTTTTACTCAATAAATAAGAAAGCTACAAAAGCTTGTTTGTGTATTTTCTGAACTGACTACAAAGACTTAATATAAATTGTTGATCTGTTCTGTACGACATCTATTGCACGTCGGTCCGTCCTGGAAGAGGGATCCCTCCTCAGTTGCTCTTCCTGAGGTTTCTGCCGTTTTTTCCCCCGTTAAAGGGTTTTTGGGGGAGTTTTTCCTGATCAGCTGTAAGGGTCCAAAGGACAGAGGGATGTCATATGCTGTAAAGCCTGTGAGGCAAACTGTGATTTGTGATATTGAGCTTTATAATAAAATTGAATTGATTGAGGCAGACTGACAGGTCTGATATGTCTTATTCACTCAGCAGCTGACTTGCTGAATGATGGCGAGTGGATTTAATAATAGTGATGATAATAATAATAATAATAATAATAATAATAATAATAATAATGCCCTTGTGTTTTGCTACTCGGAGTCTGCTTGTCCATTTCCGGTTATGCTACCTAATATTATGAATTGTTAGCTAGCATACCGTAGGTGGCGCTACATGTAGTTAGCTATCGTAGCTAACGTAGCTAACAACGTGTAAGGCCACCTAGGGTTTGTTAAATTAGCACCACGGGTATTAAGGTTGTAAAAATAAAATATTTTACAACAAGTAGTGACAGCAGCTCTCACCTGTTGGTCCCTTCCTGCCATGCAGCGTCATAACGAGCTAACCAGCTAGCAAGAAATATCCGAGCCCACTCCGGTAACTCAGGCGGGGTTTCCGGTGAGATTGAGGCACGCGCCGCGGCGTAACTCCGGTTTAACCGACCTGACGGCTCGATCTCGCTTCTCATCCTTTCATTACTTGCATAAATTAGTTTTAAATAAATAATTAAACTGTACAAAGTTCTCAGAATCACTGCTGATTAAAATTAAGCCAAGCTGTAACCGGCATTTCTAAAAACAGCGCTTCATGTGTAAATCGTCACGCGATTGGCTCTTATTTTGCGCAACCGGAAGTAAACAAGGAATCTGATTGGACAATTGAACACCGACGCCCACAATGAACGTGATTGGACAAACGCACTGTCCATTTTGTTTACACTCAGGTAGAGTAGATTTAAAATGTCCGCTATTTGTTTACATGTAGAGGTTAACTTTTAACTTCTAACATATATACTGCCAATATATTATTAACGTTATTTTTTATGTTATTACTAAAATTAATGTTATTGCAGCTATTGTCATTACTGCCATGCCTCCCTTCTGTCTCTGTCAGCTCAATTCAATGAGCTTTATTGGCATAACATTTTTATGTGTTACTAAAGCACAATTACAATTTAAGACAGTGAAAATTCAAAAACAACTGACAACAATTTTATCTTATTTCGTATTTAATTTCTGAAAAGAATTTTGTTGTGATGTCTTCGTATCTGTCGCAGAACATGTTGCTGTGTCTCCACCTGTCTCTGAGGACAGAGCTGACACAGCCTGTCTTCTCAGGTCTGCCTGCGTCTGCTGGTCTGTGATCACGACATAGACAGTATCTTTCTTAGTGTCTGATCTATCACAGCGGTCAGATAGTTTGTCATCGTGTACTGTCTCTTCAGGGCCAAATAGCATTGAAGTATATTTTGGATTTTTGTGGCAGATGTCCAATAGATGATGTAGTTTTCTTTTTCTTTAGCTATAATTTGGTTGGGCTGGATTGTGTGAAGGTTGTCTGTCTCTGTCTCCCTCTCATCATTTTGTCATATGGATCACTGCACATTTATTATGTTGATCTGATTTGTACACACTATATCTGTTTCAAGAGGGATCCCTACTCAGTTGCTCTTCCTGAAGTTTATACCATTTTTTTCCCTGTTAAATGTTTTTTTTTGGGGGGGGATGTTTTCCCTTATCCACTGTGAGGGTCCTAAGGACAGAGGGATGTCGCATGCTGTAAAGCCCTTGAGGCAAACTGTGATTTGTGATATTGGGCTTTATAAATAAAACTGAATTCAAATCAAAACTTAACAAGAGGATGTGGTGACGCAGCACTGTCATTTCAATTTAAAATCTCTCTGTCACCACAGGCTACACCTCGTCTCCTCCATGGCTTGTATAAAGACATGTGTACAGGCTGTTTTTACCATTTGGTTTGAAGGTACAGGTGTGTGAGTCAGGCATGTAAATGGCTGACTGTTAAAATCCACTGGAACAAATCATTTTAAACTAAACGCCACCATTTTAAAGGCACACAACTGTAATATTATATTTTTTTTTGTTTGTTTTTTGTTTGTTTGTTTTTCCTCCACTTGATGTCTTTGTTTTGGTTGTTGTTAGTCTCCAGTATCCCTTTTTTGCACATAACTGCAACGTGAGATGACAACCAATGTTAATGTTTTGTACATTAATGAAAAATCTCTATAAGTAAAGTGTTTTAAAAAAACCTCTTTCCATGCATTAGATTTAGTGCTTCTCCATTGAAATGCACAGATATGTTGCCATTATTCATCTGTTATTGACAAGTCTCCTTCCTTTTTCCATCTGACCTTTATATATTTTGTCGAATAAACTTTTAGACTGTCGGGAGATTTACAGGGTCGGGAGATGACCCCTCTGTTAGTATCTGATTTAAATGCATTTATAAATAGTTAAATAAAGGGTTCACTGGCTTCTCTGATATTCTTCTTTTTGATTTTTTGGTTGTAATAATTTCTTAATTAGAAGTATATAAAATGCTTTTAAGAGAATTAACTGCACCAAACATCCACCTTTGATCTGTTTAAATCAGGTCACCAGTGCATTTTCTTCTTATTATTATTATTATCATTACTACCATTTTATTTATTCATCTATTTATAAATTTTCAAATGTTTAATTTCAGCAATTTTTATCATCGTAGTGTTTGTATTTGGTGCATCGCCTGCACCAAACACCCATTTTTTTTTTTTAGATCTGTTTGGTCCTACCCTCATGACTTTCAATCAAGTTATGGAAAAATATGGCATATCAAGAAATTATCTTTTTCGTTACTTTCAGGTCAGAGATTTTATTATAAAAGATACATCTTTGCTTGCTGATATGAGTGTCACACAGATAGAGAAACAAGTGCTTCTTTCACAGGGCAATGCTTCCATTAGATCCTTTTATGCCAGTCTGAGGGATTGTTCAAATGTTGGCGCTCGGACATTGGGAGTGGTCTGGGAGAGGGAGTTGGGTGTTGAGATAACTGAGGAGATGTGGATGACATCTGGGATAATGCAAGGAAAATAACTGTTTGTAACCGGACAAGAGCGATGCAATTTAAGATACTGCATAGAGCACATGTTGCCCCAAACCGTCTCTCCAAATATAGAAAGGATGTCTCTCCATTTTGTCTTAAATGCAAGACAGAGATTGGTGATCTTACTCACTGTTACTGGTCTTGTGTAAAAATACAAAAATATTGGAATGACATCCTGTTTGAAATACAGAAGGTTCTGAAGAAAAAGCTTGAACTCGACCCGGTTTCCCTCCTTCTGGGTCTTCCCAGTGATCGTGTTACTGATATGTATCAGAAAAAAATTGTATAATGTTATGACATTTTGTGCCAGGAAAAATATTCTTCAGCAATGGATCACAGATAAGGCCCCCTCAGTAATGGGTTGGCACAGGACAATAATGGAATACATACCTCTGGACTTTCTCACATGTCTTCTGCACTCCAAAACTAATGCGTTTGAAAGAATATGGAAACCATTTCTTGATTATATTAATGTAAATATCTCTGCTATACTGACGAGAGCATTTATATAAAAAAAATGTATTACTTATTTTTGCTTTTTCTTTTTCTCCTTGTTTAGCTCCCATTGTATTTCACTCTGTGTTATATGATGTACCTGTTACATTTCCATGTCACACAATTTTCTTTCAGAACTGATCTTTTTGTTTGGGTTGTTGTATTGCTACTCCCAGCTTGTTGTTGTGTTGTTTTGTTGTCCTGTCTTCTGTCTGTCTGTTTATGAAGAAAATTAATAAACACATTTTTTAAAAAAAAGTGCATCTTATTATTATTATTATCATCATCATCATCATTTTATCTTATTTTAATTTATTTATTTATCTGGGAGACAATTCCTAACCAGTGCATCTTAATAGTGTTATCATTATTATCTTCATCATCACCATCATTTTATTTTATTTTTTTCTATTTAAAAGACAATTCCTAAGTCTGACAAAGAACCACTAAAACTTTTTTTCCTGTTTCATTTCAGCAACGTCTTCATCATTACATTTTAATTAAACTTTCATTTTTCGTTTCCTGCCGTTATTAACTCTTTCAGTGTCATCAGCAAAGTGTCAGCATGGAGCCATAAAAGTTGTCTCGCGAGCCAAAGTTTCCCCGCAAACACTGCAAACAAACCAACAACCTGCCTGTTGACACTCCGACACTGTGACAAGTGGTCACGATCCAAAGCAGCATCCTCTGTCCTGCCTTAACGTCGCATAGTTGACACTTCACAGCGGAAATGATTAACAAAGCTGTGCTTGTGTTTGCCTCCCAGTGAGTGCGCCTACCTGTCAATCTCAGCTCCTGTCACTTGCTGTCACCTCCTGTTCCGGTGTGTCCTCACACTCCAACAAACCGGCTACAAGTCCACAAGTCCCGACATCTGCGAGTGTGCACGGGGCCCGGGCCGTGGAGCGGAGGAGGCTGGCTGAAGTTTGCAGTGGTCGGTGCTGAATGGTTCACTGACACTTCAGCACTGACCGAAAACACAGCGCGGGTCTGAGCTCAGACTGCTGGCGTCACTTCTTTGCTGTCTTTGTACGACACGAAGATCGTCTGTGTGTCTCGAGATGGATCACTACACTCACAGAGACTTATCGTTCTCTTTTGGGTGGCTTGATCCCTGAGCTTTAAAGGGGTAGTTCAACCCCAAATTAATATATACATATTTTTCCTCTTACCTGTAGTTCTATTTATTAATCTAGATTGTTTTGGTGTGAGTTACAGAGTGTTGGAGATATCAGCTGTAGAGATGTCTGCCTTCTCTCCAATTAATGGAACTAGATGGCACTCGGCTTGTGGTGCTCAAAGTGCCAAAAAAATACATTTGAAAAACTCAACAGCAATGTCTCCTTACAGAAATCATGACCTGGTTACTCAAGATAATCCACAGACCTTGTTGTGAGCAGTTTCATGTACGAACTATTTTCTTTCTATCAAACTCACCAACTGTATCACTGTGCAGAAGGAAGAGTGCATCTACTCATGGACAAGACGCTCATGTCAGCATGACATGTAAACATTAATGGCGTCCACTTCAGGTGAGAGGGAGCTGTCCCTTTAACATATAGTTTTATTAAAATTCACCTTTTTATTTTGTAATATTTCCCCACTGGAAATTCTAATGAATAACATGTTTAGTAAACATCCTTGTTTTCTATATTTTATTACACTATACTGTATGATTTTTGGTCCAAAATGGCTCTTTTGATGACACACTTCCCACTGAGCCTTAGACGTCTATTAGACGTCTCGTCTAAGTTTAGACCAAAATTCGCCCATCTATAATCAGTCTATATTTTAGCCCGAATCTAGACGATAGAATGTAATCCATTAATTATTAAATATTAAATGAAAAAACTGTAAGTTGTATAAATGATGGCCAAATGTTGGATTAAAACATTTTTAACAGTCACTGATCAATGTACAGTGTAGTTTAGATTAAGACTTGATTTAGACGTCTAAGATTAGACGAGGCGTATACATTTGGTTTAAAAATAAACGTCTAACTTTAGACGTCTATAAATAGACATATATTAGAGGTTATTTAATCGTCTAAGATTAGACGAGGCGTACAGACGTAGTCGTCTTTTAGACATCTATTAGACGGCTGGTCTAAGCTTAGACGGCTAAAAAACTTTCATTTTTAGACCAGTGGTAGACCGATTTTAGCCCAGTCGTCTAAAGACCATTAGACGTCTATTAGACATCTTTTAGACCGAAAAATGCTCGGTGGGTTAGGCTGTTTTGTGGGGCCTGAGTGTCACTGAAAAAGATCTGTAATATAATATGTGACCTGATCATTAAGAGCCTTGAAAGCAGCACCAGGAGCCAAGAAGAGACGTTCGCACTCAGGGTGATGAGCTCACACTTTTTACCACCAGTTAATATCCTTGCAGCCTCCTGTCAGGAAACCAGGTTTAGTTTAAACTAACGCTAATGCAGCTTTGTTGTTATGTTGTCGTTCCATATTTCCTGTGACACTAGAAGAAGATTTCTCTGTAGATTTTTGATGTTGCTTCTGTGTTCATGTCCTCGCTGTTCTAGGACCTGCTCATAGCAGGGAGAGGCTGTGTTTATCTGTCTTAGTCCTGAGACTGAATTTTGCATTTCTTGCGCCCCTCTTTGTGATAATATTTTCTGCGCCGAGTGAGAGCTCTTCATGTTTCTGTTATCTCTGGTCTACATTCAGTCAGTCAGCCCACTCTTAAAGGAACATGACACAATTTTGCAATGTTGTTCCACAGTGTGGCTGCAACTCTCCACAACAAACAAGTTTAGTGCTTTGGTTTGTCACATGTATTTAGACATATGATTTTAAATCATGGCTGCTGTTTCACTCACAGGCAGTAAAACTTGGCTTCACAACAGACGGAAGGGTTTCTTTCATTCAAGCTGAAGTCCAACAACTGATCGGAGCTTATGGTAAATAATTATTCTCAAAAAATGTTTTGGACCCTTCACTTGGTCTATTCACTTCACCAGTAACAACACTAAAGATGGTGTACCTGTTAAAAACAGTTGAATAAGAATATATGGTTTACTTTGTCTCCATCATCTGGTCAAACATTGTCACTACAGCTGTTTATTCTGGGTTGTGCCTGTCAGGTCCTTCAGTAAAAGGGTCTTCACTGAGTGGACGGGAATCACCAATGAACCAAGAAAAAATATAAGACCTTGCTCTGCTTTGAACAATAATTTACGAGTTAAGAATTCTTGAAATGACGTCTTCTACTTCTTTCTCATTGAAAAATCCATAATGTGAGCACATGCAAATATTCTTCATTTCAAATGTTTAACTGATGCGTACAAGATGTCTCCACTTCCCTGAGACGTCCACTCTCAGAGTTCAGTATGTGCACTGGAGGCTTCATGTCTCCACATCACACGTGTTGAAGTTACATATTGGACCATGACTGGACTCTAAGCTATTTGTGATTTCACATAATCATGTTGTACATACATGGCTTAAAGGGACAGTTCACCCCAAAATCAAAAATACATATTTTTCCTCTTACCTGTGGTGCTGTTTATCAGTCTAGATTGTTTTGGTGTGAGATGCAGAGTGTTGGAGATATCAGCTGTAGAGATGTCTGCCTTCTCTCCAATATAATGGAACTAGATGGTACTCAGCTTGTGGTGCTCAAAGCGCCAAAAAAAAATAATACATTTTTAAAACTCAACAGCAGTGTCTCTTTCCAGAAATCATGACCTGGTTACTCAAGATAACCCACAGACCTTGTTGTGAGCAGGTTCATGTAGGAACTATTTTCTTTCTACCAAATTACACCTGCCAACTGTATCACTGCGCAGGGGGAAGTGTGCATCAACTGCTAGCTCACCTAGCACACATTACAGCTCAGCTGAAGAGGACACCATTAATGTTTACATCTCAAGCTGACACAAGAAAGAGCACACTTCCTTTACTACTCAAACTCTGTATGTTGTAGACTCATAAAGGCCAAGGCCTTCAATGTGGCGCTGGAAGAGAAGCTGAAAGTTGTGACTCAGACCGCACTTAGTGAGGAGGGAAGAGCTGCACAGATGGACAAACTCCTCAAGGATGAGGAACAGATAGCTGATATCAGCACTACAGGTAAGAGGAAAAATGTTTTGATTTGGGGTGAACTGTCCCTTTAATGCTTTATGTAACTCTAAAAGAAAATTAAAAAGAAATGAGTGATAGCAGATATATAATTTAGACGAATAATCAAACCATGACTCGACAGTAGTGATGTGATCGTTTATTGCAGCAACAAAAAAGTGAAGCTAAGCAAATCTGTATACAGAAAAAAAAATGCATTGTTATTTTAACAATCTCCAAATATCTTTATCCACATTGTCATTGTCAAACATGAACCAATACTGTAAATCAACTCTTATGTGTGCATGTAGAACATACCTCATTATATCCCAGCTCAGTTTAATCACTCAAACCATGAATGTAGGAATGATAAACACATCATTTTAAAATTGTTACTGATTCAGGGTTTTCTGCTGAGACATGGTGGTTTTCATACAATAAAATAAACTAAATATGAGTGACCAGATTTAGCAGATTAGCTAAAGGACTGTAACATTAAATATGTAATTTTTTAAATCCCATTTACATTGATTTTTACTTTCCATTTCACAAATTCTCATACTTTATCTAAAGCTGCTGTAGCATCACAGGCCTTTAAACCAGTAACTTGATTCTAGCCAGCAACAGGGGGAAAAAAAATACAGAAATGTCAAAACTAACAAAACAAGCCAAATACACATCCTCCAAAACTTCCATAAGTACTGTACTGTAGAAACTCGGCTCTAAAAAGCAGTCGTGAAACAAAAAGGCACAAGGAAAAATCTCTGAATGAAAAAACACATCAAAACAGTAGGAAGAACTTTCAAAACACAAATTTGCAGAGTGGTGATCTTCTCTGGAAGTATGGACCACGCCGCTGTAACCAGTGGTCCCAACATGTCTGTAACATTTTCTTTCTTTAAAGCAAAGACCCTCCAAATCATAAAGCCCAAAGAAAAGACAACACATTATCTGCGTTTGATTAAAATGAGCTCGCAAAGGAAACCCAGACAAAGCAAAGACGGCCTCTTCACCTCGCTAATGAGACGGACGGGAGATGCTTTCCTAAGAGCTGATGTTAAACCTTTTCCTCAGAGGAAACTACACAAGCATGGAAAGTGATCTAAAGATGCGGAGAACATGTAGCAATGTACTGTATATACACACATTATGGGAAACACTGTTCCCGATAATAAAAACATCCACTCCTACAGTGAAATATGGAGGGCACTGCCTCCGATACGAACGCACACTGGTAGGCAAAAACTACCTTCTTCTTTTTCTTCACATTATGGAAGACACTGCTCCCGATAATGTTGTCAGGACGAGATGCATACGTGTACCAAGGGACCGTTACTGACACTCAGAGGTGTTCGGGAACACTTTCCAAGGTGTGATATGTGAGCTGGTCTTGTTTTAAAGACCAATCCATTGTCAGTTATTAAAAAAATGACCTCAGAGTTGTGCAGTGATTGTTCGGTGGTCAGTACCGGCCGTCAGTCGACACGTACGCTTCCGTTAGCAGATGCTGCTTTTGTCATTTCGACAGTATAACTGTCATAATTATGGAAGGCACTGCTCCCGATAATTATACACTATTATTATTTTTTCTTATAAAAGGCAATAAAAAACTATTTATAGTGAACCCTGCCACTGATAAATAAATAACACAATAAATAGACGTACGGTTTGTTTCAGTGCCACATGGTTGGAGACCTTCTCCCTCTGTTTTTTGAAAGGCCTACAGAGAATTAATGTCAGGAGGCGACCGATTGAGGTAATTATCAAATTCAGATTTCTTTCTTTTTTTTTTTTTTTTTTTTTTTAATTGTTGCATGAAGTTAGGACTTTTAGAGCAATAGTTCACCCACAAAATGACTTTTTGTGTATCTGTTACTCACCATGTTAGGTTGAATTCATGAAGAAAACTTTGAATTTCTTGCATGCCTTCACTGTGAACGAAGAATCCAAAAAAATGCGAACATGCCTCATGAATTTAAGTAAACAGGGACAGCGTTCAACAACAGCAAAACTATATTAAAAGAGCTGTTTACAAACTCACACAGCTGGTGCGGTATAATCCTAGTCTCACAGTGCTCCTATCAACTGTTCCATTTGGGCTTTTTTTTTTTTTTAATTTAAATGTTCCCTTCACGGGTCCAAGCAGCGTCGCCTCGTCTGCCTCCATCATAGGAAAAAGCCACTGTGGCCTCAATGACACACCAGGTCAAAGGGCACCATGGACCAGTATTTCGATAGCCTTAGTTTTAACAAAAGTGCATGTGTTTGGGAAGTGCTGAGCATATGACTGGATTAATGAGACTTGGATTATACTATACGAGTTGTTTGTAAACAGATGTTTTGATAAAATTTTGCTGTTTTTAAACGCCGCCCCCTTTTAACTTTAATTCATGAAGGATATTCGCCTTTTTGGATTCTTCGTTCACTGTGGAGGCAATCAAGAAAATCAAAGTTTTCTTCACGAGCTCAAGGTGACGTGATGAGTAACTGATACACAAAAGCTCATTTTGAAGGTGAAGAGCTCTTTTGAAAGATAAATGCAGCACAGGTGTAAAACGGTGCCAAGTAACATCAGCTGATTGTCCAAAATCTATTCCTAGTTGTGTTCTGTCCTTTTCAGCAACTTGTGAATCTCTGACGATGAGTCGAGTAGTAGATTTCGGCACAGTACAAAATTAGAGCTACCAACAGAAACCAGCTCAGGTGTGAACACAAGGATTCGGCAGCACCAGCGGGTTTAATACCAGCAGTTTAGATTTGTATTAATTATGGTAAACAGGTGGACGTTAGCTTATAATGTCTTACTGGCCTTTTGAATTTCATTCATCTCTGAGCTGGAGAACACAGCCTCTCCTGTGTTAATGACCTGATACTGTGCTGAAAAAGCCTCAATGTCACTACATTCAACTCATTCGTTGGGTAACACCAATTTAAGAAGTGCTGCCACATGACGTGGCGATGTGAAGGTAGATGTTAGTAGCACCAAAGTATTCAGAATGCGGCAATTAGTGAAGTATTTTTCTTTCTAAAGTGAAAAAAAAAAATAAAATGACCCTCTAAACTTTTTTGTTAAGGCGTAAGGCTTAAGTACATTTTTATCATTAATGTTTGGCTTCATGGAAATAAAATGAGCTCATCACTTGAGTGTTGAAATTATGGAACGGAGGTGATTCTCATTTAGCAACGGCTTTAAAAAGCTGTGCATCTGTGACTGTTAATGATCACAGCCGACTGTCAGTTGTAATAAGAGGGTCAAATTATTAACAGGGGAGAAAGGGGGGAAACTACTTTTTTAGATTTCATTATCCATAGCCCAGATGTCCCCTGCCAGCGAGTTGGCACAGCCCTGAATGGTCCAGGTCGCCAGGGCAAACTGGTTACGGAACAGGTCGGCATCTGCGTCAGGGTGGTCGGTCCTGAGAGCTTCAAGGTGGTTGGACAGGGCCTTGAGAGTGTGAGGTCCAGAGCCCAGCAGGATGTGGCGGAAAGGACTCTCTCTGGGAGACACGTAGGGGGACAGGAAGTTCTTTTCCACCTACAGAAACAAGAGCAGGAAAATGAGATGATGGACAGAAGGAAAACCATGATGGTTTCCAAAAGTTATTGTTTGTCATTAATTATATCTAGTCTAAAAAAAAAGGAGTTATAGTCACTCAAGATAACACATAGACCCTATCACTTCCTGGACTATGTACGTGAGGTTCGATCAGGTTTGACTGACCTCTAGTGGCCTGGCAAAATAAGCAACCAACTTCATTAACGTAATCATATTTTCTGATTCTGGTAAGTGTGAGGAAGTAGGTGTCATCACTTTTTCCCAACTGCCCCATCAACTTCAAACCAGTGAAAACAAAACGACACAAAAACCCCAGAACCCCTGTTCCAACCTTGTCTTACTATGAGCAATGACTGTCCTACATGAACACACCACTTCCTGCCAGCAGCAAGAGTGCAGAACAGTAAAGTACATACAACTTGGATTATTCATATCTCATACCTCACACTTGAGGCACATTAAGGGTTGAACATGAGTGCGTAACCACAGAATATACAGCAATAATTTTGTTTTTGCACTTATCTAATCTTGGTCTTACCGTCATTATGCGGTCGTTGATGACACGGCACATCTCAATGTCCTCCAGGTCACTGTTCTGGATGTCTGACGCCAGGCTGCGAGAGGCGCGGCTGTAGGAGCCGGAGGCCGAGATCAACCACTGCATTGTCAGGGCCTTGGGCAACAGCTGGGGCTGCATCTGGAAGCACACGGAGCATCCACACGGGCTATTTAGTGTTTAGTGAATAAACAAAACTAAATGGATGTGCATCTGGGCACGTTGGGGTTACATAAGCAGCAATTAAAGGAGTACTTCACTACTGGTATATCAATTATTGACCACACATTATGTTGATTTGCAAACAAAAAATGTTGATTTTCTCGCATGCCTCTACAGTGAACGAAGAATCCAAAAACAGAAAATTCTTAAATAAATGGAACTAAAGGGGGGCTGCTTTTAAGAATAGCAACACTATATACAACAAATAAGCTTAAAAACTCACAAAACAAAAGTCGGTGTCGTCAAGTGATTTCTATTAATATTGTATACAGAATCTGAATCTCACTGAGTTACTGTTGTTGTTTACAAGCTAAAGAAATTAGAGCATTTTTGTTTAGTTTTTACTGAATATTTGAAGCAAACTGTAAAACTATATCACTTATTTAGTTGAAATTCTGTTTTTTTTTTTGTTTTTGTTTTTTTTTACTAATTTGTCATATTGTTAAGAATATTGCAAGAATACCCTGAAATATCGTGATATTATTTTAGGGCCATATCGCCCACCCTTAGTTTTGCTGTTGTTAAACGCGGTCTCCTTTTATTTAAAGTCATCAAGAATTTTTTGGATTCTTTGCTCACTGTGGAGGCAAACACTGTTCTTTATGAATTCAAAACAACAGAGGGTGAGTAATATATATATATACAGATCATTATCATTCAGGGGGTGAAGTATTCCTTTAAGACAAAAAACAGCAGCAAAATCAATTAAAACGCATCAAAGCAGTTAAACTGTTTCCTTTACAAAGCTTGTATTTAGAATGGGGAGTTATATATATACCAATTTTATCTAACTATCTCTATGCAGACAGACACAGCATGCACATGCTGAGTCTTTGAGGTAACAACGATAACAGTCAACTGTTGGAAAAGTTCAATCAGAGTCAGCAAGAAAACAACGGGACACTCACTCTCATAACAGCCTTGACCTTCCCATTGATCTGAGCCATGTGAGTACGTATGATCTTGTCACTTCATCAGGTCCATCCGCAGCAGATGATCATGGACCAGCCTGAGCACCATGTGACCTGCGAACTGGGTCGATTTTACAGCCAGCTGAGGAACCTGGTTGCCCGTAGCTATGTTCAGTCTGTCCCGGGTGTCCAGCCTCGTGCCAAAGAACTGGTAGTCCTGAGAGGGTCAAGGAAGATGTTTTGAGAGTTACAGTGAGGAAAAATAAATTCCAAGATGAACAAAACGGCTCGGTGTACAAGGATGTCCTGGAGTATGGGTATTGACTTGAAAGGATTTATTTTAAGGGTAATTTCAACATTTTCAACCTGGACTGTGTTTTCCCATGTTTGTGTCCAAGGCAATTTTAATGGCTGTTTCTGGTTGAACAAAATGCATCTCAGTCCCTAACAAAAAGTCTCTCTGTTGGGATCCTTTCCATAATGTTATCAGATACATAGAATAATGATCTGAGCCCATCAGTGGCACAAACAAACACTTTTTGCAGCATGTTTTTGAAGCTCTTTCGCTCAGTACTGGACAAGTTTCAAAGAAACCTTGTCTTCATTAGCCACTTAGACACAAAAACACGGGAAAAGGGTCCAAGTTGAAAAATACCAAAATTGTTTTTTAAATAATAGTAGTAAAAGAGGATGACTTACTGAGCTGCCAGCAGTGAAACCAAAAGAGACCGAGGGAATGCCAGAAAAGGCAAGGAAAGGATAGGCAGCACTATCCAACTTCAGAGGCTCCAACCTGGAAAATAAACGCATGCAAGATGAAGCTTCCGCTGCCCTTTCTCCCAGCGTAGGTAAATATTTGGATAAAGAAGATTAGGTTGCGAACATTTGCCAAGCATGTGAATGACAGCTATTCTACACATTCCAGCTGTGGATGTGATACTAGTGAGAACAGCTTGGATGTCATGGTGATGTATAAACACTGTGGACGTGTCTGGACCAACAGCCTGGTCAAACTTACACATTTGATTCCCAGTTTCCCTTTCCATATTGAGAAGACAGACTCCCTGTCTTGGTCTTCACCTAAGGAGGAGACAATTATATGTATTTAATATTCACAAACAAATTGACGATACTGCTGGCTTGTATTAAATGTGCTTCATTAATCCAGATGTGGCTTTACCTCGGTCAGAGTGCTCTCGATCAGGCTGTGCATCAAAGGACTGGCTGCCACTTTAAATCCTTTCTGACCTGGAAAAGAAGACTTAGGGTCAGTCTTTCTGAAAACCGCACAATTTTGACATATTGAAGGAAGTGTTGTGGCTTTACTGGAATTTCTTACTTCGATACAGTACCACTAACAGGATAAGCGATTACCGAAGTATATACCAATGAAAGATTGAATAATGTTCCGATAAATAAATATTTTTGATTTAACAAAATGTTGGTATAGGAGCCTGTTAAATATTTAAAAGCCTTAAGAAGAAGAAGTAAATACCTGTTACAACTCCATCCAGATCGATGTAGGCGAATGCTTTCATGCTCAGAGAGGAAAGATAACCCTGGATATATATATATATATATAAAAAAGATAAATGCAGTAACAGAATTAAGGAAGAGTACTAACACTTATCAGAACTACTATTGCAAAAAAAAAAAAGATGCTGACTGAGAAATTCAGCTGGGAAACTAAGTAATAGAAATCCTTGTGCAGTTCTCACCTCCAGCCACTCTGTGGCGCCAACACTCCCATATTCTCCAGCGCTCCAGCTGGCAAACACAATGCTTCTCCGCAGTTTGAATCCATCTGAAAAGGAGATAAGACATGCACGTAAACAGAAGAGCAGTGCCCTCACCAAACAGGACATGCTCATTTTGATAAAATATTTCTTCAGTTGCTCAGTGACTCATGTTGATATGATCTCAAGTGATCCATCAGTAATATCTCAAAATCTAGCACTGTCTGACATTACACACTAAACACCAGCTGCCACTGAGACTCACCATTCTCCCTCATATCTGAGATGGAACGTGCCAGTTCAACGAGGACGCTGGTGCCAACTGTCGACGTGGCAAAACCTGGACCCCATGCGTCCCTCCGGGCGCCAACAACAACATATCGATCTATAAAAACCAGACAGGGTACATTCATCACTCAAACTGTTTATTTAACAACCGAGAGAAAACGATCGGTGAACTGAAAATGAATATCTCGTTGTACCTGCATCCACATAGCCTTTGATGACCCCAAAGACGTTGTTAATCTTTTTCTCAGCGAGGACGTTCCTGACTTCGACGGTGATAACATCGCTCAAGTCTCCCAGTTTGTTGAGACCGCCCCACCCATCCGGCACATTCTGACCCCCCAGCTGCCTGCAGGATGCAGACAGTAAAAATGAATGCTATGTAAGATCCTGCAGGCAACTATAGCAGATAATCAGAGTACATACATACATACATACATACATACATTGTTTTAAATGGTACACAGAGCATATGAATCATACCTCAGAATTCTGGTGGCCATGCCTGCTGTGATGGTCTGGGCCAAGATTTTCGGAAGACCTGAAGACTGGACAGGTGGAAACTGGGTGTGGTTGAAGGAGGGGAAGCCTGGGGTGTAGGGATCACCTGAACCCATGTGGACCTGTGGGAGACAGAAAGAAAATAGTTAGTTGAAAAATACAGAAGTTTTACCAAGTTTACCAACAGCTATGATTTGACAGTGACATTTTTAATGCTTTTGTGTTTGTGAGCCTGGAGTCTCAACCTCATACAATTCAAAATTAGGAAAATTACATGAAAACTGGAATTACCGCCTCGCAGTTGGTTGCCTCCGCAAACCTGTTAGGTTGCAGTTACAGTTTGCATCTATGTCTGTGATGTAGAGGCCACAGTAGCCTTGATATTGGACCTTTGACCACCAAAATCTAATCACATCATCCTTGACTGAAAATGGATGTTTGTGCCAAATTTGATGGGCAGAGATGATGCGTTTACGAGAATGAAACAGACAGGTCGCAGTGACCTTTGATCAACACAATCTGATTAGTTCATTGTTGAGCCCAAGTGGATGTTTGTGCCAAAGGTATTCTTGAGATATTGCGTTCATGAGAATGTAACAAACACAGACAGATAACCCAAAAAATGTGTCTCTACAGACAATTTACACATTGGCTGTTAAACTCTACTGTGTGGACTTTTTAGGTTAAAAAAACAAAACAAAAAACTATTAGCATGGCTCCAAAAACGGATTTAAAACTGATGGACTGATCAAACTACTGATGCATTTCATCTCCCCCAGATTTTGAGTTGCTCCAATGATGGCTTTGTTTGACAATGCAAGGCTTAAGACTTTTGTTTGTGGCTGCATTTTATGAGATCAAATAATTATTTATTTCTTAAACTGCACTGCACCTTTTATACTTGTCTTTTTCTATTTTTTAGCTTGTTTTCATTTTTTTCTTTTCTTGCTCTATAATTCATGTCTTTTATTGCAGTTAAATGTCATTTTGTCTGTCTCAGCGTGTCTACGGGTATCAGATACTTTAATTCGATGCTTTTTCAGACATTTTCCAGATGACTTAACCAAATTTAAAACTGATTTTTAGACAAATCACTTTATTTCTATTAAAACACTGCAGGCAAGTATGAAGGTGAGTAGTATATGTGGTCTTGCGTAGAGGCAGGTTTTATGTAGGAATATGGTTATTAGAGTGAGTAAGGTTATGCCACATTTGACCAAAACATTCATACAAGTTAAAGTAAAAAGACAGTATTAGGTTCAGTGGTAGGTTTAAAGATCTGTAACATCAGAAATGTGGACTTTCACGCAAAAGAGCTCGACTGATTTTGACGCAAAGTCATTAAAAGATGAACAAAATTAAATTAAACAAAATGTTTGTGTCAATTAAACTCAGAAATTCAATTTAATTTGAGAACATTTATTGACCTTTAAGGCCTAATAGTTTATAAAAAAAAAAAGAAATAAATAAAAAAAAAAAAAGAGGAGGACATTCTGAGACTTTTTTGGGACTTGTAGACACCTTGATGGTTTTGATGTTTTACGTGGAGCACTTTGCCTTGTTGCTGAAATGTGTTACATAAATAAAATCTCCTTGGCGTGCTGGAAAAGGACACCTGTTTTCTCTCATGGACTGTTTTGCTTACATTCAGTGGTCACAGTGTATGAACTGTTCTTGAGTTCAAACAAGCATGTCAAATACATTTTCTTCCTCACAAAACATTGGCAAAGCTTATCTTTTTTTAATACTTGCAAAACTACATTGTAAACTTCCATGTTTACAACGACAAGTCATCCCTTCTTCCCTGCTTTTTGCTCCCTACAATTCTACACAAATGACCACCACCACTAATGGACTAATGTGGAACCATTAGCAGTTTCCTCCCATGCTCGTTTTTTAATGGACTTCCTTACAGTCAGAAGAAAAAGCCATCTAATATTACCACAGTACACGTTTCATCACCACTTAATCTTAGATATCTTGCATGTCCCAACTAATGCAGGCAGAACTGGTTCCAGGTGCTACACACCTTTACCTTTCTTAACCTGGAATGAGCTGCTCTCAAACTTGAGTCTCACATTCCACTTGGTGATTTTAAAGTTTAAGTCTCCAATGTTGATTTTTATTTGTAGCATTGAAAATGTTATTGTAGCTGTGTTGTTTCTGTTTTACTGATTATGTTCTTAAGTTGTTGTTTTTGTTTTGAGGTCTTAACCTCAATGTGACTGTCCACACTCACATGTCCAAAGAGCGGAGTGCTGTCTCCGATAGGGTAATCCTCGGGGTCTGGGTAGATCAAAACAGCAGAGGCACCCATTTTGGCAGCATTGGCCACCTGAAAATAAAAATAAAAACAGGTCATGGAAATTACTATTATCAATGACAGCAAAAGAATTTGGACAAAAATCAAACACTGATGAAGGGAAAAAGAAGTAGTTTACAGTGATATTAAAAGGTCATACTACACGCGATCACATCACTCCAGTTTTAGCCTCTTTAAGCACTGTTTTGAGCATTTATACTTGTGTGGTGGTGTGTCTGTGTCACTCTACAGTTACACCTCCAAGCTAGCTTTTAAGAGGAGGTCTGCGACGCTGCAATGTGCAGTCACATTCTGGAGAGGTGCACGTCAGGGTACAGCGTAGGCTCTACGTCGATGCAGAGCCTATGCCATAGCTACGGCATCGATTCAACACATAAGTATAAATTCCAACTTACACTGGCACCCAGTATGTTTCAGAATAGATTTTACTGATTACTTTTAAGACTCTTCATGGTCTCTCTGTTATATCTCTGACCTCTTACTGTTTGCCGTACACATAGACATACTTTGAGGTCCTGCAGCAGCTGTCTTTTGTCTGTTCCAGAGGCCCAGCTGAAAACTAAAGGGGATCGAACATTTGCTGTAAGGGCCCTGAGGCTCTGAAACAGTCTGCCTGAGGAAATCAGGTCGGCCGAGTCAGTGATCTCTTTTAAATCCCTTCTAAAAATATACTTTATTGGAGATTTTATCTGATTTTCATGTTCATTTAAACTGTCTTATGTTCTCAGTTTTTATACATATAAGTGTTTTATCAGTTCTTTTAAAAGTGCTTGATAAAGAACGATTATTATAATTATTACTATATATTTGTTTTTTTTGTTTTTTTACCAAAACCACTCACCTTCTCGGCAAAGCTGATCCGACCAGCTCTGACCAGCAGCACCCTGCCGGTCAGGTTGATGCTCTTGTCCCGCAGCAACTTCAAGTCATTTTCCTGCCCGTAAAATCCATACAAGACGGCACCCTGGAGCAAATACAAATACATTTACTGCATTTTTCTCTACTTAATTTTAAAAAACCTTCTCTCCTTAATTTAGCTCATATATTACCGTTACTACTCCGTTGGCACTGTAGGACAAGAATCCCTCTGGGCGCTCATCGCTCCCATTCTTGAAACTAAATTTGTTGTAGCCAGTAGCTGGGGGGTCCTGAACCTTAACAAAGTGCTCATCGGTCCAGGTCGTCATGCCGTACTCTTTAAACTTCTTGACCACCTTGTTTGCCAGAAACTCGTCACCCGGAGAACCAGCCTGGTGTTCGCTACGGGAAAACTCACTAGGATTGGTAGAAACAAGAACTCACGTTTAAAACTGTAAGACAAGTAAAGACAATTTGCCTCAATGCAGCGGGGGTTCATATTTACTTGAAGACAGATTCAAATTTGTCTGCAGTGACTTTCTGAGCGAGGAGATTTTTGACATCATCCCAGTCCATCAGGGCGGCAGCACCTGTCTCATGGGGAATGGGCCCCACGACACGGACTGCGGAGGCTGAGTCGATGGGAGCCGCATCCTTCTTCCGATGAACCAGGTAGCCAATCAAGTACCCTGTAAGTGGCATAGGTTTTAAATGAGGAACCAGGGAATGAGAGGAGCACACCGAGAGAAAGGACAATACACATCCAAGGACAGACTAAAGGCATCAAGTTACAAGCCTAAAGGGCACAGTCAGCATTTTGAAATGCTATACCACCAGCTGAGCACAACAGCACTGTACAATATGTACAACTGAAACCACCCAAGAACGTTCCTACATACACACCCAGTGAATTACATTTCATTGAATCAACTGCTCAGTATAAAAGCTTACCTCAGTCTCTCTGTGTTGCTCAGAGAGAGACATGGTCACACTTACACTACAGATTTTAGATGACAAGGAGCAGACACTCTTTCTGAGACTTAGAACATTAACTAATTACGTTTTTTTCCTGGTTTCAGTGTAAAAAGAGTTATATCTAAAATGCAGTTTAAAGCGCAAAGCTGAGTGTCATCAATAAGGCCGAAGACATCCTGCGTTTCCTGGTGACACCATCAATATATACTGAAAGTAGTGGCCCTAAGATTGATCCTTGAGGAACACCAAGTCATTTTAGAGTGATGCAAACTTAATATGACAGTGACAGTCTCTCTCATGTTATGGCAATGAGTCCAAATCTGAGGTCCTTGGTTTTGGACCGCCAAACCTGACCTGACTTACAAAAGAACCTTGGGAACCTGTCCTCCAATGTAAAGCATTCTGCCCGCAATTTGGATGTCATCTTTGACTCCAAGCTCTGTTTCGACATACAAATAACCAAGGTCGTGCAATCATGCTGTCATCAAATTAGAAACGCTGCAAAAGTAAAACTTTTTTTTTTTTAATCTCAAGCAGACCTTGAAAAAGTCATCCATGCTTTCATCTCGTCATGTCTGGATTACTGTAACTCCCTGTATTCAGGGCGCAGCCAAGGCATTTCCTGTCTCCAGCTAATTCAAAACTTGGCTGCCAGGCTCTTAACTAATACCAAGAGACAAAACCACATCACTCCCACCCTTGCAACACTACACTGGCTACATGCCCTGGCTTCAACATGCATTATCGATTTACTTAACGCCCTATGAGCCTAACTGCTGTCTGTGCTCCTCAGGTAGGACCCTCCTAACTATTCATATAGCCCACCTCGCTACAAAAGGAAACCGGGCAATTTCTGTTAGAGCTATGGTGTGTGTCTAGTTTCTATCCTTCTTAATTAATTTTATTATTAATATATTTTTATTACACACTCTGATTTATCTAGTCTTACCCTATGCTCAATGTTTTTATTGCTGTTTTTATCTTAATGGTGTTCACTGTTTTATTTGTCTCATAAAGCACTTTGTAACTGTGTTCTGATAAGTGCTATACAAATTTAGTTTATCATTTTTACTCTTCTTCTTCTTCTTCTTCTTCTTATTCTTATTATTAATAATAATAACATAAATGCAGCATCTTCAATAATGACCCCCTCTTACCGATGATAAAGATGAGGAGGGTGGCTGCTGCCATGAAGCAGAGGTTCTTCGGTGTGCGTCCAAGCTTTTGAGCCATGTAGGGTTTGCGGGTGGAGTTATGATTGAGGTGCTCTCCCACGCCATTTCCTCCGACCTCTTCGTCCACGTCGGACGCCAGCTTCATCTCCACCTGGCTGTTATCGCCTTCCATGTTCTGGGTCAGGTTGAAACGGGTGTAGGAGTGGGGCTCCCCGTTAAACTGTAATGACAGATTGCGGATATGAGGAGGATATGAGGAGAAAATACAGTTTATATATTTAGCTGAGAACGTATATTTTTTGAAGATGGAACCTTTGATTGCAGAATATTCAACTGGAATCTCTGACCAATAAGAATTTGCATAGTGTTTTTGTAAAATTATGACTTGATTGATGTATAGTGAATGAATGAATGAATGAATGTATAAAAGACCATCCTTGTATGTTTCAACATCAGCACTCAAGTCTTTGGTACCACTTTCTGATGAGCCCTTCTCTAAATAAAATGGGTATAAAAGTTGTAGCTAATGACTTAAAAGGTGCAGTGTCCTACCGATGACATAGTCTGTAGCAGCAGCAATTAGGCGGAGGACACACTACGATTAGAGGAACTAGCTGACATTAGCTACATAAATACGAACTTGAAGCCACAGCCATGAGCTTTAAGCTTCAGTTAGCAGCAGACTAAACTATTAGCAACATGTTCTCTCCACCTCTGCTGCCTGCTGTCCTCCCGGTGGCATGGTCTGTAGTGGCAGAGTTTGGCAGAGGACACACTGCGATTCAAGGAACTAACTAGCGTTAGCTATATAAACATGAACTGAAGCCACACCATGTGCCTTTAAAACATGTTTTTTTTTATAGTAATTGCCACCCTCTGTTAGACTCTCTTGTAGATCGGCTGTCTTCCTTTTTGTTTTGCAGTGTAGGAAGTTGTTACCGACGCGGAAATAGCAACTTTTCTGTAAGGCTTTCGCCATCTGAATCGACATGCATGCAAATCTGATTGGCCAAAGTCTCCAGTGATGGGCTAGATTTTCTAAGGCCTGAAAACAGAGCCAAGAGTAGATGTAGAGGTCTAGTTTTCACTTCACCTGAATAGAAATATGCTCAAAGTTTGATATGAGACATTTGCCCCCCCAAAAATAAAACTGCCTACTAATTGTAAAAAAAATCCTTATTAATGTTTATTTGGTCAGTGATGAAGACCAATTTTTGGGCTACCAGGTCACGGCAACTAGAGTAAATTATTATTTATAAAGTAAAAAACAGTAAAATACTAAAAAAAAAAAAAAAAAAAAAAAAGTTTCAGTTTCTGTTTTGACTCTTGCGATCGCCCACTCTTTCTAGCTGTTTTTTATTCTCTGTCTTTCTTTTAAAAAAGTATGGTATTTCACCAATCCCTCAGTATGTGTTCACTATTTTGATCACTATTTCACTATTTTGATCAGAACGTCTTGCACTCGGTGAACAGGCTATGGTTTCTGACAAACCACAGAAAGGCTTTTGGGCCTAAGCACATGGCAGATAATCCTCAAAGCACAACTTCATCACGTGCCAATAATCAAAAACCTCTCTACTAAATAATAAGCAAAGATATAGAATGTCAAACAAATGGATAACAAAATTAACTTACATCAGTTGCTTTCAGAGGGCTCTTAAAAAAGGATGGTAGATGACTTAGTATGAGCAACACGTAGCAGACCTTCGACTATGATCCGTCAAAGGGGAAATGGGAACTACACTCTGTTTCCGTTACAGTCTCCATGTCTACTTCTTATTTCAATGTATATGTAATTTCAAAAACTTTGTAACAAACCAACACAAACAGCTTGTGCTGGGTGAATGTTATTATGTTGCTGTTGTAGTAATGTATTCACCCATTTGAGCCAGGGAAATAAAGATATCTTCTTCTTCAAAAAGCTTCAATTGTGCACAATTTAATTATACAAATTTATTTAACATTTGAAATAACCTTCAGGCTTTAAAAGCCATTACTACATTTAATGTATCATATCCCATCTCTAAAGTTTGATATTGCTGAGAAAACAACAAATTTCTCCTTCAAGCAACTATTTATTCAAGGTTTCTCGCCAAAATCTAAAATTTACAAGATTACATTTGAACACATCATGTTATAATTTACCTTTGTTTAATATTTTTTATTGAATATAGCTTAAAGCATCAATCCAGTGCAACCTCAGTTAGCAGCTAGTATTAACTTGCTCTCCTGCCTATTTCAACAAGGATTTGTTGTTCCCTTTTGAGCATTATCAGGGAAACAATAGGGCACATCATCTGACATGTCCACAGTGAGTTCACAGCGTTCTTTCATCCTGAAGACATCCCCCGAAAGATCTGTCGGGATGGTGTTAAACTCAAGCCCTGCATTTGAGCCTGAGCAAAATTGATTTGACACAACAGAAAAACATTGGCCACTGCCATTGGTGAAGATCATTTTAACTGCCAACAGACCGATGGTAGCCAACAAGGCAAATACAAGCCAGTGGGACTATCATGAAATTGTTCCATTCTGCTTTTATTGAGTCAGTTCATTCTTGAGTCTGTTGGTTTGGTAATCTGAGCCTTGAAACAAGAACAAGTTGGAAAAAGTGATCGAGTTGTTCTGTAAGATCACCGGTGTTACTTTGAATAACCTACAGTGTCTGTATGAAGAGAGGGTCACCTCTAAAGCTCAGTCTCTTGCCTCAGACTCTCAACAACCCCTCCATGTTGAGTTTCAGATCTATCCATCAGGGCGGAGGGTTTGCCTCCATAAATACAGCACTAAGCATTACAGATTGTCCTTTGTCCCATCTGTTATCGCTCATCTTAACCAACAGTGACACTAATTGTCCATGATTTACCCCCGACAGTGTGTGATACTGGATTCTGTGTGTTATGTATTGTACCGTCCGTTTTGTTTTATTAATGTCTACTGTCTGTATCTCAAATTGCCCCTCTGGGACATTTAAGTTTTACCTTACCCTACCTTAATGCAGATGTTTGGCTGATAACTCAGTGCATCTCTATTTAATGATGCATGATACTTAACTATTGCAGGATTTTTTTTAGTTAATACTGGCACATGGTTGTTTTTCGAGAGCCAAAAAAAAAAGAAACAAAAACGTTTTATAAAATACAACTCATTTAAAAGTGGTATTTTATGACCCTTGTAGTGATTGGAAAATAATCTCATCACTAACTCAAGAGGAATTCACAGCACTTAATATGCAACTTTACTGCAGTAAAAATATTTTCAAGTCACTTTGCCTAATAATCATTCAGCATGCTATTGATAAAAGTCATAATTATTTGTTCACAGGATGGAAAAAAAATACTCAATAATGCAACACAGGTAGTTACAATAATACTAATTTCATTAGTGGTGATAAGGGGAGGAGAATTCTTTGGAGCAAAGTTTGTTATTTTCAGATTTAGGATGTTATACTCACAATTTTGGATATCGTTGACCTTGCCTGGTCCATTGCTGCTTCAATCTAAAAAGGGAAACAAACAGGAGAAGTCTATTAATAAATGGTCTTACCTAGATACAGAATGATTGTCGTCGTCTTTTTAAAAATATCAGTCCAACCAAACTGCACCTTGAGGTATTAAACACTCATCCCCTGCAGACTTGATGGCTATAAATAAAATGTTTCTTTTCCACAGCCCTTTTTCTGATGAGTGTTTCAGCCTCACATGGTAGATTTTAGGTGGAATTTTGTGGAGTGTGGTCTTATTTCTGTACAGTGTGTTACTGTCTCACTTCTAGGAATAATGGGGTGTCCACAGAACACGTCCCACCTCTTGTCCAAACATCCATGGGGTTTCCTCTGCTGCTAACTTGAAAGGCAGCACTGTTCCTGGGCACAAAAGACCAGTGTCCAGCACAGGTCAACACAGACTCGATGCCTCCATGTGAACTCTTTCGCCAGAGGAGTACAATAACAGAATAACTAGCTTCCCACTAGCTTTGATTCGAAAGAGGAGCCAAACAAAGCAGGGTTTCAAATTAACAGGGGAACAAGACCCGAAATACAAGTCTTTTGTATATTTTTTTTAAGTATTGTCATATACTATCAGTGGAATAAGAGCTATGTATGTGATCGCACTCAGAAGAAATGCCCGTTATGTAAGGTGCATCAGCTATGAATGGTCAGATAGGTCAAATCCTGCATCTCTTAACAGAGTTTATCTAACTTTAGTGTATAATAAGGGTGGGAATCACCAGAGGCCACACGATAAGATATCATCACAATACTCAACTCATGATACATTATTGCCATTTTAAACATGTTGCGATGTGCTGATTATTGCGATAAAATATATTGCAATTTAGTACCTTTTTTCAACTGTAGATTATTTGCCCAAAGGAAAACTTTGTAAATGTCTGTTTTAGCTGAGTTTTCAGTCTGTCCATGTCACTTCAGTCATTTCTAATCGCAGCAAACTGAATCTAGCAGAAGCAGATTTTTTTATTCTACTAGCCAACCAAAATGGTAGCCCAGAATGGACAAACCAAACATTGGCTTTAGATACGGACATTTGCGTTTTCACATCGGCCACCTTCAGCGATGAGGGTGTTGGAAAAACATGAAACTGCTTTATTCAGTGGTCTTACTGGTTTAGGGTTCTCATTTATAAAACAATGCGTAGGATCCTTACTAAAAATGTACGCGTGCACAAAACCTAAAAATGGCGTGCGCCAAAAAATATTCAACAATTCCTACAATCATGTTTCCAGGAGTGAGACAAACGATGCTACAGTATACAATTTCTGACCTCTCAGTGAGATTTCTATTGATTCATTGATATCTGACACTGCACAGTCACTTCATGACCTTCTGCAGCCCTGTTCCTTTTGAGTCACAATAGTGACCATCCAACTGACAACATAGCCTGATCCACAATATAAGCCAATACCTACAGTAACCAAACAGAAAGTAATTATTATTTAACTTAAAAAAGGTGACACAGGTCAGTAACGTCAGTGAGAAACACAGAATTTAGCCGTGGCTTGGTAGAAGACACTGTATGCAACTACAGTAGTCAACAAGTCTAAACAAGGCTCATCACATCAACAAACATCACTTTGTGATCACAGGAATAACAGCACATGTAGCAACATATGCACTGACATAATTAAATTAATTTCATAATAACAGTCAAAGGTGTGAGAAAAGGAAGAGTAAACATGTTCAGGCTCGCCATACTTCAGAAGCTTCACTGGAAACATACTTGCTGAGTGACAGGTGTGAGGTCTTTGTGCCCTTTCAGGTAGTTACCCAATGAACAACACAAACACTGCACAACAATCACAGTAGCATCACTTCCTCGTTCACCATAAAAGAATAAGGTTGGGGATTCACAATGTGGCCCATACAACAAGGGATGCAGACAATAGAAGCAGGGCAAACTTACACTATGTTTCTTTGACAATACACACAGACAACGATGCAGATGTTGAAAACACACATGGGGTTGGAGGAAGGCCGTCTGATAGTTAACACGGAAACATTACAGACAACAAAAGGCCACGTAACCAGGTTAGAAAACCGTGACCTTTTGTCTCCATCTCTCTGGCTACACGGGGCTCTTTTTAAAACTTCTTTAAAAAAGACAGCTGCACAACAACTTTATTTTCTAGTTCCAGGGATCCTTTTCACCAGAACAAGACCTCCATGTTCAATACATCTGCAAGATACCTCAGTAGGTGACGAGTCCAGGGTTCCCACAACAAGATTTCAAAACTGTTCCATGACTTTTAATAAAGCTAGATTTAAAATTCATTACAATATTATTGCTGTTTTAAACATGTTGTGATGTGCTGATTATTGCATTAAAATATATTGCAATTTATTACCTTTTTTCAAACTGCAGATTATGTCCCCAAAGGAAAACTTTGTCAGCGCTGTTTTAGCTGATAAGATAGTTTTCAGTCTGTCCATGTCACTTCAGTCATTTCTAATCGCAGCAAACTGAATTTAGTGGACTGAAAAAGCAGCAGATTTTTTAGCCATTTTTAGCCAACCAAAAGTATAATTTGTTTTTCTAATATTCAGAATTTCTACAATTAAAAAAATAAATAAATTTTAAAAACACACAAACATCGCACTGTTGCACTGCCATGTTTGTATGGTAGCCCACAATGGACAAACCAAACATTGTCTTTAGATAAGGACATTTGCGTTTTCACATCGGCCACCTTCAGCGATGAGGGTGTTGAAAAAACATGAAACGTCTTTATTCAGTGGTCTTACTGGTTTAGGGTTCTCATTTATAAAACAATGCGTAGAATCCTTACTTAAAATGTACGCGTGCACAAAACCTAAAAATGGTGTGCGCCAAAAAATATTCAACAATTCCTACAATCATGTTTCCACCTCACCATCTGTGTCGCCAATTTCCTGTCTCCATAATGTTTGGAAAAGTTGTGATCTATAAAAACAGACTGATGGGAGAAACATTGACCCATGCTTAGATAGGAAATGGCGTACGCCTTTGTCAGGCCTCGTTTTGTGCCTACGCAAAGAAAGATGGTAAATGGACCTGCACTTGTATAGCGCCTTTCTAGTCATCCGACCATTCAAAGCACAATTTACACTACGAGTCATATTCACCCGTTCACACACATTCATACTACCACACAAGGTGCCACCTGCTACTCAGTTTTTGGCATACTTTCTTTTATAGATGGAACAGCCATCAGGAGCAATTTGGGCTTCAGTATTGCTCAAGGATACTTCGGCATGCCTGGAGGTGCCGGGGATCAAACCACTGATCTTCCGAATAGTGGACAACCCCTTCTACCTCTGAGCTACAGCCGCCTCCAAAGACTGCAGTGGATAATGCAGCTCCCGGTAAAAATCTCCTTAACAATAAACACTGAAGGAATCCTAACTAGGAGAAATTTCAGCTGGTTGCAATCTGCAGATGACACTGCATTTACTGCAAAACAAGTGTTTGACAATGTCTAATCATAAACCAAATTTGCTTTCATACCTCATTCTTCTCTGCACATTTCTTGTACAGATTATACACGTATCAAAAGAATCATCATTTCTGTTAAAAATGCAGATTAAGGAGTGAGACAAACGATGCTACAGTATACAATTTCTGACCACTCAGTGAGATTTCTATTGAGTCACTGATATCTGACACTGCACAGTCACTTCATGACCTTCTGCAGCCCTGTTCCTTTTGAGTCACAATAGTGACCATCCAACTAACAACACAGCCTGATCCACAATATAAGCCAGTACGTACAGTAACCAAATAGAAAGTAATAATTATTTAACTTAAAAAAGGTGACACAGGTCAGTAACGTCAGTGAGAAACACAATTTAGCTGTGGCTTGGTAGAAGACACTGTATGCAACTACAGTAGGTAACAAGTCTAAACAAGGCTCATCACATCAACAAACATCACTTTGTGATCACAGGAATAACAGCACATGTAGCAACACATGCACTGACGAAATTACATTAATTTCATAATAACAGTCAAAGGAAGAGTAAACATGTTCAGGCTCGCCATACTTCAGAAGCTTCACTGGAAACATACTTGCTGAGTGACAGGTGTGAGGTCTTTGTGCCCTTTCAGGTAGTTACCCAATGAACAAAACAAATGCTGCACATCACTCACAGTGGCATCACTTCCTCGTTCACCATAAAAGGTTGGGGTTTCATAATGTTTCATACAACAAGGGATGCAGACAATAGAAGCAGGGCAAACTTACACCATGTTTCTATGACAATACACACGGACAACGATGCAGATGTTGAAAACACACATGGGGTTGGAGGAAGGCCGTCTGATAGTTAACACGGAAACATTACAGACAACAAAAGGCCACGTAACCAGGTTAGAAAACCGTGACCTTTTGTCTCCATCTCTCTGGCTACACGGGGCTCTTTTTAAAACTTCTTTAAAAAAGTATTCTTAAATACACATTTGAGAGAGGAAACCAGTGACGGCTGCACAACAACTTTATTTTCTAGTTCCAGGGATCCTTTTCACCAGAACAAGACCTCCATGTTCAATACATCTGCAAGATACCTCAGTAGGGGACGAGTCCAGGGTTCCCACTATGAGATTTCAAAACTGTTCCATGACTTTTAATAAAGCTAGATTTAAAATTCTGTTGGAGCAGCACCACGAAGACTTAGATTATCCATAAAACAAACAAAAGTATAGTTGTCAAAGCCTAATCAATTGATATCAAAAGGTAAGTGACTGTGTCTGTCTTTCTTTGTGGTGCAGGGACATTTAGCTAGTAATGGTTTCTGTTAGTATGCTAATCTCATTTTCATTTCATCGTTTTCCAAATGTGACTAAAGGAAAAGGTGACCTATATAATATGATTTGTACACTGTAATGAACTTAATGCGTGGTAAAAAATATAGTTTTTCCTGGGAACTATTCCTTTTAATGCACATGTAATGTGTGTCTCATGTAATTACTTGGTCTAATATTACAACTCAGAGCAAAATTTAGCCCTGAACTGGTGGTTACTTACCAAATTAAATCATAAAAAGTAAGTGTTACATGCAAGTTGTTTTTGTGCACTGTCACACATGTGAATCTGTTGTGGACCACAGGAAGAAAAGCTGCTGCAACATAGTGCGGAATGGGGATCCAAATAAACTAAACTATACATTTCGAGGACCCATAACAATTTTATTTCTTCTTGTCCCACTTGCCAATCGCTTTTCAAACAGATTGAAACTCTACTCAATCGTTACTTAAACTGGATGGAAAACATGAAGGGAGAGAAGGAACATGGGGATAAAATGAAGTAACTTTCGTGATGTTAAACAAAACTTTGTCACACAGACGCATATTAGAGCTACTTTACGTCGACAGCTACAGAAAATACATTTGCTGTTATGTTACATTATGTGGAAGGTTATCCACGCAAGATTACTGTAAAAATTTCATTACACACAACAAAATTCAATGACTTTACCAAAACATTCAAGGATTTTTATTAATTCCATGACGTTTCTGGGCCTAGAAAATGTGACTGAAATCTCATGGCTATTTCAGTTTTTCCATGACCTTGGAAACCCTGCATATAAGGGTCCTGACACACCAATGCGGTCTGCCTTTGGTCAATGTCAGGTTGCCGCCGAGTGTCTGTCACCATAGTTTTTGCACTGTATCTGTTGGCACTAGTCGGTCCTTGTCGGCTGTTTTTCAGCCAATTCAGTGTGTTGGAATTAGCATTGGACGCGACGGAGCCCGTCAGTAATAAAATCACTAACCGACAGTTCATCTTAGTGCACGAGACAGAAAATGAAAGTGATGAAAGCAAACAAACTTCATCCTTTGCTCTTTTAACATCAGGTTGTGTTGTTAATGTCCTAACTGGCTAACTAGCATCTTGAGTCCGTCCCATCAGTCGTCTGGTTTCCCCTTTTTGAATGCCGAATACACACTACCGCCACCCGCTGGAATGGAGAGTTATCTTCTCTTGCAGGTGCAGAAGGTAGTATGACTACAGTTGGTTATAGTCTTTGCGATGTGTAAGATGATGAGACAAATGCAATTTGAGACGACACAACAGTCGGCCTTTGTCACCACGAGTTCGTTGATGTCGCTCTGGTGTGTCTGGGCCTCGTTATTAGAAACCTCTTTTAACAAAAGGCGTTTCCATGAAAAGGTAGCAGTACTTCACACATCTGCACCTTAAACCATCCAGCTAACTTCTTCAGACACAAGCAAGGTAACTCATACCCAACCCTACAGGATGATGTGACTGAGAGCGCTGTCTGACCTTAAAAGAAGAACAGAACAGACCAAAACTTGTCAAACAACCCCGGTCTTATCAAGCTCTGAAGTAGGTTTATCAGCGACTCATATGTAAGAATTATATGGACTCAGGGGTTAAACCTTTACCACACTTGCCGAACTTTGGACTGAATTAAACACTGCTTGTTGACAGTGGGATCATGCACAAACCACATACTCCAAGCATAGTGAAATTTGGCTCACAACTTTATTTGTGCACCCTCTGTTCAGTGTATTCTGTGATGAAACAGAAGTAAAGCTAAAACTGAAAACATCGAGCTCGTCTGCACTGATTATGATCTGTGCTGTGCCATCACACAGCGGAGAAGGAAACTCTTAATGATCCCTTCGGGCCGACTCACAAGCTCCACTGGAAGGAGATCCCAAACTAGGGTTTGCGTGAGGAGAGCCTGTGTGGGCCAATGCCAAGGGGACACAAACGATCAAGCAGGCCTGCACTAATTTGCAGAACCAAAGCATGGCCCCTGCTCCTCCCTGACAGCATGCTCCCATGCCAGCATAGATAAAACGCTCCCCATGCACTCTCAAGTGTGTATCAATCAAGCAAATGAGGACCCAGTCATGTTGGAACCCAGCCATATAATAACTTAGCTTGGAAAACACTTTGGCTATGACAGGCATTATAAAGTACAACTAACTTTAGAACCTGGCTCGGCCTCATTTAACCCCAGGACTTCCTCCAGCTCGACAACCTTGAGGGTTGGTACAACCAAGTGCATTAGACTTAAAGGTCACAAACTAAAGGTCTCAAACTAAAAGGAATGAGTACCCTGCTTTGCAACACAACTTAAAGACACTTGGGTAATATGGACTTGTAAAAGGTATCAGACCAGGCTTAGCTGCTTTGTAAAGCTAATAGCTCTCTAAGGTGGGCAGAGCTATGTCTATAATCTTACATACCAAACATACCGGGCCTTAATACTTTAATCTGATTAGCTACTCTTTCAGTTG
The DNA here is from genome assembly GCA_026686955.1 of Epinephelus cyanopodus. Taxonomy (NCBI): domain Eukaryota; kingdom Metazoa; phylum Chordata; class Actinopteri; order Perciformes; family Serranidae; genus Epinephelus; species Epinephelus cyanopodus. The sequence continues at coordinate 18,361,055 of CM048926.1, read as the reverse complement.
AGAGACCTATGGATATGAGCACCATAAAACAGAACACAAATCAAGAATAAATAGCAGTGTACACAGCATATGAACAACTTTTAACACTGCACTGACAACTCCACTAGAAGGTGATAGCGTGTGCTTCATGTCCTTGACGGGGTCAATGAGTGAGAGGTTCGACTTCTATCTCCATTGAATAATTTTTAGCCAAGTGTGTGCAGGAGAGAGATAGTAAGAGTAAACTCGAGTCACGCCCTTCACACACTCACACTCTTAAACCTGTTAGGCAGTTGAGCTGAATGACAGCAGGACCGCACAGTTCCCTGAACCTAGCAAAAGTTGGACAGAGTTCATCTGCACTCCGAGCATTCATAGTCAAGGCTAAAAGAATAAGACGTGGAGCAGCCTGCCATTCTCACCTGTTACCAGGACTTGTTTTCCTCAACATAATGCAAACTGAATGGGAAAATAACTAAACTTAAAAATCATGACACTGGAAAAAGTGTCCAAGTCAAACTTCAACAAATTTTTACCCTAGTGTCTTAATTTTTTGTCTAAAATGGATGAAATTTTACAGTACATACCTTAAAGCCATTCTCTCCAAATGAGTTTTTTCTCATATTCTGGGGCAAAAAACTCAACTTCAGTAGCGCTAACATATACCAAACTGTCCAATTTTATTTCTATCTATATTCTTAAGGTTTTCGCTGAGGGTTTATTCATATATTATTCATAGCCTGGTTTATGTAACATTTTATTCCTAAAAACACTGTGAAAAACGATTTTTTTTTAAATGGTTGTCAACATTTTTTTCTAATTTATGCAGTGATAAAAAGAGATATCCAAAATTACTTTTGTAAAAACTTTTGACTCTAATTTGTCAACAAAATAAAACAAGAATTTTGAACCTGCTTTCATTAAATTTTCTGATTTTTGTTCTGGAAATTAATGCAAACTATGCATTTAATTAGAGAATGTATCCTTTGACTAGTTATACATAAAACAACTAGGGAAGTTTCATGGTGATATCTAGTAGTTAAAATTTTACCTTATTCACCGGAGGTGTCTCCCCTTAAGAAAAAAGTTAAAATTCTCTGATTCCCACTTCTTAAGTGTGACTATTTTCTGGTTCCTTTACTCCTTGGTGACAGGAAACTGAATATCTTTGGGTCGTGGATCAAGCGAGAAATTTGAGGACGTCATCTTTTACTTTGGAAAACACTGATCAATATTTTTCACCATTTTCTGACATTTTATAGACCAAACAACTAATCGAAAAATAATCATCAATAAAAATAATCATTAGTTGAAGTGCTACTGTCAGTGTTTGACAGGTGAATTCGTCTCTGGTTTCCAGGGTCAAACATGTTGCAAAAGTAGCTTCCTCATAACGTTCTTAGTAACTTAACAAATCCCTTTGAAAAAAAAAAACAGTCATTGCTTCATAAATAGTTTACTGAAGCTGTAGCAAGAAGACCATTGTTCAAACATTACAACAGAACTATTGTGAGGTCAGTGAAGGGTCACAAAGAGGGGGCGAAGAAGTCTGAGGTGAACACACCCTCCCAACAATAACTGAGTGAATCACAGTCATTCACTAATTAACTTAACTGAACATGCCCAGTGTAGATGTTTTATAATGCTGAAGTGATCACTACACTCAAACAACAAGCAAAATTATACCTTACACACCATAATTATTATTGCTTATCAGTGCAAACATACATTTGCCACAATGATGAAAACATATCATTACATGTTAAAGACCGAGCCTTTTTGTTTACAGGGCTCTGCCTTTAGCAAATGATCAGGTTCCTAATGCACCATCTTTATGTGGAAAGTCAGGACCTGGTGCAGAAGGCAAACTGCATCCTAACCCAGTATGGTGGGAGCAATTCAACTCATCCAAGGATAATCTGTTATCAGATTTCATTAAATGGTAGCACAGGATTTTATCAGATGTTCTCAACCAAAAGGAAAAGCCATATCGACTTCTTCCTGTTAGAGTAAAAGCCTTAAGGGATTCCTGGAGCCATGCAATTAAGTGAAAACCCTGTCTAACTAGTGGTTGAGCTTTAACTGGAAACATGCACAAAGCATCAGGAAATAGATGCGTTGCTGTGGAGAAGCACTGGACTTGACTTAATTGTTTTAAATCGATGTTATTTTGAGCATTGTAGGTGCCTGTGTGTAGCTTGAGATAAGCAAATTATTTGAGAAATCGTACATGTAACAGGAGAGCAATCCCAACTACACGGCATTGTATATATCTGTATAGGGTGGAGCAGGAATAATTACTGATCCAGGAAATTAGTTGCATTTTTGCACTCTCAGTTTCCTTGTCCTTGAGTGGTTTTCCGTTATATGCCTTAAATAAAGTCTGTGGTTAACAAAGGTTCAGAGACTTTCACGTTTTGTTCTACGACAAATGTACGACATTTTGAAGCCTTTACATGTCTTTAAAAAAGACAGTTGTTAGTTGCTAACAAGTGGCTAATGAGACTACAGAGGGTCATCCTGCTAAACACAGCGTTACAGCCTCTTTGCGGTGACAACGTTGAAGCTATGCCACAGTAGTGCAGTTCATTTATAGCATAACATTAGTTTTCTACTTTGGGTGATTGGACTTAAACATTAAAAAATTAAATTTGATATTAAATTAAGAAATTTAATGTCAAATGTTTCTCTCTGATTAAAATCCTCATGAACGTGATAATGGTGGCAAAAAAATTTTTTTTTTAACATCAAGGCTTAGCCAGAGGGATCGTCCGATTGCCTGGAGGAGCAACAAAACCCCTGGACTAGTAATTCCAACATCTCACATGCCTGTGGTAAATCAGATTTTAACAGCTTTTGTTTTGTAGAGCTGATAATGAAAGTAGACAAAGACTGAGTCATCTTGCTTTCGTATCATTTCAGTTGGAAGCTGCAGATGTGGAGTACTGATTGGGTACTCCCTAGAGAATAGCAGCCAGTAACGACAATTTCGAAACTGAGGTGTCCTAGAAACAGGAGTTTAGTTGGGTGATGTTAGAGGATGTGGGTGAAGCTACGTGTTGTGCAATGTGCTGTAAGTTTGAGAGCAAGAAGGATGAACGGTTGTTTTAAAAGTCACATCAAGATGAGGATTAAACATGACAATTAACTAGTTTTGTTGTTTGAGAACTGCTAATAAGTAAAACAATTTGGGCATGTAAAAGTTGACTTTGGGCAACCAATTTGCCCGATCGGGCAAGAAGAGAGAGAGAGAGACTGATGTTGACACTGACATTAAATCACACATTGGTCTAATCCTGCAGGCATCTTGCAACATAGCCAAACTATTTCCACCCATTTTGTCCAGTTTTGCAGAGTGAACTCAGGCACAGACAGACAGACAGACAGAGACAGACTTAGGAAACTCTGTCGAGGGGGGAAAACTTAGGTGTGGTGGACAAATAGCAGCGGTGAGAAAAGGGAACAAAGATAGGGGCAGCAGGGGAGGAGAAGGGGAGAGGGGTCAGGGGTGCGGAGGAGTCATTGTGCCGTGGGGGAATCATGTGAGAGTCACATTGGGGAAAAGCTCCAAGTAGCTCATGGGAAAAAAAGACCAAGAAGTAGAACAGTGAGGCAGACAAATCCCATTTATTAGGGCCTGCACAAGTATTTCTAAAACAGCAGCACATTCTGAATTACAGACCTGAGCTGCAACACAGAGGAGACAATGACGACTTGTCAGCTTTAGGTAGATTTTTTTCTGTAGCGCATGTTCTGGTGGTCACTTCAGTGGGTCCTACCTTTATATGCAGGGGATCCACCAAGCAGCACCACACTGTGTGCATGCCACACAGCCTTTGTGGCAGTATGGAGATAGATTTGACTCAACGTTTTTTTATGTGAACACAACAGTCTGTGTGTTAATGTGATATCTGTAAATATAAAACAACTTCGACAAATAAAAAAGATTTGTAAACTTAAAAAATAATTTTCCAAATATGAAACAGATCAGCAAATACCCAAATTCCCAAACTAAAAGAAATAAAAAAGATTCGGTGTGCATGAAATAAAAAGCTGCAGGCACAGAATTGAGATTCACAAATAAAAACTGGATTCACAAATATATTTTTGCTAGCTGAAAATGCTATTAAGATACTCAAATACTTTTCATGTATTTCTAAATTAACTGAATGTATTCACAGATATTTTAATCTATTTCTGGAATTTGTTCATTTGCAGCTGTGTTTTTGTACTTTTGTTTTATATTTACAGATTGCACAGACTGTCGGTCTGTTCTCACAAATAATACTAAGACAAATCTATCTCAGTCAAGAGTTAAGGCAGTAAAAGATACTTTCATATGACTAACACCACTGCAGATGTGATTAAAATTGCAAGCAGGTCTTTCTTTATTACTGCTGTAATAAAAAGCAAGTCGTACCTCTTTTACTGTGTATGTGACCTTACATGCAACAGTAATTTATTGCACTTTTCGGGACAATGAAAGGCAACAGCTTGTCAAGTTCACCTGCTGTTAGTCTGAACAGCATGTTGAATGTTTAAGTAATGACTATTAGCACACTATTCCCCTTAGGGACAGCTCATCCATAAACAAATATAGCTCTGCTCCTACCACATATTCACATAACGTCTAAGAGAGACATTTTCAGCATCAAATCAAAACCATTTTGTCCACCTGCCACTGTGCCAGATGGATTGTGCGCTTGTGAGTGAAGCAAATCAAGCAGTCACTTTCATATTTCACCAGCATTTGCCTGGTGTTTATTTCCAATCTCTTTATAGCTGCCTCTAAATGAGCACAAGCAGGTTGGTTTATTTAAAAAGCAGTCTAGACTGAAGGATCCAGCTATGAATATTGTGGTAAAGATAGCTTATCTGTGCAGCAGCCCTATTGCTGCCTGTCAAGGTCAGTAAACAGGGCCAGTGTCATGTCTACCCACTGACACGGTTACCTCTGAGCAGGAAGGGTCACTCAGGGGAGGCTAGCTGTGTCTAACACAGTGCGGATCACTCAGCAGATCTGCGGGACCTGCTAACGTGACTACTCGCTACCCTCATTATGGCGCCGTTGTTGCATTGGCAACGTGACAACGATGGATACAGACTCATATCGGGAGTACGATGAGGAGGAAACGTGTCCTAACACAAGTGACAGGTGGTGTGACTGCGCCCCCGCAACATGCCCGGACGCGCCAACGTTAGCGTTACATTCATGAGGGCAGCAAAGTTAAAGCTCCTTAAAAGGAGTTAGTAACATATATAACATGTTGGGCAGTGGTTACCATGTTCTCTAAAGACAAACGAGGGTTTTCTGTCTTTCAGCAGAGCAGCCTTAGCACACTGGTTGAAGATAAATCTGTCCAATAAGCATTAACACCTCTCACTTTGAAGCCCTGTAGCTAAGTTACCGTTAGCTCAGTTAGCTTAGTTAGCTTCGTTAGTCGCGGAGAAACGTCTCACCTTCTCTTCACCACAGCTTCTCTGTCAGCCTTTGACACGAGGTTCCTCTGCTTGCTGCCTCCTCGCTATCTGCTCTGGTTCAGCCGGTGTCCTTGACCACGCTGCTTCCAGTTATACCTATCACATTGGACCAACCAGCGTACTACTCTAACGTCACTTCCTTGTAGCGTGCGCCAAATTACACACAGAACTATCGCGAGATCTCGGTGGGGGCTCCACGTGCTGTTTGACATTGGTGTGTCAGAGAAGTGGTGGAGAATAAGGGGTAAGACCGGTATGATGAAAAACTAGATCTGTGAGTTAATATAATGAGAAACTTTATCACCATAATAACTTAGTATCTTAAAATGATGAGTTAGTAACTCAAAATAATAAGAAACGTTATCAAAATAATGAGTTATATCTCAAAATGATGACTTTCTCATCTCAAAAAATGAATGTATCTCAGAATAAGAAGAAATTTCATCAAAATAATAGAAACTTTATCAAAATAATGACTTAGTACCTAAAAATCATTAAAACTAAAAAAAAAAAAAAAAAAATACTGACTTGCTATCTCGATATACGGAGTTGGTATCTTAAAATTATGACTTGGTATACCAAAATAATATGAGTTAGTAACTCAAAATAATGACTTAGCATCTCAAAATCAATAAAAGTGTCTCAAAATTAAGACGTACTGTCTCGAAATACTGTTGGTCTCTAAAAACTATTACTTGGTATCTCCAAATAATAAGAAGCTTTCTAAAAATAATAAGAAATGTTTTCGAAATAATGACTTGATATCTCGAAATATTGAGTTGGTATCTCAAAAGAATGAGAAACTTTTTGAGATAATAAAAAATGTTTGGAAAAATAATGAGTTAATATCCCCAAATAATGAGAAAGACTCTCAAAATAATGTCTTACTCATCTAAAGAACTGACGCAGTATCTCAAAGTGATGAGTTAGTGTCTCAAAATCACTAAAACTGTCTCAAAATAATGACTTATGACTTATGACCTTGAGTGGCTTGAAAGGCGCCCTAACAAATAAAATGTATTATTATTATTACTATCTCGAAATACTGAGTTGGTATCTCAAAATTATAAGAAGCTTTCGGAAAAATAATAAGAAATGTTCTTGAAAAATGACTTAATATCTCGAAATACTGAGTTGATATCTCAAAAATATGAGAATCTTTTTGAAATAATAAAAATGTTTAGAAAAATAATGTGTTAATATCTCAAAATAATGAGAATTATTCTCAAAATAATGTTACATCTCAAAATAATGACTTACTCATCTAAAAAATTGACATAGCATCTCAAAGTAATAAGCTAGTATCTCAAAATCACTAAAGCTGCCTCAAATAATGACTCGCTATCTCGAAATACTGAGTTGCTATCTCAAAATAAAAATAGACTTTCTCAAAATAATCAGAAGTTTTCTTGAAATAATGATTCAGCATCTCAAAATAATGAGTTAATATGTCAACGTTCTCGTTCAGTAAGTCATATCTAAAAATAATGACTTACTCATCTCAAAAAAATGACTTAGTATCTCAAAATCGTTAAAACAGACTCAAAATAATGAGTTACTAACTAGGAATACTGAGTTGGTGACATGTTATTTATGACATTTATGACATGTCCAAACTAATGAAAGACATTTAAAAAAAAAAAAAAAAAAAGAGTTAATATCTTAAAATAATGAGAAACATTCTTGAAATAGTGAGTTTTATCTAAAAAACAAAAAGACTTTTCTCAAAGTAGTGAGTTAGTGACTCAAAATAATGAGAAACATTCTGAAAATGATTATTATCTCAAAATAATGAAAACATTAAAAAAAAATTAAAAAATGACTTACTTATCTCAAAAGAATTAGAAACATTAATAAGTCAATATTTTTGAAAACATTTGCCATTATTTCAAGATATTATATCATTATTTTCAGAAAGTTTGTCTTCGGCTTCCATACTAATTTCAATGAAGAAGTTGTAAGGTAATTACTTATTAGAGCAGATAACTTCAAACTTTAAAACTGTAATTAAAACAAGACAGCTCTTTTAGATAGTAAACAGAAAACCATAATATTAAAATAAGGCCATTGTCAGTGGTGAAAAGTTATTACATTCAGTTTTGAGGTCCTTGTTAAGTGTCTCCATTACATGCCACTTAATTCCTCTACTTCGTTACATTTCTTAGAGAAACTGGACTTTTGACTCCACCTTCTATAACTGTCTGGGAATAATAGGGAAGTCAAATCAGTTAATTTATATAGTCCCACATCACAAATCACAGTTTGCTTTACGATCTGTGTAGCACACAACTCCCTCTGTTCTCAGACCCTCACGGTGGAGACGGAAAAATTCCCTCCAATGGAAGAAGGATGGAAAAAACCTCAGGAAGAGCGACTAAGGAAGGATCCCTCCCCCAGGACGAACAGAGGTGCAACAGATGTGAAAAATAACCAGCACGATAAAATTACAATATGGATAATCCATATGACACGATGACAGTATAAAGACGAGTCTATATTTATGAAAACACCACACCAGTAGAGATAAATTGAGTAAAGCTTATGTTGCTTTATAAACTTTTTGGGTTCCTGTATAGTATTTTGCGTCGGGGAGAAGTCACCTCAGTCTTGGATTACCTTGAATGACCCCCAGTGTGTCACAGACAAGTTGGCGACTTCCATGTGCAGCTCACCTTGAAATGAGAACAAGCACAACACCAGCGTGCCGAGCGCTAGTACCTTTCAGACCCACAGTCCAGCTGTGAAAACATCAGCTCTGGTAAAGGAAAGTGAGTGCAGGCCTATTTAGTTTGGTCATCAGTGTGCTGACTAAGTCAGACACACAGATTTTTTTCCAGTTAAGATGTCTGGGACCTTTTGGGCTCCTTCTTTTCTAATATCCACAAGAAATGCAATTTTATACAACTTCAGTTAAACATGCAGGATTTGGAAGCCAACTAAATTATTTAGCCAAAGTTAAAGTCAGTGGTTCGATTGACCTTTACTCGTCAGAAGAACAACACATCTGTTCCAGCAGCTTGAAACCCAGACAATATCAATAATTTGGTTTTTATACCACCAGATGTTATGTCCATACAGACAGGGCTGATACATCTACAGCTCCTGGGATTGGGCATTTGTGGTGGGCAGCAGCAGAGCAGACGCCAGTGGTGGTAAATTATTAGTAAGTCTTTGTAAACAGGTGGCTCTTTCTATTTTTTGAAGGGTGGTTTTGCAATCTCATTACACCCCGATTCCAAAGAAGCTGGGACACTGTGTAAAAATGTAAATAAAATCAGAATCTTTTTGGGGCTTTATCCAGGGGAAAGTTGTGACATGCTCACAAAAGTCTGGAACATGTTACACATAAACAGAAACTGGTAAAAGATTAATGTATCTTGACTGGGTTGAAAAGAGGCATCGTCAAAAGGCTCAGCTGTTTGCTGCATGGACTTTGTAATGAAATTAAAGATTTCACCATCGACAATCCACGATATGATCAAAAGATTCAGAGAATCCTCAGAAATCTCTGCATTCAAGGAGCAAGGCTGAAAACAAACACTCAAAGTCTGTGACCTTGATGGTGGTATAAAGGATATGACTACACAGGCTCAGGAACACTTACGAAATCCATTGTCAGTAAACACAGCTCATCTCTGAAGCTACCAATGCATGTTCAGACTCCACCATGCAAAGTGAAAGCCATTTGTCAACAACATCCAGAGACGCTGCCGACTTCTCTGGAATCTCATCTGAGATGGACTGATAGGAGGAAAGTGTTCTGTGGTCTGACAAGTCCATCATAGACGCTGTGTCCTCCGAACTACAGAGGAAAACGACCATCCAAATTGTTACCAGCATGAAGTTCAAAGCCAGCATCTGAGATGGTATGGGGGTGTGTTAGTGCCCATGGCATCATGGGTAACCTCGCATCTGTGAAGGCACCATGAAAGGTACGTATAGGTGTTGGAGCAACATATACGTCTGTTTCAGGGACGTCCCTGAGTGTCCCAGCAAGACAATGAGACACATTCTGCTTTTAAGTAACCGCCCAGGTACTATAACAGACCGGTGTCTCTCTGAAGTTGTTAAAAACTAACACTCAGTGACTTTCAGGTCAATAAGCTGTTCTTTCATGTTGGTATGATACGCTGCCGGTTGCCGGTCTCTCGGGTGAAAGCCGATGGCTGTTGGAAATGACCACACCACCTTAGTTGGACTTTTTGCCCCATTAACGTTAGCTGTTGTCCTGACACATTACCCCCTGATACTGCACGACGCCGTTAAACAATAATGGCCGGTATTGACTTCCTGTTTGAATGTAAAGTCTTATGATGCACAAAATAAGACAAAGGAGACCCCAAACTGTTGAGCAACTATAGTCGCATTTCAAGTAAGAATGGGAAAGAATTTCACGCTCAAAACGTCAACAGTTACTGTCCTCAGCGCACAAACACTTACTGAGTGTTGTTATAAGAAAAGGTGATGTCACACGGTGGTAAACATGCTCCTGCCCCAACTTTTTTGGAACGTGTTGCAGGTATCAACAATAAAGTTCATCAGTTTGAACATTAAAAATCTTGTCTTTGTGCTGAATATAGGTCAGAAAGGATTTACAAACCATCACATTCTGTTTGTGTTTGCAGTCCAAGCTCTTGTTGAATCGGGGTTGTGTTTACCGTCACTTTTAATTATTGATTCTTGAACCCAAACAGCATCTGTAAGGTTGTGTTACTGTCCCTCTAATTGCTCTTTTGGGTGTCTTCAGTAATTACATGTTTATGCCCGGTGCAGGCTGATAATGTATATTTTGTGCAAACCAGTCTTTGGGAGGTCTGAGCTCAGGTTTAATAATTTTCCCACAGCGTAATGTTTCCCACATTTTGGGCCAAGGTCCATCAAGTGACATAAAATTATATTATGATACTATATTTTTTTCAGGTAGCTGTATTCAACAACCACCCCTTGTTTTCAGACACTTAAAGCAACTGTATATCTCCTGCTGAACAAAACAGTCGACTCCATGGGAAGATATTTCTGTCCCTCCCTATAAGGAGCCGTCTCACAGTCAAGGATTTAGAGTTCTGAAAGTTCACCAGCATTTTTCACAGCGAGTCGTCGTTGTAGTTTCATGCAGTCGCAGGCCAAGAATGTAAAGTCGCCATAGAGACTGTCGGCAGATTGAACTGCCTCTTTTTTTCTGTGTAATCATTACATGACACTCTGATGTGGCTGTTGTCGAGCAACAGGTAATAATGCCTGAGCCTGTGTTGTTCGGTTGAATTGTTAACTCGGAGGCAAATATGTTGGACGTGAACAGCACAGCAAGCTTTCCACATTACAGTACATGAAACTGCCACCCCGGCACCTCTCAGAATGAATATTAATGCAAGGTGGAGGTGGCTCTTTGCTTTCACTGGAAATGTCTGACCTCTTTTTTAACCAACTAATAAACACATGACACAGACTCAGGAGGATGCGAGACTAAACCACAGTGGTGAAATGATTAAGAAACACCTCATGCAACACCTTAGTTACTTCCTACATGTGAAAACATCCTCTTTGGTGAATGAATATATATTAGCACAAAATCTTGTGTTACTTTAAGTGCTGAGACAAAATGTGTGGAAGCTACCTTTCAGTCTATGATTGATTATTAATGACATACACTCAATGTTAATGCAAATAGCTAATCAGTCATTCATGTGGCAGCAACTCAATGTATTTAGGCATGTAGACATGGTCAAGACGACCTTCTGAAGTTCAAACCGAGCATCAGGATGGGGAAGAAAGGTGATTTAAGTGACTATGCACGTGGCATGGTTGTTGGTGCCAGACGGGCTGGTCTGAGTATTTCAGAAACTGCTGATCTACTGGGATTTTCACACACAACCATCTCTAGGGTTTACAGAGGATGGTCCCAAAAAGAGAAAATATCCAGTAAGAGAAAATGTCTTGTTGCTGCCAGAGGTCAGAGGAGAACGGCCAGACTGGTTCAAGATGATAGAAAGGCAACAGTAACTCAAATAACCACTGGTTACAACCAAGGTCTGCAGAAGACCATCTCTGAAGCAACAACACCTTGTCCAACCTTGAAGCAGATGGGCTACAGCAGCAGCAGACCACACCAGGTGCCACTGCTGTCAGCTAACAACAGGAAACTGAGGCTACAGTTCACACAGGCTCACCAAAACTGGACAATAGAAGATTGGAAAAACGTTGCCTGTGTCAACAACATGAAAGCATGGATCCATCCTGCCTTGTATCAACGGTTCAGGCTGCTGGTGGTGGTGTAATGGTGTGGGGGAGATTTTCTTGGCACACTTTGGGCCCCTTAGTACCAACTGAGCATGGTTTAAACACTGCAGCCTACCTGAGTATTGTTGCTGACCGTGTCCATCCCTTTATGACCACAGTGTACCATCTTCTGATGGCTACTTCCAGCAGGATAACGCACCATGTCACAAAGCTCAGATCATCTCAAACTGTTTTTTTTAACATGACAATGAGTTCACTGTACTCCAATGGCCTCCACAGTCACCAGATCTCAGTCCAATCGAGCACCTTAAGGATGTGGTGGAACGTGAGAGTCACATCATGGATATGCAGCCGACAAATCTGCAGCAACTGTGTGATGTCATCATGTCAATATGGACCAAAATCTTTGAGGAATGTTACCAGCACCTTGTTGAATCTATGCCACCAAGAATTTAAAAGGGGTCCAACCTGGTACTAGCAAGGTGTACCTAATAAAGTGGCCGGTGAGTGTATTGTATATGCATGCAACTGCCTCCATTTTACGTAGCCTTGATTCAGTATACCATGCATCTCTATGTTCTATTACAAATGCAGTCCCTCACTCATCACTGCATTCTTTATGATTTGGCAGGTTGGACGTCATTGACCACCCACAGACAACAGCACTGGTATATTTTTATCTATAAAGAAATACTGGGCAAACTTCCAGCCTACCTCTGCACCTTCTGTGTGTCAGCTCTGGTAGTTTCCAGCTACGCTCCTCCAAGTGGTTGCCTATCAATGAATCCTGTGTTTTAATAGATCAGGGGAAAACCACATTTTCCTATTGTGCACAAAGAGATGGAACAATCTTCAGAAAGATCTAAAATTAGAAACTCTTATTTCCATTGATGAATTAAAAGAATGTGGTGACAGAGACTTGTGCTTGTTTCTCGAGAGGCCACTATGTTTGAATAATTGTTATTTTACTGTGGATTTTTGTATCATATGTTGTATTCATTGCATTTTAATTGATTTTGATCCGTCTCAAGGAGACTTCCTTGTTAAAAAAACGTAAAAATGTACATGTTTCTAAATAATAAGCTGCTTGTTGAAGTTCAAAGCAAGAGCACAAGACATCAATGGGTAATCGACTAAGGAAGCTCATAAACGCGACGTTAGATAAGAGATTCTGTGCAGTATATGTTAACGATTAACATCATTGAGGAAACACAGACGAGTTGTTGTCTGAGTTGTAAAATATTTGCAAATAAAAGTGATTTCAGAATTGATTTGTTCCACACACACACACTGCCAACATTTTGGTTCACAGTGAAATGCACTCAGTGCTCTCTTTACACACCCACTGTCCAATATGACATCTTTACAAAACTCATAACAGCCTGTGTGTGTGACTGAGCTCATAGCTAAAGGTGGTGTTGCTCTGTCCTACATTATACTGAGAGTTGTCCTCTTGATTTACATACAGGAGGGGTGCAGCACCTTTAAATATAATGCAGTGACGCACAACACCACCACTGACTATGACTTCAATGACAAAACATATAATTTTAGTAACACCTACATGACAGTGTCAACAGAAACAGAACATCACAGGCATCATGAAGTTGTAGTGGACCGTATGTGTACCTAATAAAGTGGACACTGAGTGTAAATTGACAACTGCTTAATGGATTAAATTTCCTACAGATATTCAGGGTCCCCAGAGGATGTGTTACCTGCCAAATTAGTTCCCATCAGCCTCAGCTGTACTTTGTGTTAAAGGTCCAATGTGTCAGATTTTTTGCCATCTAGTGGTGAGGTTGCGGATTGCAACCAACCGAATACGACTCGCTCATCCCTACTTTTCCAAGCACGTAGAGCAACACATCCTCACTCCAAACCTCGTCACATATCGACGTTTGGGTCATGGACATTCCACATCGAGATCCAACAAGGTACCCTAAGTGTGTTGGTTGTTGACGTTCTGGGATGCCATGTCAACTTCTTTCAAGATACACTCCCGTTTTCACAGGACGTGTACACTTTGCACACTTTGTCTGTACGACACCACAAATTTATGTTTTTTTTCCTTCAACCACAAATGCTTGTGATTATATTTAGCCAACTCACACACGTGGTAGGGTTTAGGAAAAAAGTACAGGGTTTGGTTTTACATTCATACGGGAAGTGAGCACCGGCCTCCATGTGTGAAAGTCGATGGTTGTTGGAGTGATATTCACACTGTAAGACATCAACAATACACTTTCACTATCGGGATGATCATGAATATCGTGTCCAGCAGCACTCAAAGAGACTGCTGGGCAAAAGAGACTCTGCAAAAACAAGCTGCATAGGCACCAACATGAAAAATGCATAAGATCTTAATCAAGCATTGGCATTTTTCATATCAAAAGATACAGTTTAATGCCATTTCATGTACTTAAAAATCCTGGGTTTTAAGATTGTTTGCTTCTCACTAAAAAGGATATGTTTACTAAAAAAAAAAAAAAGTTAACTGTGCTGCTGCTGCTGCTGCTGCTGCTACAGAAACCCACTCTGATCTTAGAAAAAGCTTCAGTGTATTTGAGGAGCACTTTTAGTCGAGAAGAAGCATTTTCCGTTTCCCATAATGCTGCTAAATCCTATTAAAAACCTCTTTGGTGTCTTCAGAAACAATGAACACTCTGATCTGTTTGTTTATGACGTGAAGTCAATAATGAGATCGGATTTTTCGGGGGATCCTTTCTTTGAGAGAAGCACACGAGGGTGGTCTCACTGCAACCACAGCTGGACTTATAATCTACTTCGGATAAAGTCCTATGTTGCAGGATCTGACAAAACAAGCCTGTTAATGATACCTTGCACTGTGTACACAGTCTCTTACAGGACACCGTTAATTAGATGATTCCCAACCGCCAGGTGAAAGAGATTTGTTTTTATTCTTTGTCTTCCTGCAATAAAGGTTTGCAAGTATTCAAACGTATGAAACTGCAGGTGATTTACTGTGTTAATGACAGAGGAAGTGTAAATACATGAACCCCTGAACACCTGCGTTCTAGTTGTGTAAAATCACAATAAAGAGGGGAAGAAGTCAGTGAAAGTCTCTTCTCTATTTCTGCTTTCTGTTACAGCTAGTACATCTTTGTGACATTCATCTGATAACATTCCACACACAGCAAATATTCTTGGTGTAATAACTGACAAGGCTCAGTTCAGAGTGGCTCAAAACGAGAACTCACCCTGTGGTTTTTAGTCAGCTCGGAAAACAGAGCTCATGTGAAATTTAGATTTGGTGTTTGGCCTTGGGAGAGGTACTTTTTTTCCAACAGGAAACCATGAAGGTGCTGACACAGACAGTTGCAACCGCAGTGCACACCTGCAAGACAAGAGGTGGACCAACCCAAACCAAGATCTCTTCTGAAACCCATTATGAGCTTATATAACCGTGCACAGACGAAACTAGCTTCGGCCAGCATGTTTGGAGTCAGGCTACACCGGCAAAACAATTGATTAATGTCGGATGAATAATTAGGCAACACAAAATTCCATAGAAGAAGAAAAAAAATGTCACAACCACATGATCAGAAAACTAAATGTTAAATGTTTAATTTCCTGTCTCTTCAAGCCTGCAACCACCCGACATCTGCTGTATGACTCATAAGAACAAACCTCACACACTCTCTTTTACACGCTCTCTTCCATCCCGCCTTTTTCACTTGAATATTATCAGCTGTCGCCGTCCAGCAGCCTAACAGTCAATGCATCACTTTCGCAGAAAAGATATCGTTATCACTGACCCGCCCATGAGCTCTGCAGGGGGGAGACTCACAGATGGTACAATCTACAGTACAGTACAATCAGCCCGTAGCACTACCCACTGTACGCTTGTGAGAGACAATGTGAGGTGACAGCTGGAAAGATCTGAGACTTGATGTTAAACAAATTACAGCTGCACGACTGTAAGACGTCACTGGGCCATATGAATGAAAAGTATCTGTATAATACTTTATATTATCAAGCAAAGTATCCTGCACTCTGTCCTAATTGCAATTTAAAGATACATCACCGAGAACCTTAATAAAAAACTGCACAGAGCACTGATAAAATAGAATTTTGGTCTGTCCCCACTCGCTAACACTACACTTCACCACAATACATAATGATAACAATCCTCTTTTTGCAAAATTGTGCGACTATATTTCCAATTTGGACACAAAATATTGTTTTTCTTATTGGAATTTCATAATATTTTATATAAATATTTTATTATTTAAATAGTACCCAGGTTTCCACATTACTGTTACCCTACACATTCCCCCCTCCAAAAGATCTGGGACATTACACAAGTCAAATGATCAACAGAGAGAAGCATCATTTGAGTCCTGAAGGCCATGGGAAGACCAAAGGCTAGTTCTCTTACTTTAATTTCTTTGTTTTTGATGATATTTTTAAGTATGGGTGAGAATGTCAGTCCCAACATACAGTCCTGTTCAGAGGCGTCAAAGTGGGACAGATTACCGGAGGCCCCAGTTGGGGGTGGGGCTCCAAAAGCTTGGAGCCTCTGTTGGCCCCATGCCCTTGATCCATGTCTCTCTCAGGCACCTTTTGAATTATTTTTTTTTTTACAAAGTCAGTTTGTGTTCTCTCCCTTTCCATTCTGTCTTTTCATTTTGGAGCCTTGATTTCCCTGCACATTGCTCTTCTTCAGCGTCACAATTTAGTAGCAACACTAAAGTTTCGGTCTTCCTGGAACTTCATCAAGAGTGTTGAACACCCTCGATCGAAACGTTAGTGTTACAAATAAATTGTGAAGCTGAGCAGGAGCAGTTTCTGTTCAAAGACTCAACTGATTTATTCAACAAATAATTAGAAATAAAAAAAACAAACTTTTTATTCCAGGCTTTTAGAGGGCCGCCCTCCAACTGCTGCACAGGGTAATCGGTCCAACTTTTCCCCCCACTATAATGCCCTGTTTCTAAGTAAACAGTGCCATAACTAAATTTAAATTTGATGACAAAAGCTGTTGAAAGACTGAACTTACATATACTTTTTTACGTTTTTTTTTTTCCTTTCAAATATAGTTTGGGTAAACCCCTTGAAGGTGCCAGTGTCATGCTGTCATCACTAATGTCACGTGGTTATGTTTAATGTATTTTTGAATGCTGTGCTAAAACCTCAGTCCTGCTACTTTCAGTCCTGTTTCTTACATCCTTCATGTAGAAACCTATCGAAAAAAAAATACAAATGAAAAGGCCTCAAGTTGACCACTACACATTGCAATTAATTGAAATGTGTGTTTTAGATACAGTGCTGAAAAAAAGATAAAACATGAAGTTTGATTCTAGTTAGAACATGCAAATGGCACCGATATGGCTGAATGTACTAATAGAATAGATAAGGAAGTAGTGACTGCTAATTATGGCCACATGCCTCAGTGTTATTTCCTTCTCAGCACACGTAGACCATGCATTAAAGATTATGAGGAAGTGAGGTGAGATACAGAGGGATGTACACACATCATGTTTGTCCATTAGATCCCCAAAACCTAACTGTTGATACAAAATCTGTAATTTGCACCTGTTCTAATGTGCAAATTACTTAAATGTTAAGCAGTCACAGACGCTGTGCAGAGACCACCATGGATGACGCAATTCTGACCCTGGATGAGAGCAGCCAGGGTCCTTGGAGGGGGGGGCGGGGTGAACATCTTTTTTTTGGCGAGCTGCAGAGGAATGATATGCTATCTGTCTAATAACACTGCCAAGCTTATGTACACAGGGCTTGGCTCCAGAAGACTCTCTGTTACGTAATGACCCTGGTTGGTTTGGGACAGAGGTGAACAGTCTACCTTTGGGGTCTGTTGTGCTCAACACCATGTCACGCAGCCTCTGATGGTGTGTACGCCTGCATTTACATGGGTCAAATTATACTGTAGGCGTTTCTGTAACTCCTCTTATTCCATTTTATCTTCTTTCGATGCAGGAGTCCTGCTTGGTGCTGATTATAAAAGGAGTTTAGTCTGTTCTAACCATGACTCTTGCTCTGTACCGTAAAATGAAACCAGCAAGTACATTTTGCATTACGCATAATTACAGCGTCTCTTTCCATCTTGTACTTTGCAATAATTCAAATAAAGCCCCAACGTGCGTGACATTTGAAAGCTGGTGTGCAGTGTGTGCAGCTGGGACAACAGTGACCACAAGTGGGTCGGTACAAAGAACAACACCCAGAGTGAGGTAAAAAAAATATTTATTGGACAAACACGTTTGCCTCAGAGACTTTCAGCAGAAGCAGATCTGCTCATTAAACCATAACACATCACTCACACATGAATTCATTCAACAAACAGACACCAACACTCATTATGTAACACACACATACATAAACACACAACTTCACATCTGCAAACAGGTTGGACATTATTTTTTTTAGTGGCTGGGTCTGAAGGGGAATGGCATCCCCGTCATGAAAGGCTGAGCGGGGTACTGAGGGTGAGAGGAGGGGTGGGTGGCCAGAGGTGTGTGTGGGGTGTGTGCTGGATGTGCAGGGTGTGCGGGGTGTGTCGGGTGCGAGGCGATGGGGGAATGAGCTGCGTGCGGGCTGAAGGCCAGTGGAGGGGTGTGGATGTTGTTGTAGTACATCACTGGGCCTGACAACACCAGCTGGAGCAAACTGTGGGGACAGAGGATGCACAGAGACGACAAAGAGGAGAGGACAGAGAAGAAATGTTGAGATGGGACAAATGAGAAACATTTTGTTCAGTGAAATTAAAGTCGTTGAGAGTTGAGACACATCAACAGTGCAAAGGACCCTCACGAGGATGACTACTTGTCTGGCTTCAACACTGGATCACTGTCCTAAACTTGCCACTTCATATATTTTCTTTTACCTGACGAAAATGTACACAAACTTATGTGAGTGTGGAATTAACCTGACGCTCTTTGGCAGGGTGTTTACTGCAATTGTGCTGATGGTCCTAAAACTGATCCCACTGTGTTTTCAGTATAGTTAAACACACAGCAGGCCGAGGATAGCACTATTTCTTTTGAGGGAAAGCAGCTGGAAATGGCAGCAGAAATGATGTGTACATGTCTTTAAGGCTGTCCTGAGTGCAAAATTGTGAATCCTAGGATGGTGAAGGAATGACCTGCCGTTCTCTCCCTATGATTGGCTAGTACTTGTTGCCTTCGTTGGTTAGGTTTCGGCAAGGGGAGTAGGACTGCTTAAGGTTAGGATAAGAATGTCAGGGTAAAGCCTCGATCATAAAGAAAATGTTTTAGCAGCTGAGAATGAGAATGAAGCTTTTTGCTTGCTGGTTTTATGTTGCGACGTGTCTCGCATTTCTGCGCTCTAGGTGCCTGGCATTTTTGCCAAAGCACTCTGAACTCCTCGAGTTTAAAAAAACTTCAACTCAGAGCAGAAAAGCGCCCCATGTCATCTCTTAATTTATCATCTTTTTTTCCCATGGGATGATTTGAGAGGCGGGCTTTCAGTGGTGGTCACAACAATTTTACAGTTGGTAAACAATGGAGGAGAAACTAGTGGTAGCAGTTGCTGGATACCCAGAGCTACACGGCCCGACGATAGACAGCAGGTTGTCAAACTGCCCCTAAGTCATCCTAAAATATGCCTGGAAACATCCATCATGGAGGAGAAGCTCCTGGACCAGCTGGTGCTCCCCATGATCCACCCTCTTTTTTAGGGTCTCATGTACCCACACAGATCTCTGTTTCCCTGTAACCGACAAACTACTTATTTCCACCTCTTGCGCAAAAGCAAAATGCCACAGTCCCTTTTCTCTGATTTCTCCGGTTATGTAGCATCAACTTCAAAAGGTAGTTGCATCTTTCTACTGCATTGACAGCCTAGTTTTACGAAAAGACCATCTTTCCAGGACTGAAATACTTCTCTAACATGGGGGCACTGATTATAATCACAGAACTATAACGGAATGTAACACTAAACTTCTACTCTTTAGTTCTAGCTGAAACCAGGTGACCATGGAAATGACTGTAAGGTAAATGGGTAATAGGCAGTGAATGGTTCTTACTTGTTGTGTGGCAGGCGGGAACAGATGGCTCTCAGGTCCTCTGTAGAGACAAGGCAGCACGAAATAAGCACTCGAACATCACCACAACATGATGACATAATCCATAAAACCAGTCGGTCAGTTACGTGTTTAGTCAGCGCTTAAAGCTCAAATCTGTGTCTCTTCGCACACTGTCGCCCTCTGCAGGTCTAAGCACAGCAGAGGAGGTGGAGATGCTGAGGGTCATGTCCCAATAAAATTCTGAAATTTCACTGGCTAGGAAACTGTGATGCTGTTAAACTTTGTCTTAACTTTCATTCACAAAAAAACACAAACAGAGTGTGAAATGTGTAGCTTCAATGAAACAAAACAAGGAAACACTTCCAATGTAGCAAAGCACCTAAAAGGCAGACGTCTAGAGTTATTCAAAGTTTAAGGCATTTTTAGGCACATGGCATTTATTGATTTGTTTTTTACTGTGGTATTGAATAGGGTATCGAGAATTGTGGAATTTTAACTGATATCAGGAACTAAATTCCTGGTATCATGACATGTCTACTCACCAATCAATATGACCTTAACAGAACAGGGACTCTGGACAGTGCCTATTTGTTTAATGATACCCCAGCACACAGATGGATTTAATGAATCACAAGACACTTCCTGGATAAATACAAGGTTCCTACAGTTTATGGCAAGTTATATTTAAGACTTTTTTTAATGCCAGAATGAAATGTCACAATGAAATGTAATGTTTTTGATAGGTTAATCTGAAGAACAAAAAAAAAAGAATCCACTCGCAAATCTTTATTTTTAACATAATTACTAAGGGTTAGGGAAAATTTTGCATTAAATATCTGTTTTATCCAAAAACATGACTTTTTTGTCTCGTGGCGGAGACGAGGGTAAAACAGAAGCGGGAAATTCCTTCTGTTTTTCTGTGGTTTTCTTGACAATTTCGTGTTCCTCCCTCTGCATGTGGCATTTCACTGCCTTGATTCCCACTGTGCTGAATTTAAAAACTTTTTGCATAAAATATACAGGGCCTGGTATGCATTGCCCTGTATGAGTTTCCTTAAATTATTTTTTAAAAATATTTGTCATCAACTATTTTAAGAACTTAAAATGCAATGTCAGAAATAAATCATTCAGGAAAAACCTACTTCCTGTGTCTGAGCATTTTTAAGGCTTCTGGAAGACTGATGTCAGACATGTTTATACAATTTAAAGCCTTATTTTTAGATTAAATGCAATGCTCTTTAAGATTTTTAAGAATCTGTGGGAACCCTGAAATAAAAGCTGAATAAATAAATCATAAATTGTAATTTAAAAATTGGCCATAAAAATAAATTAAAAATTTGTCTGGGGCATATTTGAGCCTTACAATGTCAGTAACAGCCTATTAAGTCTAATTTGGTCCTTTAATTTTGCAGCATTAGCGGTGAAAGCAAATGAATCTGTCGGCACACTATTAAATTCTCTGTTCAAGACTTCAAGACTTTTCAGTTTTTTGGGGGGATTTGGAATCCAAAAACTTAGGACAAGCAACTGCTGTTTACGGTCAGCAAAAATCATAGGAAAAGGAAGGAATTCCAAAATAAAGATGTTAAAATAAAAAAAACAACAACTGTGATTAACTTAATATCATTTTTTGTTAAACCCCCAGGGAGCCACTGGAGAGGGACTGAAGAGCCGTATGCAGCTCTAGAGCCTCAGGTTGCCAGTACAGAGAGAAACAGAGCTCACACACTGAGCTGGATTTGAATATGTCAAGTTAATTTCCAGTCTCAGGCCTATTAATGCAGCGACCTTTTCCTTTAAGGCAACCTATGACAAGGCGACAAGACAAGAATCTGTAATGTAAATCTAATCTCCCTCCTTTATCCATTTTCTAGCCTCTAACTTCTGAACCACTTTATGTTTTCCCATCTTACCTCTCGAGCAGAGCAGAGCTCCGTTGGCCATGGCGACCTGCAGAGCCTGTGCCAGCCGGTCCAGGGCCAGCTGAGACTGTGCACGTGTATCTGTGGATGACGTGTGTGTGTGTTTGTCGGCCTGGTCCAACAGCCTGGAGAGGTCTGAGGTCAGGGCAGCCAGGGACTCCAACTGGAGCAGCGCCAGGCGACCAAAGAGCCCCTTCTCATTGAGTATGTTCGGCAACAGCATGAGCACCTGAAAGTGACAGGAGACGGAAAATTGAGTGTTGGAGGTGTTTATTTATATGCATAAAAATGTGTTGTGTAGGTGACTTTATCTAAACAGACCACACACCTGTAGGACACTCAGATGGAGAGCAGAGAAAAGAGGCCCGACGTCTGGCTCACTCTCAGTGGTGCCGTTGGTTAACGCCTGCTTCTTGTCTCTCCTGTAGGCCAGGGGGGCTTTGACGCACCAGCGCACCAGCCCCCCTAAAGGTGTGACATCAAGCGAGCTGATTGGCTGGTTGCCAGAGAGGGGCGTGTTCAGGAAGGTGATGAGGACTAGACGAGGGTCGTCTTGGATCCACGACACGATCATCTGGAGGAGTTCTAAAGGAGGGGTGAGCTCCTCTGAAAACACACACACAAAGATGGTGTCAAGGATGAAAACACTCCAGGGTGTTTTATATTTTCAGCCATGTAACAAAAAGATGCTGATATAACTCGCCCTCTCCGCTAAATTATTTTTTTAGAGAGGTCAAATCTCTATGGTTTTTTTTTACAGCCACTTCAGGATGTTGCAGTCACAACAATTAACATGAAATTTAACCAATCCCTATGAATCCTATCCCTATGGTCCCAGTTTTTACATGTGTTTGTACTTTTGTGTTCTCCCACCTGTGTTGAGGTCGTAGAGGGTGGTGACAGCGGTGATAAACTGGCAGCAGAAGCGTGGGCTGGCGCTGTGGATGTTCTGCAGGGTGGGCCCCGAGCCTGGCACCATACTGCAGTAGTCATCCACCAGCACCTGGGCCAGGCGCACACAGTAGACCCGGTGTGTTCTCTGCAGGACACAAACACAAACAGAGGCACATAAGTTCAGTACGTCCACAAACACATATCAACACATGTAGACACTAAGGAGTTGAAATCAGGACTTTATCTACTCAAGGGTCTAAAAGTCAAATTGAACAGAAGTATAAATCACACACAGAACACAGTTAAATGCACATGTAGGTATGTAAGTTTCTACACTTCTTGGTACTGGGTTACACAGATACCCCGCCGTAGGTTGAGTCCTCACCTGTAACCACGTCGCAGCACATTCCAAGATCGGAACCCTGCCCACAGCGATTGCCATGGAGACCAGCTTGCCTAACAGCGCCATGCGACTTTCGTCCGCCTGGTTGCCTTGGAGACTGAAGAGGGCGGAGAACATGAGCTGACGGACCGTATCACGGCTCTGCTCCTGGAAACAGCTGCACATGATCTCCAACAGCTGGAGTTCCTGGAGCGCACTCATCCTCTGAGAGAAACACACAGATCAGATTTATTTGCTGTTCATGTATGTGTGTGTTAATATACTGTAAATTGATGCACAAGCGTTTGAGGGTCACTTCTTACCCTGGCGGGAGTGTTTCTGTCTTTAGGTGCATGCAGAATGAACTCCTCCACCAGCTCCTGGGTTTTGGAGTCGACCTGAGGAGGCTGCCTCCCGGACTGCACCAGGTTACAGATGTAAATGTCCAGGTGATACAGCAGCTCCTTGGCTGCACTCAGCACATCGCGAGGCAGCAACGACTGACGGATGTCACCCATCACCACCTAACAGACACCCGCACAGAACGTGAGACATTTTAAATCTTCATTACAAGAAAAATGTGTTGATGAAAATTCAAGAGTGATATGTTAAAGAGCTGTTTTGAAAAAGTGATTAAAACTGTTGTTATTGTTACAAAACCTTATTTTTTGGAGAGGATTTAGATTTTTACAATTCCATTAGGCTGGGAAAAATTATTTTAAAAGACCTTTTGTAGGCTCAGTCACTGGTATTTGTCAATTTATGATGTCATCTGCTCCTAGGACTCGGACTGAGCTGGGAGAGAAAGCTCTGCTCCTCTTACTTGGAATGACCTTCAAAAAGATTTGAAACAATGTGAATTGGTCTCTGCCTGATTTTATAGCCCCTGTAAGTACAAGGATGAATGAGTCGGTTGTTGTGTGTAGGTGTTCTAATATTTCTACATGTTACTGGGTATCTTTTATGTTTTTTATTGTGTTGTTGTTTGGCTGTGACTTTTTTGTGGGCTGCTGTCTTGGCCAGGTCTCCCTTGAAAAAGAGATTGTTGATTTCAACGGGACTTACCTGGTTAAAGAAATAAAAATAAATACACCTCGACTATTAAAACTTGTAATGGGCCAGACTCCCAGTGATTTTATTTTATCTAGAAAAACATACTTGATGGATATCAGAGGTAAGATCTGACCAAGTTGACAGAAAGTTATATATTTATCAGTTTCACAGCAGTCATAGAGAACGACCATTTTATTTGTTTAAAATTGCTGAGAGTTGTCTTAAAGCTACTTAAAATGGTAACTTTTGAACCTTAATACTTTTTTAGTTTGATTTAGTGGGGCTAGGGAGCCGATCTGTTATGGTTTACACACCCAATCACATCATTATTTAATATAAATTTATCAAAAAATAGAAAGCTTACCAGGGCTTCAGCAGCATTCTCAATTTTAAAAAAACAAAACAAAACAAGGAAACTATAAAAGATGCTATATATATATATATGTGTGTGTGTGAGTGTGTGTGTGTGTGTGTGTGTGTATTCAGAAATATAGTTTTTATATATTATGTATTTTTCCTTCTTGGAAATCAGAAAGTGAGACTTGAGGTTATAGCTAACCCCTTTTATGCCTGATTAAATGATGTGTTTGTAGAAATAGTTTTAGTTATTTCTTGTTTGGGACAAGACTGTTTTCTGGCACAGGGCAGGCTTAGAAGTTTAAAAAAATGAAAGCAGCATCAAAATATTTGATAAATCATTGTTGTTTTCATATAAATAAATAATTTCACATGAACTTTTCACCCCCAAAACACAAGAAGTGTGTTGATAAGTTATTATTTTAAGCTTTCTTAGTAGGACATGATTGTCCCAGTTCTCAAAAATGGGTGAATTAATGAATTATTTGTGATTTGAAACATTCACTTTATGCAACATAAGCGTGGAGTTGTCGACTTGTCTTAACACAGTGTTGAATTAATTTGTTGATGTGTATGCTCAGAAAACCTACAATAGACTTCACACATCTAACTGTAACACAACAAAGCTCTGATCCTAAAGCTGTGTGTAACGTTACTTATTCATGTACTAAAGAACAAAAAAGATTGCACAATGAACATCGTTACAAGAATAATAACAGAAAAGTCAAGTTTTAACGTTTCATTCTTCTCTATACGTGTAGTAAACGTTATGTTCACAGCTGTAACTCAACTCTTCTCAGGTGGAGCAGCTCCACAGTCAGTCCGTCTCCTCCATCCTGCTACAGCTAGCTAACGTTAGCATGGTTAGCTAACATGGCGTGTCTCTGCTCCACAACAGATCTTACGCGTGTTAATTCTCGTCAGGGCCCTTTGAAGAAAACACGTGTATGTAGTGAAGGTCTTACCTGAGCTAAAAGCTCTTAATATCCTTGATAAATCTGCCGACGGTGGCACCACTGACTGGTCTCAGAACAACGACGGGATCACTTCCTGTTTCTACGGAAGCCTGCCAGGGACAAAACACTGCAGCCGCTGACGTTTTCAGCGGAGTTAGTGCACGTGCTGTTTATTAAATGTAAATAAAGACAGTTTCCATCTATTAAAATAAAAAACGGTGCGACTTTAAGTTATTGTGAGTTATTGTACCCATAAAAGACCGTAATGTTTAAAGATATTAAAATGTATTTTGTTATCTCACACAGGATTACACGAGAGGAAGAAAAGTTACATGTCTTTTTTTGGCATCTACATTTATAAGTTCGCCTATTTCAGTTTACAAAGATAGACATATATCATCTCCAACATACATACATAAAACATACAGAAAAGAGAATAAATAAAACTAACCTAACCTAGAAATATAAAACAAAACAGACGGAGCTATGGGTTAAAGAAAATAGAAAATAGTAAGCAAAGCAGGCCTATGAACAGAACATTTTGTAGCCTACAATATAAACCTTAGGCTACAAATATATATGGGTTGTATTGTACTTATTTAAATTGCGAACTGGCTTGTTTTATCCAACAAGAATTTGTCTTTGTCATTAGTCAAACTTAAGACTCTTTTAATAGGACTATCTGACACAGAATTAGGCCTGTATATGTTGCAGCTATTGATATTACACATATTTTTGATATGATTTTTCTGCATCTTCTCTTTTTGTGTGATTTCTTTTTTCCTTTTCTAATTTATTTATTTTTATTTTTCTCTTTTTTATGATGATTTTTTTTGCTTTTATCTATATCTATATATATATATATATATATATATATATATATATATATATATATATATTTGTTTTTCTTTTTGTATGATCATTTTTTTTTCTGCCTTTTCCCTTTTTTGTGTGATTTTTTGTCTTTTTTCTTCATTATATACACACATATTCTTTTCTGTATGATGATTTTTTTCTTCCTTTTTTCTTTTTTGTATGTTGTTTCTGTCTTTTTTATTTTTTATATACATATTTTTTCTTTTGTATGATGATTTTTTTCTGTCTTTTTTCTTTTTGTATGACATTTTTTTCTTTTTTATGATATTTTTCTTTTTTAATGATCTTTTCTGCCTTTTCTCTTTTTGTATGATTTTTTTTCTGTCTTTTTTGGGGCTTTTTTCTGTTTATAAAACAAATGCTGACTAGCAGTGCTGCTGGCTGGCCAAAACAAACTGAACTTTAAGGCAGTGTCATTGTGTTACAACACTGCATTGCCCAGTCGTTTTTGCTCTGTCACAAAATACCTTGTTTAAATCAGTCTATGGTTTAAATATAAGTTGTAAATATATTTGTATCCTTATCACATAAAGTATATTCCACGTGATAGTTTTATTTTTGAGAAGTTGTTGATATTTAGTTCCATTTTCATGGGTTTAAATTGATCAGTTATCCACAAGTTGTTTTTTCGCCTCTGTGCATAAATCATATATCATATTGAAAATCACTTAGCTCACTGTAATCCCTCCTAATCTACACGGGGGCGCGCCCGCAGGCACTGGGCGGTTGATGGGATAAAAAAAGAGAAACGGAAACGGCGGTGCGCTCTCTGCCGCGCGCTCCCGACACCACTTCGGTCCTGCACTTTACACCGTCCCGTCGAGTGATCCGGAGCATCCCGCAAGATGACCATCAACACCCTGGCTAAAGGAGGCTGGCACCGGGAGCAAATGACATGCTTTCGAAAGGTGAGACTGAAACACACTCTGCTGTAGTTTGACTTTATTATGTGACATATTATAGTGAGGATTTATTAAAATCATGTGCTGTGTGGATCCGAAACATCCAACACCAGGATGAGGACAAGTTGTGAGAGGGTGGAGCTTTTAATATGTGTGTTGTTAATGTGAATGTATAACTGATGTGTGTGTGTTTTGGCTGTTTTTATATGTTGTGTGTATCTGCATGTGTGTGTTGCCCTGACAGATGGAGAAAGTGATAGTGGCCATGCAGGACCCCGACATGGGCATGAAGATGAGGAACCAGAGGCTCCTCATCACTGTCATCCCACACGCCATGACAGGTGTGTGTGTAGCCTATATATATATATGTGTGTGTGTGTGTGTGTGTGTGTGTCCCTTTATGTCAGTGTGCATTAGCATCTGTGTGTGTGGACATGCACGGTGCAGCTTGTGTTTGTCCCAGCAGTCATGCATAATGCAGCAGTGAATTTGGGAGAATGCTGTGTGCTTTTTGCAGAGTACATGGAGGAAGTTTGTCCTCTTTTTCTTCTCTCCTTTATTTCTGCCTCCCTCTTTTTTTTTTCCTCCTCCAGGCCGTGACATGATTGACTGGCTGATCCAGAAATATACCATCTGTGATGAGGGTAGGTAGCTGTGTTAATACATACATAGTGTTAGTGGTTTGCTGTGATTCTGTGTTTCCACTTTCCCCGCTTGTTGTGTGTCATTGCGTGTTGCCAGGATATGGTGTTTTCTCTCAAGCTGACGTGGTAGTGATGTGCAATGTGGGGGGGATGCTGTTTCCAGTAAACAGGAATGGTGTGAGCCCCAGAGGATCCAAGTTTGATTAACTCACCTGATGATCTGGGTTTGATTAGCGTCCCTGTGGAGGCCTTCACCTCAGGAGACTTCACCCGGCCTGAAGTAAATTAGAGGTTGGGGAAAATAAAGAGTAGCCCGCTGGTCTCTTTTGCCTCAGAGCAGACTGGAGGAGGAAAGAGAGGAGCCAGTCAGCGAGGGAGGGAGACAGAGTGCTAAGAGCTGATTAAAATGCATCGCACAGCTTTTTTTGGTCGCTGTCAGTCATAAAAGTAGGGCTCTTTAACAAATGAGGAGAGACTGAAGATTGATGACACAGTGTATCGCTGGGACAAAGGCTTGATTTGAGACAGATTGCTCACAGGGTGCAGGGGGTCAATTAAAAAAAGACAAGTGTGATGAATTAGATCCACAGCATTGTTCAATAATTAACTTCCTTCTGGCCAATTGATTAATTACTGATTTTTTTCACATTCAGTTTGTTCACTTTGAGAGCTTTATTACGACTGAAACAGCCTTTTCAAGTTCTATCAAACTGAACTTTTGTTTGGTATGAATTTTAATTTCCCCTAGATATTTGGGATCAGTAGGAAGTGATGAATATAAAAAAAAAATAACATTATCAATGATTATTAAGTCACAATGGCCTCAAACATGAGATAATAAAGCCCCAATGTCAAACCAGTACTCTTTTCTTTTTGACTTTTTCTCTTTTATTTCTTTTTTTCCTGTGATTTTGTTTCCTTTTGGTATTATTTTTTAATATCTTATTTGTATGATGTTTTTGTCTTTTTTTCTACAATTTTGACATCTTTTTTCTATGATTTTTTTTCTCTTTTATATCTTTATTTGTACAATATTTTCCTTTTTCCTTTTTGTATGGAATTTTAACATCTTTTTTCTATAAAATGTTGTCTTTTTCTTTTTTGTATTATTTTGTAATATCTTTTTTATGGTTTTTTTCTCTTTATTTATTTTTGTATGACTTTCTCTGTCTTTTTTGTATGATTTTTTTAAATTTATTTTTTGTATGATTTTATTTTTTTTTTTAAATTTATTCATCCTTCACCTTCTCAAAATGATCCCACACTTTGGATTTCGTGCCCGACATGTTATTAACTAGCCTGTGGAATAACCGCAGGTACCAGGTATCTGTTCTTGGATTCTTCGTTCATCTGCAGCATGCACGAAAAACAAAGTTTTCTTCATAATTTCAACATAACACGGGGTGAGTTGTTAATATGCAAATGGTGACACTCCAGTGATTATTTTTTCTGTGGTGTTTCACAGAGGCACTGCACCTCAGTGCCATGCTGGTGAAATATGGGTACATTTACCCTCTCAAGGAGCCGAGATCTCTCGTGTTGAAGCCTGATGAGTCACCCTACCGCTTCCAGGTAAGTTCGTCATCCTCCATGCAGAAGGTTCATTTTGAGTGCCTGTAAAAACCCAGGCCTCGCCCCTACTTGTTTCTATGCTGTACCACTTTTGGCTAAACTGTCTCATTCTCCCCGTCACTGCTTATCCCCCTTTCCCCCTCTCTTTCTCCATTAGCCCACTTTCTAATCCCCCATCCATCTGCCACTCTCCACCGCCACTTTTTCATTGCCGTGGTCAGAAATGTAAAAAATGTCACTTGTTTTACTCAGACTCCATACTTCTGGACTAGTACTCGGTGGCCTGCCTCAGAGCTGGACTATGGTGAGATAATGGCAAAAACAATCTCAGTAATGCCCATTTATATATTATACATTTCATTGTGAGGCAAAAGAGACATTTTCCATCCATCATCACACTCCAAAATGTAACAAACTACCAATAATTCAAAGAAAGAAAGCCTCCACTTAGAATGTAACATCTTAGCAGAAGAGCTTTGGGCAAAACATACATATGTGCATCAAATCTATTAACTTCTGTTTTCATTTCTCTCTGGACTGGTTTTGTATCCTTCCTTTATGCCATCAGCGATCTATTTGGCTAAAAAGAACATAAGAAAACAAGGAGAACTGATGGAATATGAAAAGGTGAGGAAAGTGTGTGTCTGTGTGAGTCAGTAAGTGTCTTTTATGAATTATTCAGTAGTCTGGGGTACCAGGCCTACGTTGTTATTACTTTTCTAAATTCTAGTCCTCTTTCTTCCTTTCTTTCCTCGTCCCTCATCTTTTTTTCCCTCCTCCATTTTAGGAGAGGTACAGTGTGTTACATAAGAGAATCAACCACACTTGGGACTTTGTGGTGATGCAAGCCAGAGAGCAACTCAGGTACACACACACACACACACACACACACACACACACACACACACAGACGCAAACACAAACACAAACACAGATATTAACTTACAGTGTGAATTATGTTCAGAGCATCCAAACAGAGGCGGAAGGCTGACCGCATTGTTCTAGAGTGTCAGGAGCAGGCCTACTGGCTCATCAACAGACCCCCGGTATGTTCACTCCTATTCTACTCCACTGTGTTTATGTCAGATTATGTACTTTATTATAGTATACTATACTACGGAAAAAGGAAGAGGGTATACTATACCATGCCATGCCAAGCCATGCTATGCTATGCTATGCTATGCTATGCTATACTATACTAAGAAGATGAAGAGGGTATACCATACTATACTACATTATACACCACTGTTCTAAGAAGAATAAAGTATGCCATATCATACTACGCTACACTATACAATACAAAGAAGAAAAAAAGGCATACTATACTATACCATGCCATGCCATACCATGCTATGCTATGCCATGCCATACCATACCATACCATGCCATGCTATGCTATGCTATGCTATACTAAGAAGATGAAGGGGGTATACCATACTGTACTATACTATATTATACACTACTGTACTAAGGAGAAGAAAAAGGTATACTATACTATACTTTGCTATACTAGACTATGCTATGCTGTACTGAAGAAGATGAAGAGGGTATACTGTACTATTTGATACATCACTGTTCAAAGAAGAAGAAGAAGAAAGTATGCCATATTGTACTACACTACACTATACTATACGAAGAAGAAGCAAAAGGTAACTATACTATACTGCAATACTTACTATACTGTAATAATAATCATGAGAACGTATGCCATATCATACTATACCCACTATACTATAATAATAAGAAAAGTACTACACTATACTATAGTATACTGCAACACTTACTATACTTACTATGCTGTAATAATAATCATGAGAATGTATGCCATATCACACTATACTACACTTTACTATACTATAATAAGAATAAGAAGAAAAATACTATACCATACTATACTATACTATACTGCAATACTTACTATATTTACTATGCTGTAATAATAATCGTGAGAACGTATGCCATATCACACTATACTACACTATACTATAATATAATAATAATAAGAAAAGTACTACACTATACTATAGTATACTGCAACACTTACTATACTTACTATGCTGTAATAATAATCATGAGAATGTATGCCATATCACACTATACTACACTTTACTATACTATAATAAGAATAAGAAGAAAAATACTATACCATACTATACTATACTATACTGCAATACTTACTATATTTACTATGCTGTAATAATAATCGTGAGAACGTATGCCATATCACACTATACTACACTATACTATAATATAATAATAATAAGAAAAGTACTATACTATACTATACTATACTATACTGTACTTTATTACTCTATACTATACTGCATGATACTATATTAAGCTATACTACACTATACAATACTGTACTACTCTAAACCTCAATATACTTTACTATACTATAGAAGAAGAAAAAGGTATACCGTACTGTGCTATGCTATACTATAATATCTAACTATATCTAAGTACTAAAATATACTATAATGTTCTCAAGAATATATACTACACTACACTGTTCTCTACTGACTAGAATATATACTATACTACATTACACTATCTTATACTACTCTATACAATTCGATACTGTACCATACTATACTGTTCTACACCATACTGTTCTAACCTGTGCTGGACTGGAATATACTACACTATTCTATTCTACACTGTACTATACAATACTTTATTACTCTATACTGTACTACACCAAACCTCAATGTCCTACACTACACAATACTCTTTTATACTGTTCTACAATATAAGGTTCTTTACTGTGTTGGATGGGAATATTATACTATCTCATGCTAGTCTGTATGGTACAGTACTGTTTTATACTCTGCTGTTCTACAGTATAGTGTTCTCTACTATACCATGCTATATTATTTATATGGCTCTACACTATACTGTACTACAGTTTTATTCTACTATACTATAGCGTTCTCTGGTGTGTTGGATTATAATAAAATACTATACTAAACAACGATAGAAACATGTACGTATTACAGTATCTACAACAGTCAGAGGTCCCCCTAATGTTCACTCACAGTCCCTTCTGCCTCATACATGAAATATTCAACCCATCTGGTAAAAGCCTGAGCTGACAACAGGAAAACATAGAGACAGAGAGACAGCGAGGAAGACAAACAGTTATCATCATATTCCACTTTCTTTATGTTGCCTCAACATCACAGCAGCCCATTTGTTTCTTAGACAGACAGAGGTAGAGAGCAATAGGGACTAAGTAGGGGGAAACAGGAAGAGACAGAGGAAAGGGATCAAGGGAAGAGTGAAGGTACTGTGGGGGAGAGGAGAGGGTGAAGCAGAGGACAAGGGTTTGGAGGAAGGATGCCATCTTGTCTTGCCCTTATGAATTAGGGACGAGGACGTGGAGAAAAAGAAAGAGAAACTTGAGAATACAAATCAGAGCCAGTGGAGTGGAAAGCTCAGGGAAGGATAAGTGCTCACACATACGCACGCACACGCGCGCGCACACACACACACACACACACACACACACACACACACACACACACAAAACACTTAGTTATTATTGTGTGCGTGTGTGTATTTTCAGCCTGGGGCACATAATGTGTTGGACATGGGTCTGGACAGGCCAAATAACTTCAGTGTACGAGTAACACTGGTCAGTGACATCACTCTTCACTTCCTGTTTTACTGTTTATTCGCTTCTAAAAAAAAATGTCTTAACACGCCTGTTATCTGTCTCTTCTCTCTTTTGTTTAATTGTTTTTTCCTCTTTCTTGCTGCTCGGATTGTTTCAAAGTAAGTGTCCAAGTGAGCTGTGCTATACTATGGGCAATTACAGTTCATCACAATATTTTTATATTTATCAATTCTAACTAACTATCTAACTGCACTCCCTGAGGAAATATCATATTTCTGGAAAAATGAAAGAGTGATTCCAGAGAGAAGCAGACAGAGGGGTCTGCAGTCTGTGTTTGAAGGATGTATCCAGGATGTCAAACTGATTCAGCAGCAACAGCAGGTTCAAAAGACAAAGATAGTTAGAAGCTAAAGCCGAACTATAGGCTATATCACAATACATGTTATTGCAATACCCATAATATCACAAAAAAGTTTAAATTTGCAATAATAGTGGAAGATACGACTAATTAGAACAATTTCTAATAAGCAACAGCCCAGAAAAATATCCATCTTTGACAATAATTAAATATATATTATATTACGACCAGTATATAATCTCGCACTGTGCACTCCTCAGTTGTCAGAATATATTCTGCTTTAATATTCAAAGCCATTGTTTGTATGGTTGAACACATATAAACACCTGAAAGCTGCCTTTTA